>CM039121.1:30708520-31352385 GCA_022036555.1 Microstegium vimineum
TTAAGAGGATAATCGGATTTTTCTCAAAGCTAGTAAAACGACCCAAACCGCCTACCGCGCTCCACCGTCTTTTTTTACTTTTTGATCCTTTTTTCGAACGAATTTCTCAAATACACCTCTGGTCCAAAGATTTCAGAATATGGACCTTAGCTACGAATTTTGGCGTCAAGCTTGGCGCCATAGGTCTTGGCGCTGAGCTATTATTCATAGATCTCGGCTTGCAATGAAATAACTATATATTTTCCGAATTATCTATAGCAAGAGGTTGCAGTTCAACCGGTTAGCATGTGCTCTTTTGAATGAAAGGTCTTGAGTTCCATCATTGCGGTTGACTTGTTTTTTTTGCTACATTTATATATTTTTACAAAGGAACAAGAAATTTGTTTTTGCAAATAAAAAACGAATTAAATAATAATAAATGAACTATATTTTTTGTTGTTATAGTTGCTTATATAAAAAAATTAGTAAAAAGATTTGTTGTACGTTTTTTGTTCATAACAAAGGAACAAGAAGTTTGTTTTTGCAAATAAAAAACAAATTAAATAATAATAAATGAACTATATTTTTTGTTGTTATAGTTGCTTATATAAAAAAATTAGTAAAAAGATTTGTTGTACGTTTTTTGTTCATTTGCTTATAAAAGTATATAAATGTAGCAAAATATCAAATAAAAAAAAATTTAGCGAACAAATAAGCGTAGAATAATATTTTTTTTATTATAGTTGCTTATAAAAATAAAAAAGTAGTAAACAGATTGGTTATACGGCTGTTGCTCTTTTGCTTATATAAAAAAACGAAAGTAGCAAAAAAAACCTGTCCTCTAGCGGAACCGAAGCTAACCAGTAGAACTGGAACGACTTGTTGTAGATAGTTCGGAGAATATATATACTTATTTCATTGCAAGTCGAGATCTATGAATAAGAGCTCGGCGCCAAGATTCATGACGCCGAGCTTGGCGTCAAGATCCACGGTGTCGAGCTCGGCGCCAGCTACTATGACGCCGAGATCCGTAACACTCGGTTCGTCAAATATAACCGCGTCATCCATGTTGGCGTCAGTGTGGGTGACGCCGAGCTAAAGGTTCATATTCTGAAATCTTTCTTTCAGGGTATTTGAGAAATTGGACTCCCACCCCAGGTTCATAACTCCAGCTAGAGTCCAGAAGTCGCAACGTAAAAATCTGCCGCAAGAGAACAAACACCAGAACGCAACCGCTTTCACCGAGGGACGAGCGCCACCGGGACCGGGCGGCCAGTCACCACGGCACCACTGCGAGGCAATCGCCAATCCGCACCGCATCGCTCGCGCTTCGCGGTCACCGCTACGAACTGGAAATCAAATGGCGCCGTCGCCGTTGTGCTACGCTTCCCCGCGGCCGCTTGGAGCCCCAGGCCAGCCTCCCCGAGACGTCCGCCCGCCGCGGACTGTCGTCGTGGCCGCGGGCACCCGTGTGAGCGGAGCGGAGGCCCGCGCGTCGCTCGTGCTGGCCCTGGCCTCGCAGGCGCTCTCCGCCTCGCAGCGCCGGGTCGCCGAACTCGCCGATGAGGCCGCCAAGTACGCCTTCCCGTCCCGCCGCTTCGAGCCCCGCACCCTCGAGGAGGCCCTCATGTCCGGTCGGTAATAAATGCATAGCAACAGCTCGTGCTACCAAAATCGTAAAATCCTCAGGATTTGAGGCCTCGATTTCTCAGTTAGATTCATGTACTTTTTGCAGTGCCTGATCTCGAGACAGTTCCGTTCCGCGTCCTGAAGCGCGAAGCAGAGTACGAGATCAGAGAAGTGGAGGTAATTGTGCTAATATGTTTCCGCTTTTCAACCATGGTTTTTTTTTTGTGCACGTGTGAAAATGGATATGATAATACTATGAGGTTCATTGAATCATAGTGTCTTTTATTGTGAACTCTGACCAGTCATACTTCATTGCTGAAACAACGATGCCCGGAAGATCTGGGTTTGATTTCAACGGATCATCTCAGTCATTTAACGTGCTGGCATCTTATTTATTCGGTAAGGTATTTGCCACGTTTCTACCACGGGTCAGAAGTCCCTTCCCTTGTTTCATTGTCATAGTCTGAATTAAAGTGAAAATAGCACTATGTTAATTGACTTTGTTTTTGGCATGCTTGCTTGCAGAACACAGTCTCTGAGCAAATGGAAATGACAACGCCTGTTTTTACTCGGAAGGGTGAGTCAAACAGTGAAACAATGGACATGACGACCCCAGTGATAACAAAGAAGGTGGATTTTAGCTTTCACATGTGCGGATGTGCCATTGTTTTGAGCTGTCTTTGTTCGGCGATTCAGGCTACTTCATTATCTAGAAAGTGATGAAGTTTTACCTTTCCTTTTTGTGTGTTGTCACCTGCAGTCAGCTGGTAAAAATAAATGGAAAATGTCATTTGTGATGCCAGCGAAGTATGGTTCTAACTTGCCTCGCCCAGAAGATCCTTCTGTGACTATCAAGGAGGTGCCGAGCAAAATAGTTGCTGTTACAGCCTTTTCAGGTCCATAATCTTGTGCTTCTGTCATACCCATTTCATAAATGTCTGTGACTTATGCCCTGTTTCTTAAGAAGCCATCTTGTTAAATTCAGAATCAAGTACGCAATTTGTAGGGACCGATTTTGAAATCTTATTTTTAGTATTTGTAATGAAAAAGTAGAAATATTCTGTATCAATTTTCTGTGCCTTCCCTTCTGTTGATTACTCAACATACCAACCGAAACATGTGCGTGGAGCCTTTTGTTAATATCACTAACCACATGCCTTTTGTTTTCAGTCAGGAAATAGTTTAGAATGATAGGAATTGCCATGTTCCTTCCCAATTCAAAACCTCGAACACGATCTTTAATATGGAGTTACTTTCATGATGACACAAATGGAACCAGATTTTCTTAAGTTGTTATTTTGAAATGAGCTCTAACTATTTACCATTTGTCTTACAGAATTTACAATTTTTTTTGTTCTAAATAATATAATAAAAGCTCAAAAAACTCTGTTAACATCAAATTTTATTGGCTAGAGAAAGTTTTCACAACAGTTCGCATCTCCATTTGTTTTTAAAACTCTGAAGCTAAAATAGTGAGATGGTTAGCTCTCTTCTAAATGAATAATTTCCCTGCATTCCTTGTTGATTTCTTGAACATGGTCAGTTATGAAGTCATATTGATACTGCAGTGCAATCTTTGTCGACCATGCTACCATTGTCATAGTCCATACTCCTTTTACGTTCGTACAGGTTTGGTTACTGATGATGATATAAGTCAGAGGGAATCTAAATTGCGTGAATGTCTCCATAAAGACACTGAGTTTAGAGTGAAAGATGATTCAGTGGTGGAAGTCGCACAGGTAAACCTTCTGAAATGGTTATGGTTTATGAGCTGTAGTTTTACCCAGTTTATTAGAGGAATGTTATCAGTGCCTGATTAAAGATTTTCTCAAACTGCAGTACAATCCACCTTTCACACTTCCATTCACAAGGCGAAATGAAATAGCATTGGAGGTTGAGAGGAATGATATAGCCTTATGATGTCCTAGATTAACAAATAAATTGTTAGCATTTGAGAGTGTATGCAAATGTTCGTTGTCCCTAATGTATATATGCACAATTTTTATCTGGCCTGTTCTGTATATATGTTGACATGTTAATTATCACATGCATATATTACTGAATTGTAAATTAAATAATAATATCTGAGTTTATTTTATTTTCTCATTTAATTGTGATATGATAGTACTACTGCACAGGGTTCATCTATAACGAGGAGCCTTTTTATCCACATCTAGTAATAGTTTGAGCCTGTACTTCTCTTCGTGCATGTGTTTTATGTTTTTGACATCTAGTAATAGTAGAGTTAATCAACCTTGTAGGACTGGTTTGGCAGCTTATGTTGGCTTGCTGTGTGTATAAGGTGGTTCCCAGGTCCCAGCTGGGCTGAGCCCTTTGCGCTCAGTGGCAAGGTTGGGGTTTGCGGACAGTGTTTTGGTGGTACTATTGAAACTAAAAATTTGTAATTTTGTCTTTGTAATTTTGTTACACTAGTAATAAAATTCGGATTGACCGGGGTGGCAAAAAAGTGGGACCTTTTCACCCAAAGAATAGCTGTTGATAAGGATTCCCTTACCAGTATTCAGCTCTTCAATGTATGTTTGCTGCTTCTTTGATTCAAACTCTCCACTTGTATAGTTGTGATCCTTGTGCAATACCAGGGGCAGAGGACATTCTAGCAGTTTCGCGATTTAGTTTGCCAGAGGTTAGATATTGGTATCATATACTCCCTCTGTCCCAACTTACAAACTCTTTGGCAATTCTAGATTCATAGATTTCGCTATGCACCTAGATATAGAATATGTTTAGATACATAGTAAAAGCTATCAATATAGAAATGCCAAAACGTCTTATAATTTGGGATGGAGAACGTACATCTTAATGCAATTAAAGATAGTGAAACAGTCTCTTATTTGCTTAATAAAGTAGTTTCATATAATAGGGAAAATATGGGGGAAAGAGAGCATTCTTCTCTTACCAGTTTTTTTTAAGAAATCTTCTCTTACCAGTTCATGGTTGTAGAATCTGTTAATTCACTGTTTCGACACATGATTGGATAGTTCTACACTAGGATCATGTGGTTTATGTAACCCAGTGGTTGAGGAGAATATCAAATGCTTTGAAGTTAAACCTTGTTATTTTTACTCTTAACTTCTACGTTTCTGTCAGTGGAAAAGAACTCTGCTTTCAAGTTTTGACACAAAGGCCTATTTTGTGCATCGTCTGACTAGGATTTGTGATAGTTTCTGTTCTTGTAAGAAGTTCTGTTGTTCCTTTTCTTTTTGGGGGGAGATATTGTTGCTGTGCAAGCATCCATTGCGTCCCTTGTACTACTGATCCTGGTGCCTTGTAAGAAGTTCTGTTTTTCCTTTTCTTTTCTTTTCTTCCTTGCAAATATGTTGGATTGCCATTATCAGTTAAGGAACTCTCCAAGGCTGATTTCTATGCTATAATTGATAAAATTACTGATAAATTGCCTGGGTGGAAACTGGAAAGCAGCCTTGATGCACATGGTATATTCCAATCCAACCTCCTTATGATGCCATAAACTAGGTCTGTTTTTAACTTCTTGTGGTTACACGGAAGTGTGGCATTGCCCACTTATAGTACATGTTAGAATTAGATATTTCTGTGTGTGCACTTAGGATGCTTTTTCTTGGATAATACCAATCATGCATATAATGCTCTCTTAGTTTTGATTTGTGTCCACTTCATTTTTGTTTGTTTGTGTGTGGAAAGCATAGTATCTAGGTATGGTTGTCAACATTGTTGATATCAATTTCTAAGCGAGAAAAATGTATCTACATTGTTTCCATCACAGTGTAGTGATACATTTATAGCTACTAAGAATGGTTTGCGTTATTTTTATGTGTCATGGAGAATTTAACTTTTGATTGAGCTGACATTAGACTAGGCGGAGAAATTTATGTAATCATCCCTGATGCTACAAGAGTAACTACCCCAATTAAATAAAGGTGTCACTTTGCTGGAACCAAAACATCAAGCATTGTATCAACTGGTACAAGGAAGCTGGCTTGTACAGCAATGTTATTCTTTTAGGCTTCCTATATATGTGTACGTTTTGCTTGTGACTTGAGGGCTTGTATATGGTTCTCCATTACTCTTTATCTATTGGAAGGATACCAAGGATACCAGAAGTTCATTTCTGAGCAGGGGAAGGGATAGATGGCAACTACCAAGAAAATTGCGTTGTGTGTTACACTGATGTATTCTTGCTTCCTCGTGCACCATGCATGTGACCATGGTACGCATGTTTTTCCTGCATTCCCACAAGCATCATCATAACCGAAAACGAAAAGTGTCATTTGCAGCAAGTTCATCGCTACTCAGTTATATGGTACTTGTTATCACGTGGCAAAGGCATGAGTCTTATACTGCATTGTTTTTTTTAAGCTAGCTAGTTATTCTAGTGTTTAGCTAGCTTTACGGTAATTTTTCAACGTCGTTGATAGATCATCTCACAGAGTTCAATGTTATCAATTGCAACTGTCCTTACCAGTGTCTATGTTTCCTCTTGATTGTTCCCAGAAATCATTCTTTTGACATTTCAGAATGGGAGCATGGAGTTTAAAGAACATAATTAGAAAGGTTCTTATAGAATTTAGAATAGAATGAAAATATAGATGCTTGGTCTCTTTATTTTTGGAAGATACACAATATGATATGTTCAGAGGAAGAAGATGAAAAACGGAAAACAAAATCCAAAAAATTAAATGATTTAATTATAAAGTCCTCATGAGGTGATGAAAGCCAACACAAAATGATAGACAATATTATTTTCACATAAATCAGAAAATTGATGAAAACAGTGAATTAAGAATAGTTTGCTTTTCATTTGTGTTCATAAGATTTGTATGAAAAGCCTAAAAAACTGAAGGTATTATGGTTGATGTCAGATGATAACCTCGTTTCAACTTTGATGCAGATGGTGTGACCTTTGGTTATAGTGGAAGTATTGGCCCAAACTATTGGGGAAGCTTAAGCCCTAATTTCACAGTTTGCTCAAAAGGAATACAACAATCTCCAATTGACATCGTGAAGGATGAAGCGGTCTATGATCCACAGTTAGAGCCCCTTGAAAGGGATTATACAGCTACAAATGCAACCATTGTTGACAATGTCTTCAACATCGCGGTTTGTTCCGAACCGAATAGATACTTTTAATTGTATTACAAAGTATGTCTATATTCAAAAAGCTTTGGCTTAATACTTACTCCCACATCCCAAAAATAAGTGCACTTCTGCCGTTCAAAATTTGTCCTACAGTAAATGCACTTTTAGATCATGGACCACACCTAGCATCCGTAGGCTTGGTTGTTTCCAAAGTGCAATTATTGCATGCTAGGATAACTTTTGAAAGAGGTATCTATGTCATTTTGCCTAACAATATTACCTTGTTCGCTTGAACTTATCATTCTAACTTATCAGTTATGGTACAATGTTTTTTTCTCACAGTAAAACAGTCAAAAACAGCATCAACCGGCTTATCGGTCGTAAAAACAATTAGCCGAACAAGCTAATTAAGCTCCCCAAAGATTCCTATAAGTGCATTTTTATGAGATGGAACGAGTACTATGGGAACATTTCATATATCTATTTTGTGGTTGATGAAAGTATCCATTTGTGTTATTATATATACTTCTGCATGCTATAGTGTTTTCTGTTTAGGTAGTTCACGTGGATTTGATATCTGCTATGAGATTGTGATGTTTTACATACAGTAGAAACGACTTTAACTTCAGAACCAAATATGTAAAATAAAATGATTCATTCACATTTGTACATGTTACCTCCAAATTCTGAGTTGTGGATTTTTCAATATGGATCATCATCATCTGGTGTCATTGAATGATGCAGCTGCGTTACAATGACACCGCTGAGACTGTGAAGGTGGGTGGGATAAAGTATAAGCTAAAGCAATTGCATTGGCATTCCCCATCGGAGCACACCATCAATGGCGAAAGGTTTGCATGTACACTCTGATGAATTGTAGAGCATGGATTATCTGTTGTACTAATTTAATGCACCATGCCTTATCTTGAGTCCCTGATAGGTTTGCGATGGAGCTTCACATGGTTCACGTAACTGAAGACGGAAACGTTACTGTTGTTGCCATCCTTTATCGATATGGCAAACCAGACCCTTTCCTTTTCCAGGTGAACAGACTCACCCTGTACTTTGACTAGTTCTATGCAATTTTTGCAGTTTGGTCATAACAAGAAACGAAATGGATCCAAACTATTATGAATGTACACAGTACACACTCTATACATGTTTTTAGGTAACTATGACTCGACAGTAATGATTAGATATATATATATATCAGGCTTGAACTAGTCTGAATACCCATGAGATGTTGACCTGTTCAAGAAGCCAAGAACTGAATCAAGTGTTCAAGGCTTGTATTTTCTCTTGGGTTCAGAGCGTGGAAAAGATTTGCCATTTGCATTTCAACTAGTAGATGCTTGAGCAATGCTGGTGCTGCCGTTGTAGCCAAAATGTATCTCACTATTTTTTGTTTTGTGCGTAACTTTCAGATAAAGGAAACAGTTGGCTGAGTTGTATGCGGAGGGCTGCAAGGCGGAGAAAGGCGATCCTCTCCCTATTGGAGTGGTGGACATGACAGAACTGAGGCAGGGCGGGGATAGATATTACAGATACGTTGGATCCCTCACTGCACCTCCATGCACTGAGAATGTGATCTGGAACATCCTTGACGAGGTAGTCACTGTGCCCTCTGCCGAAAACATTGTGAACAACAATCTTGTTTACTCTATTTAGTTTGCTACAATCTGGAAGTTATGGATTGCAGGTAAGAGAAATGACCAAGGAACAGGCTGCTGATCTGATGGCCCCTTTAAAGGGCAGTTACAGACACAACTCCAGACCACTACAGCAGTTGAATGGTCGCACGGTTCAGCTCTATGACAAGTCACTGAAAATCAGAAAAATGATGTAGCCCACTTCAGTTCGATCTGTTCATGTACTAGTCCGACTACCGATTAATAGTGTAAATCGGCAGGAATGGTTGTAATGGTTTCTTCATGATTTGAGCTAAGAAATTGCATGCATGTTGCGATCAGTTATTATATTTCAGGAATCAATTTTGGTATTTATTCGCTGTTGCGATGATCAATTGATTAATAGTGTAAATCGGCAGGAATGGTCGTAATGGTTTCTTCATGATTTGAGCTAAGAAATTGCATGCATGTTGCGATCAGTTATTATATTTCAGGAATCAATTTTGGTATTTATTCGCTGTTGAGATGCAAAACTACAGAAGTGAGTTGTCAAGCATCCGGTAAACGATCGAAACGCAAAAAATATAAGCATCCGGTAAACGATCGAAAAAAATATAAGCATCCGGTAAACGATCGAAACGCAAAAAAAATGTAAACAAAAAGACCGAAGGGCCCATCCGGGTTCGAACCGCAAAAAAATATAAGCATCCGGTAAACGATCGAAAAAAATATAAGCATCCGGTAAACGATCGAAACGCAAAAAAAATGTAAACAAAAACCGGTAAACGATCGAAAAAACCCGCAAAAAAATATAAGCATCCGGTAAACGATCGAAAAAAATATAAGCATCCGGTAAACGATTGAAACGCAAAAAAAAAATGTAAACAAAAACCGGTAAACGATCGAAAAAAAATATAAGCATCCGGTAAACGATCGAAACGTAAAAAAAAATGTAAACAAAAAGACCGAAGGGCCCATCCGGGTTTGAACCGGAGACCTATCGATCTGCAGTCGATTGCTCTACCACTGAGCTATGGACCCATTTTTGTTCAGATTATCGTTTGATCTTCTTTTTATTATCTGTATAACTAGTGATCGATTTGAAGATTCGTCGGTTCCATTTGCTCTGGTAGAGAACAGGATTTGTCCAAAAGAAGGACGTACAGGATTTGTCCAAAAGAAGGACGTACTCCTTTGTTAGTAGCAGTAGCAAGACCACACGATTACATGCAGGCCGATTCAAAAGAAAAGAAATCACTCCAATCGAGCAGTGCATTTTGAGGTTGACGAATGGTCTCGACATGCAGGTGACTGATGGTCTCGACATGCAGGTGACTGGTACTCCCTCTGTCCCATTTTAATAGTCGTCCTAGCTTTTGAAATGGTGCAGTAAATATTCTATGAACCTGAACTGTGGCTGTGTCTGAACAGCAAAAGAAGCCGAGACGAGAGGGCGCTATAAAAGAATGGCGGAACCGGTGGTGAGTGGTGACCATTGCAAGATCCAGAACGCCAAGACCCTCTTTTGTTTGTTTGATGTGGCAGCGGCACTGCACTTGGGCTGGCTGTGTCTGAATGCATAGACAAATCTCTGAACCTAGACTATTCAATGCAGTTCTAGAACGACAAACATACTGGGACAGAGGGAGTATGTAATAAAGAGATGGCAAAATAGAAATTTTGGGTCCTAGGACTATGACTCAAGGCTCACTTTCATCATAAAATTTCAAAATAGCTGTTTCGATCTTCAAATTTTACTGTAAGTCTCAGTTTCATGTTAGGGCTATGAAGATCCGTTTCAATTCTCGAACTTTACATTTTGGAGTCAATTTCATCCATGAACTATCAAAGTGGGTTTAAGCCCTCAAACTTTCATTTTGAACTCAACTTTGCCCATTGTCCTACATGGAACACTGCACTGTTGCGCCTAGTCAGCTCCAACACCACCAATGAATATGAATCTAGAGATATAAAAAAATAATATTCATCCCAAAAACTCTTTAATGACCATTAATAATTTAAGTTGTCATTTTTAATGCTCTTGTAATGGTACCATTTATATATATCCGACTAAATGTTTTTTTGTGGGAGCAATTGTAGTTACATTGAATATTATTTATTACCTTATCAAGAATACCTTGATATATTAAAAGCAACAAAAGTAGATCTATGATTTTTTCCTTAGCTACTTCTAGCGTTAGTCTCAACTAATAGCCAATTGCATATTAAAATAGGCTAAAAAGTAGTTTATTTTTAAAAAATATTCAAATCTTTATTTATAATCATTTCATAATATGGATATCAATGTTGAAAGTATGCTACTGATTCAGTAGTTGGGACGACACCATGGACAATAGTACCTAACGGTGACTGTCCATCTCAAATCCGGGTGGTGCTGAACAAAGGACGAAGTTGAGCCAAAAATAAAAGTTTAAGGACTAAAATGAATTGTAATAATTCATGGATGAAATTGTGCCTAAATAAAGTGACCACTTTGGTAGTGTAGGGATTAAACTGAGCCAAAAGTGGTCATTTTAAAAGTTTAACGACGAAACTAAGCCTAAAAGAAAATCTTGAGGACTAAAGTGGCCATTTTAAAAGATTAAGGACAAAACCAAGTCTTGTGCGATAGTTGAAGGACCAAAGCAAGAATTTACCTGAAAGAGATAGAGAAACTGGATTTAGATCTAGCTGAGTGGGTATGTAATACTACCTACCTTTTTCTTCCTCCATTCTGAAATACAAGAGATCTAATTAAGTTTATCATAAGTCAAATTATGTTAACTTTGACCAAAATTACAGAAAACAAGAATAATAGTTAGGCCTTCCAATTTGCATCATTGGATATATGTTATGAAATATATTTTCATAATTTACATCTGCTTTGGTGTAATAGATATTAATTTTCTTTTCTATAAATAGTCAAACATTGTATATATAGTTTTATAGGATAAACTTGGATCCCTATATTTGGTGTTGAATTAATATGATTCAGAATTCTGAATCATAAAAATCTAGACCGATATTATCTACGACATCGATCTATGCAATAAAAAATAAGTTTTACTAGATGTACGAGATCGAAAAGCTCTTTTATCTTCAGAATATATATACTGTGTATTTGTTTACAACAAGCTTGACACGGCCTGTTCGTTTGGCAGGATTATGCACTGTTCTGACAGGATTATTCACTGTTGACTGATTTTTTGTGAAAGAAAAATACTGTTTCAGCTGAATTTAAGCCGGCTGAAAAGCCAAGCGAACAGACTGATAGTCTCTCCTTGGTCAAGACGGTAGAAATAGAGGAAGGGGGGGCCACCAAGAAGCACCAGGCCTTGCATGAAGGTAGCCAATATTTCTGGAGCTATCGCAAACTCACCCGCGAGTCTCTTTTGGGCTCACCTTGATTACATTGTCACCTTCCATCTACCTAAATGTATGCATGCATGCATGGGTCCATTATTTTTATTTATAGTATGTAAAAGGTGTTCACCGGCCGTACGTTTATATATTTAATAAAAAGCCGAGCCACCCGTCTAGCTTGCATTGTGAACCATATCTGAACTAGCAACAGTTGTTGTTAGCATACGACATGCATTGTACTAATTCTTCTACCATGGCCAAGATCCTCCTAGTGGTCGTCCTTGTTGCTACCATCACAGCCGTGGAACCTTCGCCACTGCCGGAGCAATCGTCCGGCGGCAAAGCTGACAAGACGATCAACGAGGTGAATCTGACACTAAAAAAGGTTTTCGACGACGTGATCGCCTCCGCCCCTCCGGCCAAGAAGAAGGAAGCCATAGATGCAACCTCTAAGCAGCTTCGCATCGCCGAGCGCGCCCTCGCAAAGGCCTACAAGGCAGCAGGAGGCGAGGAGAAGGTGGCAAAACTTGCCATGAAGTACGAGTTGCACGCCAAGATCATCATGGAGGCACCGCCGGCTGTGAAGCTAGAGAGGATGGAGGAGTTGTTCAACGCGATGGCTGCACCCAACCACAAAGATTGCCTCAACGGCAGCGTCGACGAGAAGCCCTTCTGCGAGACCGTCTCCAAGCTGCAGAAGGCCTTCAAAGAGGTCCGCTCTGCCGTCGCGCTTGGCAAGAAGGAGGAAGGTATTGACGATATGTTCCTCGTCAATCAAGAATTCGCCCCAACTATCAGGGCTATCAACAAGGCATACGCGGATGGAGACGACAAGGAGATCGCCAAGGTTCTAGCTACCTACAACAAGTGTGCCGATGCGATCCTTGCGGCTGCGCCCGCTGAAAAGTTCAAAGTGATGCAAGAGAGCATTGCGGCCGCTTCCCGTGCATCCGGAAAGGCATAGTGCATGATTCCACTGCCACCACAACTTTCGACCACTTTGCAACGACACCATATTCATACGCTCATCAGCACCGTACCAATGATCATACTCATGTATGTAATATTTACCATTCCTGTCCCCTAATTGCATTGTCTAGACCCTTTTGCGCTCTGTCGCTAATTAATTGTTTAGAGTCTTCAGATAACATGTTAATTTGTCTAGAATAATGCGCGTAGTTTCAATGCATGGCCGCGCGCGTCGTAGTGCTGTAAGGGAGTTTGTAGTCTAAGAGAGAGGGTGTCTAGTAGTTTCTATGTAATTAGGATCTACTCTGAGTGAGTGTTCTTAGTAGTTCGGTAATTCTGCGATTACTGTCCTAAGATGTGTGTTTGTAATTCACTGTATTTTTAAATAGTGAAAAACGTGCCAAGACACGTACGCTAAAATACTCCGTTTTTTTTCCTTGTGAGAAAATATATATGTAATTTTAATATGCGTGATCCCATTAATGAAAACAAAATGATAAAAAAAAGGCTTTTATACTTCTCTCCATGTAATCCCGCATCTCTACCAATATATAATGCACCGATAAAACTTTCCTACAGCTACGCACTAAAATGGACTAATCAGTCAATACCTCTCCTAAGTACATCCCAGAAATTACCTCCACCAAAATAAAACCTTCCAAATGAAAGACCCAACTCTAACATCTTCTTAGATCTACTCACTCACATTCAACTATCCACGTTGTCCCTCATCACTCATTCCTCCCATTCGCCCGTCCGTCCCCGCCCCATCCCGAGCCCGCCCGTCCCGGTCACGACGCCCGCCCCCATCCACGATTCATCATTCAAAAATCAGAATTAGAAAAAAAAAGCACGCGACCGCCCACCACCCGCGCCTGCCCGCCGCCGCCGACAGCCTGCGCTCCAGCGCCCTCCCACCCGCCTCCGCCGGCAGCACGCGACGCCAGCAGCACGCGACCGCCCACCCGCACCCGCCGGCAGCGCCACGCCCGCCTACTCGCCGCATCGCCGCGCCCTCCCACCCGCCCCCGCCGGCAGCACGCGGCGCCAGCCGCGCCGCAGACACGCAGGAGCGGCACACGTGGAGCACGCGGCAGACGCGGCGGCGAGGTGGAATCGGCGGCGCAACGGACGACTAGGGTTTCCTGGCGGTGCCACGCTGGTTCCGACCTGGGTCTCCATCTTCCCCGGCAAGCGGGCTCGTCCCCATGAGGGGCGACCTCCCCGGCGGCGGGTGAGCTGGGCCCCTACTCGCTAACCTCCCTGTCCTCCTCCACTGCCTCCCATCGTTGTGCGGCACCCGCGCATCCTCTGATCTGGCGGCGTCTCCCTCCCTCCGCCGTTGCAGACGCTGGGACACGCAAAGGTGCCGTTAGCACAACCCCTCCCCTTGCAGGCACGCATTGATGGGTCACCTTGCCTTCCCATCGATCTGACGCAGCCCCGGCACTTCCGTCCTCTTTATAATCGGACCCTACCAGGTAAGATGGCACCATATTCTACTTGTGTTCTATTTGTTGTCCCCTGTTATTGGTGTTCTTGAATGGTCGTCTGAATCGTGTCCTTTTTGTGTTGATTTGATGGGATTGGATTGGATTGCGGTAGTATCTGGAGGAGTCATTGTGGGAGCAACATAAGCTCAGGTCTGGTGCTCGCTATCTACACCAGGCTGTTGAATAAAGGTGAGAGATAATTCAGCTTTATTTATAGCAGTCTTGCTCATATTCATTAGTTCATACACTCTGTTCCTATATGAGCGCTGTTTGATAAAAGAGCAACATCGGCGAGGACCACGACCAATAATTGTTATTATATTTAATCGTTGAGGATCATTCTCTGGTGATAAAACCGCTTGCAAATATATATGCATCTTGTTTGTGCCCTATGGGTTGCCTGCCCACTCACTTTGTCATGCAAGATTCCTATGATGTGTTGGAACAAACAGTACTAAAATATTCATCTGATCCTCAGGTCGTAGGTACCGATTTGCCATATCAAGGTTCAGTCTTCCCTTTATCATTATCTGGGTTTAATCATTTTTAATTTTTCATTTTAAGATGTTGCCTGATGGGGTTTTTCCTTGTATCTCTTGTTTTCACAAGCAAATGTTTTAGAGACAATTTCAGTTTATTTTTGGTTAATGATAATTCTTTATCTTTAACGTTAGTAAAACATGATAGGAAACTATTACTCTGATCACCGGTGTCACTTGTCAAGGTTTAGTTATGTCAGAAAGTGTAATTTTAAGTTATGTTGTCCTAGGGATTTGGGGTTATGTGAAGAGGGTGCATGTAACTATAGCTTTTGCTACATGGGCTCTTGCTAGGACTACGCACATGAGCTCAAGCTTATAGCTATTGCTTTCATGAGTTGTTGTCACTAGTGGATCTTGCCTGTGGGTGCCACGACAATCCTGTGACATGTCTTAATTTGATGTTTCATGGGTTGGAGATATGGTTTTTGATGTTTCTTTAGGTCTGCGGCACCGGTTTCCAATTATTGCTTTGACATTTTTATTCAACGGTGTGAGTTTCCAAAGCTGGTTAAGAAGTTAGGTTTCTTTGGTTTGCTTGTCGGTGCATTGAGTTGAGAAATAGCTAGCCATTGTTTTGATAGTTTTTGTTTACAGGCTTACCATCTAACCATTGTTGTTTTGATATTTGTTTTTTTTACAGGATTAACCCTGTTTTGAAAGTGTAACAATACTCAGGTGATATGATGATTATGGGGCTTTATTTGATTCCATTTAAATTGGCTCTCAATTCAAATTTATTTTGTGTTGATATATGTATTCCTAGGCAAACCAATTTGGGTGAATATATACATGGGCTTTCCTTCCACCTGTGCATGTTCTAACACTGAAGTTCTAACACTGGTTGGTTGTTAAACACTGAGGTGCTGCATAGACGGATGGAGAAAACAGCAAACACGCTAGGTTAAGCTGGTGTCACAATGGATATTGTTGAGTTTGCTCTAGATAAGTACATGAAAACGCTTAAAATGTCAGTTATTCAAATACTGGAAGGAGTATTCCTTTCACTAATTTGATTTGTCTGGTTACATGCTCCCATAGCGTTAGCACGGGCATTATATATAGCTTGGGAACCGGTAATGGATATCTGCAACAAGTTAATATCAATTTATACAACGAAAGAAAAAATGTTGAAAGAATTGGTAGCTACTTTCTGTGACCACTACAGTTTTAAAAAAAAACTGAGCACAATTCTTTCAGTACAGTGCCTGAAATTGTTGAATTTACTTATGATTTAGATATTTAGAAAATATTTCCTTCAAGTGACTCTTGTGCATATTAACTTCAATGCAGCTTGTCAAGACTAATGTGGAGCTCGGCATTCTGGGGAACACCAAGTTCTGTACCTTGATAAGCAAGGTGAATGTTTCTTTTCAACGATTTTCCGCAACCTTTCTTTTGAAGCAATGTGATTTTTCGGCTGTATCTATTCCAGTTTTTATTTGGCCTGTATTGTCACTGTAGAAATGTAGTGAATCGTTGATCTCTACTTTGATCACACTTAATGAAACTAAGCATCGGAAGCCTGATTTAAAAAAAATATGATATTGTTAAATATTGTTGTTGGAAGGTCTGGAACAATTCTTAATTGCTGGATATTCTTTTGGTTTCTTATTTAAGCACAAACAGCTCATGTAGATAACCGCAGGTAAATGTGTTGTCACGAATCGCTTTCAGGTTCACTTCCCATATTACAATTAGTAATTTAATGTCTTGTTTATTTTTTCTTTCATCATTTGAATATCCTAGGAGTGACTGCTTCACAGCAAGTGACTGCTTCATTTGAAGATCATTTTTTTCTTTCATCATTTGAAGATCCTGGGAGCAATGGCAAAGCCGGCATTCGTGTACCAGATCAGCATGACAGACGAGTGGACGGAGTATCAGCATATAGGCACCACCCTTGGAGGAAAGCTCGACTGCTCCACTGGCTGGATCCAAAGAAAGGTCATACGTTCTTTTTATGATAGGTTCCTCCTATTTTCATATGTTTTCATAGGTTCCTTCTGATAGCTATTCAGTATTAATATAATATAAGTATACAAATGCTGAACCTTATGAGCTATCTCTTACCTCAAAACATGACTTTACATGATTCAAGTTCTTTTTCTTCTAAAGCTTTGGTGCAGCCTGACTTAAGGCACGTAGGAGTCTGGTTGAGACTTTTTGAGCTAAACAATATTTGGGCTTGAAACAATGGGATTACAATTACATGTCTACTGTTATATATCAGTGAGAATAAATCTTAAGCTTCCAAGTGCTCCATTGATTGGTGACCTCAAATTATCATGGATTTAGAGGGGAGGAAGCAAAGGACGGTTCAGGCAAGACTGCAGAGCCTTTCCTTAATGTTGTGCAACGAACCAGAGGTATTTCAGAATGCTAAGCATCTGTGACGTTTCAACTCTAGCATGTCCTTTTCATCTGAATCGTAGACATGTTGTTTTCATATTGTTTAGACCGATTTATTTATTAACTTAAACTCATATCTGAATCGTGTTAGTGCAATGTTGATTTTCTGATTATTCATTAGATTTAGTTTGAGTTGCTGGCCTGCAAAAGCATCTGGTTTATCAGATATATACGCAATTGAAAATGCCATGAGCAGGTATGCATCAACAGGTACAAGCCAATGCCTTGATTTTTTCAGGAGAATCAAAGTTGTCGAATTTAATAATTAGTTGTCTGTAATTGACGATGCATGGTTGGACACTTTGTACTGTAGGTAACAAGAATCTGCGAGCTGGTGGACTTCAGTTCCTTAATCATACAGAACTCAGGTTTCACCATATTAAAATTAAGGCCCATGTTGCACTTGAAATAAGTGTCTGTATTTTGTACCTTTCAGGCTGGAGTGAGTGGGCTGACTACACATTTCTCTTAGGAATAGCCTTCAAAACTTTTCAGTCAAAATGCAGGCCAATTGGGGCTGGTATAGTGCTACTAGACGTCTGACCTTGCCCTTTTGCATTCAGCCCACCTTGATGGATTAACAAAAGAAATAAGTTGTCCACATTCCTTGATTATGGTCTAACCTTGTCGCCTTCTAAATATATTTTTTCCCATGCAATAGTTAAAATTTAGTATATTAAAAACACATCTTCTACATGTTATAGAATTATAACAAGAGAACCTTGAATGAAAATAATGAACCTGCCCCTAAGATTCGCAAATGTCTTATCTGAATATTCACTAGGCATATCTGGTTATTTCAAAGGCTTTAGTATTTTTATTGGAGTTTTCATGGCTATTCTTGTTTTCTAGATGTATGTTGCAAAGCACTAAAATTGTAGTTGTGTTCTAACATGTGATCGTAACTCGATTTCTCTGTTAACAGTGTGCTGCTAATTTTACTGTTTGCACATTTTTCTCTAAACAAAGTTTGCTACATCTGAAATAAACAGCTGGGCCTGGGCTCTGTTCTAGGAAGGACGTTCCAGGAAGGACAATCTTGAACTTGTTTATTTGGTTTTATAGTTGGCAAGTAATATGAGTCAACTGTATATCCTCTCCTGCCTTTCCTGTTGTAGGTTCATAATTGTAACATTACATTCCAATGAACTGGGAAGTTGTGATATTACATTCTAATAATAAAGAGCTTTAGTTGGCCACGATGTCATTTTTATTCGGTCAGAGCTTTATATCTAAGCTGTTGGTCAGAGCTTTATATCTAAGTTGTAGAGTGATTTGAAGTAACACGAAGAAAAACTGATGTGAGCCTTTTCCATATAAATTTTAGAACATATAATGCTTGTGTTCTATGTTTTATGAATGGTAATTGCATTCATGTGTAATCTTATCTTGACATGGTTCTCAATATGAGGACTGATACTTGGTGACTCACTTTTTTTATAATAGGGCCGTAGCGTTAGCACGGACATTATACTAGTGATAAGTAGTGGGTTAAGACTTAAAAAACATATCAAATAGTTTTTTTCATATGCTCTAGATCTAGATTAATACATTTAATGTTGAACATGTATATTTTTTTAAATAAGATCAAACTAAGTTCTGCAAAAAAAAAAAGACTGCAAAATTATTAGATAATAATTTATGTCACAAATGTGATAACACTTTGAATTCAGTTGTGATAAGACTTCATGAGTGAAAGAAAAATATAACCTAGGGAATGTCAAAAAGCTTATTATCACTGTCGGCCCAAAATATAGGTTGTGTTGGATTTTATAGATACATAAGGCTTTGCTATGCAACATAGTAACAATTGTGTATCTAAAAAAGCTAAAATGATCTATAGATTGAAATCGAAAAAATTAGGTGGAGACCCTCTACATCCAACCTTCATGCAGACCCACCTTAGATGGAAGCTATGTGCCCAAAAAGCTCATCACATAGCCAGGAGTATTTGGCTCAAGCTTAAACTTCAGTGGGTCTCTTACAACTGAAAACTCTACCACCCTTGGCTGTGTGATAGGCTTCTTGGGTCATGTTGCTTCCATCCGAGATGGGCACTACTAGAGAGCAGACCTTTGGTCGATATCCAAAATAAGCTTTAGTCTCGAAATTTTTTTACGTTCGGGACTAATAAATCTTTAGTCCCGGTTGGTAAAAGGTCTCCTTTAGTCTCAGTTGGTGTAGATAGACCAGAACATTTAGTCCCAGTTGAAAATATCAACCGGGACTAAAGATAGACCCTTTAGTCCCGGTTTGTGTTACGAACCGGGACTAAAGGTCCTTTGATGGATGGTTCAAAAGGGAAGAGTGTGCTATATTGATAGATGTGTTTACTAGGTGGGGTGGTTCGTACGTGTGAGTAAAGTTTACGTGTGAGGCAGTGCGGGAGGTCCATCCCGGTTGGTGGAACCGGGACTAAAGGCCCTTACCAACCGTGGCAAAAAGGCCTTTCTGTAGCAGTGAGGTCTACAAGGAGGCGTGGTGCAATGAGTCTGAATCCAATCTTTTTCCTTGAATGGAGGGAGTATCGCATTACTAAACGATGAAACTTACATAAGTACAACTTTTTATTAATAACGTCAATTTTTGTGATGCCAATGAACTTTTCAATAGTGCTCAAACAACTCTAGCTAAATCAAATCAGGATCAAAACTAGTAAGGTTTTGCACACAAAAGATTCAACGACTCTTCAGTGTCGATTAACTGATTGATGCCTGGTTTATAAAATAATTTTATTAGACACTAGAAAAATGCAACATCTACTTGGATGTGTATCTTATAGCAGAACAAGTTATGTTACAAAATCATGTTGAAAAGCATTTCAAATAAGAATATTCTCATAATCTCCGATCTGCCAGTTGTAAAAAGAAGCACTATAAATAGAGCTCCATGTCAATAAATTAAAGAGGGGAGTTTTTTAGTAACAAAACTTCGGACACAATACCTTCGATTCTCATTTCAGCATTCATTTTTCTAACCGTGCAAGACTTCGGTCGAGGATAGCAAAACCATTTCCCATTCGAGCATCTAAAAAGCTAAAAAAAAGCAACTAAAAATAGAAGGAAAAAAAACAAAGGGTCCATTCGCTGAGACTGAGAACAACAAAACTATTCCCAGGCAAAACAAACGAAAATTACTAAATCTATCTAGTTTTATGGGCCCGATTGCTCTACCACTGAGCTATGGACCCGCTTTTGTTTATTTTGGAATATTATTTCTATTTATTAGTCAATGTACGTTCCATCCAGATTGGTTTGAGATTGGATTTCCTCTGTGACACGTTTACTGATTCGAGATCATCAACTGTGCAAAAGGAGGACGTACTCCTACTAAGCTATCGAGCACGAAGCACCAGAGCAGACCGATCCAAAACAAAACAGATCACTCGAATCGAAACGGCGCATAGAAGCTTCCTACTCTTGATCCACCTGCCTGGTGGATGGCGCCAAGCAGCTCCTTCCGCAAGCCCGGGATCCGTCCCTCCCATGGACAAAGTAGTACCAACCTCCATTAACTTGCTGCTTGCGGCTTGTACACTCCTCCTCGTGCAGCTGAATTAACCAAACTCGATTATGTATTATTATCTCAGACAAGACAAGCGCAGGAGCACCCGGCAGAGGTCTCGTCTCGGGAGCACAATCCAAACCAAACTAAACCTACACCATTTGTATACTACTAGCTTCCAAAGCGACCAGCCAACCCCCCTGGATTAAGCTAAGCTAAGCCGCCCCCCTACCCACCACTGTCGATCACCTTTTTCTTTTCAAATCTCCACCTCCAAAGCCCAATCCATTGGCGCCTCCTCCCTCTGCAGCGCAGGCTCAAGATACCCTTCGCCACGGCCTCGCCCTTCAATAAACCAAACACCAGCCGGGCTTGCCTGCTTCTCCTTTCCGCTGCTTCTTGCACACCCTGCGCCGCAGCCAGAGCCAGTCAACTCAACCACACTGAGCTGCGCGATGCCACCGCTCGACGTCGGCTCCGCCCTCGTCTCCTCGCACGATGGCGGCGCGGAGCTGAAGGCAGCGTGCGGCTGCGAAACCGCCGCGCCGTCAACGGAGTACTGCGACGCGTACGCCCCCGCGGAGTCTCTCCGGCTGCGGATCGGCGAGGACATCGACTGGAGCGACGTGGGCGCCGCCGTGGCGGTGGTGCTGGAGCGGGACGACTCCACCAAGGGCGCCGCCGCCAACCCCAAGTGCGCCGCGCGCAGGACGAGCGTGGCCGCGAGGAGCTCGCTGCTGTCCGCCCCCGCCGCGCCGAGGGCGGTGGCCGTGGTCATCGGCGGCCTGCTGCCGGCCGCGTCGGGCAAGGCAGCGCGCGACCACGGCAGGCGCCGCTCCCCGTGCCAGCTTCAGCTTGGCCTTGGCGGTCGCGCGAGGGTATTCGCGTCCGGGGAGGCCGCGCGTCGTCGTCATCAGCCAGAGCCTGGGTCGCCCAAGGTGTCCTGCCTCGGAGCCGTCCGGTCGCAGCCGAGGACCGCGGCTGAGGGTGACGGGATCACTAGTAGTGGGCGCCGGTGGTCGGCGTGGCTGGTGGCCGATCTCATGTTCTGCTGCTGGAACGGTCGCCGTCACAGGAGGCCGGCGACGAGCGAAGCCGAGTAGTGTAGCTAGCCAAGGCGCCACGGGGCATTGCATCAGGAACATCAGATCGGTCGATCGAGTAGGTGTGTGCGGTGTGCCTGGCCATGTACTGTCGGCCACATGGATAATTATTTTTCTTGTTTAGATTTAGATTTAGGTTTTGTCAGTTCACGCACGGCCGGATCGGACATCGGAGTACCTCGTGCCTTCCCTGTACACGGATCTTCACTAGAAATGTAATTTGAATTTCAACTTTGTCTTGGCCCTCTGCCTCCACACTGTCGTGTCTCTAGTCACCCTTGCTATACCATTTATTAAATTATAATGGTAATCTTTAAATTTTTCCTTATTTTTAAGGTCCATAATCTGGATTGCCAAGTGATATTTGTTTTAAGTGATTTGCTATTTGTCCATCGACTGCTTTTTGTTTTGTTTTTGGATATGTCTAATTCCCGGCTGTTAGATGCGCTTCAAGATTCGTCTTGTATTTTCGGGTGTAGACCCCCCTAGCGGATTCTAAAACCAGCATTTGAAACTGATAACCTTTTTTAAAAAACCTGTGCCCATTGATTTGTTAAGGATGTCTCCAAACTCAAAATAGTTCTCCTACAGAATACCTATAGCCTCCAACATAGTAGTATACGTAAGACTCTTTTGGGTGTGAAGAGAGGCATAAACCAAATTTAAGTATTGTCTCGACCTATTTGAAAAATAGTTGTCTTTTGTGTTATGTTGTTGGAGAAAACAAAAAATAGGTATTGAACCCTTTGTCTATAGCACTGTCCAAAGGACGAATGTGTCTTATATTTTAGGTCACGCTTATTGAAGACAGTCTTAGCCTCTACCGCTTTCTTCTTTCTTCCCCAAATCGACTCTTTGTCTTCGCCACGGCTAACGTGGGTGATCGGGTGGAGCCGCTTTTGGTCGTGCTTGTACCGTGTTGCCGGTTGCCGAGTACCCTCGCCCATCGCGGTCACAACCGCCGTGGATCTCCTTTGCCGCGGTCGCTCGGGCGGTGGGCGGCGCTTGACATGTTGTGATGGTCAGGGGAGCACCTCCACCACGAGTCACGCGATCGCTGCACGGTGGTTCCCCTTGTGCTCGGGACGTTAGGTGCCCCAACCTCCACCCCCCCTTGCGCGTGCGGACGGTTCACGCGAGCTCAAGGTGTACGCATTATTCGTCGACTGCAGCAGTTTAATTTGTAAGTGTCTTGTTGCGGATTTGAGTTTTTTTTTGTTATTTGTGTGTGTTGTTGGTCACGAGTATATGTCGATTTTCTTGTGGCGGGGAACTGTAGAATCATGGACCCTTGTGTTTAGGCGATTAACGACAATACTAGATCACTATGACTAACGTGTGTTTTGCAGAGGCAAAGTTGTTTATGTTAGGTCATTAGTGATGCAATTTGAATGGGCTTAATGGATTTTCATGCCCCCAAGATGGAAATCGTTTCGGTTGCAAAGGATGGTGATACAAGTGGAAGACTAGGCTAGTTCTTAGTGCCATAAGGTTGAGAAGGGCACTAAGTATAGCTAGGGCTTTTGTTTTTCCTTTGACCGTACTATAAAGGGGGGTATGAGATTAGTAACTTGACCTAGGAGAGTTTAGGAAAGTGGGTATATGCGCACTTGTCATAACTTGTCCTAAAGATCTTGCTTTCAGCCCTTGATAAACCCTAGAAATGGTAGGAGCAAAATCCCTTGAGGAACCTCAGCGAAAACAGTTGAAATAGGGGGAGAAAGAGGCTCCGGACCACTCTGCTAAGTGGGCGTCGGACCAAGGAGAGTGGTCCGACGGTCCCTGACTTAGGCAGATTTCCAGCTCGAGGAGCTCCGGACCACCTGTATGGAAAGCACCGGACCATAGGAGAGTGGTCCGGTGGCTTGGTTCAGAGACAGAGAAGGCTCTGGACTAGTCTGACGGTTAGTCCGACGGCTAGTCCGACGCCTCAAGACAGGAGTTTGGGTTTATGCAGAGAGCACCCTGGCTCCGGACCAGAGCGTCGGACCAGGGCACCGGACCAAGGAGAGTGGTCCGGTGGTTCGTAAAAGAGAGAAAGGTTTTCACTCAGAGAGCACCGAGGCTCCGGACCAGAGCGTCGGACTAGTGCGTCGGACCAAGCAGAGTAGTCCGACGGTGCCTGAGTTTGAAATCAGAGTGAGCTCCGGACCAGTGTGCATGGTCCGGTGGTATGAGCTCCGGACTAGTCCGGTGGCTTCGCAGAGAGAAGAAAAGTAAAAAACGGCTAGTTTTGGAGGTGGAGACTATTTATAGTTGCCCCCTTGGTCCTTAGAGGATCTCTTGGCCATTGTTTCAGCTGGTGACACCTAGAGAAATCTTTTGGAGAGCCAAGAGGCTAGTGAGGGAGAGATTAGAGAGAGTTCATCTTGTTCTTCCCTCCTAGAGTGATTAGGAGTGACTTGTGTGCATCCATCCACCTTCCTAACCTTGAGTGGGTCAAGTAAAGGTCTTGTGCTTGTTATTCTTGGTGTTCGACAGCACCTAGACGGTTTGGTGGTGTTCGGAGGAAGTGACCGCTGGGAGATTGTTGGCGGCTCTTCTCCAAGCTTCTTGTGATTGGTTGTGGGCGATTCACTGAGCCGGAGTGGCGAAGAATCAGCCCGTAGAGAGCACTCTACCCTTGCGCGGGTAGAGGGGGAGCGATACCTTGCGAGGTGCTCCAACGAGGACTAGGGGGGGTGTGTCGACACCTCGATACCTCGGGAAAAAATCGCTGCGTCAATGAGATTTTCTTTTCCCTAGCTCTTTACATTTCCGCATTACTTTCCGTCTTGTTTTTACATTTCCTACTAGAATTGCTTAGGTTGTTTTTAATTCCTATGAACTGCTACCGCTTTCTAGCTAGGACACACGGACGGTAGGCACTAGGGGGTGATTGGCATTTGATAGGTTTTTATATTTTCTTTAGAAATTTAAAACAAGCCCAATTCACCCCCCTCTTAGGCATCTTGATCCTTTCAGGAACTATGTGATAGTGGGTTCAACCCTGGTTGTGGCTGTGGGGTTTGTGTGTGGCTGTGGATGTTGGTTGCGACATGGGTTGTGGGCCTTGTGGCTATGGATTTGGTTGCGGCATGAGCTGCAACCTAAGGTGTGTGGTGCATCGGCTCTATGTGCAGACCTGCTGATGATCGTCTGTGGCCGTGGTGCCTTGCTCCAACGATAGGCACAACATGTGCGTGTGACCAAGTGGGGCTTTGTCGGCATGGCGTGTCTGTGACAAGCAGTTTCATGGGGCGTTGGGAACACGATGCACTAGCTTTCCTTTTTCTAGATCTTTGAATTTATGTGATGAATCAAGCCCATATCCTTTTTGGGCGCGTTATATGCTCTTCCAATTTGTGTTGGGCTAGTAGTACTCATAGATGCAATTTAACTCCAATTCAGACAGAAAACCACGACCACTATCGGAGTAGTGCCCCCCCCCACCCCCACACAATGTGCCATGCCTTGGCATGAGGAACAAGAACTTAGCAATTTCGTCCAACGTGCCACCAAAATCTAGACAAGATAGGGAAGCCGCCGACCAAGGCAACTGACCTCCCCTTCCTTTCAGGCAGTCACTAGGGTCGGGGAGCCTTGAACTCTCTCCTCTATACATTGTCACCTGGCCCCAAGACTATAAGGGAGCCGAGTCTTCTTCTAGAGAGGCTTGTCGAACTAGAGTAAAATAACACTCATGTAGACATATACCAACAACAGATCGATCCCTCTTGCTAATCAACACCCCCTATATAAAACCTCCCTATTGTAAATAACAGAGCACTTGAACCGAGGAACACGAACTCGCGATTCTCTAAAACTAGACGTATGACTCCATCCTAAACCAGTATATTTCTTGTCTCTAGTGCTACCATCATTCTCCTTGAAGCAGCACAGAGATAAAATTTATTGGTCGGTCCATGAAACACAGACAAGATGTTTATGGTGTCTTAGAGATCTCTTATGCTAAATCTTAATATAGCAAGTATATATATAATGGAGTTTTATATCATTTTGAAAATTGTGAGAATTTGTAGATATATGTTTAAAATCATACGAAATAGAGATGCAATCATGTTGCTATCATTAACCGAAGTGTGTCGATAGTGTATTAATATATGTGTTTGATATTCTTGTATGTATGTCATTGTTTGTATGATGAGGTTGGTTTTGAGTATTATTTTTTATCAGGTGATTTTCCATTGTAATGTGCCCAGTTCTTTTATCTCTTTTATCTATCATCAGTAAAGGCAAGTAAACATGGCGTTGTGGTCCATATGCTTTGGCTTTGTTGTTTGAATGGCTAGCACTAAATTTTTAGTATCTCACACTAACCGTGTAATATAAAATTTGAAGTTATTTTCTTTATTTTGAAGTGTATGATTTCATATCTTGTGGTACTACTATTGAATTATGAAGTGAATACATGGCAATATTTGCATTTGCACTCTCCCCATTGATATGCATTTGAAGAAACCGTAGCCAAATTGGTGCAATAAGTACCTAAATAGCAACATACGTTGAAATGAGCAATGTGGTTGTAGCCCTCACTCCCTCTCCTTGAGAATGGTGGGTAGAAGTGAAGTCATACATCACATTGTATCATTCACATTTGCATTTTGAAGTATATTTATTTATTATGAAGAAGTTGATGTATTTACTAATTTATTAACCTGTTACATAAGATTATCTTTCATGCGCGTATAAATTGAAGGCCTCTCAGGCCACCAGGCACTGTTCATCAATGTGATATTTTTTATTTTTTATTTTTTATTTTTTTATTTTTTACTTTTTATATTTAATTGTTTTTTATTTTACTTTTATTTTTTTTATTTTATTTTAGTTCTAATTTATTTTATTTTTTATTTTTACTTTATTTTATCTTAATTATTTTCTTTATCGTTTGTTTTATACCCTACTTAGCGGAGTGCATACAGTGTGTGTGATGGTCTATATCAATCAAAGTGATAAATAATTTGTAGTATTAGTATTTTTATTTTTTGTTTTATAAATACAATGACTTTACGCAACGGAGTGTATGTGTGGTGGTTTATATCAATTACAGTAATAAAGAGCATGTAGTGTTTCTATCATGCCAGTATAACTTTATATTAAGTTGTTGCGGATATTTTTTAAAACTTTTAACTTTTAACTTTTCAAATTTTAGATTTTTTTATTTTAAGTCTCAATTTTATTTTAGCATCTTTATTTTCTTTTTTCTCATTTATTTTCTTTATCTTTTGTTTTATACATGCACGGATCCCACGCTAAGAAGTGCATGTAATATGGTGATCCATATCAATTATAAAAATAAAGAGTTTGTAGTATTTCTATAACACCAGTTCATCTTTATATTGGGATGCTACTCGACCGTAACACCAATTTTGAAATTTATTTTAACTTTTTTATTTTCTCTTATTTTCTCATTTATTTTCTTTATCTTTCGTTTTGTACATACATCGATCACATGCTACGAAGTGTGTGTAGTATGGTTATCCATATCAATCATGGTAATAAAAGTAGTATTTCTACCAGACAAATGCATCTTAATATTAGGCTGCTACTAAGCCATATTAGTTATTTAGAGTCCTTATCTAAACTATAGTACATATACTGATTCAGTATACACAAAAATAAACTCACTCCCTCTATCGCTTACAATAAATGTTTAGCAAGTGTCGGCGCAGCGGAGCGCCCCCTATGCTAGTACCTTTGATGCGTAAGAAAAATATGATTTGAATAGCTCAGTTAAGACAATTTGCTTGCTAAGATTTTCCATAAACCTCATATGCCTGTCCCCCATCTTAGATACATGAGCTTCAAGGATGAGTGTGGGATGGGAGTAGCAACATGAGTGCACACTTGTTACGTATACTTCAAACAAACATATTTTGATGAACCAAATTTGTTGGTCACATAAGACTTACCTTACATTGTAATAACACATGACGTTTGTTGGTTGTCTTTGAAGATGTCTTTGTTTATGTCATCGTAGAAGAGTTAATTTATTGTTCAACTTAGATGACTTTTGTGGCTTCCATGTACTTTGTTGTTGTAGTGTAGTATGGTAGTTCTCCCGAAGATTGATGTCTTTGTCTTCGGAGGTGTTATATCAAATATCTAAATATCTATTTCTAATAAAAGGGCTCAACAATCCTTTGACCTTTTAACATGGTGTTAGACATGTGATAAATACTAGGTTAATACTTTAAAAATATCTCAAATAGTTTTTCATGTGCTCCAATCTAAATTAATGCATTTAATGATGACCATGTAGATTTTAAAATCCTTTTAAATCAGAAGATCAAACTATTTCTGCAAAAAGAGACCTAAACATTATTAAATAATAATTTATGTCACAAATGTGACAACAATTTGAATTGAGTAAAAAAAAATAAGTTGAACATCAATCATGACCGATAGAAAAATTAAAATCTAGGAAATGTTAAAAAGCTAAAAAAAAGTAATTAAAATAGAAGGATAACAGCAAAGGGACATCGGTTCATTGTTGGGTGACGAACCGTCCAAGACATGGGTTGGGAACAACAAAAATATTTCCCATTCGAGCATCTCGGAACGAAAAGCAAAAATAAGAGCATCTCGGAAACCTTGCAGAAGCTTAGAAAGTAATTAAACGAAAAGCAAAAAACCTTGCAGAAGCTTAGAAAGTAATTAAACGAAAAGAGCATCTCGGAAACCTTGCAGAAGCAAAAATAAGCTAAGGGCCCATCCGGGTTCGAACCGATTGCTCTACCACTGAGCTATGGACCCTTTATATTCGTTTTTCATTATAATTCTATTTATCATATAGATATTGCATCCAGGGATCTGGATTCCTTCTGTGGCAGAATGAGTGGAGATCAATCATTTCTGAAAAACGAGGGCGTACTCCTACTAAACTACTACTCCAGCACGAAGCACCAGACCGATTCAAAACAAAAACACACTCGAATCGAAAACGGCGCATAGAAGCTTCCTACTTTGATTTCGCCAAGCACCAAGCAGTCCCTGTCCCTACTTCCGCAAGCCCGGGGCCCGTCCCATGGACAAAAGTACCAACCTCCATTGACTTACGGCTTGTAGGCTCCTCTTGCAGCAGCTGAATTAACCAAACTCGATTAGCTTAATCTGAGACAAGACAAGTGCAAGAGCACACGGCACAGGTCTCACGACTCGGTAGTGACAGCATCCTAGGACCATTTAGTTCTAGATCGGGTAAACTTAACTAAATTGGATAAACATGTAGAGGTATATAAGTTGTTTCTTTTTTAATTGGAAGATTTTGTTGTATTCCAGGATGTGTACATCGAGTTGATACATAGCTTGGAACGAAAAGCTTTTAGCCCCTGCCTAGAGGATAGGCACACAACTAAGATAAAAGATCAAGCATACTCTACTGACATTCAATCTTAAGACTAGATCGCCACCCATATGCCCGAGTAAAGATATCCTTCGCCACTTGCTCCAAACGCCGTGATGCTGCCACAACTATATCCTGAGATATATAAGTAGATCTAGAAAGGAAGAGATATAATGGGAAAGTGGATGTCATACTCTCGAGCATGGAGGATGAAGCCATGCCGACGGCGAGGAAGTAGCAGTGCTCTCGAGCTACGGTGGTTGGTGACGGAGAGGAGACGAGGCTGAAAGGATCAAGATGTCCAAGAGGGGGGGGGTGAATTGGGCTTGTTTTAAATTTCTAAAGTAAATATGAAAACCTATCAAATGTCAATCAACCCCTAGTGCCTACGATCCGTGTGTCCTAGGTAGAAAGCGGTAGCAGTTCATAGGAATTAAACACAACCTAAGCAATTTTAGTAGGTAATCTAAAAACAAGACGGAAAGTAATGCGGAAATGTAAAGAGCTAGGGAAAAGAAAATCTCAGTGACGCAGCGATTTTTTCCCGAGGTATCGAGGTGTCGACACACCCCCCTAGTCCTCGTTGGAGCACCTCGCAAGGTATCGCTCCCCCTCTACCCGCGCAAGGGTAGAGTGCTCTCTACGGGCTGATTCTTCGCCACTCCGGCTCAGTGAATCGCCCACAACCGATCACAAGAAGCTTGGAGAAGAGCCGCCAACAATCTCCCGGCGGTCACTTCCTCCGAACACTACCAAACCGTCTAGGTGCTGTCGAACACTAAGAGTAACAAGCACAAGACCTTCACTTGACCCACTCAAGGCTAGGAAGGTGGATGGATGCACACAAGTCACTCCTAATCACTCTAGGAGGGAAGAACAAGATGAACTCTCTCTAATCTCTCCCTCACTAGCCTCTTGGCTCTCCAAAGGATTTCTCAAGGTGTCACCAGCTGAAACAATGGCCAAGAGTCCCTCTAAGGACCAAGGGGGCAACTATAAATAGTCCCCACCTCCAAAACTAGCCGTTTTTACTTTTTCTTCTCTCTGCGAAGCCACCGGACTAGTCCGGAGCTCATACCACCGGACCATGCACACTGGTCCGGAGCTCACTCTCGATTCAAACTCAGGCACCGTCGGACTACTCTGCTTGGTCCGACGCACTGGTCCGGAGCCTCGGTGCTCTCTGAGTGAAAAACTTTCTCTCTTTTACGAACCACCGGACCACTCTCCTTGGTCCGGTGCCCTGGTCCGACGCTCTAGTTCGGAGCCAGGGAGCTCTCTGCATAAACCCAAACTCCTGTCTTGAGGCGTCGGACTAGCCGTCGGACTAACCGTCGGACTAGTCCGGAGCCTTCTCTGTCTCTGAACCAAGCCACCGGACCACTCTCCAATGGTCCGATGCTTTCCAGACAGGTGGTCCGAAGCTCCTCAAGCTGGAATGTTGCCTAAGTCAAGGACCGTCGGACCACTCTCCTATGGTCCGACGCCCACTTAGCAGAGTGGTCCGAAGCCTCTTTCTCCCTCTAAAACCACTGTTTTCACTGAGGTTTCTCAAGGGATTTTGCTCCTACCATGTCTAGGGCTTATCAAGGGCTGAAAGCAAGGTCTCTAGGACAAGTTGTGACAAGTGTGCATATATCCACTTTCCTAAACTCTCCTAGGTCAAGCTACTAATCTCATACCCCCCTTTATAGTACGGTCAAAGGAAAAACAAAAGCCCTAGCTATACTTAGTGCCCTTCTCATCCTTATGGCACTAAGAACTAGCCTAGTCTTCTACTTGTATCACCATCCTTTGCAGCCGAAACGATTTCCATCTTGGGGGTATGAATATCCATTAAGCCCATTCAAAAAGCGTCACTAATGACCTAACATCAATGACTTTGCCTCTGCAAAACACACGTTAGTCATAGTGACCTAGTATTGTCGTTAATCGCCTAAACACAAGGGTCCATGATTCTACAATCTCCCCCTTTTAGGTGATTGACGACAATACAAGCTCGAGTAGAGAATAATGAGTGAATTTTGATAAGAGAAACACATGACTTGAAATGAGATAGGCATGGGTTAGTGATAAGAAAGACAAGTACATGCCTAACCATTCAAGCCATGACAAGCACAATAGATATGAATTGAGCATAGTACTTGATTTCAAAAAGGATATGCTATAGCCAAAAGATCAGAGATTAGCGCGAAAGCAGTAGCATAACCAAGTGACATGATATATATAGATGAATGTCCAGACATGTCACACAACCATCAAGTCTCAACCATCACACATATCATACAATACATAAAGACGGTAAACGTGATGCATGATGCAATAGAGTTTATACACATCAAAAGAACGAGTCCTACTAGCTCCCCCTGAAGCTAGCCCATCTACTCGACTCTCCCTCTCCCCCTTTGGTGTTGAAGCACCAAAACTAAGCGTCTGGAGGCGGAGTGGAAGCAGCTGTGGACCGGTCGAGCACCCTGAAAGCTACCAGATACGTCTCATCATCTGAATCCTCCCCCTGAGTATCTGTCTCTGGTAGTGAAGCGGTCTGGGGGTCGGTAGCTGATAGGCCTGCTGTGGTCGAAGACTCTGGAGCAGTAGCTGGAGAAGTAGTAGGATCAGGAACCGGTGCCAGTGTCTCTGCGGGAGCCTCAGGAGCGACAGTGTCCGGTTGTGCCTCATGCACGGACTTGACGGGAGTCTGAAGAGCCGGAGACTGCGGAGGCTGTACTGGAGTGGAAGTGACCACTGTGGCATCGGTAGCAACTGCAGCTGTAGGTGGGGTAGATACGGCTGGAGCCCGACTGTCGTGTGTAGCCTCTGAGGAAGCTACTGAGGAGCGATGCTGATCAGCTGTCGGTGCAACAAGCTCGGCCTCAACCTCTGCTGCTATCTGTGGACCAGTGGGGGACGGCTGCCCTGTAATGTCGTTGAACGACGCAGAAAGGTCTCTAGCAGTAGCACCCATCGTAGCAGTGAGCGGCGTGAAACCAGTAGTGAGACGGGTGAACTGCTGAGTCGGGCCGAAGGTGTCCAACCACTGAGTCATCTGAGTCGCCGGTGACTGAAACGGGTGGTCAATCCGGCACCCTAAAGTCCACTGGACTATACGGCTGGGGTGGGAGTGACTGTCTGACCGGCGGAGCTCGTAGGGGCCACTGAAGGGCCAACTGATGGTCCAACTGAAAACTGTGGGCCTCCTATCTGTCCAACTGACTGTGAGGGCTGAGATGTGCTCATCATCTGTATCTGAGGGGCTGCAGGAAACTCAAGAGGAGGAGTGCCTGTCCACTTCATCATGTGGGCCATAAAGGCCATGTTCTGCTGCTGCAACTGCTGAGACTGTAACTGTAGGCGCTATGACTCCAGCTGCATAGCTAGCATCTATCGCTGCATCTCGAAGTGACGCTCCTCAGACTGTCGCTGCATCTTGTCCTGTCGCTGCTGGACCTGTGTAACTGCAGTGACGAGAGAACTCTGCTGCTCATTGAGACGGTCAAGAATCTTCAACATCATCGTCTCGGTGGTAGAGGCAGAGCCGCCAGCCTCAGTGTCGTGAGCCCGTGGGGGCATCTGTGGAACTGGCTGGAAGTCGGCATCAAAGCTATCTGAAGTTTCCTCAGGAGTCACATCAACTCCAGTATCTAGTCCATGGAGCTCCTGCTGCTCAACACTGCGTATAGCCTCATCCTGAGCATCAACCTCAGCTCTGTCAACTGGTGCTGTCCTCTCTCTGACAAGACGGAGGACCCGGTTTCCAAACCGGCTGTCAAACGAACCAAGGACTCTATAAGCTGGGAAAGAAGTCGGCGACTGATCCAGTAGAGCGCGGAGTCCAGGGTTCGCTCCCTCAAGCTCAATAACAATGATCGATGATATCCAATGAGCATAGGGAAACTGGCGACGTGCCCTCATGCCATCTGCTATCACATCCTCTATCTCTAACACAAGAAAGTCTACGACGTCGAACGGTGTCTGAGATACTAGGGCCTGAAGGAGAAGCTGCTGCATGTTTGTCAATCCTTCCTTGTAACCCGTGCGAGGAAGCAAAGTACGACGAAGGACCTCGTTCAACCTGTGAACTGTGGGTCTGAGCTCTGCTGGGCTACGTCTGGAGCCCTCTGAGAAAGGTGGCTTGAAGAGAGGAGCCACCTCCTACACTGACAGTGTACGACCACCTCGAGCTCTGCGAGGCACTGAGGCTCCTCGATAGCACTCATAATGTAAATCAAGCTCACCACCCTGCTGACGGAGGCGAAAGATCTCTCTGAGTCTGATCAAGTATAACCGGTATCGCTCGCCTCTGAACGTGTACTGCACAAACTTGTGCTCTGGATCCACCCATACTTAAACATAGAACTCTTTGACCCATCTCTCTATGTAGTTTCCAGAACGGCCAAGTAAATCGGCGAGTCCCGGGAGGTAAGTCAGGAACGGTCTGATCTCCTCACCAGCTAGCTCAACAATGCTCTCTAAGGAGCAAACCCTGTGCGGTCGAATCTGAATGTTGTTCAGCTGAGCTGCTCTATAGAAATCTTCCATGAGAGGTGTATGCCAACCTGGTGAGGCTCTGGGGTCTCTCTGATCCGGGCACCACTTCTCAAGGGCAACAAACCGGAGTTTCTTCACTTGCTTCGCTGTAAAATTTCTCAGATCGAGGTGAACTAAGGCTGAAGCTGCTGTGGGAGCAGCTGACTGAGGTGACTGAGCAGACTAGGAGCGAGTAGAACGCCCCCAGGAAGTAGGTGCCAACGGAGTCCCAAGAGCTTCAGTGACAAGCTCTGGCTCCTCTGGAGTAGCCTCGGTATGTGACCCAGCTGAAGGAGTAGAAGGGAGATCCCGCGGAGGGGTGCCAAGTCTCACTGTGCCTCGGCAACCGCCTCGCTTTGCGCGGTCTGCTGCATCGGCCACGGCTTCGGCTTTCTCAGCCTCTGTGAGCTTGCGCTTCTTCTTCTTTGCCTTCTCAACAACGGGCTTCTTACCCTTATCGCTGGAAGGACGTGGAGGAAGTGGAGTATCATCACCTGACCCAACGGCGCGAGCACGAGTATTGCGAGTCATACTGAATCAAGCAAAGAACCATTGATTCTCTGTCACAAGATCCACTGAAAGCTGCAAGTATCAACTGTCAACTGATCAATCAAAGCACAACTGACAGAGGGGCCTCCAAGCCACTGGACTGAACCTCTGAGGCTTTGCCTCAATCCTTACTCGCGAGCTTTGCCCCGAGTTCAACTACCACTGACTGCTGCTGGATAGAATAGACAGGGTATACATAAGCATATATAAAATCTAGAGATAAGAATCCGTATAGAAGCAAGCATCTAGATAAGTGATAGAATGAAAAGCTGACATGATACCTGAGGTGAGAAAGCGTATCTATTCAGAGCAATGTCAAGTACCAAAGCACACTCCGAACGAGATTTACCAGCTGCGAATTACAATTGGCAATTGATTTAGTGAATTGGATTGAATATGGATTTTCAAGGAATAATCCTAGGGCATAACTCAATTGACGACTCGACAAAACACGATATCGTAAATGAAGATCATACCCTAGAAGCGAAGTAGCGAAGCCGTCGATGACGATAGGAAATCGGTCGAGGACGAAGACGTCGAAGACGATGACGACGAAATGGAATCGTTCAAGGACGAACACGGCGAAAATCACCCTAGGGTTAGGGCAAACCCTAAGGGGGTAACCTTCCTTGGTCTTGGCAGGCAGGGACAAAGTGTGCATATATCCACTTTCCTAAACTCTCCTAGGTCAAGCTACTAATCTCATACCCCCTTTATAGTACGGTCAAAGGAAAAACAAAAGCCCTAGCTATACTTAGTGCCCTTCTCATCCTTATGGCACTAAGAACTAGCCTAGTCTTCTACTTGTATCGCCATCCTTTGCAGCCGAAACGATTTCCATCTTGGGGGCATGAATATCCATTAAGCCCATTCAAAAAGCGTCACTAATGACCTAACATCAATGACTTTGCCTCTGCAAAACACACGTTAGTCATAGTGACCTAGTATTGTCGTTAATCGCCTAAACACAAGGGTCCATGATTCTACAGAGGCCCCTGTGGCCTCAATGTGGAGGAGAGACGACGTCTGGTCTTCCCATTGCTGGCATCGCTCCCCTCTCGATCGGACTAGGGTATGTAGGTGGGGTTGCTGGCGGCTCAGGTGAACCTCGTACTAAGTGCCCCGACCCCACCCTTATCTACATAGAGCTATGCGACGGGGGCCCACCAACCATTTATGGTTAAGCGCCCCCGATCAGGGGCGATCAAGGCCCAAGTAAAGTCGTTGGGCCTAAGTTATGGATATCAAACCTAACATTCTCTCCCTAGATCTCATCCGCGCTCTACCGCCAGCTTAAACTTTTCTCTTTTCTCTACTTTATCACAGATTAGTGTATAAAGCACGTCTAGTCATAATAGTCAACACCATTAGATTAACAGCTACAAACACACTTCTCTATTTAGAAACAAAAACTCAAGTAGGCCCTTATTGTCTAGGTATCATACGCTTTTCCTTAAACCCATATCGGCTAAGTGTTCTCTGAACACGTTGGGTGGTAAGATTTTTGTAAGAGGATCCGTAAGCACTAACTTTGTGCTTAAATGCTCAAGACTAATGGAATGATCTAAGACTCTATCTTTCATAACATAATACTTTATGTCAATATGTTTGGCAGCACCACTTGACATATTGTTATAAACATAAGTTACTGATGGCTCATTGTTGTAGTACAACTTGAGTGGCTATGAATTTCATCTACCACTTTCAACCAGGGCATAAATGTCTTTAGCCAATTCACCTATCATGTTGCCTCATAACATGCTATAAACTCGACATACATCGTGAAAGATGCAGTGACGTTTGCTTGGAGCTTTTCCACAATATGGACCTGCGAGAGTAAATACATAACCTGATGTGGATTTTCTATCGTATCCTGCAAAATTAGTCTGAGTATTCCACTATGTCTAGAGAATTAAATCTTCTGTACGTTAGCTTGAGGCCTTTTTGTGCCCTACACACAACGCAAGACTTTCTTTACCATGTGTTCTATTCCTGATTTTCTTTGAAATCTGCCAAGTACCCCAATAAAAAAACCAAAACATGGCGAGTACATAGTTGAGCATACTGCATGCTTCCCATAACCATAACATATGTGTAGGGTCGAGATGGCGGACTAGAGGGGGAGTGAATAGTCGTTTCTAAAACTTAAGCGCAACGGCTAACCGAAACAAATGCGGAATTAAAACTATCGGTTTAGCCAAGACTACACCCCTCTATCTATAACTTTAACACCTAGCAAAAGATCCTAATTGGGCTCACTAAGGTGCAAAGCTAGGGAGAGCTCACCTAAACAATTCTAGGTTGCAAGGTCACACAAACCTAAGCAACTAGTACTCTAAGCAAACCGGGAGCTCCTACACATACTAGTAAGCAAAGCACAAAGCACCTAAGCTCACTAGCAATGCTCTCGAGCAAGACTACACAAGTCAACTAGAGAGCTCAACTTGCTTAGCTACACAAACTAAGCAAGTGTGACTAACAAGGCTACTCAAGCCAATTAGCCACGTAAACGCTACTTCTAAGCTACACAAGCTAGAAGGTAACTAGGCAAGCCACACAAGCTAAACTAGTTACAAGAGCAACAACTACTCACTAGAACAAGTATATGAAAGTAAAGACAAGCTAGTGATTTGGAGAATGCAAACAACCGAGAAGATGTACAAGGTTGACACGACGATTTTTCTCCCGAGGTTCACTTGGTTGCCACCAAGCTAGTCCCCGTTGTGTCGACCACACACTTGGTGATTCGACGGCTAATAGGTGTTCACAAGCCTAGCCCACTCACTCGGGCGCCGCAAGAATCTACCCACAAGTGAGGGTAACTCAATGACACGTTCAACTAGAGTTGTTCTTCGCGATCCCCGTGGGGCGAGCACAATGCCCCTCACAAGCCTTCTCCGGAGCGCCGCACAATCTTCTTGCGCGCTTTGACGGAGCCTCAAGCCACCAAGCCGTCTAGGAGGTGGCAACCTCCAAGAGCAACAAGCACCACCGGCTTGCAACACGATCACCTAGTGCCACACGAAGCTATCTCTCAAAGCAACGCACTAGAGATCACTCTCTCATTCAATCGGATGAACACTATCAAGTATGAGTGAGTTAGAGGGCTTCCAAACCAAGCACACTAGAGGCAACACATGCCCAAGGTGCTCTACCAGCCCCAAGGGCCGGCCAAGGGCTATAACTAGACTCCCCATCGAAACTAGTCGTTTTCCCACTGAAAAACGCTTCCTGCGCGCCCTCCGAACGCTACCAACAGTGGGGGTCCGGACCAAAAACTGCGTCCGAATGCCCCACAGCAGCACAGAAACTGCCTCTGTTCACCACTCCGGACGTTGCCTCCGGTCGCGCGCACTGCGCAGACCGGACGAATGGCCATGCGTCCGGTCGCCTGCCGTTCAAACGGCTCTGCTTCCCGCGCGCACAGCAGCGCGCCACGCGTCTCCGGACGCAACTGTAGACAGGGTCCGGACTCGTTGTTTCCAGCGTCCGGAAACATCTTCCAGAGCACCCGAGAGCTCTCACCTCGCTTCTTCTGCTCCGGATGCATGTTCGGTTCACCGTCCGGACCATCAATGTCGTCCGAATCTCCTCTGTCAGCTCTGCTCAGTCAGTGGGGGTGGCGTCCGGACGCAGACCCAATGGTCCGGACCGCCCAAGCCCCTTGCGTCCGGAGCACACAGGCAGACCGAGACCTAGGGTTTGGTTCCGAACCCTCTCTCCAATGGTCCGAACCCTCTTTGCCCTAGCGTCCGGAGCCTGTTTCTCAGCAGGAACTCCTTTACACTTCTTCCTTTGCTTCTCAAGTGCTAACACAAATGTGTTCTTCACCTTATGCATGTGTGTTAGCATTTTCACAATCATTTTCAAAGCATTTTCACTTGCTCTTACTGCGCCACTCGATCCTAATGCATCGCAAAGTTAGATCGCTCACGGTGGCACTAGATAACCGTTTATGCAAACAAGTTTGCCCCTCTTGATAGTACAACTATCTATCCTAAACCCGGTCATATACTTCTCTACACACCTATGACCGATGAAATGAAATGCCCTATAGGTTATACCTTTGCCTTGCGCATTCCATTCCATCTCCTTCTCCAATGTTGATGCAACACATGCACCAATCAATCATCAAATGATATGATCCACTCTATATCATCACATGACCGTATTGGTTCATCGATCTTGACCTCACTTGCTCTTCACCGTTGCCTTGGTCCATCGGCGCCAAGCATCACCCACTTGCCCTTCACACTTGCAACCGGTCCATCAAGCCAAGTCTCATCTTGATCTTCTCCACCTTGGTCACATGACTCCATGTCATGTTTCATGTGCATTAAGCTCCTTCATCACACAATCACATGTGAACTAATCTCCTGTGTATATATCACTTGAACATATATTAGTTCACGTAAGTTGTCACTCAATTACCAAAATCACACAAGGACCTTTCAATATGGTAATGCTTTCATTCGATCAATATCATACTGGTTTATGAGACATTAGAAATCCCTAAAAACATCGCCCTTGACTATATGAGCAGGTGAGGGCTTACATGCATGCATACTATATTTCTTAAGAACCTTTTCTAAGTATACCTTCTGAGATAATCCTACTACCTCTTTCTTCTATTTCGATGAATCTCAATCCCCAAAATACAGATTAAGATAGTAAAGGTTAATTATAGATTAATTATAGGTAAAGGTAATAGATCCGTTTCACTAACAACGTCGGAGTAGTCAACGTTATCGAAGAAATCATACTAGGGACGTAGATACGAATGTTAGCGTCATGGTCGATGGTGGCCTCAATGACGATGTCGACATAGAGCTTATCATATTGATAATAATGTGTTATAAAATATGTTGCCAATGGTTATCAAGTCCTCCTTCTCTTCATCTCTCATGATCAATTATAGACACAAGAGATAGAAAGACTATTTTTTTCTCTAAATATTGATAATTTTAACATAGAAGTCCCACATATATATAGTCCTACCGAAATAAAAGGTCATGTACAAACGGACTAGGATTAAGATTTATCCTACTCTTTATTTCAGGAAGTAGGACGTAGATCATAGCATCGTGCGATGGAGTAGACAGAAGGGATGGTGGCATGGGTTGGGTGATCTCGTCTTAGGCCCCTGTAGTGTCTTTTCACATCAAATGATTGATACTAATTTAGAATATTAAACATAAACTAATTACAAAAATTAATTACGCAGATTAAAACTAATTTGTGTCTATTAAACCTATTGACCCATGATTTTATAAAATGGTGCTACAGTAAACAAATGTTAATTTTATTTAATTAGGTTTATTAGATTCGTCTCATGAATTACCCACAAGTAATTATAGTTTTATAATTCTCTTTTGTTTAGTCCTCTAATTAGATTCCTCTGATGAATTATAGTTTTTGTTTAGCCATGAGTTACAGCTTTTGTTTAGCCACGAGTAGTTATAGTTTTATAATTAGTAAGCGAATATTAGATAGGACAAACTAAACTTTAAGGGTCTTTTACATGTATGTTATTAAAAAATTCTCATGGTTGCCACTAATCTAAACTTTTTTTTGTCCTTCGTGCCACTACCGGTAGACTTATCTCTAACGGTATTAAACTGCAGCAACAAAAAGTCAAAAATACCCTTACATCTAAATATGTTATTATTTATTTTTGAGCATCTTAATAATTTAAATGAAAAAACTCAAAACTAGAAAGTTGTAGATCTCGCTAAGATCTATAATTTTTATATAAAAATTATCTTCATTTGTTTTTTATAAAAAATATATGATTTGATATGATTAATATGTCTTAGAAAAATCATATATTTTTGTGCGTAATTGAATGAAAATAAGTTTTATATGAAAATTGTAGATCTCGATGAGATCTATAAATTTCTAGTTTTGAATTTTTTATTTAAAATCATTAAGATGCTAAAAAATAATTAATGATATACTAAATGTAAGGATATTTTTTATTTTTTACAACTGTAATTTAACACCGTTAAAGACAATTCTAACATAGTGGTGTGGAGGGACTAGTGATAACCGTGAAAACTCATATTTTTTTAATGATTTATGTGCAATTACTAACTTTTTAATGACGTATTTGTAAAAGATCTAAACTTTAAATTTAAATTTTAGGCCCTGTTTAGTTTCCCATGAAATCTAAAATATTTTGGGTTTTGGCTCTTTATTTTACAAAAAATGGAACTAAACATCGCCCAAAATTTTTGACAAAAAGTGGTTCATTTTCCATTTTGGATGTTGGACTCAAGACCCCAAAATAAACCAAACTTTACATTGGTTTGTATGCCTTCCTCACAATCTCGTCATTGAAATCCAAAATAAACCAAATTTTGAATGAAACTAAACAGTCCACTAAAATATTTTACATTCTAAATTTTGAAATCCCAAATAGTTGAGATTTTAAATTTTGAATCTCGGAACTAAACAGTTGTCCGCACCGGGTGCGGGAAACCCATCCGCCAATCTCGTTTACCTGAAAAAATCTACGCACCGGATACTGGATGGATGGCCATGCTGTACCAGCGTCTGTCCCCCAAATAGGCCCGGCCCTGTCAATTTATAGGCTTGGAGGGAAGGTAGAACATTGGGCCCTTTATTATAATTGAAATGATATATATATATATATATATATATATATATATATATATATATATATATATATATAAATTATATTCATGTTTTTCTATTTTTTTTGACAACACGACTGAAAATTTAGAAATTACTTCCTCCTTTTCAAATATAAGTTATTTTAACTTTTTTAGTACATCAATTTTGCTATGTAGATAGATATAACACTTATCTAGATATATAGTAAATCAATGTACAAAAACAATAAAAACGACTTGGATTTTGGAACAGAGGGAGTAGTAAGTATAGTCATACTAGATTCAGTTAAACGTTAAAATAAACCGAGTGTTCGTAAATGCAAATGATAATAGACTGCTCAGGTGGATAGTTTGTATGTCTAGAGAATTAGCTAGTGGGGCTTAGCTTTATAGAGTTTATATATAACAACGGATCGAGTGCAAAGACAATTAGACAAATTAAACATTGATTAAACAATCAACAAAGGGGCTTGAACACGTGGACTTAAGTCTTTCCTAGTGTTGTGACGTCGGATAACAAAGACGCACAACCAGAAATTGATGGACTCCTATAGTCCTATTGGACCGAACTAGTATACCAGCTAGCTCATAGTATGATACCTAAGCAGACCTATGGGATTGGACCCCTTGGCCTGGAGGGCCCGTGCGATTGCACTTCTGGCACCCCCAGGGCCGGGCTTGCCCCCAAACTGAGCGGGAGAGGGCATGCATAGCGTTCCTAGCTGCCGTGCACTGCATGCATTGTTTAGTGAGCCCATGTCTCGGTGTTTGCGCGCTGCTATTTCAATCGCTTAAAAAAATGTTATAACTCACAAACGAATTAACCAAATTAAATTTTGATTATACCATTAAATTTGTTTTAATAAATCCTTCAAAACAAAATCTCTCATGAATATATTTAGATAAATTTTATTTATAAACATGTGGGTCCTACCGTTGATAGTTGATATAGAGTATGAGATATAGATGATGATGGATATGCAAGAAATATATGTATAGAGAAAGAAATCTCGCTGACTAGGCGAAATATTTCTTTTAAAAGATGAATATAGAGGATAAAGGGTGCAGATAGCCTTATAACTGTAGGCCCCAGGGCGGCACCCTTTTTTATCCATATCTACCGCTGTAATAAGCGCGGGCCTGGACGCGGCCTCGTCCTGGCCACGTCGCACCCTCGTTCCGGCCGTCCGATCGCGCCCGTGGACGGCTAGGATCGTACCCCGCGTCGCCGAAGCTTTTGCAGAAAACACCTCCATTTTTTTTCGAAATCAACCCGCGGTACAGCTAGATCTTCGTGAACAGTAAACGCGTTCTGTTTTCTTTCAAATAGACCTCTGTATTCTCGAAATGATTCGGCCGAAGAAGAGGAAATTCGGATTTCGTGGATTTTTTGCGATTACCCGTCCGCCTATCTCTTCTGCACAAAACACCCCAGCCCTCTAGCAACGTGAGGCCCCTCACCCGGACCACGGTCCGCCCCCACTCTCCCCTCTCCCGCGCCTCTCTCCTTCCCTCTCCCTCCTCTCCACCCCGTCCCGAACCCTAGCTCCGGCCCCCGCCGGCCTCGGCCCAAGCACACCTGGCGGCCCAAGCACACCTGGCGGCCCAAGCACACCCGCCAGCGCCGCGGCTCCCCAGGAGCGAGCGGTGCGGCTCCCCCGAAGCGAGCAGCGGCGCGTGGCTCGCTTGCGGGGACGCAAGGCGCTCCAGCGCGATGGCGCGACGCGGCCCCTGTCGGCCTCCGCCGTGGGCGGGCACCAACCCAGGCGCACCTAGCGGCCTAGCGCGGCGGTGCGGCTCCCCCGGAGCGAGCGGCGGCGCGAGGCTCACGTGTGCGGGGACGCGAGGCGCTCCAGCGTGGTGGCATGACGCACCTGGAGCGAGCGGCGGTGCGACGCGAGGCTCTGAGGACGTACGTCGATCGACGAGGCCCACACCGGTGGATCTGTGCAGGCCCGCCACGGGCGGCGGCAGCCCCGGCACAGGCGGCCTCCCAGCGCGGCGACCTGGCCACGCCGCTGCTACGGCCTGCGGCGTCTGCGTCGGTGCGCTGGGTCCTGCGCTGGCTGACGAGAGCGGCCGCCTGCTGCGTGGCCCGCTTGGCGGAGGCGGCCGGGCAGATCCAGGGGCAGGGAGCTGTGACTTCGGCGCTGCTGTTCGAAGCGAGCACCATTGAAGTGCTTCTATGTTGCTGTTGTGTTCTTCCTGTGTATCGTTTGCTCTATCTTACATTGGTTTTGTTTTTTTTCTTTGCCTTTTCAGAGTGTGATTAGCTGCATCGGGTATTCCTCTGCTCGGAAAAGCAAAGAAGAACGCAGCGCCGGATAATATGACGACTGATTTCGGTATGATTGAACTATGTCTGTGATTCATTACAGTTCTATGCTTTGTCGAAGTTCGTCAAAGACCACTTACTGGATGATGCGTCTAAATTTCTTTCATTTTAATCGTACTGCAAAATCCTTTGCGTTACAGATCTTTATAAAAAAAGTCTTCTACCAGATTGATGCTTTTGGCAAAAAAAAAAAGTGCAGAAAAAGCTAGAACACTCTTGATGGCGAAGGAGTCGGTCTGCAGGCCATCTCTTACCTGCAGCGCCTATATTGGTTTATTGTATGCGGCCCCAATATCTAGAGTTTCATGTTATGTAGGTCAATTGTGTAGTCGGTCGTTTCTGTCACTGCTAGATCCCCTTGCCTGATAGATGTAGTTTCGTGGAAGAGTGGGTTTAAATTAGATCATCGTCCAAATTTGGCAACTGGGTCAGATTTTTGGAGTATGCTTGTTTGACTGTGCATTGTGCTTGTGTGATGTATTACACTATTCAATTTTGTCAGCCCAGATAAACAAGATATGGCTGCCGTGCTGTTGTTGCTCTCTTCCCTGAATGACTAGCCCTCGATTTTGCTCCTATTTTGTGGTTTAAGGTTGTTGACTGGCTGGAAAGATTTGTGGGGATGCTTTCTGGAGACTATGTTGGTGGGGACAGTGCCCAGGCCTCCGGTATGTTCTTTGTTCTCTAGATTAATGTTGTTGCCTGTTTGCAATGATGGGTATTATTTACAGGTCTTATGTTTGTATGTGTATTTGTTTTTGTATTTAGCCTCTTCCACGTTGGTACCAACACAATCAAGCTCAAAGCAAGGAAGGAAAACAAGTGCGTGCCCCTTGGAAAAGATTGTTTACCTGCAGAAACATATAGTTTTTTTGCTTTTATATGAATCTATTTCTTTTTTTTAGATGAGGGAGCGTACTATGCGCTGTCTATGATGGTAGCAAACACTTTCTTCCAAAAGCGAGAGTCCCACTTAGTGACCTTTAGTAGTGGCTTGTCCTGCAGTCAGATTGACTTTGTCCTTGCAAGAAGGGGAGATAAACGTGCTTGCGTGGATTGTAAGGTGATACCTAGGGAATGTGTGGTGTCTCAGCACAAGCTAGTGGTGGTTGACTTCCGCTTTCTGATGCAAACTTGTAGGGCTAAACAAGCCAAGATTGCAAGGACAAAGTGGTGGAATTTAGAAGGGGAGACATCAAAGGTCTTCAAGGCAAGAGTTATTGAAGAGGGCCTGTGGAAGGACGAAGGTGACGCCAACAATATGTGGGAGAAGATGGCGACATACGTTCGAAAGGTTGCTGCAGAGGTGCTAGGTGTGACCAAAGGAAGTGGATGCGCTATGAAAGATACTTGGTGGTGGAATGAGGATGTTCAAAAGTCAATTAAGGAGAAGAAGGAAGGCTATAAGAGCTTGTTCCAGGACCGGAGTGCAGATAACATAGAGAAGTATAAGATGGCAAAGAAGGCTGTAAAACGGGCAGTGGCGGAGGCAAAGGGACGGGCTTATGAAGATTTGTACAAGTGTCTTGATACGAAGGAAGGAGAAAAGGACATCTATAGGATGGCTAGGACTCGTGATAGGAAGACGAGGGACTTTACTCAAGTCAAGTGCATTAAGGATGAGAGGGAGCAACTCTTGGTGAAAGAGGATGAGATCAGACAAAGATGGCAAGAGTATTTTGACAAATTTTTCAATGGGGAGAACGAGAACTCCCCTGTTCAGTTGGACGACTCGTTTGATGACAACAATAGGCGCTTTGAGCAGAGGATTCAAGAATCAGAGGTCAGAGAAGCGTTGAAAAGGATGAAAGGGAGCAAAGCGATGGGCCCGGATGGTATCCCAATCAAGGTGTGGAGATGTCTTGGGGATATAGCTATAGTATGGCTAACCAAGATGTTCAATAATATCTTCCGATCGAACAAGATGCCTGAGGAGTGGAGAAGAAGCACTTTGGTACCAATCTACAGGAACAAGGGTGACATCTAGAGTTGTAATAACTATCGTGGGATTAAGTTGATGAGCCACACTATGAAGCTATGGGAGAGAGTCATCGAGCACCGCCTGCGAAGAAGGACACAAGTATCTACCAACCAATTTGGTTTCATGCCTGGAAGGTCAACCACAGAAGCAATCTTCTTGTTAAGACAAGTTATGGAGCGATTTAGAGAGCAGAAGAAGGACCTACATATGGTTTTCATTGACTTGGAGAAGGCTTATGACAAGATACCAAGAAATGTTATGTGGTGGGCTTTGGATAGACATAAAGTCCCAACAAAGTATGTGACCCTCATCAAGGACATGTACAACAATGTTGTGACTAGCGTTCGAACCAATGATGGTAATACTGATTACTTCCCGATTAGAATTGGGCTTCATCAAGGGTCAGCCTTGAGCCCGTATCTCTTTGCCTTGGTAATGGACGAGATTACAAGGGACATTCAAGGGGACATCCCTTGGTGCATGCTCTTCGCCGATGATGTAGTGTTAGTTGATGAAAGCTTGGCGGGAGTAAATAGGAAACTTGAGCTGTGGCGGCAGATCCTTGAGTCTAAAGGTTTTAGACTAAGTTGGACTAAAACCGAGTATATGAAATGTGACTTTGGCACAACGGCTCAGGATGAGGGAGATGCGAGTTTGGAAGGTCAAGTCGTGCCTAAAAAGGACACCTTCCGATATCTGGGATCGATGCTACAAAGGGATGGAGATATTGATGCAGGCGTTAGCCATAGAATCAAAGCAGGGTGGATCAAGTGGCGTCAAGCTTCTGACATTCTATGTGACAAGAGGGTACCCCAAAAGCTAAAAGGCAAGTTCTATAGGACAACAATTAGACCTGCAATGTTGTATGGAGCTGAATGTTGGCCCACAAAGGCTTGGCATGTTCAACAAATGAGTGTTGTAGAAATGCGCATGTTGCGTTGGATCTGTGGTCACACAAGAATGGACCGAGTTCGGAATGATGATATACGTGATCGCCTAGGGGTGGTACCAATTGAAGAAAAGCTTGTCCAACATCAGTTGAGATGGTTTGGCCATGTCCAGGGAGACCGCCAGATGCACCAGTGCGCTGTGGAGTCCCAAGCCAAGCTAATAATATAAGGAGAGGCAGAGGAAGGCCGAAGTTGACATGGGCGGAGGCGGTGAATAGGGATTTAAAAGCTTGGGATATATCTAGAGATCTATGTTTGGATATGATTGCCTGGAATGCAGCTATTGAAGTGCCGGAACCATGACTTGGATATCTTGTTGGGTTTCAACTCTAGCCTACCCCAACTTGCTTGGGACTACAGACTTTGTTGATGTTGATGTTGAACACCGATACAAGCGGCGTAGATACTTAGACCAGAAGAGCTAGCCTCAGCAGGTGATCTATTATGTGTTGGTCGTCATGGCCTATTCTACATTTTCCCTTTTCCTCTTAGTGTGCCTTTCCTTGCCATGTTTGCTGCTGTGGTTTAAATGTCTTCACTGCTTTTGTTTGTTAGGGCCTCTCGTTGAACATGGTGGAGCGATGGTCCGTGTGCGCTTCTCTCAGGAGTATATAGATGCTTTAAAAGGTTAGTTGGTTTAGAAAAAAAAAACTCTCCGCATATACTTCTTTCATGTACTTCCTTGTCATTGCGCAGATCTGCTTAGTATGTTCTTTTGTTTGGCTGATTTTTGAATTCTATTCATCATGGAACCTTCATTCTGGCTTGTTTGGCTGATTTTTTATATTCTGTTCATCATGGAACCTTCGTTCTGGCATTGCTTGACGTGTAGCTTCCTATGTTGGCCGTTCATACTATGGAGCACCTGATTATGAGTGTAGATATTGTGGCGCTATCTTTTGGCATCAAGAAAGGATTAAATCTGATTCTAGGTGGGAAAGTTGTCTTGCCCTGTTTCGTGGACTATCCAGAACCTCTTAGCTCACTTGCGTGTACCTGTTTTTTTTAACAAATAAGACAGTATAACTGTTTGTTTGCTTTCACATCGATGGGAGCAAATATAGATAGGTCTTTCAATGATGGTCGTGGACAGTATCTCTTCTTGGCAATCCACTGTAGGGCGAAGGCGCGCGGTGCGTCGCCAGACCAAAAAAAAGGAAACAAACAAGTTAGGTCCTATATATGAAGCAACGATCTGATTGATTCAGTAGTGTTTTTGCTATCACATGGCACTCATTATTGTCCTGTATCCTTTGTCTGCCTCGACTTACATAGAACTATGTACCTGTGGTTTGGATCACAATGTGTTGAATCTGTGACATTCAGGAACACCTGTGCTAGGTGACCGACCCAGAAAACTAAAGTATTATTTATGTATGTGCTATGTCTGACATCTTAGCTTACCAGCTATTTGAATCTCCATTAGACATTTGGGTTCTTAATTTGTGGTACTGATTTAGCTATTTTTTCTTCATATTTGTGGTACTGATTTAACTATTTTGTTACCAACTTCGATCACTGTGGTTTCTGAAATGATCCCATCGACTGTTGTCTTCATATTTGTGACACTGATTTAGCTATTTTGTCTTTATATTTGTGGCACCTGTCTTCAGATTTGTGGTACCTATCTACGCATGTGCGTAGGGCTTAAAAAGGTTTATATTAATTATAGCATCTACTGTCTTTTGTTACTGAAGGGAGACAAACTGATGACTGGTTGATAAATAAATACGTACGGTGCTCGATCTTAGTGTTTAATTTAACACAGTCGCATGTGCTACCAGCTAATTAAAGCTCACAGTAGCACAACACCGCGAAACTCTACAGCTACTCAGTACATAGTCTTTCCTCTGTTACGTCGCCACTGCACTAACAAACTCCCAACCTTGCTTCTGCTATAGAGACACACGGCTGGATTCCAGAGTATCAGAAGCACAGTGTAGAATGGTATGTGTCTCAATGTTTATATAATACTACTACTGGTATTTCATTGATCATGCAGCCCCTAAAATCAAATTGCAGACATTGTTGACATGAATTTCTAACTATATTCTTATGCTAGCTGAGGAGTTTGGTGTGGACAGAGAGCTGCTTGACGAAGCTTATGAAGAGCAGCACAGAGGTGGTATTCAGTTGTACTCCATGACCCTTCCTAGCATATAGTCTCATATCTCACGGTTATTTCGTTTGTTGTCATGTAGCTAACCAAGAGTTAGAAAACCAACAGTTTTATGCACATGGCGGCTCCCTCTACAGCTCGGGTATCTCAACTGCTAAATTATATTCTGCACACATTCCCATTCTAAACCACCGCGTAATTAAAACATGTTTGTTTCTGTGCTGGTATTTATACAGATTCTTCGTTGGACATCTCAAATGATGATGAACATGGCTGGGAATCTGGTCGCAGCTGGAAGCTGTATTGATCGTTTCTGTAGCAATGTATGAGTCCGACGGAGGCTGCCTGCCGGTTGCTCAACTAAGTACTAACCTTGTGTCAGTACTGTACTTTACTAGCTAAGAAACTTGGCGATTATCGCTACGCCGAGTGGTGTAGGCTCCATGTTATTTATGTAATAATGTCAGATGTTGTTAGCACCTATCTCTTAAGGTATCAATCTGTGTGCCAAACCCTTGCAGCTATGCGCGTGGCAATTACCGTAGGTTCTATACTATAAGGATGACATTATATATCTATTTAGCCTATGTATTAGTGGCATAGGGGCGCGCCTATCACTAGTAAGATTATCTCCAACAGCACCCGGCACCCATTCCATTATTTGGGTCACAGACAACAGAAAGTCACGCACCCAAAACATTAGCTTCTCCAACAGCGAACAACGCAAAAGCAGATCGAGCCGCCACGGACCCGCCGCGTCCTCCGGCCGAGCCCGCCTCGCTACCCCGGGCGCTTCTTGCCGCGCCCCGTCGCTCCTCGCTGAGCCACTCCGGCAGAGCCCGCCGAGTCTGCCTCGCCGGCCGGCCGCTCCAGGCGCTCCTCGCCCAACCCCGCCGAGCCCGCCTTGCCGCTTCGACCGCTCCTCGTCGCGCCCCACTGCTCCTGGCGGCTGGCGCCCCTCGCCGAGCCGCTCCAGCAGAATCCCCGCCAAGCTCACCTCGCCGGTCCAACCGCTCCTCGCCGACCCGCTACGGTAGATCCCCCGAGCCCGTCTCACCGCTCCGGCCGGCGGCCGCTCCTCGCGGAGCCGTGACAGGCCGCCTCGCTGTCCTCGTCCGCGGCGGATTTGGGTTACGACGGAGAGAGACGCTTATTTGCGTCGCCTCTCTCTTACGCAAAATAGTTGCTTCCTTTGCCTATTCTGTTGGAGGAGTTTTTTTCACTGTACATGACGCATTTTGGGTTGGGAAAGGGTTTGGGGAGTCTTATGCGTAGTCTGTTGGAGACAGTCTAACTGACGATTTATTTGTCTGCTTGAAACCACTGCAGCAGCGGCGGCCGCCGAGTCCAAGGAAGGGAGGTGAGGGGTAGGTGAAGTGGGAAAGCGCGCGGAGGGGTGGAGGATGGCTGCGGCCGCGGGGAGGAAGGTGGCGGTCGCCGCCGTGCAGTTCGCCTGCACCGACGTCGAGGCGGAGAACGTCGCCACCGCCGAGAGGTATGCAGTATGCTATTGCCCGCCCGCGCGCCTACATCCCTAGTTAACCCCGCCCTTGGTTCCCCCCTCCCCTCCCCCAAGGAGGCCAAAATCCTAGCCGTTTAGTCTAGTCGCGGTCTCGCAGACGCTGAAACTTGCTGGAGTTCTGATGTTGGTGGTTGCTGCTCAGCAGCCCGTGGTCCTGGACTCCTGGTGTTGGCGGTTGCTGCTAACAAGGGATTCATTCGTGATGATTAAACTGAAATCTGCGTTCAGTGCGCACCCCAAGTAGGCTAGTACTTTGATTTGGAAGCAGAAGTTTGCTTTCAGTAGGAATACCACAAGCTGTTCCTCTGATTGACTTTCTAGTCTTTATTTTACCATCAAGTATGTAACCTGATAACCAATTCCGTAGTAACCTACTATGATCCCTAGTAGTATCTTCTAAATGTAATTTGGATTCGCTATAAAATTTTGTGTACAAAATCACCTCAATTAAAACAAATAACAATCTTATATCTTAACTGCTGTGTATCTGCACGTTGGATTTCTGTGCATTCTTCGTTGGATTGGGCAATCCTGTCAGCTACTTTATTCTCAACTCCATTCTTTTTTCTGTCAGCTACTTTATTCTTGTAGTGAATTATTGAGGCATCTGCTTTGGTGTTTGGATTCAGTTATGTACCTTGAGATGTTGCACTTTTGGTGAATGCAATAAAAATATGCATTAATGTGTTAATCCTTCAATACAATCTTACATAACTATTTGTATCAGCTACTTTATCCTCATTTATGCATTTTTTATGGCTTCTTGGGGAATCCCAATAACAAGTTCAGTGATATGTTTCTAATGTTCAGTTGTTGCCTTGTTGGTATTTGGTTACTTATGCTACAAGATCTGCTATATTCTAGTACAGTAAAGTGAAAGTCCGTTTCCAAGTTTGTTTCTGTATTTGTATGGTGGCCACCACAAAAACATGCAAACTACTGCAAACTTGGTTCATCTGTCTACATTTTAGCCAAGTTGTTATGTTCAAAAATTTTTTTAGCCAAGTTGTTTCTAGCTGCTGGTGCTGTTCTAATTTCTAGCTGCTGCGTTAAAACTGAAGCACATCTTGGTAAATTAGCAACGGTATGCATAATGAGTCAATTTTCCACCCTTTGCAGTGTTAACTCTTCCGCCACGTTTCTATGACGCTATGTTGCCAGGATTCTATTTTTTTAATAGTTACAGCGCTGTTCCAAAAATGGAAAATCTGGCTGGATGCTACAGTTACGTTATGTTATACTTAATTTTGATTATATATTACAGTGAAAAAAGAAAACTCAGAATTCCAAATTTGTCTTGCCTTTACTTGATTTGCAATTCTCTTGCACCTCATGTTGGTGCATCATAACAATAGTGGTATGGTTTTATCTTGCTGAATGGAATTTCTTGAACTTACTCTGTTTCTGTCTTTCTAATTTTCTATTACTCTTCTTTGCCACTTCATTTCAAGTCATAGCTTTACATGAGTGCATTGTTGTGTCGCAAAGCTATTGCATAGTTATGAGCTTGGTAGATGTTCTATTTTTTTATTATTTCTTTTGATCTAGTACTCACCATTAGTGTCGATGTGGCTTTCATTACTTTCACTGCCATTCTCGGCTTGACAGTCCACAAGTTCTAGAACTTCTTTTGGTCTGGATTACATCCTCTTGTGTGTTCAAAATTCGCCAGTTTTAGAACTTATTTTTACAAGATTTAGAATTAGAAATATATTCGGACTACGGTATGAAATTTAGACATCCATGGATGGAATTATGTTACTAAAAATGACAGGGAATATGTGCTTTCGGTTTTAGCTATTGCTCTGCTTTTCTTTTCTTTTTTTGCTCAAACACACCGGAAAGCTACATATCATTGCATTAAAGAAGAAAGTATGATGTATACCACCCAGCACACATCCGCATGCACCCATATTTTAAATTACATCGCTGAAAAACCATGAAAGTTTAGGGACTGATCGCTTGTTTTACAGGTTGATTAGGGAAGCACACAAGAAAGGTGCAAAGATTGTACTCATTCAGGTAAATTTATATGATAGCTATGAATCATCAAGTTTTTTTTAACTGCAATGCTTCTCTTTAAAACTCAAAGCAGAAAGGGCATAGGAGTTTGGACATATATTCTCATTTCCATATTTCTTTTTCATTGTCTCTCTGTTTTTTCTTAAATGTCCTAGGAATTGTTTGAAGGCCACTATTTCTGTCAGGCTCAAAGGCTGGATTTCTTTCAGCGCGCTAAGCCTTACAAAGGCAATCCAACTATTATAAGGTAGACCTGCTTGTTCCTGTGGGCATCAATAAATGCATGTATTCTATTTCTTTGGCATTTACATCTGCAGCTTTGCCCCTCATGGTCCATAGGATGCAAGAGCTTGCAAAGGAGTTGGAAGTTGTGATACCTGTCAGTTTTTTCGAAGAAGCAAACAATGCACATTATAATTCGGTCGCCATTATCGATGCTGATGGCACTGATCTTGGACTCTATCGCAAATCACACATTCCTGATGGACCAGGTTAGGTTAAAAGTCTTTTCCTGTTCTGCTACAAATTGGATTATCTCATCTAAAAAACCGCTTCTGTTTGTCAGGTTATCAAGAGAAGTTTTATTTCAACCCAGGTGACACTGGCTTTAAGGTGATTACTGTTCTCTAACTTTTTTTCTATTCCTGACAAAAAATATAGATGTATACAATTTGACTCTACTGCTATTGATGCAAAAGTTCACTTGCATTTACTGCTATTGATGCAGGCTTTCAAAACCAAGTATGCCACTATTGGTGTTGGTAAGTTACTTATGTACTGCAGTGATACAGGCTCTTATTTAGTTTAAGTACAGTAGCACTACTAGTAATTTATGCAACATAATATCAATTATAATTTATGCCATCAATCTTGACCTTGTAGGAATCTGCTGGGATCAGTGGTTTCCAGAGTGTGCAAGAGCAATGGCACTTCAGGGGGCTGAAATACTGTTTTATCCTACTGCAATTGGATCTGAACCCCAGGATGGTAACCTTGATTCCCGTGAACATTGGAAGCGAGTTATGCAAGGCCATGCTGGTGCCAACTTGGTACTGTTTGTTGTTTTGTATAAGTTCATGATGCACTATTATCTTCATTGAGGAACCATAAAGATGTTTCTTTCTTTGTTGTTCCTCTAAGTGATACTGGTGAAACAGCCACTTCTCTGGTCACGTTATGATTTCAGCTTGAATTATCCAGGTCCCTCTTGTTGCTTCCAACCGGATTGGCAGAGAAACTGTTGAGACTGAGCATGGCAAGAGCACGATAACCTTCTATGGGAATTCCTTCATTGCAGGTAATCTAGCTTGCGTATATATCTTTTTTTTTTTGTAAAAGAAAGTGTATATATCTTTATGCTGGTAGATAGAAAGGTTAAAAGTCAAAACGTGACTTCAATTGAAAATATTTGTTTCTCTGAAGGACCAACTGGAGAAATAGTGAAGCTTGCTAACGACAAAGATGAGGAAGTGCTGGTGGCAGAGTTTGACTTGGATGAGATCAAGTCGACTAGGCATGGTTGGGGGATATTCAGGGACCGGCGTCCTGAATTATACAAAGTGCTATTGACGTTGGATGGAGAGAAATGACCATAAGCTCCAATCTATGGTTGAAAAGGATACTGGCTCAGGGCTCCACAATAATGGGAAGGCACAGGCAGGCTCCACGAGTGCTGCCACCACATGAATGATAGATTTTCTCCCCCTTTCCCTGTCCAACGATGCTTTGCCTGCATTTGTACAAGCCATCTGGGTGCTTTGTGACATTTCATCATTTCATATGTTCAGCAGAATACATCTTTTTAATGCAATGTAATTGTATGGCAGAGAAAAATTCAGAGCTCCAATCCATAATTGAATCGAATGATTCCTTGTTATACTTTGATTTATGGGCATTAGGGTATCAAAGTAGGAGGGCCATACTTGGCAGAAGTGCAGAATCAGCATATTTGATTCCAAATGCCATTCGTGATGGCTTTAAGTGTCAACCATCAACTAAACTTTGACATGTGACATGTACCTTTTCCATCAACAAACCTTAGGATTCTTGTGAACTCTGTCGTCTGTCTGTGAGACCCCTAAGTGCCACGCAAATACTAGTTTATTGGTTTTTGTACTTGGTTAAGGTACATTTTTTTTTGGGGGTACTTGGTTAAGTTATTGAACTGCTTCACTAGCTTATTGCAAAACCCTGGTAATAGACACTGAGGAAGCAGTGAACATAATAAATTCCGCTATATTTACATCTCTCTGCAAGGGAAAAAAGAAAGGAAAACAAGTCTAGTCGTGTGGAATTTATTGACGAGCGATGATTAAACCTAGTACCTCGGAGCCAAAAACCTAAAACCGTGAACTACTCGTACTCGTTCCCTGTTTTGTGTAGCGCCATTGCATCTGCTGGAATATCTTGGCCCTGGGCCTAGTGGCATTTGGCCTCTTGGTCTTGGTCCGGTTGGGGCTGAGCGAACTGGAGCTTGAAGCGGCCGTCCTCCCGGCGCGCCTGGAGGAGCTCCCGTGACGGTATCCTCTCCTCCCGCAGCACGAGGCGGCCGTCCTCCCGCTGTGGACGGAGGTAGAGCCACGGCTTCCCGCCGGCCCCGATCAGCGAGATCGGCGGCGGGAACGCTGGCCTGGCGCTCCTCGCCCTCCCCGGCTCCTCATCGCCCCCGTCACCATGATGCTGCCTCTTGCAGGCGTCGTCGTCGTCGTTGTTGGCATCGTCGGCGAGATCGCTGAGATCGATGTCGCCGGAGCTCTCTGAGCCGAGGCCCTCGGTGCAGATGTCGAGGTGGTGCGACAGGAAGCAGGACGGGGGCACCTTGGACGGTCGTGGCGGCGGCGGCGGTTCTGCCTGCTTGACGGTGCCATCGACGTCGGAGAACGTGTCCGGCAGTAGTAGAACCTGCGGCGGCGGCGGCCGGGGTCCCTGCTGGTAGGCGTAGGCGCATGCCGTCGCGGCCATGCACACGCGTGGTGAGGCGAAGTCGCCCTCGTCTTTGTGGTCGGTGTGGTGGTGGGCTTGAGACGGCCGTTGGTGGCGTCCAGGCTCCAGAGTTATAGGGGCGGGGCGATATGGGAGCCGGGAGTGGGAGGGACTCGTGGCCGCGTCTTGGGACGCCTAGCTTGAAGAGGAGCGGTGGCGAGTGGCGGCTACGGGCGGCGCCCCTGGGCCTGCTGCTGCTGCTGCCCCTGCGGCTTCATCAACGGTTGGATGGGTGGGTTGGACGCTTTCGCTCGCTCGTTCGCAGTTATTATTATAGTAGAAAGAAGATGGGATCGATTGGCATCCATCCATCCGTTTGATTGATCTGTTTCTATCTTTGGCACCGCCACGGCAGCGATTTTGATTACCTTGAGATCGGCAGTATTTCGCGCAGGCCGCCTTTGACCGGCGCCGTACCCGCCGCGGCACGCGTTCCATCTGCTGTGCTGCACCATGTTGATCGAATTAGCAACTGATGATAGTGTCACCATAAATCGCGATGTGCTGTGGCGCACGCGTTTACGTTTATTTATACACAAGACAAGATAGGGGTTGGCACCTCATCGTTCTGAGTACAGAGTACCCAAACAAATAAGGAAACACTAGCATATCATCAATGGTTGCCTATTTGGGTGAGATACAAACACAATGTTTTTTTTTATCTATATTATACAAATAAGAAAATATCTAGAGAAGGCAAGGCGGATTCGAATTCAACATGCCAATATGGTATGTAGCTGACACGAGGAAATTATTAGCGATTGATTGATTGATTCCTCCTGTCCGTCCCTGTGGTCTGTGGACTGGAGCTGATCGATCTGGGGGAAGCCCACAGTCAATTAACCAGACTAGATCGAGTAAGATGTAGTGCAGCCGAATTTTTTCACATGATGATATGGGCTTTTATATACTATAATTATATTATTAGCCATTTGATTCGTGCCATTTAACCCTACTGTTTTAATACGGATATAATCCCTCTGTCTAAGATAATTCAACTTTAGAGCTGTCTTCTAAGTCAAAATATAGGTCTCATCAATTTTATACAAAAAAGAAAAAGAAAACACTAAGAACCCGTATGAATCCTTTCATTGTGGAGAAATTAAAATCTATTTTAGGGACTAGGCTATTGAATTCGGAATTTAACATTCTATAACTTTTCAAAAAATTTATATATAAGCTTATCTTGAATTCATAGGGTGCTCTACAAATTGGTTTCATAAATCCTCGTGCTATGTTTGTTATTTGCTTTTCAACTTATAGAATGCTCTTTGACTCTTTGGCTCACTCCCCGCAAAAGTGGAACACATAAGTATCTCTCCTATATGACCAACATTAGTATATAGATATATTTTGCAAGCGTTCTTAACTTAATTAATCTATGTCTATGTTGTGATTATTATAATGAATTTCAATTCTAAGAAACCAAATAGGGCCTAACATTTAGGATGTGATAAAATATACTTTTATAATGGTCTCGCAAAAAAAATGTTTTCATAATGAATTTATGTGGTGTTATAGATGGTGACACTTTTTCTATAAAGTTAATCAAGCTTAAAATATTTCGACTTTAGATAAATTTTAGGAACTGATTTATTTAGGAACGGAGACTAGTATAGAGCACCTATCGACCATCTCCAAAAGATTAGTTAAATGGTTTTTAAAATCTAAATTTAGCTATTCTTAAAGAAAAATGGTCTCCAACAGACTCTGTATATGACTCTCCAAATTTAGTAGCTCTCCATCCTATCTTTTTTGCTCTCTATTTTTGGACAACATATCTCATTAGCCATTCAACCTGAGTCTGTTGGAGTACTGTAGTATTATCTCTATTTTAGAGAGCAACTAAATCAGTAAATTTAGCTAATTCTTTGACTAATCTCTTGGAGATATTTTCCTTTTTAACACCATTCCGGAGATCATTTATGTTTTGTAGCGTTCGTATTTCAAGTTGTATTTTACACCTTTTTTATTTTCCTTTTTAACACCATTCCTGAGATCATTTACGTTTTGTAGCGTTCGTATTTCAATTTGTATTTTACACCTTTTTTTTATCTAATATGTCAAAGCTTCACATATGTGTACTCCTGTGTGTTTCCATAAAGTGATGCCTCTAGAAACTCGGATAGTCAGACACTTCGATGGAAGTGGGTCCCGTGTTGGAACTTGCGGCAGAGGAAGTTCACAAAGCAGAAACACCATCTACGGACGGACCATATGCAGCTCTGCTCTAAGCCAATAGCAACAGAGGAAGCAATGACCTGAACTGGTAACGTACGGGCTAAACGATGATTATAAATACTCAATGGACGCTGTCATCCTCCATGAGAGTACCAAAATTTTTTTTGAGATGTTTATATCGTAATTTGGTTTGCCACCACATTTGCTACGTCTAATGTTTAATTTATAGATCTAGCCACACCACTGCTTTGTCTACCACGGCATAGCTCTATCAAGTTGTTTAGACTATTCAAAATTTCCGGTTAATAAAAACAGTAGCTACGCCAAACTACCCTTTCATTGCAAATTATAAGTCATTTGAACCCTCTTTTGATTCAAACATACATATCTAATTTCAATCAAATATGTAGGAAAGGAAACATAACAACATCTATACCGTGAAATTAAATCCACCATGAAATATGCGTTCATGCTGCATTTATTTGATAAAGTAGATGTTAGTATATCAAATTGGTAGACTTTAATCATCATTACTCCATCAAATAATTGCCTTTGGATATATTTGTTGTTTAAAAATATACCTACATCTAGTGTTGTAAAAAAATAGTTTAAAATTAACCTAAAAGTAATGCAAAGTAGGCCTAAATTTGCTTTTACTACCATATATGACACTTGAAAATAATATAAAGTAACCTTAAATTTATATAAATTGCCCGCTATCTAATATAAAAACAAACTTAAATATCCCTCAAATCTATATCTAAGTACCATTGTAGGCTACGATGTAAAATACTTCAATAAACATAAAGTATGATTATATATGTTTCTAAACTACATAGTTCTACCACTGTTAAATTTAAATTATGCAAAATGCTATATGCTACCAAGTAAACATACATACATTAGTATTTTATCACTTGTGGAAAAATGTTTATTTAACAAATAAGATACAAATGATACCAAAAAATCACTATAAATTATATCAATACTTCATGGCACTAAATTTGTTAATTTTTTTATTTTAATTAAGTTTCTATATTTTAACAAAAACACATTATAACATATTATATTGGTAATTTATTTTCATTCTGTTTTTATAGAACAATAGTAGAGTCTTGTATGCAGACTTGCATAGTGTCAAAACTAGGTGAAATGGTGCAATAGATAAAAATATAAATCTTATAAATTATCTAATAACTAGACACGTCTACTAATTAATTTTGTCAGCTCCTAACATCATAAAGAAATACTCCATCCATTTCAAAAAATAAGTCACTTTAACTTTTTTTTGTTCATCCATTTTGCTATGTATCTAGACATATTATTATATCTAGATGCATAGCAAAAAGGATGTACCAAAAAAGTCAAAGCGACTTATAATTTGGAACGAAAGGAATAATAGCAACTAGATCTATCCTATTTTCTAGAAAATTCACTTCCATCTATAGAAATAAACATAAATAACATCCTAAATCTACATCCAAACTACTAACCTTGCTTTAACATTATGAAATAAAGATAATATAAAATAAACCCTTGACCTTTGTTTAAATACCAGCATCTATCAATGTAAGTATAGACTAAAGTATCCCTTAAATTAACATTTATATTACCAATATAAGCTCTTATGGAAAAGAACTAAATAACCAAGAAACAAATCATATACGTTTAGATTACCAATTTCTATTGTTTTAAAATTCATTCATGCATACCAAATATGTATGCATCCATTAGCAATAGGTATATACTTTTTTTGTACTCTATCAGTCATGAAACACATATATCCTTAAGAAACCGAGTGCCAATGGTACACAACCATATAGATCATAGAGTATGTGAGTAGGTATATGGTAGACAGTGAAGAGAGAGAGAGAGAGAGAGAGAGAGAGTAAAGATAACTAATTTAGCTAAGAAACGTTTATGTAACCTAAGATTTTAGATGGATGGGATGGTTTAACCATTCAAATATCTTAGTGTAGTTGATAGTTTAACCATTCGAGTATCTTGGCTTAGTTAAGACATGTCGACATTAGAATAGATAAAGAAAGAGAATTTGGTGTCGTTTGTGGGAACTACATTATGCACAAGCATACCAAGTCAAGTCAAGTCAACAAGCCTCTTATTCCACTCACATCAATAATTTTCTCAAAAGAACTACTCTCTCTATCCCAAAAATAAATAAACATCTCGCATTTTGAGGAATCATCTAATTTTAAGAGTGGTTTATATTTATAAAGGGTGTTGTGAAAAATGTATGAGGTCAATGATCGAAGGATGTTTATTTGGTATAATGAATATTGGTATTTTCTGGTATATATTTGGTCAAAATTTGAGATTGATTGGCTCCTTGTAAATACGAAATGTGCACAACTAATGAACCTGAGCTATATGCTAAACCAAATTGTTGTATTTACTGGAGCTAAAATATCATTAGCGGCAATAACATAGCGGCATACCCTATGAAATGCTATAACAAAGCTATAGCAGACTATTTAAAACAATGCATTTTATAGTACTAGTTAGTAGTCAAACTCATGAATCTGTAACCATATCGTTATGTTAAAGGACAATTATTTATGGTAAAAGGGATGAACTGACATAAATTATGTTACTCTTAACCTTTTTAATGCAACACTAATGTTATTTTATAAGATAAATAGTCAGTCAATTGCTATTTAGTCATTATTCGGCCTAAGCAACATTTAAACACATAAAACAATCATTTAAACAGAATAAATAACCACTTAAATAGAAGCAAGGTACCACCAAACAATCGTTTAGACCAGCAATGTCTAATATTGTGTTTAACTAGCATTTTTGGTAATGCTAGGACATATGGCTTAATGAAAACACTCTAAATGTGTTTGGAGCACTACATTATTGATAGTGTATTATACATCATTGGATAAAATGAGAGTATGGAAAATTTCCTTGTGTGGTAGCAAATGCCTAAGCATCAAGTATGTAGAGTTCCACCTAACATCCATGTCCAATGCAAACTTCCTAGGTCTAATACCAGAGGCCATGCAATAACTCTTCTATGTAGCAACTCTCTAATTAGATGAGTTAATGTATGATATTGCAGTTCTGAAAGCATCAAGCAAAGGACTAACAACTACCAGAGTCTCTTTAACAATTAGGTTAATGATATGACAAGCACAACGTTGACGCAAAAACAGATCAGAACCCAAATACTCCTTAAGTACATGTTTCAGTTTATCCATAGCTTTATTATTAGCAGAGGCATTGTCTAAAGTAATAGAAAAGACCTTGTTCAATATACCATAGTCATTAAGGACATTAGTCACACGTTCAACAAAGTTCTCAACATTATGTGATACATCAATAAGCCTTAAGGCAAACACCTTATTTTCAAGTTGCCAATCAGCATTAATGTAATGACCAACAACACTCAAATAATCCTCTTTAGCATTTCCAGACCAAATATCAGAAGTAATAGCAACAGATGAAATGACATTATTCTTCAAATTCTCAATCAAACTCTGCTGCTTAGCATTGAAATACTTAAAAAGATCTCTAGCTGTTGTTTGCTGAGAAACAGTTGTATACCTAGGGTTATGAGCAGTTTTTATGTAATCTTCTCAGGCCTCGGTTTCACAAAGACGTAGGGGAAGATCTAGCCTAGCAAGCAAACGAACAAGCTGAACACGAGCAACCTCAACCGAATACTCCCAGTTTTGGATACTACCATCCTTATTGAAAGTAATGTGGGACTGAGCCATGCGACATTTCTGACGCTTCTTAGGTCAAGAGTCTTGATGACGCATCAAGTGGCCAGTACCAAATCTAGAATAAGCAGAGTACTCCTTACGGCAGTGAAGACATCGAGCGCCATACTTGACATCCTTACCATTTACCTTCTTGATGAGTTTCTCGAAATCTTCCCAGCATACTGAGGTAGAGGGGTGGTTAGGCCTACTGCTGCCGCCATCATCAGTGTCGCCGGCGACAGCATGAGCCCCCTGGACGGCGACGGGGGCGTCATTGTCATCGATGGGAACTAGGTGAGCGGCAGTACCACCGTTGAGCTCCTCGGCAACACGATGGCCGAAGAGCTCTTCGGCATCCCCAGCGACATCGTCCTCGTCATCTCCGGTCATCCCGCAGAGGCGCAGTTCGTCGTTGATGGTCATGGAGTGACCGATGTCCTCGTGCTCGTCCGACATCTTGTCATCGCCGGCCTCCGGTCCCTCAATGCCAATGGCTACCAAAAAAGAGGTTTTCTAGGGTTACTGCTCGATATAGAACAAGAAGAAGAAAGACCGGATCTAGGGTTACGACTTGAGAAAGAAGAAAAAGAAGAACGTCTAGATCTAGGGTTAGGGTTGAGGCTCACCTCGCTTGACGGAGCACCAGAGAAAACGACGACAACGAAAGCGGGGAGATCCGGTGCCCTGGTACCTCAACGCATCAGATCGGAGCCCCAAAGACGCCGGAGTCCGGCGAGATCGACGAGAATGATGAGCGGGACGAGACAGAGAGATAGACGAGGAGGATGAGTGGGTGATCTCGACGACAAAACTACATCGCCGGTCAAGGAGACAGAAGAGGGGGGTGTAGAAGGCGGTGTCGTGTGCCCTTGCCAAGCACCACCGCCGTAACTAGCCACCGGACGACGAGAAAAGAGAGGAGAGCGGGTGAGGCGGGGACGGGGCGGGGAGGAGGACTGGATCTGGATTCTGGATCTAGGAGGGTGGAGGCAGGACGAGCGACCGAGCGGGGTGCGGGATTGCGGGGCGGAGGGAGCGATGGAGGCGTTTATATATGGCCTCTCCCGTACCCTAAATCCAACGGCCATCTGCTCGGGGGGGGGGGGGGGGGGGGGGGGCTCCATCCAACGGCTACAAGCCGTGCCGACCGCCCGTGCCGTGCCAACGGGCTGACATCACGGCCCAAGCACAGGCACGGGAGAGGCTGTGCCGGACTGTTTTCGTACCGGGCCAAATCGGATCGTGCCTGTGTCGGCCCAGCGGGCTTGGCCCGTTTGGAATTCTTTAGCTCATTCCTTAGCTACATGTGGAGCTAGTCTGGGTTTGGGTACTGTCTCAGTGCGAGATAGTATTTCAAATTGTACTCAGATTCTGTTGGCCAATGGTTTGGGCCTCGGTTAATGTGTAATAGAGATCACTTTCCATGTTAAAAAAAGAATTAGAAAAGAAAAAAAGAAGAAGAGAAAACCCGGCTCAACTACCCCATGTTGCCAGGTGGACCTCTCGTCCTCTTCTTTTAAAAACAGTTGCCTTTTGAGCATCCGCAGAGGCAGAAGTCCAAGCTACAAGCAGAGTTGCTTCACACGGAGAGAAGAAAGGAGATGGCTGGTGATGGCGGCGCAGGGAGGAAAGTGACCGTCGCCACCGTGCAGTTCGCTTGCACTGACGTCGAGTCCGACAACGTAGCCACCGCCGAGAGGTAACGCCTGTATCCATCCTTCTAGCCCCCTGCTAGCCAGCTCCTCTTTCGTTCCAAGGAACTAAATGCTTGCACTCGCGCTGGTGTTTGTTCTAGGATTTACAACGATCTATACTGAACTATGGTTGTGGTTGGTTGCTTGAATGGGTTTTGGTAGAGCCGCGTGCAAGTTCTGCTTTTTCAGGATTGCCCGGTGATTGTAGAACTATGGTTCTGCAATCGCATCTCTGTCAAGTGTTAACCAATTCCAAGGTCAGGTACGAGTACGACGGTGATTTTTAACGTGGACTAAACGTTTCAGTACAGAATTACCTCAGTTCTCAAGGGAAAGAAATTGGACTGGAGTTCCACAATCCTGCCTAGTAGGTCTCAGAAGTATGATGACCGTTTTTCACTTGTGCCACCAATTAAAATCTTCGGAGATAATCAGACCGTTTTCCCCACTTAATCACATTAAACTATGAACTTGCTTCACTTGATGTTATGTTTCTGCTTTATGGCTGAGTAATGCAGATGTTTCATCAAAACTGAAGTGTAAACCAATCGCCTGCTTTCTATTTGAATAACTATCCAAAATATTAATATATAATAAATACATCGTCTCCGTTTTAATTTCCTCGCTCTTGTAAGCGTTGACTAGCTGCAGTGCATGATCCGCTATGATGAACTCTCCGTCCTAAAATAGATGACGCTATAAGATACGTGTATGTCAAACTTTCTCAATTTTGATTAAGTTTATAAAAAATACGTGCAATATTTATATCTCCAAACAAATTTATTATAAAAATACAATCAACGATATATCTAATGATACTAATTATATATCATAAATATTATTATTTTTTTATATATAATTGATCAAAGTTTAGAAAGACTGACTTCTTAAGAAGCGGGAATGACTACTATTTTGGAATGGAGGGAGTATATGGCAGGACTCATCCATTTGCAATAGGGTGTTCAAAGTCAGCATTGTTTCGTATGCTAACCACTGCAATGCTTATTCAATAACCGCAGACTTGGCTCCTTGCCTATCTCGTTCTCTCTATATAGTCCAACAAATGTAGTTTAAGCCTTCTACTATTTTGACTTGTACCTACTGCGAAAGAACTGAAACACATCTACTCAGCACCTTCAAATAATAGTTAAGGGCAGTATCACTTTCAAGTTAGTTCATGTCACTTTCATAGATGCCTCATACCGGTACTTTAAACAAACTTTCTTTTTCTTGATCACACAACAAAATTTACACATCTTTATATTAAGATAGAGAAAATATTAATTGCAACGAGCCTTCACGACACCCTAGGAGGTCAATATGTTGTACATGAATGCATAGACCTTCACCGGTGTACATATAGAGATCAATCTAAATTGGGACATCAGTTAGGAGGCCTATGTCCAAGCTGTTGAATAGCGGCAGCGCTGCCTGCACGGGGCCATGTCACGTCCGGTGGGAATAACTCACATAGCGCCTATAGATTGGAGTCACCTTGGAACATTTTGATGTACGTCTTCTTGGACGATGTTGATGGAGACAACATTCTGCTGGTTAGCCCTAAACGCTTCATGACAAGGTACTCACCTTGCTAGGAAGCCAGGATATGAGCTAATCTCTGCCCCGCTATCACGAGGGCAGAGCATATCGGGCATATGCCGTAACTTCTACGGGCAACTCCAGAAGAGGTTGCTGCCTCATCTTTGTGATTTGCTCGGTGAAGCACTTGAGCCGTCTCTCGACCGATGTTATTTGAGGAGATGGAGTGTGGCAGACATTGTCTGTCGTAGCCTTGATCGTCGCGTCTCCAAGGTTGGTTGGCCTAGCATTGGCTAGCACGGAGCATATGTGCTGAGGCAGTGGCCGGGTCCGTATCTAGGAGGTTGGAGTGCACATCGGCCTCCTTACCGTCGGGCTGTCCCCCGCAGTGGTGTGCCTTGTGGCTGCCCCTGCACATGCGATGAGTCCGTCGTCCACTAGGCACCCATTGCCAAAGAACAGGTGTCCACCAGAGATGCTTCCACTCCTTGAGTGGCAACCATCAGAGAAGGCAGACACCCAATCGTGGTGTCCCTGTTGTTATGATGAGTGAAAGTGGCAAGCGCTCCTCCAACATGGGGTCAACCAATTCTAGAGGCCCCTCGCCCGCGTACAACTAGGGCGTGTGGCCGGCTACGTCTCCTCTGCCTTCGCACATGTCCCTACCATCTAGCGTTCGCCCACAATCCACGACAGGTAGAGTCAGGGCACAAGGTAGGGACGTAACTACCGGCTTCACTGGGTGACGAATGACATCAAGGTAGGTTGTGAGGCCGTCATCGTTGGACTTGTCGCCGTCGTGTTCCGGCCACCAATGGTGTTTCAAGCGCCCACTGTGTGCTGCTGCTAGGAAGAAGAGGGAGGAGCGCAGGCAGTGGTGGCATGTCAATAGTGGGGGATGTCAATGGTGGCATGACCTATTCTTCTTCCTTTAATCTCTTTATTTTTCTCTTTCCTCCCCTTTTTTCTATTTCCATTGGCTGCGGTGGGGCTGGAGCCCTGCCAGCTCCCTCATTTGGATCCGCCCTGCCAAGGACCAGGCAGGGCCGGCCCTATGGTGGTGGTGCTAGAAGTGGTAGCCACGGAGGCGGGGCCTAACGTCGACGGCGATGTGAACGAAGAGGCTGTGGTGGCGGATGGCGGCATGGACGGGAGGCCGTGGTGGCGCACGACGACATGGACGGGGAGGCTGCGACGGTGTGGACGGCGAGGCCACGGTGGCGTGGCCCAGCAAGGCGTGGAGATGGCCATCGTCGGCGAGGAGGGCCGCGGAGGCGCTTAGCGCCGGATCCCGCGATGGTGGCGTCGGAGGTGCGGTTGGCTGCAGCGCTGGCTGCACTTGGAGTGACCGGCAAGACTCCAGAGACCAGAGCCCGCGCGGCTATGCAGCATGAGCCCATCACCGGCCCTAGCGCACCGATCGTGAGGGCCTGGGTGAGAGAAGAGGGGCAGCTAGAGAGGGACGGGGAGGGGACGGGGAGGGCACTCTGTGTAACTTCTCTGGGAAAACAAAAAAAAAGTCATTGGTCTGGTCATTTGTATTGTAGGTTGATTAGAGAAGCTTGCAGCAAAGGAGCAAACGTTGTACTCATCCAGGTAGAACACTATATTATTTGGTTTTGAATCACCAAACTTCAATCCATACTGTCTGTTCCTTCAAACTTAATATAGGAAGGGCTATTGAGTATGCATGAATACCCTTATTTCTACACTACTCTGTTGTTTAATTTTATGTTTTTCATCATTTGTTCATGTCCTAGGAATTGTTTGAGGGGAAATATTTCTGTCAAGGTCAAAGGATGGATTTATTTCAACGTTCCAAGCCTTATAAAGGAACCAGTACTAGTAGAGCTATATATACATTTTTTATCAAGGAAACCAAAGAGTAAATATAAAATGAAATGGCGCTGATTGCTGGCTTTTATCTTGACAAGTACAAACTTGAAGTGCTATAATTAGTGGAGTTCATTACTCATGCATCATAGCGGCCATACCTCCCCTCCATGCCTAGGAATTAATGATGCCCCCATTATTTACTAGAAGTGAAAAATCTATCATGATAACCTAAGAAACCTAAATCATTTAGTTCTATTCCGTTAAACTTCTTTAACTTTGACCATATTAATACTCTGTGAAATATGTTTTGGTAGTTCATTTATTCTAAGTTGTAGATGTTACCATATACTTTTCCAAAAACTTGATAAAATTGAACTTTAATTGGGAACGTCAGGAGTAGTTCTAAATCCTCCAAATGAGCTGGACTTTGCACACTCAGTACCAACTGAATATATCTCAGTACTGGAGTTGGACATAAAAAACTCTTCTTTCACGAGAGCATCTCCAGCACCATCCCTACTTAGCCCCTTACGAGTAGGGGTTTAAAAATCAACTTCAGGAGACCCCTACTGTGCCCCCCTACTTTTGTTGGCCCCCTATGTTTTCCCCTCACCCCCTACTTCTGTTGGCCCCCTAATACACCTTCTATTTTTTTCTCTCTGTTGCTTGATAGAGATGACATGTGGGTCTCAATTGCCAGTGTCTATTAAAAGGATTTAAGGGGTCTAGTTTAATGGCTAATGCTAGAGTATAAAAAAATAATATAAGACCTCACAAGTAGAGGAAGCCCTCAAATTAAAGGCATGAGCTCTAATTTGAGGACTGTTGCTGGAGATGCCGTGGGAGAGAGCCTGAAGCCCTGAATCCAACCTTTTTTCATGTTGCAGTACGTAGCTACCGCAAGGGTCTCTGAATGGTTCATATTCACTTCTATATATGCACTAAGCGGACCTCACACAGTTAATAAGATTGTGCTTTCTTCATTATGTCATATAAAATGGTTAATCTTGAGTTTGTTGCAGGGATCAAGCTTTATATGTTGGCGTAACTCATTGTTATGGGACACAATTTTTTCCTAAATAGATGTAGCATATTTGGTTCAATAACTACAAACTCGTGGGAATTATAAGTTTTCTGGGGATTACATCGTGTTGGCAATTATCCAAACTGTTGTACAAGATAGAAAGTTATTCTACAGAAACATTGTTGGTCACTTGGAAGGAAAAAACACTAGATGTGCTAACACTACAGTCCGCGTTTTAGGGGCATGACTTCGAGCGCGATAAGTTTCTAGGTTCTTCTAAATGCCAACATGACGTGTACGTGTATGTGGCAAAGAGGCGCATGAGCGCTTGTAAGTTAAGGACACAATGGTGATCAATCAGCGTCTGTGTGATCGGGAGTAATGGCGGGAGAGAAATCTAAGATAGGTGGAGTTAGGGACCCCACATGTCCAGAGGGAGACGAGTGACCCGTTTATACTTGCTAATGGCCCAAGGCCTATGTTGCTAGTAGAGATTAGTCCAAGAAAAATAAAGGTTGGTGGTTTGTAGGTAGGTTATTATTTTTATTAATTGATATATGAATAAACAATATATGTTAAATTGAAACTCCATTTTCAAATTCCAAGAAAGAAAAATTCTAATAAACTCTAGTTAATCCAAAAAATCATTGCAGGAAGGGCTAATGCAAAGGACACATAAAAGGCGTGATCCTGCTCCTTCCCCAACACCCATCTCCCCGTCTTCTCCCCCCTCGCTGGCACACCTCCACTGTTGCCTCCTTCCCTACCCTCCTCACTGAGCCACCGATATCCCGCCCCCTCCCTTTCTAAAAGCTTCGCCACGGTGCCCTCATCCCCGCCTCCGCCCCTGCCCCACCACTGGCTACCGCCGCACGAGCCACCATTAACCATTCCCTGCCTCTCGACACTACCCACCCTAATCACAAGGCGGGGAACCGACGAGTTTCGCCGCGATGCCCTCGCCACTGTCGCTCCTGCCATCACTATCGTGTCGCCAAAGCCCCTCCCAGGAGTGAAAGCCCAAGTTTGGTTTTGGTTAATTGATGAAACCTATGGACTAACCCTATGTGCTAACTGAATGATCTAGCTAGGGTAATCCACCTTGACACATGAAGCTAAAAGGATGACAATGGTGCATTGATTAAGTGCTTCATGAACCAAGGAAAAGAAGAAAGAGAAAAACAAAATGGCTCAAGGCAAAGGTATATCCATAGGGCCATTTTCGGTTTAGTGATCAAGACACTATAGAGAGTGTGATCACATTTAGGATAGATAGTCGTACTATCAAGAAGGGAAAACTCGTTTCGATTGCGGTTATCATGTGCCACTAGGTTTGCATTGCATGCATAATTAAAATGAACCTAAGTGACATGAAACATGAATTAAATCCAAGATAATATCATGAAAAGGCTAACACAGGTGAAAAAGTGTATGGATCACAAGGTGTTAGCACATGGAAGATTGGAGAAGAAGAGGTGGCTCGGTTTGGCACTCAGATGTGCTCCGGACGTAGGGTCCGGACGATGGCAAGATGCCGTCCGGACCATTGGACTTGCAACCGGAGGCATACCCTAGCTCTCGGCCTCGACATATAGGTGATCCGGACGCTGATGTGTGTCCGGACGCAGGGCTCCGGTCAACCGTCCGGATCAAAATGGCTCTCTGGATGCTCTCTGCGTAGATCCGGACGCAGGCACTGATGGTCCAAACGCGCACTGTGCGTAGTGTCCGGAGGCGACGTGGCGGCTCCCTGCGAAGGCGCGAACGACGTTTTTCAAACTGCAGGGCGACCGGACGCAGGCGCATTGGTCCGGACACCCAGCTTCGCGCGTCCGGATGGTGCGTCTGGATCGGAAAACAGAGGTTCTGCAGCTCGGCTGGTGAAGGGTCCGGACGCTATCAATGGTCCGGACCCTAGGCAAAAACAACGTCCGGACTGGCGCAGAAAGGCAGGATGAAGGGCCAAAACGGCTAGCTTTTGATGGAGGGCTATATAAGTGCTTTTGGCCAGCTCAAGCAACAACTCTCGCACCTCTCATTCATTCTCACTCATTGTGCTTGCTTGAGATAGCCCCCAACTCACTCTCTTCACTCTTGATTGCATATTTTGTGAGAGTTTGAGTGATCCAAGTGCTTTGATCATTGCATTGCATCTTAGTGACACTTGGTCATCGTCATCGCCGCGGGATTTCCTGTTATTCTTGGTGTTTGCCAACACCTATACGGCTCGGCGATTGAGGAGAAGCTTCGGCGCGTGTTGGTGATTGTTCGCGGCCGGCTTCATCGACTTGTGAGAGGGCTTGTACCCACCTCGGCGGAGCGCCAAAGGGTAACTCTAGTGGATTGCTCGTGTCATTGAGTTACTCTCATTTGGGTGGTTTTTTGTGGCGCTCGGGTAGTGGGCTTGGCTTGTGAATTGCCAATTAGCCACCGAAACACCATTTGAGTAGTCGACACAACGGGGACTAGCTTGGTGGCAACCAAGTGAACCTCGGGAGAAAAACCGATTGTCATCTTGTCTCCCGGCTACTCATTGGTATTATTGTGATTGGTCTTCACATTGGTATATTATCTTCACAAGGCATCGATATAACAATCACCCCTATCCCTTGCATTTACTTATTCATATCTTGTCTAGTTAGCTTGCTAGTTAGTTCTTGTTTAGTTGTTCTAGCTTGCTTGAGCTAAGTTCCTTAGGTTCTTGCTATTGTGTGTAGGCACTTAGTTAACTAGAATTGCTTGGATAGGTGGCTTTGCACCCCTAGTAGAGCTAGAGCAAAAAGCTTCGCTTAAGTGTCATCTAATCTTGTGCTCTAGTGGTTTGTAGATTTTTATTAGGCTATTCACCCCCCCTGTAGCCATCTAGGATCTTTCAAGGAGTTGTTGATTGGATTCCCCAACCCTAACGCCGGTGACCTCCCTCAGTTCCGACACCGGTGGCAGGTGATGAGCTCTTAGGCCACAGGAAACATGTCGTCTGCGTTCAGCGCAACAGGTCGGGTAATAAACTTACTGTAATGCAAATGCACATTTTAATCTACCTAGTTCTTATATGAACAGAACCATCAATCCAAAAGGTTTTTGAATGTTTGAATTTTTTTGCACACCAAATTATAGGCAATATTGTAGTAGACTTTGTAACATCTGACCGTGATGTTACTTTTTCATCAATTTAAACGAAAAGAAGGGAAAACCCATACCATAAACATAAACAGGTGACAGGTAAATGGGCCGGAAATAAAAAAAGCGAGCCCATGAAAGAAAGCCCAAACACAGTGGAAAGAGAACAACGATCATGTACCTGTGCTCGTCTCAGAATTTGTGCTAGCTAGTCGTAGTAGTTCCACTCATAAAAAAAAGCTAGTAGTAGTAGTAGTATGAAGTTGTACAAGTGAAAGGTCCTAGAGCAAAGGTTAGATGACACTTAAGTGAAGCATTTTGCTCTAGCTCTACTAGGGGAGAAAAGCCACCTATCCAAGCAATTCTAGTTAGTTGAGTGCCTAACAAACAATAGCAAGATCCTAAGGCACTCAACACAAGCTAGTAAGAACAACTAAACAAGGAGGCTAACTAGCATGATATAAACGAATGTAAATGCTAAGAGGAGGGTGATTGTTATATCGATGCCTTGTAATGGATGAATACCAATGTGAAGAACCAATCACAATGAGATCACCAAGAGTAGCCGGGAGACAATGGTTGACACAAAGATTTTCTCTCGAGGTTCACTTGGTTGCCACCAAGCTAGTCCCCATTGTGTCGACTACTCAAATGGTGATTCGGTGGCTAATAGGCAATGACAAGCTTAGCTCACAACTAGAGCGCCACAAGAATCCACCCAAGTGAGAGTAACTCAATGACACGAGCAATTTACTAGAGTTAACCTTTAGCGCTCCACCGAGGTGGGTACAAGCCCTCTCACAATCACCGGGATCAACCACGAACAATCACCAACTCGTGTTGACTCCTCATTCTTGCTCCAAGCCGTCTAGGTGTTGGCAAACACCAAGAATAACAAGAAAACCGTAGCAAGAACGATCACCAAGTGTTTCTAGATGCAAATCACTAAACAATGCACTTGGATGCACTCTATCTCTTTTGGATTGAGCAACGGATCAAAGAGATGAGTGGGAGAGGTGCTTGAGAGCTCACAAGAGTGTATGACAAGTGAAAAATTTGAGAGTAAGAGCTCCAACCGGACATGGGCCTTAAATAGGCCAACTCCAGAAACTAGCCGTTATGCCTGAGTCGAAGGCGACGGACGCTTGGTAAGTTTACGACAGACGCTCTGTCGCAGCGTCCGTCGCTCATGCAGAGGGTATGCAGAGAGCTCCTGCGTCCGTCGAACACGTCCATCGCCTTGACATCGGACGCTCGGCAACGTCCGTTGCTTGTGTCAGTGAGTTCCTCAATCCGTCGGCCGCTCGTCAGGGTTTCGTCCAGCGTCCGTTACCATTTCTTCAGCATCCGTCGACGTCGTTTGTCGCGCGATCAGAGAGCATACGGAGAGCTCCAAAACCCAATAGATGCGTTTGTCGCCTGGTTGACAGACGCTCCTCAGCGTCCGTCGCGAAGTCTGAAGGTGCCTGGGCTGGTGAGTATCCGTCGGACGCGTCTGTCGCCTAGAGCCAGCGTCTGGCGCCAGCGTCCGTTGCCCCTATCTTGCTCCTTCCTTGTCTCTTTCTTTTCCAACCTTGCTCCAATGTGCCAAACACTTAAGGTACTTCCTTAGAGCAGATGTTTAGCATATATTTTATGTCTTTTAAGCAAGGCTATGTTACTAGGAGATTTAATGCACATGCATGAATGACAACACCTAGTAGCACTTGATAACCGCAATCACAACACGTTTTCCCTTCTTGATAGTACGACTATCTATCCTAAATGTGATCACACTCTCTATAGTGTATTGATCACTAAACCAAAAATGGCCCTATGATATACCTTTGCCTTGGGTCCATTTTGTTTTTTTTTCTTTCTTCTTTTCCTTAGACATGGAGCACTTGATCCATCATGATCCATCATCTAGCTCCATATGTCAAGGTGGATTACCCTAGCTAGATTACATGCTTAAGCCATAGGGTTAGTCCACAGGTTTCATCAATTATCCAAAACCAAACTTGGGCTTCCAATCTCCCCCTTTTTGGTAATTGATGACAACCTTTCACAAAGGAATATATATAATGAAAAATTTCAACTTTGGTAGTATTAGCCCCCCTACATATGTGATATATGAGTTTGGTTCATTTTGATCACATATGCATGAATAGGAATTGTGGGAGAGTGAATGCTACCAAATGATGCTAAGGTATAAGGGATGGACCTTTGAAGCGTGATACCAATCGGAGTGCAATATTATACCATCCTTAGAACCATGAATGCCTAGAAACCACTTGAAAAACAACTTGAAATAACTAGATACCACTAGAAAATATAAAAGCCTAAGCATGCTAGTTGTTCAAGCACCATATCTTTTAAGTTTCTAGAATTCACCACACAAGCATGTCATGAATATAAATACATATGCAAACAAGCACTTATGAATGCACATAGAAATGCAACAACCAAGTTCATAGGCTTGCTCCCCCTACTTGTGTGCTTTCATTTTCAAAATTATTTTTCTTTGTACTACTTACTACTACTTACTTACTTCTCCCCCTTTGTCATCTATTATCATAAAAGATGAGCTAAAATTATTGATTATTGGAGAGAAGCTTAGTTGTGGTTCAATCTAGATTACTTGCCCCAAGGTATTTAACTCGGTTTAAACCATGGACAAGCTTGTTCACACATCCTAGAATGGTTATCTTGCCCATGTTGAGCTAAACATTTGAAGTTCATATTCTAGATCAAACACTAGGATTGCAAGCCTACAAACATGTCATATGCTACCACTAGATCAAGTCAAGTATAGAAGCAATAGTGGTACCATATAAGCATAAAATTTATTTGATTTTCATGAATGAGCCTAATGAATTGATGTCTAGATGCACTAACAAGTCCTAATAGAAGATGAATGACATGTTAACCAACTTGTACCTTTCTTAGCTCGAAGGAGAGGCATGTCATATATGGGGGTGCATCAACACATGTTTGAATAATCAAGAATGTTCAATTCATTCCTTAGCTTGCAAAACCTCTTCTCATCAAGTGGCTTGGTGAATATATCGGCAAGTTGATCATCGGTGCCAACACTTGTAATTGTGATATCACCCTTTTGTTGATGATCCCTTATGAAGTGGTGCCTTACATCAATGTGCTTGGTTCTTGAATGTTGAACCGGATTGTTGGTGAGCTTCACCGCACTTTCATTGTCACATAGCAATGGCACTTGCTTGAATTTAATTCCAAAGTCATCCAAAGTTGCTTTCATCCAAAGCAATTGAGCACAACAACTACCCACACTTATGTATTCGGCTTTGGCGGTAGAGAGTGCAACACTATTTTGCTTCTTTGATGACCAAGATACAAGTGACATGCCTAGCAATTGACATGTGCCTGATGTACTCTTTCTATCAATCTTGCATCCTGCATAGTCGGAGTCCGAATATCCAACCAATTCAAAGTTAGACCCCTTGGGATACCACAATCCAACATCTTGTGTATGCTTTAAGTACCTTAATACTCTTTTTGTAGCCTTCAAATGACTCTCTCTTGGAGAGGCTTGGAATCTTGCACACATGCATACACTAAACATGACATCCGGCCTAGAAGCGGTCACATAGAGTAGGCTTCCAATCATAGACCGATATAACTTTTGATCCACCATATTGCCACTAGTATCACTATCCATGTTTTCATTAGTGCCCATAGGAGTGCTAGTGCCTTTAGAATCTTCTAAGCCAAATTTCTTCATCATATCCTTGATGTACTTGCCTTGACTCACAAAGATGCCATTCTTCAATTGCTTTATTTGAAGACCAAGGAAGTAGCTAAGTTCACCAATCATTGGCATTTCAAACTCTTTTGCCATCATATTGCCAAATTTTTCACAAAATTCTTGATTGGTTGAACCAAATATGATATCATCCACATAGATTTGGAGCACAAATAGATTCTTGCCAAGCTTCTTGGTGAAGAGAGTAGTATACCCCTTCCCCATGATGAACCCTTTAGATAGAAGGAAATCCTTCAATCTTTCATACCATGCTCTTGGTGCTTGCTTCAAGCCATATAAAGCCTTCCTCAACTTGTACACATGGTTGGGCTTTTTGTCATCTTCAAATCCGGGAGGTTGCTCAACATATACTAGCTCATTGATATAGCCATTCAAGAAAGAACTCTTCACATCCATTTGGTATAGCTTGATGTTGTGTGCACATGCATAGGCCAATAGAATTCTAATTGCCTCTAATCTTGCAACCGGTGCATAAGTTTCTACAAAGTCAAGACCCTCCTCAACTTGAGTGTATCCTTGAGCTACCAATCTTGCTTTGTTTCTCACAACTATACCATCTTGGTCTTGTTTGTTTCTAAATACCCATCTTGTGCCAATCACATTGTAGTTCTTGGGTCTTTCAACTAGTTCCCAAACTTGGTTTCTAGTAAAATTGTTGAGCTCTTCATGGCATTTGCCAATTGAGATCCACTCACATCTTCTAGATTCTCATGATCATCTTGAGAGCCATTGGTTTCATAAAATTCAACATCATAAACCTCCTCAAGTATACCACTAGCCGAATTCCAAACTCTATAGGCTTTGCTTGTGGTTGAGTAACCAAGTAAGAACCCTTCATCACATTTCTTGTCAAACTTTCCAAGTCTTGTGTCTTTCTTCAAGATATAGAATTTGCAACCAAACACTCTAAAGTATGCAATGTTGGACTTTCTTCCATTTAATAGCTCATATGGTGTCTTCTCCATCAATGGGTGACAATATAACCGATTGCTAGAGTAGCAAGCGGTGTTGATAGCTTCGGCCCAAAAGGAGTGACTCACATTGTACTCACTAAGCATAGACCTTGCCATGTCAATCAATGTTGTATTTTTCCTCTCAACAAGGCCATTTGATTGTGGAGTGTACTTAGCCGAGAATGATGCTTGATTCCCAATTCATCACATAGCTCATCAACTCTTGTATTCTTGAATTCACTTTCATTGTCACTTCTCACTTTCTTGATGGTAGTTTCAAACTCATTGTGACATATCTTGACAAAAGATTTGAATGTAGAAAATGTATCACTCTTGTCATTGAGAAAGAATACCCAAGTGTATCTTGTAAGATCATCCACTATCACAAATTCATATTTGTTGCCTCCAATGCTAGTGTAAGTTGTTGGACCAAAAAGATCCATGTGCAATAACTCAAATGCTCTACTAGTGCTCATCATGCTCTTCTTAGGATGGGTGTTACCAACTTGTTTGCCAGCTTGACAAGAGCTACAAAGTTTGTCCTTCTCAAACACAACATCTTTCAAGCCTCTTACTAAGTCATGCTTGATTAATCTATTCAATTGCTTCATTCCAACATGACCAAGCCTTCTATGCCATAACCAACCCATACTGGATTTAGTGAGTAAGTAAGTTGTCAATTGAGATTCACTAGCATTGAAATCAACTAGGTAGAGGTTCTCATATCTAAATCCTTTGAAGATCAAGTTTGAACCATCTACACTAATGATCTCAACATCATCTACTCCAAATATGCATTTGAATCCAAGATCACACAATTGAGCTACGGATAGCAAATTGAAGTTCAAGCTCTCAACTAGTAAGACATTGGATATTCTCAAGTCATTGGATATTGCAATCTTACCAAGCCCCTTGACCTCGCCCTTGCCATTATCACCAAAAGTAATACTATCAATGCCATCATTGGTGTTGGAGTTGATTGATTTGAACATCCTAGAATCCCCGGTCATGTGTTGAGTGCACCCACTATCAAGCACCCAGTGCCTTCCTCCGGCTTTGTAATTTACCTACAAAACAAATTAGTTCTTCTTAGGTACCCATATTTGTTTGGGTCCTCCAAAGTTAGTGACCAAGGATTTTGGCACCCAAATAGCCTTCTTCTTTGGGCCAACAATGGATGTGCCAACATACTTAGCCATTACACCATCTCTCCCGTTGGTAAGCATATAACATGAATCAAAATGGATGGAGGTGGATTTAGCAAACTTGGTTTGGCTCATGTTAAGTTTGCAATATTAGTCAACATGCCCCACTTGCTTGCAACTATTGCAATACCGACCATTGCTTCTCACAAAGCTAGGCTTTGGAGTCACAAAGGCGGCCTTGCCTTTCTTGGGGGTATAGCCCAATCCCTCTTTGTAGTGGGAAAATCTTTGGCTACCCAAGCACTTTAGCAAGTGGGCATCTCCACCATATGCCTTACCCAAAGCATGAGTGAGTTCATTAACATCATTTTTCAATTTTTCATTTTCACTCACTAGTGTAGCATCAACCTTTGAGCTCTCACTAGTGGATGTGCATGTGGATGTGCTACATTGTGTTTTGGTTGGGGTGACAATGATAGGAGTGAAAAATGATTCATCTAGAATATCACAAGTAACTCCAATATCATATGATGCAACTACCTTATCCTTGTTTTGATCAAGCAGGGAGGAATGAGCCTTTTCAAGCTTGTAGTGAGTCCTCTCAAGCTTCTCATGGGCTTCCATTATCCTCTCATGAGAGCCATTGAGCTCATCAAAGGATTGTTCAAGAGCCTTAAGCTTATTGTTCAATTCTTTGCACTCCTTCCTCTTTGTTTCAAAACAAGCATAAGTTTGCTTCATCACATCTATTAGTTCCTCCTTGGAGTACTCCTCCTCATCATCACTACTATCATCATCACTATCACTATCATCATGAGATTGTAACTTAGTTGGCTTAGCCATGAAGCATGATGGAATGTCAAAGATGGATGTCTTGTTGTTGATAGCAATGCTTTCCAATGCCTTCTTCTTAGACTCTTCCTCTCATCATCACTAGAGTCATCATTGGAAGAATCACTACTATCCCAAGTCACCATATATGATTCACCCTTCTTCTTCTTGGTGAATGATAGCTTCTTCTCTTTCTTGTCATGCTTGCTCTTCTTCTTTTCATCATCATCACTTTGATTGGGACAATCCGCAATCATATGATCGGTGCTCTTGCATTTGTAGCATCTTCTCACATATTCTTTGCTCTTGAAGTTATCTCTTCTCTTTCTAGCACCATAGCCCTTCTTCTTCATGAATTTGCCAAACTTGCGCACAAAGAGGGCCATCATCTCATCATCAAGGTCACTAGCTTCTTCATCATCACTTGATTCTTGGTTCTTTGCTTTGCCCTTGCTCTTGGATGATGATGCCTTGAATGCTAAACTTTTCTTTTCCTTCTTTTCTTCCTTGACCTCTTCTTCTTCACTTTCTTCATTGTATTGCTCTTCGGTCATGATTTCTCCAAGCACTTCATTTGGAGTGATCTTGTCCAAACCATCTCTCCTAATTATTTGCCTCAAGGTTTTGTATTTCTTAGGCAAACAACCAAGAAACCGGTTTGAGAAGTCTTCATCCTTGACCTTCTCACCCAATCCCTTGAGATCATTGATGATCACTTGGAGCCTATAGAACATCTCCGGGATTGATTCATCTTCCTTCATCTTGAAGTGAGATAGCTTGTCCTTGAGCATGTATAGCTTTGAGCTCTTTACTTTTGCAGTGCCCTCATATATATCTTCTAGTCTTGTTCACACTTCACTTGCTTTCTCAAGATCTTTGATTTGCTCAAATACTTTTGAGTCAATGCCATTGTAGATCACATTGAGAACCATAGTGTTGCATTGCTGGTTCTCTTGCTCTCTAGGTGTGGGAGCATCTTCATCAAGAATGACAAAGTCCTTTTCGGTCACACTCCACACCTTCTCATGTATAGAGCCTAGATGCATCTTCATCTTCCTCTTCTAATAATCAAAGGATGCATCAAACATTGGTGGTTTGCTTCCCACATGATTGAATGATATTTGAGTCATCTTTTAACACCAAAGGTTGTTAAGCCTTGATAATATGGTGATCAAGGCTCAGATACCACTTGAAAGGTCCTAGATGGCTAGAGGGGGGGTGAATATCCTATTAAAAATCTACAAACCACTAGAACAAAGGTTAGATGACACTTAAGCGAAGCTTTTTGCTCTAGCTCTACTAGGGGAGAAAAGCTACCTATCCAAGCAATTCTAGTTAGTTGAGTGCCTAACAAACAATAGCAAGATCCTAAGGCACTCAACACAAGCTAGTAAGAACAACTAAACAAGGAGGCTAACTAGCATGATATAAAAGAATGTAAATGATAAGAGGAGGGTGATTGTTATACCGATGCCTTGTAATGGATGAATACCAATGTGAAGAACCAATCACAATGAGATCACCAAGAGTAGCCGGGAGACAATGGTTGACACAAAGATTTTCTCCCAAGGTTCACTTGGTTGCCACCAAGCTAGTCCCCATTGTGTCGATTACTCAAATGGTGATTTGGTGGCTAATAGGCAATGACAAGCCTAGGTCACAACTAGAGCGCCACAAGAATCCACCCAAGTGAGAGTAACTCAATGACACGAGAAATTTACTAGAGTTACCCTTTGGCACTCCGCCAAGGTGGGTACAAGCCCTCTCACAATCACCGGAATCAACCACGAACAATCACCAACTCATGTTGACTCCTCCTTCTTGCTCCAAGCCGTCTAGGTGTTGGCAAACACTAAGAATAACAAGAAAACCGTAGCAAGAACGATCACCAAGTGCTTCTAGATGCAAATCACTAAACAATGCACTTAGATTCACTCTATCTCTTTTGGATTGAGCAAAGGATCAAAGAGGTGCTTGAGAGCTCACAAGAGTGTATGACAAGTGAAAAATTCGAGAGTAAGAGCTCCAACCGGCCATGGGTCTTAAATAGGCCAACTCCAAAAACTGCCCGTTGTGCCTGACTCGTGGGCGACGGACACTTGGTAAGTTTGCGACGGACGCTCCGTTGCAGCGTCCGTCGCTCATGCAGAGAGTATGCAGAGAGCTCCTGCGTCCGTCGGACGCGCCCGTCGCCTTGTCGTCGGACGCTCGGCAGCGTCCGTCGCTTGTGTCAGTGAGTTCCTCAATCCGTCGGTCACTCGTCAGGGTTTGGTCCAGCGTCCGTTGCCATTTCTTAAGCGTCCGTCGACGTCGTTTGTCCTGCGTGCAGAGAGCATCCAGAGAGCTCCAAAACCCGACAGACGCGTCTGTCGCCTGGTCGACAGACGCTCCTCAGCGTCTGTCGCGAAGTCTGAAGGTGCCTGGGCTGGTGTGTATCCGTCGGACGCGTCCGTCGCCTAGAGCCAGCGTCTGGCGCCAGCGTCCGTCGCCCCTGTCTTGCTCCTTCCTTGTCTCTTTCTTTTCCAACCTTGCTCCAATGTGCCAAACACTTAAGGTACTTCCTTAGAGCAGATGTTTAGCATATATTTTATGTCTTTTAAGCAAGGCTATGTTATTAGGAGGTTTAATGCACATGCATGAATGACAACACCTAGTAGCACTTGATAACCGCAATCACAACACGTTTTCCCTTCTTGATAGTACGGCTATCTATCATAAATGCGATCACATTCTCTATAGTGTCTTGATCACTAAACCAAAAATGACCCTATGATATACCTTTGCCTTGGGTCCATTTTGTTTTTTTTTTCTTTCTTGTTTTCCTTAGACATGGAGCACTTGATCCATCATGATCCATCATCTAGCTCCATATGTCAAGGTGGATTACCCTAGCTAGATTACATGCTTAAGTCATAGGGTTAGTCCACAGATTTCATCAATTATCCAAAATCAAACTTGGACAACAAGTACACCATGAAGCGTATAAAAAATCAGCCGACTAAAAGCTGTCAGTCTAAAATAGAATATAGGAGTGTATTTGAGTGCTTCACTTTTTCCTCTAAAACATGCACACCACTTGTCTATAAAATTGGTTATATAATTATTTATGTAACGATTGTTGTACAACTTAACTTTACGTTCCACCTTTCATTTCATAAACCCACCATGTGATGCATATGCATAATTTTTGAAAAATCTAATTTCTGCCAGTCATATAAAAGGTTATCTCCAAAAAACACTTTAGAGATTGTTATTTTGAATTTTCGCCAAAAAAAAAACTAAAACTCGTATAGAAATCATATTTCAGATTCGGAGATTGACCCCTAGAAAGTTTAGTTCGGGTCGGTGATGACATAGCAACATTACATGACATAAGAAGGGCAGTTAAATACTCGTGACATGCTGACAATATTGGAAACATAGTAACAGAAAAAAGAATAATCCACTAAAAGTTTAACATCGATATTTATTTTCACAATATTATTATCTTACCGTGTGATCCATGTGTTCTAGTATAAAAGTTTAACTGTCTCATAGTAACGCATAATCACTATACTAGGGCAATTTGTGAGCATGTAGCACCACTCTCCGTGTCTCTATTAACTTCACAAACTTTGTTTTTTAAATGGAACGTTAATTTCACATTATTCTTATCTTATCGTGTGACTCATGTGTTTTTAGTACAAATATTTAATTGTCTCGTAGCAACGCACGAGCACGATACTAGTCTACTAAAAGTAGTGGAGATACTATGATGCAAAAAGATTGGTCACATTTTTTTGGTAGTACTCGTAGTGGTAGAAGTATACATATCCGCATGCTACAGAATGTTTCTGACCAAGATCAGATGAAGTAACCGGTAATTTGGTAGTGAGTTGTATTACGCTAGGTCAACCACCGATCAGACCATATACGCATATTTATTTTCACACAAAAAATCCAGACAACAGAAATAAAAAAAATCCACTCAAGAAAGTAAAATACTCCCTTCATCCCAAATTGTAAGTCATTCCATGAATCTTGGAGAGTCAAAGTTTATAGAGTTTGACTAAATTTATATGATATGATAATAACATATTTGACACCAACTAAGTATCATTAGATTCTTTATTAGTTATATTTTCATACTATACCTATTTGATGTCATAAATCTTTATGTTTTTCTCTATAATCTTTGGTCAAACTTAAAATGCTTTTGACTTTTTAAGATTTTTGAAATGACTTACAATTTGGAATGGAGGGAGTATGTCCTAAAGGATACATTATCCTTTGACAGTAGGGCTCACAATTATAAAAACAAAAGCCTCATGTGCTGAAACAGGAAATGGGTTGATCCTGTTATACGGGCCAAAATCATTCTACCTGGTACCTAATCATGAACGAGTACTCTATACTATAGTCTATCTGCCAATTGTATGAACCCTGCTGGTCAACTTAAATTATATTTGATTAACTTTATATTAAATAATATTAATATTTATATCTTTAAATAATTTTATTATAAAAATATATTTTATAACTAATCTAATGATATTTATTTATATTACAAATGTGAGTACTTTTTTATACAAAATTTGATTAAAATTAAAATTATTTTTCTTCTTAAAAAACAATAATTGCATTTTTATTTTAGGATGGAGGCAGTACAATTTTTCTCTGGTATCTTGATTAACCAGCCGACTCAAGAGAGTCATCTTCTCCGGCACCGCTAGGAGTTCTCACAGATACCGTACTCCAATCACAAGGTGTCATATTTGCCACGTTGGTGGTATTGGGTAATGACTCAAAACCAAGCATATATTATTTTTTTTAATGAAATAAGAATTATATTATATGATAGCTGAGATACATCAATATGTTACAAGTACTCTATATTATAAAATAGTATCCACGTACACTGTGAATAACATAACTCAAAACCTAACATATTAGATACTTTATAGTGTGGATGACCGTATAGGCAAATACTCATCAAATGTCATGAGAACAAATGTCCAATGAATGACGTCTGACCGTATAGGCAAATACTCATCAAATGTCATGAGAACAAATATCCAATGAATGACGTCTTCTCATATCTATTTGCCACGTTGGTGGTATTGGGTAATGACTCAAAACCAAGCATATATTATTTTTTCAATGAAATAAGAATTGTATTATATGATAGCTGAGATACATCAACACGTTACAAGTACTCTATATTACCAAATAGTATCCACGTACACTGTGAATAACATAACTCAAAACCTAACATATTAGACGCTTTACAGTGTGGATGACCGTATAGGCAAATACTCACCAAATGTCATGAGAACAAATATCCAATGAATGACGTCCAACATTCTTGTAGACGGAATTGAAGAAATTTTTCTTTTTGGTGTCTTTGTTGGTGTCTCTTCATGCCAATTCATAAAGGTTTCTAAAAGAGACATGATTTTTATGAGTCAAGATTCTTTTGGCAAGCTAACAATAAAAGGCAACACATATCATGCTTTGCTAAGTGGGACATAGTGTTTTAGATAATAGGAATTTATTCATTAAGCAAATGAAAATTTCACTGTCTCTAGTATATGACCAATGTTATTACAAAAGGTGTTTTGGGATAGACTCGGTCGACCGCAAAAGTAAGCAGGAACATAGTGTATTCCTCCAAAGTTAAGGCAATTGGGGTACAACAGATCTCTTGGTTAAAAGTAAATGTTGTTTTCTTTTTTAGGGATTAAATGCCTTCTTGGTAAGTGGTTATTTAAACTACTCAATGGAGAAAGAACATGGTAAATCTTGCTTAGTGAAAGTAACATGTGAGTTTTATTTATATTAAATATTTATCACACATAAGAATTTTTTATGACATTGCAGTGTATTTAAAAATAAAGAAAAGAACGCTCTTGGCACGATTACCAACTATCTATGTGTTGGTGTTTAGAATTGTCGACTAGTAAATTTGTACGACTGTGTGTCTAGGCTTGGATGATTGTGCTAAGAGGACATAAGGGCATATACTAGTTCGGGCATAATGTTCTACGTCTAGTGGAGAGCGGCTTATGTTACTAGCACGAAGTTTGTTGTAGGGGTTAGCAACTATCAAGAGAGGAAGAACGCTCCTAAATCTCGGTGCATGGAATGTTGTTCGGTGGTTCTGAGTTAAGGCCGGTTTGGATTGCTCACATTCAGATGCCCTGAAGCGGTGATCCTCCTCCCCTTTTATAGACCAAGGGGAGAAGGCATGTTGTCTGAGAGGGAGTGGAAAAAGGTGAAGAAGCTAAAAGAGGAAAAGAAGAAAGAAAAAAATGTGTTACAGGGCCAACCTGCCTCCTCTTCCTCACATGGGCCCCATCAACCCTGTAGATACTGTAGGCGATGTAGGCGATGACACCATGGCTCTGCCTTGTTGACCACTATCGTCATATGTGCTCCTCGTATGCTGGTTGTGGCTCCCTATCTCGTGTGTGTTGGAGTATGGTCGGTGATACTTGTTGTCTGATAGCGTATGAGGAGGGCATCGAGCGCAACCTCACACTGCCTTACAAAAATCAGATAGGGAGTTGGCAGCACAGTGTTGTCCTATTAACATTATGGGCAACACGAGGCCCTGTAGTGTGGCTCGTAGTTGATAAGAGTCATATTGGGGCATGTCTGCCCCTTCCCAAACGTCAGATCCACATATTCGGAGTGGCTCAAAGTGGCATCGACCCTAGCCATAGGCCTTATCCATTGCATAGGAGCGATCCTAACCCTCAAGGGTCAGGCGAGGCAAAGCCTGATTCTCATAGGTCGGGCGAAGCGGGACTCGCGTCCCTACGACCAAGTGAGGCGAAGCCTGACCCTCGGGGGTCCAGAAAAGTAGGACGGTCCCTTAGGGCCAAATGAGACAGAGCTTAACCCTCACGGGTCAGGAAAAGCGGGATCTAATCCCCTAGGGCCATGAGAGGCAGAGGGTGCACTCATGTGCAGACCTCTGTGATTTTTAGACATCATAGGGTGCACATGAGCGCAGATACTGGATGTAGCCACCAAACCTCTGTAGTAATGGGACACACCTTCAGAGGCTTCTCGATGCTAACTGGTAACCCTGCCATTGGTATTTCTTGTTAGCATGAGCCCCAAGCCCATTCAGCGGGGGCTCGGTTGAGGGGTTATCTCATTTTTAATTCGCTTCTCCTGAAGTGTTGTCTCAGCAGAACGGAGGTGCCAAGCCTTGCCAGGATTTCCTCATGGAATGAGTCATGGTACTTTGTGAGTTGTTAATGGGTTTTCCTGAGTGGGCCCCGCTTCCCATTGCAAGGGTCAACAAGGGTCAGGTGGTGACTGACTCTAGATTCTTGATGGCCATTCCATGCAGATCTTGGGTTCGTTCGACCAGTTTTGAGGGCTCGTTGCCTCCATGGGCTAAGTTATGGTTAAGACCCAAGCGCAAGCCAAGATTTAAGAGGATAGGTCGGGGCCTTGTGGGAAAACCAAGGAGATACGATTCACACCATGGGGGGGACGGTGTCATGCCTCCACCTTGTTGACCACTATCGCCATACGCATGCCTCGTATGCTAGTTGCAGCTCCCTATCTCATGCATGCTGGAGTATGGTCGATGTTGGTATTTCTTATGTCTATTAGATAATTCCGCGAGCGCACAAAATATACCGCTGTAGCACTTCACCCGAGAGTATTAAAAGTTATCATATTTATTTTTATCCCAAGGGAAAGTGGGAGCTAGGAATGATAATAAAAAAATACATCCTAGTAATCAACTCAAGTTAGTATCAACTAATGATAGGAAAGTAATATTATGTATATATATAGTAGGAAGGTGATGTCAATGAAGTCAAGGTAAAGGTAACTAGTAAGTATAGCTAGGTGGGAGGACAAGTGAGTAAAAGGATTATTATGTTTCACACTTTAACCCATGAGCATAGATCAGACACACAATTGTATATAAAATATGATAACCTCACATAAGTATGTTAGGCAATAGTTGAACAATCGGGATGAAACACTTTTGGAATCAAACTATCATGTTATGGTGGCCTTATCTTTTAAGAACTTGTCTTCCACACATGGTGGACTATGAAGGCTAGGTAGGGCAGTCACCACCTGCTAGCTACCGCAAACAATCCATGCAACAAGTGACAACAAAGGGTAAGGTAGTGTATAAGCATGCGCTTACACCATCACTTACTACTCTAATCTCGATCTTTGGCCAACTAGAGCATCCTATGACAGACAATGATCGCATACATGCGAGAGACATGATCACAATCTATTATATAACAACTATGAGCTAAACTAAGACTGGTAGCACTATAACAAGTATAATATTGTAGCTAAGTAAAGACTTAGTAAAGTAATACAAAAATAATTTATTAAATGCGTAAAGTCTTAAAGAAGGAAAAATAAAAACGCTATACCAAACTCTCCAGAACACGACTCCAAAAACCCCGAGCAAGCTCAACTTGACTCTAACTCCCACACTAGACTACACTACTAAGAGAATGGAACTACACTAATCTTCACTTGAAGCCTTGATTGATCATGAATGGAGAGGGGTGTGTGACCCTCTATTTACAGTGGAGGTAGAGTAGGGGCTACTCCATCGCCACGTTAGTGATTCATGTGTTCTCCATCCTTCTCCCTTGGATGAAACCATCATAGAATAGATGGAGGAGATAGTGGGCATGATCATTGTGTTGCATGGAGGCATGCAAACATCGGTGGGAGCAAGTGGCACCCTAGAGGCTCCTAGGGGGGTCGGCCGACCCCCTCTGGCATGTGGGCCTAGCCACCTTCTAGAAGGTGTCCCCACATGTCATAGAGTGTGTTGCTACTTTTCTCCCGCTAGATCACTTCGTTTCCACAACATTGATCCACGTGACTTCATCTTGAGCTATCCAAAGAAAACACAAAGTTGATCTGAAGGTTGGAATTGACTCTGAGGCACGCCTCATGGATTGTATTACCTTAGCAGGGCCTAGAGGGGGCTTAGGGGGGGTCAGCCGACCCCCTTAAGGGCCCTTCTCGCCCTTGGTCCTATTTTGCTCCAATTGTCATATCCTACATTCACACACCTCAAGGCACATGTGCAACCAATTATTGATCAAATATGTTCATGTTATGTTGTTCTTCCTTTGATGTTGAGTCTATTGATGGTATTTTGTATATATATCATGGCTTATCTACCATCAACAGTTGGTGGTACTTGTCAGATATCGTACATGAATAGCATGCAACGCAACCATAGATTGTGTGACAAAAACCGGATGAGGAGTTAACAGCATAGTGTTGTTCTATTGACGTTACAAGCAACATGAGGCCCTTCAATATGGCTTCTACTTGGTAAGAGTCATATCGGACGTGTCTGTCCCTTCCTAGACATCAGATCCACAAAGTGGAGTGGACCCCAACCATGGGACTTATCCGTTGCATAGGAGCAATCCTAACCCTTGGGGGTTGGGCGAGGCATGGCTTGCGCTCTTGGGGTCGAGCGAGACGAAGCCTGACTCTTGAAGGTTCAGCAAAGCAGGACTTGTGTCCCTAGGACCGAGCGAGGCGAAACCTGACCCTCGGGGGTCAGGCCAAGCGAGACTCTGCCCCTTGGGGCTGAGCAAGGCAGAGCCTGACCCTCCGGGGGTCGAGCGGACTCGATCCCCTGGGGCCGAGCAAAGTAGCTGACCCTCAGGGGTCAGGCAAAGCGAGACTTAGACCCTTGGGGCCATGCGAGGCGGTGGCTTGCCCTTAGAGTCGGGCGAGGTAGTACTCGGTCCTCATGGGTTAGACAAGGCCCCAGTTGCGCCTTCAGTCTTCAAATGAGTCGATGTGACACCGATTGTTATGTAGATGCTAAATACCCACATATTTATATCTGACATTATGAGTCATGAAATTAAATGACTATGAAATTCTATAATGGAACTATGTATCGAGAGTGGTGTTTTATTCAAATTTTATTTTATTGTATATGACTAGGTGAAAGCCCAAGTTTGGTTTTGGTTAATTGATGAAACCTATGGGCTAACCCTAGTGTTAAGTGTATGATCTAGCTAGGCTGATCCAACTCATCATATGGAGCTAGAAGGATGATCATATGGATAATGGATCAAGCTCCATGGATGAAAAGATGAAAAGGAAATGGCTCAAGGCAAAGGTATAACATAGGGCCATTTTTGGTTAAGTGATCGAGACACTATAGAAAGTATGATCACCTTTAGGATAGATAGCCATACTATCAAGAAGGGAAAAATGTTTTGTGATTGCGGTTATCAAGTGTTATTAGGTGTGGTCATTCTTGCATATGCATTAATCAACCTAGTAAACTTAACCTTGCTAATATAACTTGAACTATATGCTAACACATGCACTAAGGAAGTACTCTAAGTGTTTGGCACCTTGGAGCAAGGATGGAAAAGATAGAGATGAGAAAGGGTCAAGTTACTGGCATCGTACGCAGGCATCAGACGCTGGCTTAAGGGCATCCGTGCGTCCGGTCAATAACCCTAGCTCAGTCTTAGCGCAGACTTGGCATCAAACGCTAAGGAGAGTCCGTCGGGTATGCGACGGATGCGTCCGATGGACTCAGGAGCTCTCTGCATAGGCGACGGACGCTGGAGCAAACACTGGCATAGGATGCACACTCGGTTTCACAGCAGTGTCCGATGGATTGAAGAAAACGCTGACAAAGGTGGCGACAGGCGCACAAGTGAGTCCATTGCAATGGCGTCGGACGCATCCGTTGGAGAAAATCAGTTTATGGACCTCTCTGAACTAGCATCGGACGCTTACACTGGAGCATCCGATGCAACTTTGAAGTGCGTCCGTTGGGCGCGACTCAGACATAACGGCTAGTTTTTGGAGAGGGCTTATAAATAGGAGGTGGCCGGTTCTAGCTCACTCTCTTGTTTTATTCAACTCTTGCTTTATTCTACTCTTGCATACTCTTGTGAGCTATTGAGGACCTCTCCCACTCATCTCTTTGATCATTTGTTCATCCAAGAAGAGATAGAGTGCATCCAAGTGCATTTGCTTTGTGAGTTACATCTAGTAGCACTTGGTGTTCGTCATTGCCGCGGTTTTCTTGTTATTCTTGGTGTTTGCCAATACCTAGACGACTTGGGCGGTGGAGGAAGCTTTGGCACGAGTTGGTGATTGTTCGTGGCCGGCTTCGACAATTGTGAGAGGGCTTGTACCCACCTCGGCGGAGCGCCAAAGGGTAACTCTAGTAAATTGCTCGTGGCATTGAGTTACCCTCTCTTGTGTGGATTCTTGTGGCGCACGTGTGTGGGCTAGGCTTGTGATTGCCTATTAGCCACCGAATCATCAAGTGAGTGGTCGACATAACGGGGATTAGCTTGGTGGCAACCAAGCGAACCTCGGGAGAAAAATCTTGTGTCAACTTGTCTCCCGGCTACTCTCTTGGTATTATTATTGTGATTGATTTTTCACATTGACATCTTCATATCACAAGGCATTGGTATAATCACCTCTATCCTCTTTGTATTTACCTTCATACTTGTGTAGGTAGCTCTCTTGTTAGTTGTTCTTGCTAGATTCAGTTGAGTATCTTAGGATTTTGCTATTTATTGATAAATACTCAATTAACTAGAATTGTTTGGATAGGTGGTTTGCAACCCCTTGTAGTGCTAGAGCAAAAGGCTTCGCTTAGTTGTTATCTAACATTTTGTTCTAGTGGTTTGTAGAATTTTTAATTAGACTATTCACCCTCCCCCCTCTCTCTAGCTATCTAGGACCTTTCACTAGGCAGTCTTGAAAATAGTGCCATAAACTATGCGCTGAAACTGGCCTAAATAAGCGTTGGAGTTCAAAATGTACAGGTTACCACTAAATCTGATGATTCACATTTTTAGAAGGTTTACTGAAGGACTAGGAAAGGTTTTTGAGAAGGTGGATCATTAAAAATAAGTTACAGTTTCTAAACTGGATTCTAGAAAGACACTTAGACAAGTTCTAAATCCTTTAGGGAATAATTTCTAATGATATAATATAGTCAATTACCCCTACATTATATTGTCAAATGTAATAAACGAAGATGTTGTGAACCAAGGTCACTAAATCTATCTTTTCAAAGTGAGGGATAAATTAACTGCTTGGTATATACCTTGTTTGGTTCCGCTTTTGCTTAGCTTAAGGGGGAGATAAGCCAATAATTTCACCCAAACGGTTCGCTAATGTGTCTCTGCGACTCCTGGTTGTCGAATCACGAGCTTGCTTCCGTGATTTGGAAAACACGGTCGCATTTCTCTCCCTACCTTTCCCTCCACAATCCTCAGCTCCCTCTCCTCTTGCACCCTCTCCTCTTGCACCTCCCTCCCGTGCGCTCCCATCTACGACGCCACCCGCCTCTCTGTCGCCCCCTCCTTCCTCTCGTCCGGCCAGATTTGCTGTTGCCGCCGGCTCCCCAACCTCCCACTACTACCTCCGTCCTCTCGCGTTGGCCACATCTGTCGCCGTATCCTCTTGCCCAACACCCCTCTCTCCGTCTTACATGGACGGAACTATCAATTCAAAAGGTTTTTAAATGTTTTATTTTTTGTACACATCAAATTATAGTCAATATTGTGGTAGACTCTGTAACATCTGACAGTGTTATTGCTTTTTCATCATTTAAATAAAAGAAAAGGAGGAAAAACCCATACCTTAAACATGTTACAGATAGGTGGGCTGAAAATAAAAAAAGGGAGCCCATGAAAGAGAGCCCACACAGCCGAAAGAGAACAAGACACGACCGTGATACAACCATGAACCGGCAAAAAATCAGCTGACTATCAAAAAATCAGCTGACTAAAAGCTGTCAGTCTTAATGACCCCACCTCTTTTTTTTCTTCTTCCCAAAGAGAATATGCATTTAAGTGCTTTATTTTTTCCTATAAAATATGCACACTTGTCTACAAAATTGGTTATATTATTGTGCACCCTTTTTAATTAGAGCACGAGTGTCATACAACTTAACTTTACGCTCCACCTTTCATTTCCTAAAGCTATCATGTAATGCATATGCACGAGTTCTGGAAAATCTAATCTCGGTGCCAGTCATATAAAAGGTTATCTCCGAAAACACTTCACAGACTGTTATTGAATTTTAGCCAAAAACAAAACGTGACGTCTTTCCGTTACTTCAGAGGAGGAGCCGTTGTTATCAATCAATCAATCAATCTAATAATACACGAACGCATGACCGGTACATAGGCCGCGAGCGCCACCGTCCACCGCCGCTGCTTCCCCTCTCTTTCCCACATCTTACCAGAGGCGAAAGAGAGTGCGGATTTATTAGTTTTAATAAGTTTTTCTAGTAGATCGAGGTATTAAGGATATTATTTTTTCATGTCAAATTTTGTGGTATTGGAGTTTTATCTCCTCCTCCACTTCGGCAATAATGAAGGAGAAATGTGAAATTGTCTTCTCTATGCAGCTCCATTGAAGAAGAGGACAACAACTTCGGCGTCACCATTTTCGTCGATACGACAATATAGAGGATTTTTGTTTTCGGACGGTGGCATCAAGACGGAGATAATATCGCCACCATGAAATATTTTTTACCAAACTTTTCTCCGTTGTGGTTAGCTCTGACCACGATGAAAGATTAGTCTTACTTTTTCTTCAATGGGAGAAAAAAAAAAGACATCAGAAAGAAGAAAAGATCTTCAATTCCACCTACTGGAATGTTAGCCACTATTCATTGGGCAGTTGTTCTTAGACCATATGCCAAGTGTTTGTCCGTGTGGTCATCCATACTACAAAATGATTAACATGTTAAATTTTGAGTTGTGCATTCATAACGTGGGTACTATTTTATAATACTGAGTACTTGTAACATATTGATGTACCCATATTTCATATAATATAATTCTTTTGTCGTTGCAAAAAAAAGAGAATTTTAGCCAAAAATTAAAACTCACTTACTTCACAAACTTTTACAGACTTCACTGAGTTTTTTTAATAAAAATTGTAAATCTTAGCTAGATCTACAACTTTATAGTTCTAAGTTTTTTCATTCGAAGTCATTAAGATGCTAAAAAATGAGTTCCCAGCAGTAGCAACTGTGAGAATTCATCTTTTTTTTTTAATTCAGAGACAAGGCTAAGGACGGTCTAGTTCTAAGTGTCGATTGAAGTAGAGACACTTATAGTACATTAGGACTTTATTTTTCCTTTAACTATACTATTAAGAGGAGTATGAACAGGTACCTTCACTTAGATGAGTCTAATGTTTTGAGTGTGGTGCACACTTGTAAAACTTAGCCCTAAGTACCATAATGTTGGCCATGAGATGAATTGGAACAACTTTCGTTCTTGACGAAATTTGATGTGGAGTTGTTTGCGGTGTTTTTCAATGCACCAGATGCTAGTGCACCTTGCAGCTAGTGCACCTTGTACCAGACGCGTCTGGTTAGTGCAAAGTGGCTAGGGTATGCCACTAGGCTCACCCCTGAGAGCCACTAGACGCGACAGTGAACTCAGCCTGCTCTTCTCTTTACACCGGACTCTACACCAGACGCGCCTGCGTACAATGTCCGATCATTTCTAGAAATGTTCCAGAGAGGGTTTCAGCGGACCGGAAGCACCTGGTCAATGCTGATCGGACACTATTCAACATCCGGTCAATACTCGGTAGGTTTCTAGAGAGGTCTGATTCTAACCGGACGTGTCCGGTCGGACGCTCTGGAGCATCCAATCAGTGTGGTGACGCGGATAAAAATTAGCCATTGATAGCGACCGGACGTGCCCGGTTGCCACTTAAATAACAAACTTTGAACCCAACGGGTATGTTTGAGGTGTGGGATATTTATACTTCTCCATTGGCTTTCACATACAACATTTGTTCATTTGATCCGCTGAACAATACCATGAGAGTGCAAGGGAGAGCAATGGCCCTAGCGAGGAGTTGAGTTTTGCTAATCTAGAGATTAGACACCTCATTAATGACTAGATAGTAGCAAGTGTGTGTCCACCCATCTTATTAGGCTTGAGTGAGTGAAGTGAGAGTTTATGCTTATTACTCTTGGTGATTGACAACACCTAGATGGTTTGATGGCATTGGAGAGCTTGTTGATCATTCGGAGAGCTTGTGGATGACCCGAGACAAGTTATGATCAGTTGTAGGTGATTCACCGAGCTAGAGCAGTGAAGAGTTAGCCCAAAGAGAGCACTTGGTCCTTGCATGGACCAAGGGGGACCCACACCCTTGCGCTGGTGCTCCAACGAGGACTATGGGGGAGTGTTGACTCCTCAATACCTCGGTACAACATCGCCTTGCACATTCCTTTCCTTTACATTGTGGAATTTACTTTGAGAAGTTCAATTCCCGCATTTCCATACTTAGAATTGAATTGCTAGCATAGCAATGGAATTAGGTTGCTAAACTTTGTGCGGTAGAACACTAGAACACATTGTTAAGCACAAGGGGTGATTGGCTTTTAGAACTAGGACTTAATTATTATTTTAGAAATTGAAAATACAATTCACCTTTCTTTTGGACATCTTGATCCTTTCGCATCGATCCAATTGAGGTGTTCACAATGGATGACTATATTGGGCTACAGAATAATATCAACAACACTGCTGCACAGATAGCCACTAACATTCAAGATACAATGGGAACTCCACCTCCAAGGTGCCAATCGTCCACTAGGTGGTACATAGAAAGAATCAGAAATTGCACAACCAACTTCTCATAGAAGATTACTTGTCTGATAATCCTCACTACCCTGAAGCTCTTGGTGAGTGGTCACCATTCTTCACTCAAAGACAAGATGCCATCAACTGTGAAGGCTTATCACTATGGCAAGAAAATGCACAACCACAATATGCATGTTGGCATATAGTGTCCATGTTGACCAAATTGATAAACTATATCAAGATTGGTGCATCCTTGACGGTCAAAAAAATATTGGTGCATCCACAACACTATTATGGATTGAGAAGTTTGTTGAATGGGTGATTTACAAATTTGGACTACATATGAGTTGTTTAAAAACCACTCAACTCCGCTTTGACCATAAAATTTCAAGCCTCATGGTCCTTCCATGACTGGACATGTGTCGTTGTTCATATGAGTTTGTTTAAAACCCACTCGACTCCACTTCAACCATAGAATTCAAAGTCTCATGACCCTTCCATGACTTGACACCTATCTCACTTCATCTTGTACAAAAATCCCTGAGGCCATGTTTAGTTCCTACTAAAAAACTTTATGCCCTATCACATCAAATGTTTGGACACATGCATGGAGTAATAAGTGTGTAGATTAAAAAAATAACTAATTGCACAGTTTGTATTTATTTTGCGAGACAAATATTTTAAGCCTAACTAGTTCATGATTAGACACTAATTACTATAGTAAAACATGTGCTAATGATGGATTAATTTGACTTAATAAATTTGACTCACTATTTACAGATGGATTTTGTAATTTATTTTTTTATTAGTATCTGAATACCCCATATATCCGAGGTGACACCCAACAATTTTACACCTTGGGATGTAAACATGCCCTAAAATCCTTGGAAACAACATGTAGTCGAGCTGATGATCCATAACTAGAGTCCCCGTTGAGACATTTTTCATGTAAGCCCATGATGTAAAGTTTATTCTGATGTGGAGAAGAGGAAATTCGAGATATTCTTTTTTTGCATAACACTCGTGATGTTTTGTAACAAGCCCCTCATAGCCCTATCCTGACCTGTTGCCCCTAAGTCATCCCTCTCTTTGTACTCTACTCTCCCCACCGCCACAGTTGTACCTCTGCCCATCCTACCCTTCACCAACCCTGCCTCCACACCGATGTTGCTCGAGGCCTCGAGCATTGAGCCACACTTCCTCTCTAGCATGGGGAAACGCTGGTGCTACGTGATATTCGATGTCACACAGATCGGGTGGATCTCGCCTGTTCCCATGGCAGCCATGGTCAGCGCCGGAGAAGGAAGCACTAGTTCCTTCATGTCCTCTCCTCCCTATACCCTCTTATTCCCTACAGAAGTGACTTCATGGATCCAGCATGGGATGCCATGTGTCCAATATGGCATGAGGGAGCTTGCGAGATCCGGCAGTGCGCAGATTAAGAGGAGGTCTTATTGTTGTCCCCTTGTCTCCCCCGAGGAGGCTCAAGATAGGAAATGCAGGGGCTTTCAGGTCCAAGGATTTGGTGGGGTAGATTTGGATGATCTCATCGACTTTTTTATGCTTTGTTCCTCATAGCCACCGATACGACAAATCCATCAGTTAGAGCCTAGCGTTGGATCAGGTACAACACCATGGCATGCTTGCCATGGTTCTTGGCATGTGAGATCACGATTGATTTGTTTGATTTGAATTTGCCAAGTGCTGGATGATTTACTTGTGAATTTGTGATGCATCACGGTGTTGAGCTTCACAACGACCAAGCGGTTAGTGCACACTATTTCTAATCAACTCACATCTGTCAAAAGTATAATCTAGATCTTTGGTTGTAGAAAAACTTGAAACACATTTGACCTAACATAGGAGTACCATTTTACCCTTATCTGCATATGGTCAGGCTAATCTTTGGACTACCATTGAACATTTCAATTCCACAATCACTCTACTCGTGGAACTTCTGCATCTTTCTAATGGCTCTAATAGTCTGGTCCAAAGATGAATGTTGATGTTTCTTCCTTCAAAGGTGAGGCATGCTTCTGCTAATTTTTTCCATATGCATATATAACTTTGGCTAGGTAATATTTGTGATCCAAACCGTGTATCATGTTGTATTGAAATTAGAAATTTTCTATGTAGTGTATTGGTTTAAAAGTAAAAAAACATATGCATTAATAAAACAAATATAGTTCAAATAAAACAAAATGGTTATGTACAAAATAGCCACCTGTATTTTAAAGCTTCACACATTGAACAAGATATGATGGTGTTGATAGGAAGTGGTGATGAAGGATCCACTTCTCATCCTGACATTTGTGATAATATTTTCGAATCAATTGTAGGACTTTTTTCCTCTAGGCTTGTTCAAATTAGATTGTGGTGATGTGGTATCTGATGGTGTTTTCTGGTCACTAGCTTACGACACTTGTTGAAGAAATGCTGACGAGTCCTATTGTGATATGCTTTCGGTTCAAGAAGCAAGGAAACATAAGTTGCTTCGTCTCTCAAAAAACAGCAGGCACATGAAAGACCATTCTTTGCCAAGTCAATCAATGTGAAGAAAGGTATTGCTGGTAACAGAAGGGGAACACACACTAAAGCACACCAGGGATAAAAAGTGATGCCTCTGATCATGTGAGTTCCCTTCATGGTCTACTAAATCAAAGTAGTTTTACATGCAGGCTATTTATGGTGGTTGCCCATGTCAATATTGTTGCTGATACAAAGTCAGATGAAGTGAAATAGAAATTTCTCTAGCAAGGATTTTTTGTGTGTGCTTTGATTGCCTCTCTACAATGTCAAATAACTTCAGCTCAGACTCAACAGGTAGAGTATTCTGATTGAAAAATATTTTGACTGTAACCCTCTCCTTCCTATATTTATATTCATGTAGATTTTCTATTGCATAATATATGTGTGAAGTTGTTAGGAGGGATAAGCAGCGGTTCAGATGCTAAAGGTGTGGACTTTGAACAATGTAAATAGTTCCTCTTACATTGATTCATTATTGTGATTGGTTATTAGATTTGACAATTGTTGTACAATCTGTAGTGGCTAGAAAGCAAAGTACTAGTCTTTTGGGGGAAAAAAAAGAGATTGCTGCTACAACCAATAAGATATGTCAAAGGAACAATGCAGATCTGTGTTGAGCTGCTACAACTAACAGGATACTGCTGGTAATGAACTAACGAAAACAACTCTCTTACTTATCCTAATCTTATTAGGTGTTGACTCCATGATGATAATGAGAATTACTATTTCAATATTTGTTTAGATATTAACATTACGATTTAGTTATAAAGCAATGACTATTGATAATAGCTTTTATTCTTCAGGCCATTGCAGGACGCCCTAAGGGCGCCTAATGTTCTAGTTATCTGCAAAGGCCAAATACTAAGGATGTACAACTTATACTAGAGGTGGGTCAGTCATGGATTTCCTGACATGTTAGTAAGTTTGGATTGTATATATTGTAAATGAAAAAATTGTCCAGTTCCAACGAACAATACACCCAAGGTTACTATAGAGCTCCCACAATTAGAGACCTACAAACCATTGCAAGAATAAATCAATTGCAAACCTAATATAAGCTCTATTACCATGACCTTGAAATTAGGATAATTTATTCTACATCCAAATCAACAACTACTACCTTAACTTACAGTAACCCAATAGTACATTCTATCACAAATTTTGGTAAGCAAATTAAATAACACGTCAAAAGATTTTTTTTTTCCTATCTGCAGTAGGGGCATCTTTGAATCTCAAACAAATTCCAGAAAATAATGCCGCTTTTGTCAGTAAAGTCATTGAGTCCTCTTCTAGCCTCTGTGACACCTAGCAGGGATACTAAACCTGGTGATCTTAATGCTTGCTGCTTACCGAGACGATGAGGTAGTACGCCATAGTAGAGCGTTGGGAAAGCCCTGAGCACTCGAGTCATGCTGACCATATTGGAAACATAGGGAAAAACTACTAAAAAGTATAGTGTACATACTTTGGTGAGAAAAGATTCGTCACATTTTTGGGTTGTACCGGTAGCAGTATATAAATCCATATGCTATAGCATGTCTCTTAGCAAGGTCAGAGGATGTAACCCATAATTTGGTGCTGAATTGTACTAGTACAACCTCAGACCAAATCATGGTGATTAACTGAATTTATGAACACCAATTTGGTAAGTCTCGTCAAGTCATTCATTCTTAAGAAGGAAATGGAACTATGGTGACAGATGTAGAACAGGATTGAAGGGAGGCTGATCTCATCTTCTTTTCTCTAATCTCTTGATTTTTTTCTCCTCTTTTCTTCTCCCTCAACCTCTTGTCCGTGCGTTGCAACGGGTGATTAAATAGAATATCATTCATTTGTACTCTGTTCAACTCATCGATTCTATATCGGACCTGAAGTCCGGCGTCCAATTTGTTTCCGTCTCAACTACTGTTCGTTCGATTTTTTGAGTCCACTGCCACTACGATTTCTTTTTCGTCTCAGCCACCGCTTGAGAGGCCTCACGTCTCATGTCCAATTTTTTCGTGTGTTTTTTCCCCTTAGAGATGTTTTCGCAAATGATTATTTTTTTCCAAATCAGATGTTTCATCTTTGATTGTTCATTTAAATCATGTGTTGTGGATTAGTACCGACAACACATGATTGCTTAATTTCTATTCTTATTACCCTATTTCGATTTCGATTAGAATTCTTTTTTATTGCTTAATTTCTATTCTAATTATTCTATTTCTATTTGGATTAGAATTCCTTTTCATGTTTACTTGGAAGTCTGGTGTGTTTGATATAGGATTTAGAGCTCTATTTGGAATACAATTACAACTCCTAACCGAACTCTGATTTGTGCTAGATACAAGATCTATTCTAACTCGTATATGAGAACGTGTTATATATATAAGTCCAGACGAAAAAAAAAACTCTTCATTATCGAGTAGTTAGAGGGAGACGGATCTAAAAAGAATGGATGGACGAAAAAAAAGAGGCTGAAATTTTGTCTCTTTATTATTATAAGATATAGATATACTTATTGTAGGGGGCTGGAGCCCCACCAGCGAATCCCGACACAAACGACTGCAACATTTACTTCGAGCAAATATAGATACCTGAGAGACACATGTTAATAGCAAGATGAGCTAGCAGTATATCTCAAAATATTCAATAAAACAAGATAATGGTTCTTAGGGCGTCTCCATAGAATAGCTAGCAGATAATACATTTTATAAGGCGTGGAAGAAAGAGAATGCAAAAAAAAATAGAATCGTTAGCGAAAAAGGAATAGATAGACTCGCATGGCTTCTCATACCACCTTGCTTTCTGTGACCCGTGTGCCTTGGCAGTTCTATTTTTTTAATCTATCACCTATCCACGTTAGCCGACAATTTGGCTGCCTGTTGACGCCCTTAGCCTCCTCGCACTGGGGTCTCTAAAGGATTCTGCAGTATGCTTTACCGGAAAAATACGTGCACCGTGTACCCTATATTGATACCCTATTTTAGAGCAGATTCGTCGATCCCCTATATTGTCTCCTCGGAAAGCGTGCACAACTTTTTCAATGAATTAAAAAAAAATGCTACAACTCATAAACCAAAAGATCAAATTAAATTTCGTTTAAACCATTAAATTTGTTTCAATAAATCCTTCAAAACAAGATCTCACATAGATATATTTAGATAAAAAAAATTAACAGACATATGGGTCTCACTGTTGACAGTTAATATAGAATATGAGATATAGAGGATGATGGGTGCGGAAGAAATACATATAGAATAAAATATCTCGTTAACCAAGATGGAATATTTCTTTTAGAGGATAAATATATAGGACGAAGAGTGCGAATAGCCTTAGCCGCCAGGTCAACCCTACATATACTCTAATACTTTTGTCAACGGTCAAATAAAATGAAATGATGCATCGGTTTTGGAGCGCCTTAGCCGCCAGGTCCCACGGCTTAGCTCCTGGACGGCTCCGTTCATTACGCTTACGCGGGACGAGGCGCACCAGATGAGACAGGGTTGGACTCCAAATACTGTAGATTTAGGCAGAAGCTATCTCCAGCAAGTGCCCATGTCCCATGTGAGACGCCTTTTTGCCTGTTTTGCCACCGCGCGGACCACGTATTTCAGGACAGCAATCCGGTGGCTGCTGATCCACAACATCTCTTGAGTCATGGCACAAAAACAATCAAATTTCAGCACTGATGCAGCAGCTGTTGTGTTTGTGCACTACGTATATACTCTCCTACAGTTCTGCAGAGAGGCTGGTCGTTGCTTGTGAGTTATGAGATGTCGGCAACCGCCCTTTTTCAGTTAATAATTGCTAATAGCTATGCAGCGTGCACCTGGATCAGAAACTTCAACCGGAGCAAAATGAATGTCACGAACCTGTACGTCTGTCGACTCGACTGTAACCCGGGCTATCAGCATGTCCAGACTCCGAAGCACGTTGCTTTGCTATTTTGCGGCGTCGAGAATATATAGTTACAGCTTATGAGATACTGAGTTGATGCTCTATAGTATCTTTTCAAGTATTATAATTATCTCGGTCTGTGCTCCAGCATGTCTTATATATAATTTATGTTAGTACAAAATTTCGCCTATATTTTATTTTAAAATTGATTATGATCAGACTTTCTGTTTAGATAACTTTTAAAACTTATATATTCTAACACCGACCGACCCTTCAACGCTCTCATCTAGGGTGACTCAGGTGGCAACTTCTTCGACTTCGACCCACCTTTGGGAACCGCATCCTCCCCAAACTTTGCTCTCGGCGCCATTGCCGGAATGGGCTACCGGATGATGCCAACGCCCAACGCAGCTGCAAGGATCACAGCAGTACCCATATCCTCTGATCCTGAGGCCGCAGGTGGCACTACAAGAGATGTGTCATTGACTCATTTCTGTGACATATGTTTAGTGACACGAGATCAAAACGCCACTAAATTATTCATTTTATAATTTTTTTATGAGCACTTCCATATGGTGATGAGAAAAATTATGACACGAAAAATGTCATATAACTAGCCTAATCCCATCCAGTGATGATATTTGCATTGTCATGAAGCCTAATTTTCAAATGTCATAAGTCTATGAGAGAGATTCAGCGCCACAAAAACATTATTGGTTTTTTTAAAATATAGTTCTCCAAGTTGGTCAGTTCCACTGCCACATGGATAAGTGGCCCCTATACCATTTTTTTCTTATATATTATTGGGAGAAGCTAAAGGCACACATGGTTCACAAGACGTGTATGACCCAGTGAGGACTAGGAAGCGCATGCAAATAGGCAAAACCCTATCGGTGTGAATGGCCCGATGAGGCACATGGCCCGTGTGCATGCGGCCTGGTGGTAAGCGAGCAGCCTAGGGCCCATCGATCGTGCTATGCGAGCAAGCGGGTGAACTGGGGCATGTGGTAATAATTTTCAAAACACTTGGAAGCAAGGAGACTCAAACTCAGAGACCAAACCCATGGCCATATAGCACGTCAACGACCACTCAAGGCTTCTCTCTAGCACCCAACCACACCAGATCTTGTGCCCCGTATCGATATGGTGGCATTGCGGCCAAATCTGGTAGACTCTGTGTTCACTTTTGAAGGCTCAACTTCAAAGTGTGGCATATGACGATAAAGTATGTGTCAGATATACATATCGAGGTATCTAATATTCACATGATAATAAGTGTCGCGTCAACTTATCCGACGACTAAAAACGTAAATATGGTCCCACCTAGCCCCCAAGGGTCGCATACAGCCGTGCCCGACTCCAAGGGTGAGCTTCAATGCCTCGCCCGACCCAAGGACGTGGACTCCAACCCAGAATTAACCCACCTTGTTTGACCCTTGAGGGTTAGATTTCGTCTTGAGCATGGTTTCCATCTCATCTAACCCCTGAGGGTCGGATTTCGTTTTGGGCACGAACCCCGCCTCGTTCTGACCCCTCGTCCGCAAGCTCTCTATCTCACCCGATGAGGGCTAGTGCTACTTCCAACTACTACGTGCCAAAAAGCACAAACCCAACGTCATGCTATTGGCATCGGATAGAAAGTAGGCATGCCTTGACATGAGACGTGGACGTGATGGGCCATACCAAATGGCTCACATCGCCAACACTAGCGGGCGTGCCGACGCTATGCTGCCAACTCCCAGTATGGACTTTGTCATAAGAGATCATCAACCACACCATCCGCACGGACGGGATGGAACATCTTGACCGGCTAACAATGCCAACCTACAGTTCCATCAACGAAATGGGACGCCATGGCTCGTTGATGTTGTAAGGCCATCATCATTGACTGCGGGGTCAGCAGAACTCACCTAAGGAGATGAAGGACGACGTGCCCTTTGGACCCCTTTTTCTCTTTGTTATTTTCCTCTTGGGCTCTCACTTCCTCTCATGTAACATGCATTTTTCCTTTGACTATAAAAAGAGAAGCAGAACGTCCCACAAAGGGCATCAGACCACACACGCATGGATCGATCACTCACAGAGACTTAGGAGTGTTCTCCCTCTCTTGATAGTTTATAAACCCTATTGCAAACTTCGTGCTAGTAACACGAGCCGATTGTCACTAGACGTAGGGACAGTCTATCTGAACTAGTATACATCATCTTGTCCTCTTAGCACAATCATCCAAGACTAGACGTGCAATCCATACAAAATTACTAATCGGTGATTCAAAACACTGACATTATGCATGAGGATAGCGCGCTAGCATGGCATGAAGGTTATAGTTACAGACGAGCCAAGCAAGGTGCAACATCTGTGAGGACGAGGTGGTGCGGTGGAACGCACACATGAGGGAGCACTACGATGGTAGCACATGTGGGCTCGGCTGGCTAGGTGTGGATATTCAAGCTATAAAAGTGGTGGCACGATCCTCAGAAAAGGGGAAACATACATCCAAGAAACACACCAAAGCATAATGCTTTACACAGCGAATCTTCACACCAAAGACTTGGGACCTCCTCCCTCTCTCGCTTGCTTGTAGCCCCTACTACGAGCATCTTGGTGCAGAGTAACACGAGAACCAAACATTACTGGACGTAGGGACGTTCCAACCAAACCAGTATATGTCTTTGTGTCCTCTCTATGCAACCATTAGAACCCAGTTGCGCAGATATAAATTTAACGTCGGTCATCTAGAGCGTTGTTATAGGCACCGACACATACACAACACCCAGATAAAATACATGCAACATACTCCCTCCGTCCCAAAAAGAAGGTCGTTATAGGATGCGTGTAGGTCAAACTTTCTCAACTTTGACTAAGTTTGTAGAAAATGCATGTAACATTTATATCTCCAAATAAATTTGTTAAAAACTAGACTTAAAGATCTTTCTGATGATGCTAATTACTTAGCATAATTATTTATATATTTTAATATATAATTGTCGGCATTTTAAAAACGTTGACTTCTCGGGAAGCGAGAATGACATCTGTTTAGAGACGGAGGGAGTATATGCGAAATATATGCACCATTCAAATAAACACACTTGCAACATATGTCCGAATACACAAATGAAACATTGGTAACAGACCTTTGTAATATACGTGTACAATTACTACAACGTATATAATATCTTAATCTACTCTTGTAATATCTATCTAAAACAATTGCAACATACATATAAAATATTTGAAACACCTAAAGCATACACTTGCAACATGCGGTTTAAGCAAAACTTGGCAACCGGATGGGCGGAGCCCTGCACAATGGGATCCGGCCATGTTGTCACGGTGCAGAGAAGGAGGATGACAGCGGGTGGGCGGCTGCATAGCCGCGATGAGCGACAGCACGGCCCCGGCGATAGGGGCGCCAACGGTGTCCCCCATAGAGCGGTGACCGCAGTGGAGCCGACAACAACAGTCGGATGGGTAGAATGACCTCGCACAGCAATGCACGGTAGTGGCTATGCGGTCGGAGGGGAGCACATCGAGGCAGTATGGGCGCGGCGGCAGTGGAGAGGAAGGCAGACTGGAGACGTGCGCGGTGGAGAGTGTTGGAGTTGTTCCAAATTCACTCCAGGATATAGGCGGGGCTTTTGACGGAGCGGAGCAGAGGCCCGGTCTCGCCTCTGTGGTCGGGGGGTGCAGGGGGCGGAGCCCCCCGCGGTACGGTACGCTATATATACCCTTGCTAGGGTTTCGTGGAGACTTGATTCTCTTGTAAGCCGCCAAGGGTTTCGTGGAGACTTGATTCTCTTGTAAGCCGCCATAGGCGTGTAACCCAAACTCTTGAGATAGTGAGATTGTTGCTGGCTGGTGCCCGTGGTTTTTCCCCTTCACATCGAAGGGGTTTTCCACGTTAAATCGTGTGTCTCCTCTATGACTTAATTCTTTACTTCATATTCCTATACGTCGTCCATAACAGAGAGGAAGGCGTGCCGGAAGCGCCGCGGAGCGCAGTATCACTGTGAGTTCTTTTTTTTTGGCGACCGGAAGGGAGCAGAGGGAACAGATAGGAACGGGTAGCAGGATAGACAAACAGGGGCATCGGCATCGTGCGCGAAGCCATGGACGGACGTCTGATTAATAGTATTACCGTAATAAGATTGATTTTTTGCAAACGTGCTTGGCCACATTTCTCATCCTTTCTATTCTGCTTTTTCGTCCACTCCTGCATGCCAATTTCCCCGCATGTACTGGTACATCCCTATAGAATAATATAAAGATAAGAAACTACTCTATCATTTTCACATGACGTTTTAATAATCTCTGTAGATAACCAGTGCCCTGACGAATTTGCTATCTGAACTCTGAGGTCTCTCCATGTATGATGTATCCAGACTTCTGGAGGGATCAAGTCATAGTACGAGTAGTAGTTAAATTTGTTTCTTCAATAAGTAGTAACAAACAAAATGGCCCACGTCGACACGGCGCTCAGTGGCTGGTTTTGGAACACGAAACCAAGCTCTCTGTGCCTGCGCCACCAATTGCCATCAGATTGGATGGAGATTATAATACTCGACTAGTCAGCCAGTGGAACGCGCTGAAACGTGTAGTTTTTCCCTATAAAAGCCCCCGACCCGATGCCCTGGTCTTCTCAGCGTTTCCCGATCCAAAACCGCTCCTTTTCCCTCTCCTATTGCCGCATCCTTGAAACGCAATGGGGACTCGGCAACGGGTCCTCCTCACGCCATGGGCGGTGCTCCTGCTCGCGCTGCAGCTCGCCGGTGCATCCCACGTCATCCACAGGAGCTTGGAGGCCGAGGCGGCACCGCCGTCGGTGCCGTCCTCCATTGTCAGCCCCCTGCTCAGGACGGGATATCATTTCCAGCCACCAATGAACTGGATCAACGGTACGCTAGCTACTTCTCTTGAATCACCCTCCCGCTTGGCCTCATTTTGCGCGTTTTTCCTCTATTCTCTCCCTGTGCATGTTTTCATTTTTCAAGCTGCCCATGCGTTGCTCGTGTTGCTTGTTTGCTGTACTACAAGTGATATGATTAAGTTGTGTCATCCCTCATGGGGGATCTGTTTCATGGATCGAGCTTAATTAGCTCATGTATCGCAAAATTAGAATCACCCGCCTGTATCTTGGAAAAGCAGCAAGAAAATGCAGCCGTATAAGAGAGACCAAATTAGTCTTTTCTAGGCTGGGTTGTTCACATGGAGCTTGCTGCATGCAGTTTTTTTCTTTGTCCTGTCCCCAGAAAAGTCTAAGCTGCAAGCTATTGAGCCTTGACAGTGGAAACGACGAAGACTTGCAGCAAATCAAAGCCGTGTGATGGTTAAATACAATAATACAGATATGATCTGTGTTTGATTAAGTTACTATGCTAACATATAGTTCTTGTGCTGTTCGTTTCCGGCCGGGGTCTTCCCTACTATCACACAATTCCCACAAGACAAATTTTTCTTTTCATGCGGGTCGCTGCAGAAGATTTGTTCTAACATGGTGTTGTTTTCTGTGTCCCTGTCCTTGTTGGCGGTTCTGATTGCTGGGACGGCGAAACTCAACAACGACGGTTGCAGACCCAAACGGTACGCCTTTTACTCAGCCTATTGTTTCTTGCAGTTATCTGCTTATCCCTGTGTGTGTTGTGCTGCCTGCTAAGTACGTAGATCTCTATATAATGTCTTCAAGTATCATGAACAGCTGTACTGTACTGTTTCTTAGTCGGGGGGGGGGGGGGGGGGGGGGGGGGGGGGGCATGAAATGGCGCGTTATTATAATCGTGGGAGTATATATCTAGTTGCAGCAAAGGACATTTTAACATTCAATTCAAAATAGTGCATGCCCCTTGTGCCCCGCGGACTCCGCATGCAGATGCAGTAGTGAGGCAGCGCTTAGAGATGTCCTTTTCATGTTGGGCTCTAGGCTCCACAGTCATAAGAATCATTACATATACTATTAATTATAGAAGCAGCGTAAAAGCCGGTGGGTGAAGTACAGAACAATAGAATTTGACTTCAGATGGAGTAAGTGTAATTCAAGAAGAAAAAAAAGATTCATTATTAACGAAACAAAGTTAGTTTTATTATTCAAAAAAAACATAGCAGTTGGTTGATATATATATTTAATTTGACAACTATATATGTGCACAGCTCCAATGTACTACAAAGAATGGTATCACCTGTTCTACCAGTATAACCCCAAGGGCGCGGTGTGGGGCAACATCGTGTGGGCTCACTCCGTGTCGCGCGACCTCATCAACTGGATCGCGCTGGAGCCGGCCATCTCCCCAGCATCCCCTCCGACAAGTACGGCTGCTGGTCCGGCTCGGCGACAGTGCTGAAAGACGGCACGCCGGCGATCCTGTACACGGGGATCAACCGGCCGGACATCAACTACCAGGTGCAGGTGCTCGCGTTCCCGAAGAACAAGTCGGACCCGCTGCTCCGGGAGTGGGAGAAGCCGGCGGCGTACAACCCGGTGGCGAAGCCGGTGGACGGCATCAACGCGACGCAGTTCCGCGACCCGACGACGGCGTGGTACGCGGACGGGCACTGGCGGATGCTGGTGGGCAGCGTGCGGGGCGCCCGGGGGATGGCGCTGGTGTACCGGAGCACGGACTTCAAGACGTGGAGGAAGGCGCAGCACCCGCTGCACTCGGCGCTGACGGGGATGTGGGAGTGCCCGGACTTCTTCCCGGTGTCCGGCCCGGGGCTCCAGAACGGGCTCGACACCTCCAAACCCGGTGCCAAGTACGCGCTGAAGAGCAGCCTGGACCTCACACGCTACGACTACTACACCGTAGGGTCGTACAACAAGAGCAGCGACCGGTACTACCCGGATAACCCCAACGGCGACTACCACCGGCTCCGCTACGACTACGGCAACTACTACGCGTCTAAGACGTTCTACGACCCGGCGAAGCAGCGGCGGGTGCTGCTCGGGTGGGCCAACGAGTCGGACAGCGTGACGGACGACAAGGCTAAGGGCTGGGCCGGCATCCATGTACGTACGATGGAGTCTTTACTGCTTCTTGCTTGCTGCTAGCTACGTACGCCATCACTTCATCAGTGAGAAGAGATGGAGCTGCTGTCAGCCCAGTCGCACGCGTGCGCCTACTGCCCTACTCCTACTCGTTGGCTAGAAATTTCAAGGCGTTGAATCGTTGGCAACAGGCCAACAGATCCATCGGACCGGACTGACATGTTTGACTCGTGACAGGCGATCCCAAGGAAGATCTGGCTCGACCCCACCGGGAAGCAGCTGCTGCAGTGGCCCATAGAGGAGCTTGAGAAGCTCAGAGGAAAGCCCGTGAGTGTGAGCGGCAAGCTGGTCAAGCCCGGTCACCATTTTGAGGTCACAGGCCTCGCGACTTACCAGGTTGGTTAGTTAGTTTTACTCTACTTTCGATTTCGATCCATCATAATTAAACTGCTTTCTGTTTCTTAGATTAAACTTTCATTCATTCATGCGAGAATATATATATATATATATATCATCCACAGCTAGCTAGCAAGTGGCGGCAAGGGTAACGTGTGTGTTCAGTAGTCAAGCTTCGCAACTTGTCGGAAGTCCGTCCGTAGCACTGTACTGTTGCAATCAGGAGCCCCACGTGCAGAGTATCTTTCTAGTCCAGCCAAGATCCGATGATGGTCCATATGGCTCGTCGGCGCTAAGCCCTACTACTACAGTACGGAGTAGGTTACACGAGCCCACTCCGATGCTTGTCTTGCTCGGCCACTTGCAAACACCTACGTACCGGAATGAATAATATACGGCAGGTCTCCTCTCTCCTCGCCGTCGCCGCCGCTTCGTGTTTCTTTCACCGCGTGCCTTCAATTATCTGCTGGTTTACACACATTTGTCTGATCTGAAGTTTGAACAATCTTCTGTCACACATACCTGTCGCGTAACAAGCCACCCCAAACCGTACCGGCAACAAGGACGTACAAGAGAAGAAGAATCTTCCAATATAATGCAATGCACAGACAGATTAATCCTTCAGTTCACATATTAATTGATGCCACGTAGTACGTGTGACCACTGATTACATTGATGACAAAGCCAATCTACTAGCTACTTTCTTAAATGTTTTGTTCTTCCGGAGAGTGAAAAAAAAATCTGAAAGATGCTACTCCTATGCATCGTCGATCTTGTGATATGGCAGGCTGATGTGGAGGTGACCTTTGAGATCTCGAGCTTGGAGAAGGCAGAGCCCTTCGACCCGGCGTACGACAACGATGCGCAGAAGCTGTGCGGCGTCAAGGGCGCGGACGTCAAGGGCGGGGTGGGGCCCTTTGGCCTGTGGGTGCTGGCCTCTGCTGACCTGCGGGAGAAGACGGCCGTCCTCTTCAGAGTTTTTAAAGACGGATACGGCAAGCCCAAGGTGCTCATGTGCACCGACCCCACCAAGTATGTTCACCTCCACCTACTATCTCTACTACAGTACATCCTCCCCCCTTCTCGCATCACAATGTTTGCATAAAACTGATCGAATGGAATGCCTTGTTTTTCTCTCATGCATCCTTTCTTGTGTCGGGTATGCAGGTCATCTCTTAGTCCAGATCTATACAAGCCGACCTTTGCAGGCTTCGTCGACACTGACATTTCAAGCGGGAAGAAGAGCAAGACGATTGCTCTTAGAAGCTTGGTACGTACTACACACGTCCGCGAAGCAAATGTCACAGTTACATTGTTGACAAACAAACAAATTAGATAGATAGATTACGACTGACTTATCGATCATCACTTGGCTGATTATTCTTATATTATTGTTATCTTCTTGCTGTTTGTTTCCTTGTGCGACATGGCATCTACTGATATGATGTGTATATACGTACAGATCGATCGGTCCGTGGTCGAGAGCTTCGGCGCGGGAGGCAGGACTTGCATCCTGTCACGGGTCTACCCGTCCATCGCCATTGGAAAAGACGCTCACCTCTACGTTTTCAACAACGGTGAGGTGGACGTCAAAGTGTCAAGCCTGACTGCCTGGGAGATGAAGAAACCGCTCATGAACGGCGCCTAGAAACTCTGTCCGTGGCGTCACTTTATTCGTTTTCTCTTCAACTGTGTGCCTTCTCGCTGCCACAAATATTGATTATTATTGATTGTTGATTGAGGTCCGCCCTTCATCTATACACAAGATTGACGATCGACTAGCAAGTTTGATCACTTTGTTTACTTCCATCGGCTCTGGATTCTTTCTTCTTGTGTGTGTACACACGGATGGGAGTATATATATAGGCTTTACGTGCTCAGCTGTCCGGCAAAGAGAGAGAAATTGATTATTATGCTTCTTCTTGTATTGTACAATAATATGAGATGAATGAATGAATAAAAGACTGCTAATTTCATTACGCTTCTTCTTGTATTGTACAATTTATTATGGGACAGATGTATCATATATGTATAATAAGCTTATTTAAACATATAAACATTACTATTATTTTATACAAACTTGATTAAATTTACACTACGTAGAAAACGATTTTGCGCAGCGGGCGAAATTAGTTTTCTACAGCGGGCAAACGCGTCCACTACGATGCTAAGGTCACGGTAAATCGTGGTCTTCTCGCAGCGAGCGTGTTTGCCCGCTGCAGTAAATTGATTTACCGCAACGGGCACATTAGAACGTCCGCTGCGGTAAATAGTTTCGAAAAAAGAAAAAAAAAAGAAAAACAAAAAAAGAACCCATATGGGCTATGATCTAGGCCTGGATCCCAGGCAGCCGACGAAACCCTAGCGCCGTCGTCGAGCCCATCAACGGGCCCACGCCGCGCGCCGCCGCGAGGTGCTCCGCCGCGACCCCACGCCGCCGCGACGTGCTCCGCCGCGAGCCCGCACCCGCGCGCCACCTCGCATCCGCGTGCCGCGAGCCCTCGCGTCCGCGTCCGCGCGCCGCCTCGAGCCCCGCGAGCCCGCGTGCCGCTCGCGCCCGCGTCCGCGCGCCGCAGCGAGCCCGCGCGTCTCCGCGAGGTGCTCCGCCGCGAACCGCTCCGAGCTCCGCGCCGTCGGGACCACGCGCGCCGCCTCTCCGAGCTCCGCGCGACCCGCGCCGACGGGGCCACGCGTGCCGCCTGCGCAACCCGAGCCGCCCGCGCGCCCGTCGCTGCCCGGTGAGGGAGAGAGAGGGAGTGGGAGAGGGAGAGAGAGAGGAAGGGAGAGGGGAGAGAGAGGAATGGGAGCGGCGGCTGTGAGAGAGGGGAGTGGGAGCGGCGGTTGGGAGAGAGGGAGAGAGAGAGGAAGGGAGAGAGGTGAGTGCACTCAAACCCTAAGGGCTTGTTTTATACCAGCACCCGCTATAGGCCTCGCCCTGGGCCTAATGGCTTCGGCCTTAACCGTGGCGAGCCTTATAAGATGTCCGCTACGGTAAATCAATTTATCGCAGCGGACAAAAATGCCCGTCACGGTAAATAAAAAATGCCCGCGGTGGGAAATCATGTGATTTTCTGCAGCGGGCAAAACAAGTGTCCGCCACGGAGCCGGACAGAGCTTTTTTTCGAGTGCCTACGACAGTAAAGAACACTCGCCAAAGAAATTGACGACAAAGGCCGTTTTGCTAAGTGTTTTCTGTCGGTGCCAACAAGGCACTCGGCAAAGAAAAGTACACGTCATGGCGTTCGGCACGGTGAAGGAGGATTTGCTGAGTGTTTTGACTAGACACTCGGCAAAAACAGAATAAAAGACTGATACACTCAGCAAAAACAGAGGCTTTGCCAAGTGTCACATACAGGACACTCGGCAAATCCTTGACCTTTGCCGAGTGTCTTGACCAAAACACTTGGTGAAATCTCTGACACTCGGCAAATCATCAAAGACAGAGTAAAAGACTGATACACTCAGCAAAAACAGAGGTTTTGCCGAGTGTCACATACATGACACTCGGCAAATCCTTGACCTTTGCCGAGTGTCTTGACCAAAACACTTGGTGAAATCTCTGACACTCGGCAAATCAAGTCCCAGACGGCTAGATATGACCACTTTACCAAGTGCATTGACCATAATACTTGGCAAAGCTACCTTTGCTGAGTGCAACACTTGGCAAAATGACCAAAAACAGACGGCACTCGGATGGAGTTGTGCTCTACACCGAGCGCGTTTACCGAGTGTGGAGTTGTGCCGAGTGCTTGGCACTTGGCAAATAGCGAGTTTGCCGAGTGCGGGTGTTTGCCAAGTGTAGTGGTTTGCCGAGTGTTACGCTCGGCAACTTGCTCTTTGCTGAGTGCCCAATATAAAACACTTGGCAAAGCTTTTGGCACTTGGTAAAGATTATCTATATATCATGCTAAAAGAAAATGGCACTAGAGAACATGGATTGAATATTCCCTTTGTCTTAATATGGATTCATTCTCGCTTCTCGAGAAGTCAGTTTTTTTAAAACTTTGACCAATTATATATTTAAAAAATATTAACATTTATAATACATAATTAGTATTATTAGATAGACAAGTATACTTTTATAATAAATTTATTTAAAGATATTAATGTTGCACGTATTTTCTTTAAACCCGATTAAAGTTGAGAAAATTTGACCTGCACGTATCTCATAACGTCATCTATTTTGAGACGGGGTAGACCTATAAAGAAAAAAGGACACCAGAAGTCTTGATTCTGTTAGTGACGCAAATGATCTGGCGCTGGGACACGAATCATGGCAGGTGTGTGCGTTAGTGCTACGGCATGAGCATGTCAGCGTACGGAGGAAGGTGACCTTAATTAACCTTAAGTAATTCACATGTTGCTATCTCCAGGTGGAGTTCGAGATGGCCAATTAATGGTTAACAAGAAAATCATGACCAAATCAGATTGTTAAGTTAGTATATACAAAATAATGAGCGAGTGACGGCCACGTCCATATATTCCACTAGTATATATTAATTCTCCCGATAGTTGCATGATACATGCTCTATTACTTATATATATGCTCGATTATGGATAAGGATGTTTCCACATGGAAATATTATGCCACAATCTAATGAGGACGTGAGGTAAGCTATAAGGTTGGTGTACGCGTGTGAACTACTGTGTGAAGCTAAGCAACAATGGAGAGGTGCGCGGTGAGTCTCATGTGGATGACAGTGGAAAAGTGCATACAAATAAAGACTGCTGATATAATGATACGGTATGGCATCATGCTTAGGCGATGAATTTTGGGCATCTGTGAGGAAGGCGGGGATCGATCACACACAGGGGGGGGGGGGGGGGGGGGGGGGAGGGGGGGTAGATAAAGCATCAGAGAGTCTAGGTTATTTGATTTGGCTACTTAGGCCTCGTTAGGCTACTCAGATGATCATGGTTCCGATTCTAGTTGGAAACCAAATAAATGTTGTCAAATGCATCAACGGTGAACACTTGAAATATTACCGGCATGTTCGTTTGCTCGTTTTGGTGGCTGATGTTGTTTTTAGCTATTTTTCTGTAAGAGAAAAATACTATTTCGATAGCTGATAAGTCAAACGAACATCAGATTATTTCTCAAATTTTTTTGCTTGCCTGAGTATTCAATACACAGTTCCTGAACCAGGACCCAACGGTGTTCCCGACCTACGAGCTCAGCTGCCGCGCAACATCCCGGACAGCATGGTTGCAGCCATTCAAATCCGATCCACTGTTAAAAATCGATTTTTAGAGATGGTTTGGATACCCATCGCTAGAAAATCGACTTATTGAGGTGATTGATACCGGCCGCTAGAAATTGGATGATGGATAGATACTAGTGATTTATTTAGTAGCCTCCAAAATCATTTTTAGCCGCATGTAGAATGTGTCTTTGTAGCAGTAGTGTCATGTCGTTCTTTAAGGTAATACTAATTTATAAGATTGCTATCAAAATGTGCCGGGTGATAAGCAAACACAGCCACTTTCACGATTACGGGATATGGTTTACCAATAAGAAAAAAATACTAGTCAAGTTTATTGACAACAGCTAAAAGAAAATTGGGTGAAGAAGTAGTACATTTTTTTTTTCACTTTCACGTGTTCAGTAGCCGGATTTCTCGAAAAGGATAGGCAGTTTCGTGAGGGTCAAAGTCTCTGCCCAACTTGCAGCTGCCGAATGATGAGACCGATCAGAACATCATCATCAGTCACAGGACTCCCGTGACGTTGATACTCACCGATCGATCACACACATGACACATGTGGTCCAGAAAGAGAAAGCAACTGGATCTTTTCTTTGACCTACTGTTCCTTGCACGGCTTTTCTTTATTGCTGGTACACATTGGAAAAATCCTTTTCGCAAAACCTCACTACTGTCATGCATGCCTGAATATTATTAATAATTCTCGTTGCGTATTGGAAAACCTTTTCTGTTTCGATTGCTTATTGCAAAGATAGAGTATATAACTAATAGTATGCTCGAGCACGATCCCTGCCTGGCCATGTGTGTTATTTGACTCTAAAAGCACAAGGATACGGGCATACGGCCTGGTATCCGGGTCAGAGATATCGCTGGCACTGCGATACTGCCATCTCAAATATATAATTCAAAAATACCTTTTCTTATTATTTAACCTTTTGGACTGACTCCACTCAAATATATATATACATAGACTCTTTATGAGGCAAGTTGCTGAATAATTTGAACTCATCACTGCTGAGCATTCATGGCAATATGAATTGATATCTCCACCACTACGGTCAGAAATTCTGAATTGGAAGTGAGCGCCACTACAGCATAAGAGGGAAATATTTTTTTTCTGCAATTTTACCTTATCCTGAACAGGGTGGTCATGCACGTCCACGGTCAGAGTCGGCGAAAGTTGGACATATGTTATTGTCCCGGATTTGAAGGTAATAATAGAATATAACCAACCTCAGCACCGGGATACTCCCATATCTTTTCAGTTACTGCTAGTTGATCATTCTTTTCTCTGATATTTGTTTAACACAAGTTGAATGTAAATGTATTCTATTGTTTCATTTCTTACGTGTGTAACTAGTTATCGCCAATGGTTTCTTTTAAAAAATGTCTCCGGCCACGTTCTAGGATAACTCAACTAATCATCTTTTTATGTGCTCATAAGGGAGCCAAAAAAAGTAAGGGTAAACCGTTTTGCTATCACTGTCATAAGAAGGGTCATACCATTACTGAATGCATCGCCGTTTTATATTGTGATATTTGTTATGGTGACCATGTTGCTAAAGTCTGTCCGAGTATGAAGAAAACAAATGTATCTGCTTTACCCTATGGTTATGTTGTGGAAGGTTTGGGTTTTTATTATATTCCTGCTTTTGATGAAAACCCCAAAGAGAAGGTGGATGGAAATTCCGCAGTGGTACGTGTATTGGAAGGTTCTATTACTGCTGAGTTGTTGGCAGTGGAACTGGACAAACTACTACCTGGAAGAAATAAATGGGTAATTGAGGAGAAGGGCAAGGATGCTTTCTCCACTAATTTCCTATCTTCTGAATTGCTGGATACAATGATTAACTGGGGTCCAATGAATACTAAGACAGTAGAAGGAAAATTTTGTTTTGAGAAGTGCATGGAGGACAATGTTTATAAATATGAGATTTAGAAAGTTTGGGTGCAGTTCAGAGGGCTACCTAGTGAATTCAGAGAATTCCCAATTATTTGGGCAATTGCCTCTATCCTAGGTGTCCCAAGAGCTGTTGACATCAAATTTACTAAGAAATTTGGTAGAGCAAGGATGAATGCAGCGGTGCTCGATTCTAGTCTCATCCCTTTATTTGTGGATGTTGTAATTGGGGATTTTGTTTACCAGCTACAATTTGGGGTGGAAGAAGGGGAGCCTGATGGTGAGCCAGAAGTGATTGATCTGGACTCTACCATGGATGACGACCCTGCGGAGGGAGCCCCTAACAAAAAAAACTGAGGAAAATTTAGAAGCAGAAAAGCCTATGGATATTGATGGTGACAAAGACAATCAGGTGTCTAATGCAGGTGAACAAGCACCTACTTTTGGTAACACAGAGTGTGGTGGTAGTTACCTAGAGGACGTTTCTGATGTTGCTTTGTCACAGAAGAGTGGTACAGCACAGTTAACTAAAAAACAGTGGTAATGGTACGTCCAGATGGTTCTGGTAACTAGAACGCCAAGTTGTTGAATAATGTTAATGATTCTGGAATTTTGAACAAGAGCACTGGAAAAAATGGTAGGACAGTGTCACCTGGGAGATCAAGTAAGAGGAACGCGGCAACAGTGGATCAAGATTCGTTGGAGAAGGCTGCAAAATTAAAAGCGCGGAAAAATTTGGAATTCGCTTCAGAGAAAGGTATGGATCCTCAGTCCAGCTCTTTTATTTTCCGCGATGATACTTTTCTTTTTAATTCAACTAAGTCGTTGGGGGTTCTGTTAGGAGCTAATGAGCATGACATTACTAAATCTATTAATTTTTTAAGAGGCGTTGAGGCACAACGTTTTTTTGAGAGTGTTAACTTGGGGGAAAGTAACAAATTAGTTGTTGATGACGCTTCTACAGTTGGTTCCATGGATGATCGGATAGATTTAGAGGCGTTAAACTTAATTTGTGCTGAGATTGAGGAGGGGCTAGGTGATGGGGGTTGTGACCCAAAGTGTCTACAGATCCCCGTATCACAGAAAAAAGCTTCAAAGAAAGCTCTTCGGCCCAGCAAAAAGAAAAAAAAAACAAGTCATTAGAAATGAAAGGAATTTTTTGGAATTGTAACGGGTTTGCTAATATAAGGAAATATAGATTTCTGTCAGAGTTAACACAGGAGAAAAACCTAGATTTCATTGCTTTATCATAAACTAGTCGAGCCAATTTTCCGCAATCCACTTTGAATAATATCTGTGCAGGCAGAGATTTTCTTTGGCATTGTATGGCTCCTCGAGGTCGGTCGGGTGGTATGATTCTAGGTATTCATTTATCAACTTTTGACATTGGTGAAATAGAGGAAGGAGACTTTTTTATTCGTTTCAAGGTTAGACATAGAAGGATGATTTTAAACTCAATTTGATTTCGGTTTATGGCCCAGCGCAGTTGGATCAAAAACTGCAATTTATATCTGAACTTGTACATGTATGTTCTAAAGAAACCTTACCTATTGTCATAGGTGGTGACTTTAACATTATACGAAGGCCAGATGAAAAAAAAATAACGATCTTTACAATGATAGATGGCCTTTCTTGTTTAATGCCATCATTGATTCCCTGAATCTCAAGGAAATAGAAATGTCAGGTCAAAAATACACCTAGGCTAATCATCTACGAAATCCAACTTTTGAAAAATTAGACAGAATCCTTGTCTGCACAGACTTTGAATCTAAATATCCGCACACTATTGTTCATGCCTTGACCAGAGAAATCTCTGATCATACACCTCTATTACTTTCTACAAATTGTCTGTCATCTTCTTACCAACCTCAATTCAAATTTGAATTGGGTTGGTTGATGAGAGATGGTTTTTGTGAGATGGTTAGAGAACTGTGGCTTAACTTCTCAGTTAATGGGACCCCAATCGAGAGGTGGCAAGCCAAGATTAAACGGTTGCATCAGCACCTTAGAGGATGGGCAAAAAATGAGAGTGGTGCTATCAAAAAAGAAAAAAAGCCATCCTAAATAAACTCGATTTTTTGGACAAGAAAGCGGAATCTACTTTACTTTCTGATGTTGAAGTAGACCTAAAACATGTGCTAAATGTGAGGCTTGCAGAGTTATTAAGAGAGAAAGAACTAAAATGGTACCAAAAGGCCAAAGTAAAACATTTATTAGAAGGTGATGCAAATACAAAATACTATCACTTGCTTGCTAATGGTAGGCGTCGAAAGACTCGTATTTTCCAGCTTGAGGATGGCAATAATATAATAAGTGGTGATGCACAACTCAAAGGGCATATTACCACTTATTATAAAAATTTGTTTGGTCCATCAGAGGTGTCCCAGATTATGCTGGATGAGACTCTCATTGAAGACATCCCATAGGTCTCTCACAGGAGGAGGTAAGGGCTGCGATTTTTCAAATGGAACATAATAAGGATCCGAGGCCGGATGGATTTCCTCCAGAGTTTTATCAGGTCTTTTGGAACATCATAAAAGATGATTTGATGGCTCTGTTCATGGATTTCCATCAGGGAAACCTACCCTTAAATTGCCTTAATTTTGGATCCATAATTCTTTTACCCAAAAAGATAGATGCGAAAGTGATTCAACAATACAGGCCTATATGTTTGTTGAATGTGTCTTTCAAAATCTTCACAATAGACTTACTACCATAGCACACAAGATAATTCGACCCGCTCAGATGGCCTTTTTACCAAGACAAAATATCATGGAGGGTGCAGTAATACTTCATGAGACGTTGCACGAGCTTCACTCAAAAAAGAAGGATGGTGTCATTTTTAAAATAGACTTCGCGAAAGCATATGACAAGGTTAAATGGAGTTTTTTACAACAAACTCTAAGAATGAAAGGTTTCTCACAAAAATGGTGTCAATGGATCGAAAGTTTCACACAAGGGGGTAATGTTAATATTAAGGTGAATCATCAATTAGGACCCTACTTTCAAACTAAAAAAGTCTTGAGGTAAGGTGATCTTATGTCGCCCATACTATTTAATATAGTGGCCGACATGTTGGCTATTTTAATTGCCAGAGCAAAAGAATCAAGCCAAGCCGAGGGGGTCATTCCACACTTAGTCCAGGATGGGTTGTCTATCCTTCACAGTGATTTTCATGAGCCACGATGTTGAAAAGACAGTAAATATGAAACTTTTACTAAGTACCTTCGAACAACTATCGGGCCTGAAAATAAACTTTCACAAGAGTGAAATCTTTTGTTTTGGTAAAGCAAAAGAGGAGGAAGTGTTTTATTCTCAGCTATTCGGGTGTGTTATTGGTAAATACCCCTTTCGTTACCTTGGCATACCTATGAATACTAGGAAGCTAAACAATAAAGATTGAAAGGAAATTGAAAATAGAATCGAAAAGCGACTCAGTGGTTGGAAAGCAAAATTGCTTTCGGTGGGGGGCGTTTGGTATTAATGATGTCTTTTTTTGAACTACCGAAAGGAGTATTAGAAAAAATAGATTGCTTCAGATCACGTTTTTACTAGCAAAATGACCAACAAAAACGGAAATATAGATTGGCCAAATGGGAGGTTTTATGTCAACCTAAAGATCAGGGTGGCTTAGGCATTCGAAACCTTGATATTCAAAACAAGTGTTTGTTAAGCAAATGACTTTTTAAACTATTGAACGAAGACGACATGTGGTAGGATCTTTTGAGAAACAAATATATCAAAAATAAGACTCTAGGAAGCTGTGAAAAAAAATCTTCTGATTCTCAAATCTGGGAAAGTATTATGAATATCAAAGACGCCTTTATGCACTTGGGCTAGTTTAAAGTGAAGGATGGGTCTCAAACTAGGTTCTAGCTCGATACTTGGTTAGGGAGCAAGCCTCTTAAAGACAAATTTCCTTCATTATTTAATATTGTAAGGAGGAAACAAGATTCTATGGCATATGTGCTTAGTTCAGTCCCATTAAATATTTTTTTCGCCAAAATTTAGTGGGAGTGAATTTATCCAATTGGCATAGAATCGTTGCCTCCGTACATAGTATTAACTTAATAGAGCAAAGGGATGTCTTTGTTTGGAGTCTTAACGCGTCCGGAACCTTTACAGTCAAGTCCATGTATGCTGTGTTAATTAACAATGAGGTTCGAGTGTCAAAAGATCTTAGGCAAATAAAGGTACCTGCGAAAATTAAAAATTTTCTCTGGTACCTAAAAAAGGGAGTGTTGTTAACTAAATATAACTTAGTTAGGCGTAACTGGAATGGTGACCCGCATTGTTGCTTCTGTCATTCTCCAGGAACCATACACTATCTCTTTTTTTATTGTGTTTATGCCAAGTTCTTATGACGTGCGGTGCATATACTTTTTGGAATTCCTCCCCCCATGATATAAACGACCTTTTTATTAGGTGGTCAAAAATTGCAAACAAAAAGTATAACTCATTGTTATTAACAGCGGTTGCGGCGCTTTGTTGGGTAATTTGGATAACCAGGAACAAAGTGATTTTTAACAAATGTAGACCAAAATCTTTCTTGGAGGTCCTGTTGTAACACCCGAAAATTTGCATCCTTTGAAATAGACTAAAAATGAATTAAATGCATTTTTAGTGGGCATTATAATCCAGGAAAAATAATTAAGCTTTCATAAAATAAAAGTATCATGAACTTAGAAACATCTTTGTTGCATACATGTTGCTGCATAGTGTTTTTGATTGATTGGCTTTTTCAAAATTCAAACTTGAATTCAAAATGGTGTTTGAAAACAGTTTGGAGTTCAAGAAAAATAAAGGAAAAATGTTTCTTTTTCCCCTCCCTCCCTTTCTTCCTTTCTGGCCCGAGGTCCCTTTCTCTCTCGGCCCTCCTTCACTCCCTCACCGGCCCAGCTCCTTCCCCTCGCGCAAAGGCCCAGCAGGCCGGCCCAGCACCCCCCCCCCCCGCACCAGCAAACGCGCCCAACGTCGCTATCACTCTGGCAAGCGGACCCCGCGTGTCAGCCCCTCACCTCCACTTTCCTTCTTCCTCCTCCCCTCCCTTCCTTTCTTGCGTGCCGACGCCTTCCTTCTCTGCCGAGCGCAATCGGAGCATGATTGCTCCCATTCCTTCGTCGTCGAGCCCCCGCGCTATAAATAGCCGAGCCCCGCACCCCACCGCCTCTGCATTGCCCCCTCGGAGCACCCCAGAGCACCTAGCCGCCGCCATAACCCTAGCTCTGCGCCGCCGTCGGAGCTTCGCCGTCAGGATACACCAGCGCCGCCTTCAACCGCTCCCCGAGCTTCGCGTGGTGGTACGAGAGCCCCAGGAGCTCGCTGACCCTCTCTTTTCCCTCTGGTTCGGCCACGTGAATCCTCTCCGCGTCCGCCCGCATCACCAAGCCACTCCGTTGCAAGCACAGCCGCGACGAAGCCCTTTCGGCTTCAACCAACCCCGCCTTCGAGTTCGCAATTGCTCCCTCTATCTCCCTGTACTTTCCGCATCGAGAATTGTAAACCGCAGCGGCGGATTGAATCACGCCGCCGTGTTCCGGCCATGGCGCCGCCGTCTTCTCTGTTTCCGGCGACCGCGCCACCGCCCTCTCCCTAATCTAATCTGGACCGTCCGTTTTCAATCGGACGGATCCCTGTGTTCGTACCCCTTCGTCCCGTCTGTTTTGCAAAAGAACCCCCAGATCTTTTTAAGTATCAACCCGCGGTCCTCTGGCCGAATTAAAATCAGAAAAGTAATTTGTTTTATTCCGAAAATAGTTCCAACTAATTACAGTTTTGCCACTGATTTTCTTTTACTTCTAAAATGCTCATTTTAACTCCATTTTGACTCGTTCAAATTGCGTTAGGATTGTATCGATGCGATCTACGCGTTAGTTAGTTCATAGATCATGTTAGACAACTTTTAAAAATATTTAATTGCTTAGTCTCTTTTAATCTCAAGTTTAATATGCGAATCTTGATTAGATCATACCTTCTTTGTTTTAGCTCCGTTTTTCGTGATCCAAACGTCTATGTGATCGTAGTAAGACGTAGATTAGTTTTATAAACTTTTCATCTTGTTTTTCTTCTGTTGGTGTACTGTTCTAATCTATAGCCTTGTTTGTTTGCATGTTATGCCTCAGTATGATTGTATGTTGATGTGGTGATCGAGTATAGACGGTAAGCAGTACGTGGGTGACCAGGAGGATTTCTTTGAGCAGGAGCAGCAGGAACCTTTTGAGAAAGGCAAGTATACATGGGATCATCCTTGTTGTCCTAATCATATTAAACATTAAATTCATGATATGCATGTGTTTCCTTGATACCCTGTACGGTTTTGCCCTAGATTTGTACCTTATACCTTGTTACCCTGGGATTTATGCATTGGGTAGATCAAGCTAGTGCTCTTGATAAATATCTATGATCATGTAACATTGACTAATGACTTATGCAACAAATAGTAAAAGATGGTTTTTAGCAACATGGATTAAGGTGATATAGAGTACAGTTTTTTAGATGCTCTAGAACCTCTGTAAGCGATCACCCGGGATTTACAGTACAACCATGAGAGCTACATAGCTCTGGCTTTAGTTAAGTAAGGGGGTTACTTTCTCGCATGTGACAGTTCATGAAATTTGTCATTGCCGAGCTAGTTGCGGGGTATGGCCAGGGTGGGGACCGCTGCGTGTGTGTACCATCGAGAGGAGACCCCGTATACCCCTTGCCCGTGGATCCGTAATGTCTGTTATTTGTCAGCAAGCCCCTCTGAAATGCTTCATAGTGTACCCTATCCGCTCACCTCGGCAGTGTTTTGGGAGTTATAAACCCGGGCATTTGGGCAACACGACTTATGGGTAAAGTTGTACAACCTCTGCAGAGTGTCTTAAAACTAATATGTTAGCCGTGCTCATGGATACGAGCGGTCTGGAATTCTTATGGAACAGAATGACTTTAATCTACCATTTACTCGTTTGCTATTCATTATTCATGTTTACATTGATCATATGGTAATTGGGCTTTTGATTATATTGATGCTATCCATATGCTAAAATTGTGACAACATAAAAGCTGATGCAGTTAAACCAGTGTCATACTTTTTGAGCCTTATGAACCCATGTTTACTTGTTGAGTACTAGAAGTACTTACGCTTGTCTATTTTTCATATTTGGATAAAAATCCCGGATGGATACCAGATTATTAGGGTTATGAGGAGTATCCTGAGGACTACTAGGTTTGGAGTCAACCAGTTGACGTCCCTGTGCGATGAAGCTTCGCGAGAGTTATCTTTTATTTCCGTTGTTTTGTAATAGACTTTAATTAGATACATATTCGCTATGTAATAAACACTTGTAATGGTACCTTTTTGATAATTTGTCGGCTTATGTGTGTGACTGATCCCTGGGCACACATAAGGTTTATGCATCCCGTTTTGCCTTTAAAACTGGGTGTGACACCTGTTCAGAGGAACACATTGGCTTCGACATTGGGCAAGTCTTCGAAGGCATGATGACCAGCGGGATAGGTTGATCCAAGCTGGAAAGCACCTAGAGACGTCAACGTTGTAATTTTTTTAGTTCCAATGGATGGTTGTGCTCGAGATATATTGGTCATGTTTAGTTTAAGTCTTTTTGTTTTGGTTATCACTCTGGCAGGCTGCAAGCTGGTGTCTGCAGTTCTAGTTGGTGTCCTTCACAAAAACTTTGTAATAATTGGACTGTAACTATCATTTGATAGATGAAGTCGGATATATACTATCCTTTATCTAAAAATATATATACTGTTTTTAGCTTTCTGTATTTATTTAAAAATATTTAACCACTATAATTTTCAGAGCTCCTCTTTTCTCCGAGAGGCGGCTCTAAATGGTTTCACATATGCCCATCTCTAGAAATCAACTCTAGAGATAGTTTAAAAAAATCAATTCTAGAGACGGTTAGTAATGTGACTTGCCTCTAAAGATAGGTGCGGTATAAAGAATCATCACTTTTCAAAAAAACAAGTTAGATGAAGATGAGCTTTAGATCATACTTGTAGATCTCAAATTTTGAAATCGTCTAAAGCGACAGTTTTTTCATTTGAAATCATTTATTATAGTCCCAAAATTGTGTTTTAAAGTTTTAGATTTTAACATGCCCATTGGTAGCGTTGTGTCTATGCTGACTTTTTTAATCCCAAAATTTGCCTACTCAAAATCTCTGAAGATATTCATAGGAATATAGTATGTGTATCTTCGTAAGAGGTGAATGTGCATACTACGTGTTTGAGAGCTTTGTATACCTATGTAAAGGGAAAAGTTGAGTACAAGACACAGGGTCGGCATGGCATAGACGTATCCCCTCCATCCAAAAATAAGTGTCTATGTTGGTCAAACTTTATCAATTTTATTTAAAATTGTATAAAAAATTAGGAATATTTTATCTCCAGATAAGTTTTACATTATAACAATATATCGATGATTGGTTTAATCATATTAATTATGCACTATAGATATTAATATTTTTTTAGATATATTTGATCAAAGTTAAAAATGCTTAACTTTTCATTGAGGTAGTGCTTTGTATTTGTACTACTACTAGTATAAGCTCTGGCATGGTCCAGAATCCTAGCTACGAACGCAGTAAAAATTAAAGGGCTTGTTTGGAACCCAGAATTTTCACAAGAATTACACAGGAATTTCACAGGAATCGGTTTATTTTCACAGAAAAAAACGCAAAAATGGGAAAAAAAATTCTGCATTCCAAACAGGACCGAATTGACTTACAACTATAGCTAGAGTTGTACTTCTTTTTGGCATAGAGGAAGTGTTAATTATTTCTTTAAGTCTCGGTGCTATCATGTCATTGAGAAAAGTAGACTTCAAATAGTGAAAAATAAAAAGGGAAAATGAGTGGATGATTTGAGAATAATCACATAGACGTAATTTAGTATGTATAAAATCATTTCATACAAATATTGCTTCTGGATGCATGTTAAGTGTGTGGAACATTTCGTATATATTATGATGTTTTACGCCACCTCTTGTCGACTAAGAACTTGTTTATATCACGGACTAAACTTTAGCTTGCTAAATTTAGCTATTAATAAAGGATTGAAACGGTTTAGCTAAGAGATCAGCTAAGGTTTATCTGAGTTTAACTATTTTTGACCTGGCTAAAATTTAGTTGAGTCGCTTTAAAATTTAGCTGACGCGTGGATCCAGACATGATGGTCAACTTAGAGACACATTCTGTCGTTTCTTCGGAGAAATAATGAAATCCTGCAGCTAGCTAGCACCCAATTGTTCCGGAATGCATGGCTCCCTGGTTGAACGTGTCCCCCGTTTTTATCACAGAATGTGGCGCAGTGATGACCTTGGTTTTTTTTTCTCTATACTATAGTGCGGTAGTGCCCATTCGTCCATCTCCCTATCAAACGCTGGCTGCCATCGTACGCACGCGCGCAGTCATCCGGAAGCCATCCATCCATCCATAGTAGACGACCGACGCTCAAAGATCATGCATGCATACAAGTCAGAATGGGCGGGCATGCATGCATGCATGGCAGGTTCTACATGCCGTGCGTGCGTGCCATTGCCATGCCACTTGTATGAGTCGCGACGACGCCCACCCGCCATCCACGAAAAGCGACCGACCGACGCATCCCTGTAGCTAAGGTTCTACGTAGCCGCCTACTAGAAACGGCACCGCATTGCCACTCGCAGTCGCAGAACTGAACACAGACGAGAAGTCACGCGCGAGATGGGCACAGCTGGAATAATGGAAGAAAGACTGCAAGTCCATGGGCCATGGCATGCGTAGCTCTATGTACTAACTATGGCGAAGACGACAGCACAAGCATGCGCACCAACAGTACTACAACATGCAGTTCGTTAATTCGTCAGCAGCTCGACACGATCGATCCAACTTGCATGCCACTGAGAGAAGAAGAATGTCGATCGATATGATATGAACCTAGCTAGAGAGATGGAGGCCCGGCAGCCGGCACGCTCGATCTGTGCTGTGGATCAGATCCGTCGTCGGCTCCTCGCTTTTTCGGCAAGACGACGACGGAGACAAGAAGGCAGGTCGGTCGGTCATCACCATTCCATGGAGATCCACCATGTGGCATTGGGCAACAGTGGGCCGGGGCGGCTTGGCTGCTCTTAGCTTGTTACCAGATCGACCGAGCACGACAGGTCGTCGAGGTTGCAATTGCAATTGCACTGGCATCGATCGATCGGGGCATGCACTACTACTGACGGATCGGAAGTGATTCGACCCATCATCGGACAGATGAGCAAACCAAGATAGTGCGGAGGTGTAGGTGGTGACTTTTCGCGCGCTTACTTGTTGTCCTTTTATTAATGTTCTGATTCAGATGTGGAATTGGGTCTGCCGCCGGCACTGCCCAATTCAAATGCAACGGGGGCCAAGAAACAACTAGCGTGTTTTCATTTTCTTCCACTCTTGCAGTCAACTTATTAGTACTACTAGCTTGTTCATTTCCCTTCCACTTTTGCTAGCTGTCAACTTAGTCCCTGGCTCCACATTCGTATACATGCCCATGTGCTCTGAGTACAATGCTGTTCATCAGTATCTGATATGCTGGTTCTCCCATGCTGGATCCTCCGAAAGCGTCGGATATGTTGAGGATGCATGATGTATCGACCATGTGGTAAGGTTGTTTTTACCCGTAGAGAATAGAGATCTTCGATTTTGTTTGGAGCACCTATAGTACCAAGGGCCCAGCCCACCCGAGCCTCAGGCCCTGTTGAGATGGCTCATCTATTGTGGCCAGCCCAGTAAGAAACATTGCGTGCTAGTCGGAAACTTTTCTTAGCCAAAAAAAAAAGGAAACTAACAACATTCAAACTAAATTTTCCGGTAGCCCATTTACTCGTGTCGAATCTCGTGGCTTAGCTCCACTAAAGTCCAAGCCTGACTAAGTGGACATAGCGACACGTCCACGTCTAGAAAACACTTTCCACGTAAAGAAGACATACACTGACCAACTGAATTATGTCAAAGTAGTGTTTGCCTAATGGATTTTGTTTAAACATCCGTTTTGCCCAAATATACAAGACTAAACGAAAGTGACCCAAACTATTTACCACCATTTAACGATGTGCCAACATGTATGGTGCGATCATGACTAATCTCTCTAGCTTCTCTAATCTTGGTTAGTTAAAATCTCTAACGAGAGCATTTATATAAATAAAACAAATTGTGCCTTTGCTATGTTGAATGCCACATGATATGTCAAGAACGTTTATAAACAGAAAACGTCCTAGAGTGGACACCTCAAAACTTCAAATCAATATCAATACAGAACCCAAAAACTTCCTCAGTATTAGTCAGACAGCTGCTACATCTGACAGGGCGACACGACAGGACTCGAAATTACAGCCTCCTTCCTCTCCTACCACCCTTCCTGCGCGTGCTGTCGGTGGGGACGGAGTAACATCCTCTGTACACAATGAAATCCCAGGTTAACAAACCATGCAAGAGAAACCACTGTAAATTTTGATCTCATATAACTTTTCAATGCTACATTCTACCAGATATTTCTAGCAACCACAGTAAGTTTGATTTGTCATAAAACATTTTCATCAAAAGATAATTATACACAGCACATTCTACAGTTTATATATGATATCTATTATCTAATATCTAAAGCAGGGGATGTATTTTAATGGAGTTATGCCTCCCTCCAGGTTTGGTTCAATAATGCCAACAGCCAGTTAATCCTCCCTGGGTTTGGTTCAATAATGCCAACAGGCAACAGCCAGTTGGGCAGACTATACAACAGTAGCCAGATAATGTTTTCACTTATTCATAGTAGCTCAAGCTGAACTTTTGCCATTGCCAAACATTGTTCGGGTGATCGTTTCAGTGGCTGATAAGCCGGCGCAAGCTGTTTTTGGCTATTTTGTTGTAAGAGAAAAACACTGTTTCTGTGGCTAATAAGCCAAGCAAACAGTGTAGCATTTACACCTGTATGTAAGCCCCAAAATACTAGGCTAAGACTAAGACACTACTTCTTGGTTCTGCATACAGCAGCAGACATCTGGGACTTTTTTTTAATCTAGCTCAGACGAATGAAAGATGCAACAAGGAAAATTCATAGGCCAGCACTTACCAATACGACCAATCTTCATGCCAGAACGAGCAAGGGCTCTAAGGGCAGACTGAGCACCAGGGCCAGGGGTTTTGGTCTTGTTTCCACCAGTAGCTCGGAGTTTGATGTGCAATGCAGTAATTCCAAGCTCCTGCAAATGGGAAATAAGAAACTGAGATCCTACTTTTCAACAAGCAATGTATTTTTTCCACAGTAAAATACCTTGCATCTTTGTGCAACATCCTGTGAGGCAAGCATAGCAGCATAAGGTGAGGACTCATCACGATCAGCTTTCACCTTCATGCCACCTAGACAATGCAAAAAATGTCAAATTGAAGACCTGAGTGCCTAGAAAAAAGAACTTGCAACTTTAAGAAACCAGGACAATAGGCAAAACAACATTAGCTTTAATCCAACTCAAACTGGTATACAAAAAAACCTGTCTGAAAGCTCATAACAGACCATATAGTTTGTATCTATAGAAATTATAAATCACAACTAACAGGTGACAGGGAGGCCACTTGACAGTAGTCATAAGTTCAGCAGTCAGACCAAATATAGAGACAGCAAATCTTCAGGTGGAACTTATTCTAAAGTGATTTGATGTTTGATTCAAAACCAAGTTATAGAAGCCTAAAATAACTGGCAAGACAAAGTACAACTGGATTGTACAGAACTAAACAGAAGATGAAACAACAAACAGAAATCATGTTCACTTCCATGATATAGGCACCTTCATTCATTTTAGCTATTGCACCCAGCAGGAATTACTCAGCAAAATCAGTGCAAAAAGCAACTGACTAAGACCAAGAAAACACTGCAGGTTACACAATAGCAAGATGAAGACACCTAAAACAAACAGGAAGAGAGAGGATCCAAAGAAAAACTCTCTAGTCCCTCAGTATCAATGTTGCACAGCTATGACTCGAAACGCTCCCACGTGAATGAAAGGGAGGCGATCTTAAGGGCCGTGCTTGAGAGAGACAACTAGCCACCAATACAAAGCATTACCATATAGCATTCCTTCTATCATAAAGGAACCAAGATAGCACACAAAGTCCATCCAATGTGATGCTAGAGACCATGTCCAGGGAAACAATGCGACTGAAGCAATTAAATGAAGTGAATGCCAAGCTCAACCAACCAAACTAAGCAGCATATTCATCAACTACAGCTACATCTCTTTACAAAGAAAGAGCCAGTCAATAGCCAACAGCACAAGAGAGTAGATACATATCATATATCAACTACAGGCACATCTCTTTACAAAGAAAAAGCCTATGATAGTAAATAGGCTACCCAACAGTAGCAATTTCATTGCAATGGTAGTAAATACCCAACAGCACCAATGTCAGTGCATTCAGACAATAATCCCAGTACCATAGAGACCTGCAAAAGAAACGTGAGAAGGCTAAGTACCAGTGATGCGGACGAGCGTCTCCCTTCCGGACAGATCCGTCACATGCTGCAGCACCACAAATAAACACACATGTAAGTTTCGATTTTTCGCTCGTTTCTTCGAATCCTTCGCCGAGAATCAGTTGGGAATGGAATCGGGGGTTGCTGCGTCTTACGATGAATGTGTCGTTGAAGGACGCGAAGATGTGCGCGACGCCGAAGACGTGCTCGCCCTCGCGGACGGCGGGGCCAAGCGTCACGTTCTCCTCCTTGGGCTCCCGAGTCTTCTTCCTCCCAGACTGCACAGCATCGGCGCAATAACAGCAACACAGAGGTCATGTCCAGCGTGCTTTGAGATCTGAAAGAGGACGCAGAGGTAGAGGTGGCAAAGCTACATACCATGGCGGCGACGGCTGCAAAAGAGGGATGTGTTAGGGTTTGCTGCAGAGGACGGCGGCGAGTGGCGGCGGCAAAACCCTAAGCACACAGCGATTGTGTCTCGGCTTCACGCTGCTTGTATTGTATAAGTAGCGGTCGACCATGCGTGGCTATGGGCTTGTTTGGGCCATGCGTGCTTGTCGGGCAGGTCTCCATCTCGTGAAGCAGCCCAATACGTATCAGCTTTCGGTTCTCTCCTTTTTTTTTTATTGAGTCCACTTTTGGCCCCTCAACTATCACGCTAATATAATTTTAGTCCCCAACTCCAAAACCGTCTAGTCCAGACACCCCAACTTGCAAAACCACTCAACGAAGACTCATATGCACGATTCACGTGGTTTTTGACCGTCCACGTGGCGTTGACAGCCACGTTGGCGCAAGGTCCTCTCAGTGACACGTGGGACCCACTTGTCAGCTCCATCTTCCACCTCCTAAACCTAGATAGGCAGGGAGAGGGAGAGAGCTCGGCCCCGACCACAGTCGTCTCCTCCCCGGCCGCCGACACCTCCACCAGCGTCGTCCCATCTTCCACCTCCAGCACAGGGAGAGAGAACAGCAGAGCTCGCCCACACGCAGGTTGTCGAGCCGCCGGGGCCGAGCGCCCACGCGTAGGGCTGCCGCGCCGCTGGGGACGAGCACGCCCATGCACCGGGGAGCCATGCCGCCGAGGCCAGGGCCGAGCTCGCCCGTGCGTCGGGCCGAGCGCGGCCAGGGTAGCCGTCGGGGCTGAGCGCGCCCGCGGCCAAAGCAGGCACCAGGGCCAAGCGAGCCCGTGCACCGGGCAGCCAGGCCACTGAGGTCGGGGCCGAGCTCGCCCACGCGTCTGGTAGCTCCACCGCGCGGGGCCTAGGCCGTGCTCGCCCACGGGCCAAACAGCCGCGCCGCCAGGGCCGGGGCCGAGCTCTCTCGTCTCCCTGCCTATCTAGGTGTTGGAGGTGGAAGATGGAGCTAACAAGTGGGTCCCACGTGTCAGTGAGAGGACCCTGCGCCAACGTGGCTATCAACGCCACATGGATAGTCAAAAACCACCTGAATCGTGCACAGAGGTCTTCATCGAGTGCTTTTGCAAGTTGGGGTGCCTGGACTAAACGATTTTGAAATTGGGGGCTAAAATTAGACCAACATGATAGTTGAGGGCCAAAAATGAACTTAATCCTTTTTTAAGGAAAAAGTCCATTTTAGCTCCCCAAACTTTCGCAAAAGTCTATTTTACGTCCCTGAATTTCAAAACCGCACAAAACATATCCCTCAACTTGTAAAATCGTTCATACTACATCCTTGAGCGGTTTTGCTAGTGGTTTGATACAGTAACAATCGTTTTGTCCTTTTTCTTTTCCATTTATTTTGAATGAATCTTTAAAAAACCATAGTAAATCACATTAAATTCATAAAATAGAAAAATCAATTATATTGCACTTCACATGAGTAGATCTATATAGTGAATGTATGATATGATATAATTTCATAACGATTTTTTGCTTTATTAATTTTGACTAAATTTTTGAAAAACATAGTAAATCACAGAAAAATCATAAAATAAAAATCTAATTTTGTTGGACTCCACATGAGTAGATATATGCAGCGAATATATAATATGGTACTATTTAGTATAAACTTTTTTCTTTATTTATTTAGGTCAAAACTTTAAAAACTCACAGTAAATTACAGAAAAATCATAAATTAGAAAAATCCAATTTTATTGAACTCCACATAAGTATATCTACATAGTGAACATATAATAGGGTATGCTTTAGTCCTAAAAAAACAGTTATAGAAGCTACAACTATGAATTATTTTAATTAATTACATAAAAAACATAGATCTAAAACTACAACAGAAAATTTGTACTAAAGTATATGACTCCCTCCATCCCAGATTATAAGACATCCCAAGAATCTTGGAGAGTCAAAGTATCTAAAGTTTGATCGAACTTATATGATAATATAATAATATTTATAATATCAAATAAGTATCATTAGATTTGTTACCAATTATATTTTCGTAGGATACCTATTTGATGTCATAAATCTTTATAGTTTTCTTATAATTATTGATCAAACTTGAGATGCTTTGACTCTTTAAGATTCTTGGAAGGTCTTATAATTTGGGATAGAGGAGGTATATTATATATTTACTGTGTAGATCTACTCATGTGGAGTCCAGCAAAATTGAACTTTCTATTTTATGATTTTTCTGTGACTTACTTTGATTTTTCAAAGATTCCTTCAAAATAAATTAAGCAAAAACTTTGTACTAAAATATACTATATATATATTCATTGTGTATATCTACTCATGTGAAGTCCAAAAAAATTAGATTTTTCATTGTGAGACAGAGAAAAATTAGATTTTTCTGTGACTTACTATGAGTAGTCTGTACTCGTATTTGTATAGGTCATGAGTTCAAGTCATTGAGAGACACGGAAGGGGTGTGAGTGCAGTTTGGGAAGTGAAAGCGGTACAACCGAAATTATCCACTTGTCGGGATAGCTAGAGAAAGGTGGGTGAAAAAATGGATGGTTAGTATTTGGTATTGATATAGATAATAACTGGTAAAAAGTATTTCCAGCTCTAATTTTTTTGGTCATGCTGACACAACAAATCCACATGGTGTGACAGGGTTCAACCTGCTAACACCTGTATGCGACTTATCTAGCATGGTGGGGTGGTAGGGCTCGTTTTATCATGCCACCCTGGTTGGAGGGACTAGATGTAAGGGCAGCTCCAGTCCATCGTCCGAACAGAACTGACAAAGGTGGGACAAGATAAAGTTTGATTCCAGTGCTCCAATGTTTGGTTCGAACATTGCACAAGCAAACAATAAAAAAATAAGAACTGACCGAGTACTAGAGGTCCACGTTGTGCCTGACATCGGTGACCAGACCTCTTCTCCAATATTTTAATGTCTTTGCTCGGTATGGTTCGAACCATCTGTTGGGTTCGATTTCTAACTCTGACAACTAACATCCGATCGCTCCAATGTCTCGGTTCGTTTTTCCATCGCACGGTTCGAACCTTTAGCAACACTGGAGCTGCTCTAACGGGACCGGACAACCCTAGTTCTATTGATGTTTGGTTTTGGAGTTAATCTAGAGCATCCCGCTAGAAAAAAAAAATCCTCTATTACCTTGTCCTAAATAAACCGAGGACCAGAGTCATCGAAAATAGTGTTCGCGAAAAAAAAAAGAGTCATCGAAAATAGGACGGGACCGCCGACATTATCTAACGGTTGGGTCTTCTACATCATTGTCTCATCTCACCTTTTGTTGTCCCACGCCAAATAGAAAACGGGTCAGTTCAAAATCAGATAGAAAATGGATTCGTCCCGTCTCAGAAACCGGAGACAAGACCATCCTACTTTATATTGTCTCTCAACCAAACGCTTTGTATTTTTCTTCTTTTTGTGTCGTTGGAAGAATGATGCAAATCTTCTAATCGCGCAACAGGATTAATAGATGGATCACATGTCATCTATAGAAATTCGCCATTGAGGATTAGCCTTGTTGTTGTGTCCCCTTTTATTTATTATATAAAGTTGATAGATTATGTATGGCTTCTACAAAAAGTTGAAAACTAACAGAAATGTCTTATCCGTGGAGCTATCAAAAAATTGACGGCTCAAACAAGGTCTGATTTTTAATAGGAATAGCCGGATATCAAATCAAACAAGGTCTGATTTGTCTGATTTTTAATAGGAAATAGCCGGATATATATTAAATAAAAAATGATATATTTAAAAATATTTTAAAGCTGTGGGATTTGAACCCACGCCCTTTCGGACCAGAGCCTAAATCTGGCGCCTTAGACCACTCGGCCAAACTATCATATTATATTCATAGTGGTTACAATATAATATATCAATGTAACACACCAAGCGGGCCATTGCGAGATTTATTCAACTCATCACAAACCGAACGTACATACAAGCATGAATTTACTGCTGTTACCAGTAGCATATTTGCAAAAAACAAAGGAAAGCATATTATCATATCAACTTAATCAAAAGGGTCAATCCGTGGATCATGCTCACTTGCCATTGCCATTCCTGTGCACAAGCACGTCGGGCACATCACCTGGGAAACATGGAGATGAAACAATAAACGAAGTTTATAATTTATGGAGGCAAACATGTTACTTGTGTAAAATGATATAGAATGCCCTTTCTAATCTGCAACCAGGAATTCCCATATGCATTCCCACAAAAACTCTATGCAACACTTTTTAGTTCGAACAAGATTCAGATGATCTCTGTGCAGCATTGAATTTAAGCATAAAGTATGTGTTTGATATGTGGTATTACCTCGTCATTTAACCTAAAGGCAGTACCTCAAGTATGATAAACTTTTATATTTTCCAAATCTTCTAGAATGCATCAAACTGACTATTGTGAAACACAAATATATAGAATACCTTTCCAGCTCCAGAACAATTCTGACACCTTCCTTTCATTGACCACACATTATGCCCCAATAATGAAAAGTGCTTTGTGTTCAATAACATCCCACTAGCCGAACAGCGAGCACATGGCAAGTATCCTATATAGCAGAAGCAAGATCAGTCACGAGAGTAAATGTAAGCTCAAGCTAGTTAGTGTTAGTGTAGAATCTTTCAGGGATATTCCAATTTTTTTATTTGGAAGGTGAATTATGCATTAGTTGAATGAGCTATGTTTGGATCAGGTAGTTGGAAAGTATTTTGTTTGTACCAGTCCCATGGCAATATGTGCATCTTTTCTTCTCTTGCTGCCTGACATTTCTCACTTCAACCAACATTAAAGCTGAGATAACACCAACTGCGCCACCTGAAAATGATGCCACTATGGGATCTACCTGACTGAACAGCAGCCAACAAAAATGTATCAAGCACTCCTCTAAGTACTGCTACATAATTCACTCTAAGAGAGGTTCTTCAAAGCACCTCAATTGAAGAGGTAAGTGCAAGGTCCTTATAAAATCTTCATAAGATGTGCCACCCAGCCCTAATTTCAGTTCAAGCTGCATTGAAAGGCAGCTCTTTAGGAAAACTTACTATATGACCTAATAGTGAGAACAGGTTCTGGTAAAAATAACAGGGAGTGCAACCATAGAGTGACGTGTGTACTTACTACTGGGGCTGCCAAGCCTCCGAAAATGATTATCCCAGATATGACAGAGAATGATGTCATATAGAGTTGCTTCATAGTCTTTGGTGACTGTTTTGGGGAAAGGAAAAGACAAGTTAATAGAAGTGAGAACAGCTCCAGATGCCAATATGATAATTTTCTCAAAAAATAGATGAGTGCTGTTGGTCACCGCATCAGGCATAAATGGAATAGTTGAGGGAATCTCAGGCATTTCATTTTCTTCAGTGTTGGCATCTTTTCTTTCAGAAGTTCGGATACGCTGCTGCACTCGCAATCGTCTAACCTGATTAAATTTTCCATACAGAAAACTTCACAGTGCTGTCTTAGCAAAGCTACAAATGGATAGCTAGAATTGGACAAATGAAATGAAACACATAGTCTGCAAAACTGAAAACCTCTTCCATCAGAAGGAAAATTTTGTTACGTCGGCTCTTGATGCTGTCTTCAATCTCTTGCGATTGCATTTGAACAAAGTCTTCGATTGTCTCTGGACCTTCAATTATACAAAAGCTGTAGAAAAGAAACATGATTGATCCTGTAAGGCTGAGCCAGAGCGGATTAGCATAGTTATTGTTCAACTAAGTTTCGTTAGAAAGATATTGATGCTTACTTAACCTAAATCTACTAGTACTTACCAGTTAGGACTATTGCTTTTTATTACTCCCCCACCACAAGGTTAATAATGCACTTCAGATCTATCAATTTGATCTGGCATATAATTATCTTTTTTATGTTATATTTCTAATTATCTAATATGAATATATCTCGGTGAATCTTTGATGTGATCTTCCCTCTAAGGTCAGAACTTAGCGTTAGTATAAACTCTAATTTTAGAAGTAGAGAAGGAGGCTCGGAATCGAAATATCTTGGGAAGATGCCCCCAGCATATGTTCATCATAATTGGATATGATGTACGCTAAACTGGGACTATATCTTCCCAAGCAGCTTCTGCAAAAAGTCTCAAACTTGACGAGTGGATGCTAATTCTATCTGTTAGAGTTTTTGGGCTAAGGTCCAAATAACGATTCCAAATAAATCCCAAAGGCCCACTCACACATGCATGGCATGGTGGGAGACTTTAGTCCCACATTACCAATCTAAAAGGAGTGAGACCTCCTTAAAGAGGTGAGCCCACTTCTTCTAGTTGTAGCAATGGATGAGGAGAGGAAAGGAAGAAACACATGCTCGCCTCACCGGGCGGGGCGCGCGTGAATGGTCCGGCAAGGCTCCGAAGCCGGCATCTCGTCGCGTCCCTGCACGGGGTAGGGGACGTATCAGGTTTTTGGGAAGCAAGCGCCGTCGCGCGCTTCCCATCGCGACTGCTCGTTGGACGTCTACTTCCCTCGACGCCTAGTGCTAGCAGCGGATCATATGTCCATAATATATGTTGTTGTTTCTTTTATAATTGTCGAAATTAATTTATGCATCGCTAAATGAATTATTTCCAACAATATCCCGCCGCCGCCGCCGCCAAGAAGCAAGAACTCATCATATACTATACTAGTAGCTTGTAGTAGTCGCTACTAGCTCAACAACAACCCCGTCCATCGAACCATTTCGTAACTGAAGAGCGAAAATTTCAACAGTGAAGTAAGGTAAAGCAACCTGGAGAGGCCGCCGTCCTTGGACGCCCTGGACTCGCCAGCTGGGGAGCACCGCCGCAGCACCAGCGGCCGCCCGCCGGCTTCTCCCCGTCCCGTCCCCCGCGCCGCGTAATAATGCAGGCCCCGACACGGCGAAGGCGAGCGCAAAGGAGCGGCCGCGCGGAGCAGGCGCGCTACCGCCGCTGGCGGTGCCGCCGGCGGCGCGGCGAGGCAGGACATGGCTGGCCAACCCAGCGCCGCGTGGCTGTTGGGGGCGTATGGAAGCGTCCGCTGACGCTTCGCAGTGACGGATTTGGATAGGCGACGGCGAAGCGGGTCGGGTACACCGTACACGCGGGCGTTACGCCGTTACCGCATTACCGCGGCGGGGCTACATGACAAATGTGGAAAGGCGAAGCATCTCGCGACAACTGACAGCAGCATCGGGATTTCCTTGGTTGATTAAGCTCTTTGCATTGTAGTTCAAGCTCCTTGAATTGTATCATTGGCTTGGCCTTGACCTTTTTCTATCCGACAACTTGGGTCCAACTGCAAAACCATTCTGAAGAAACCATATCTTAAGTTACTAAATATAAAGATTACTTGCAGAAATATTTCCATGAGTGCCACCATGTTTAAGAGATGGATGGAGAAGCTGGACAAGAAGTAAGGGTTGTTTGGTATATTACCTGACCCCACAACGACATTTTACTAAAGATAATGGTGTCCCATTGTTTTGTAACAAAAGCAAATTGTTTGCTACATATAAAAGTACGACAAGATTAACGTTGAAAATGTTGTCTACGATGACAAGTGGGGTACAACATATATAGAGATTATTAGACAAAAAACGACATAATATTTTTTTTTATAAAGGACAGCATCAGCTTTGCCGCTATTTGTCACGAGACGAGATTTGAATTCGGACGATGTTCCTAATATAATTTATATTTGCCTCCCTATGTCTTTGGATCGTAATATATAATCAAGTAGAAATTCTCTACTATAAATAAGAATGAGTTATTTCCTTTGGAGATTATTTGACTACGCTTGTACTTATCTCAATCCACATGTTAGAGTAGATTAAAGTAGAAATTAGTTATTTTGTCACCCCCAACACATGTATTGAGGTGGATACGAGTGCGAGAGAGCATACCTGCTGAGTGACTATCATTGATAAATGGAAACCAAGTGAAGTTATTTTTTTTACGAGGATATTATATTTGGTTAACTATAACCAAATCAAAGCATTTATCAGCATACTTAGGTTTGTCGTGGTGGAATCTTTATATGCATGTTCAAATCCTCAGTGTTCGTATTTTTCTAAAACTTATTCTAGGATTTAATTGTGCTATCCTTTCAATGGTAGACGAAATGTTTGTCAACAGCGAGACCCTTGTGATGGTACAGTGTGGTGAGTGTTCTTCATATATGGTGAGTGTTCTTCATATATACTGTGTTTGGCAAAAATAAAAATAGGAAATGTCTCCAATTATAAAGCTTATAATTAATTTCAAATAAAAAATTCCCTCAGCTTGCATGGGCTGACATTGTCCGACATCACAAGTCCATCTTTGAGAAACCATATCAGGATGATGTACGAGCTTAAGTAAGCCCAGAGCCACTACTTCCGATCCATGCTTGTACTAGTACTCTCTTCAAGTCCGGATGTGGTACTAAAACCTACCATCTCCCACGCCCCGCAGCCCCACCGTGCCTGGGGCCTACAGGCCCGTGGCTTCAATGGTTGTGCTACGGAGAACCTGGCCAGCGCCAGCGGCGGCCTTGGTGGACCTATCTTTATGCCGTTGCTTGCTGAGTTCAGTTGAGCGCCAGTGCCCGCGTATAGTATAGGCTGACAAGTTGGTTGGCCAGTGGCCACGCTACATGATGGCCGGCCGCCGTACGTGCATGATCTCGATACAGCCAGCCCCCGCCCCGTTGTAATCTCCTCTCCTCGGACTACAAGTACCCGCGACAGCAGAACACATCTGGTAAGCGAGCAGCAGCAGGTGCGGTCTCAACGCCACGGTCGCGCGCCAGCTTTCCTCTTGTCCAAGTAGACCGCCTATGGCTCCCCTCGTCGGGGCGCTCCTGCTGCTCCTCGCCGTGGTGCCGTGCGAGAGCGCCGCGCCCCGCCTCCGCGGCTCCGTCGCCTGCCTCGACTGCGCCGCGGGACACGACCTCTCCGGTACGTACGTACACTGGTGGTCTATCTGGTCTCACTGTTTGTCCCCTGCCGTGTCAGCCTGGCCGACGCGGGCGCGACGCCTGAGCTGAGAGTCCGAGCGTGTGGCATGCATGCACGTGCGCGCTCGTGCCTTTTGTGCTTGGTATAACAGGTGTGGTCGTGGCGGTGAAATGCGCCGGCGCCGGCGACGGCAACGGCGCGGGCTTCCACGCGGCGCAGACTGACGGGCGCGGCAACTTCGACGTGGCCGTGCCAGCCTCTTCGGCGTCGCCGTGCGCGGCGAGGGTCCTCGGCGCCACGGAGCAGCTCTGCGCGCCGCAGCGGCTCACGGTCGCGCGCGTCGTCCCGGCTCCGCCGCCGCCTCCTATGTCTTGGGCTCTCGCCTCGCCTTCTTCACAAGGTGCACCGCAGCTAGCGGCAGCTCCGCTGTCGTGACGACCGTGGCCGAGGCCGACCGTGACCGCCAGAGGAACGCGCCGCCGGAGCCAGAGCTAAGGCCGACGCCCCCCGCGGTGCAGACGCCGGTGTGGCCTCCGCCGCTCGCTGGAGGCAACAGCCCGCCCTTCAGTTTTGGAGGACTGCCTCTCATCTTCTTCTTCCCGTTCATCCCCATCATCGGCATCCCATGAACGTGAACGCTGCCGTGTCCACCAGTAGTACTACTTATATTTGAATCCCATGTCCGGTTCCATGTATCCATGACATAATGCTAGTGTATGCACGCCAAAACAGCAGCCAATAATGCAAGAGACTGTATTTTCCAGAAAGTAAATAGCGCAGCTACGTTTTTTATTACAAAATGTAACCGTGCCGTCCCGATGATGGATGGGAAACAGCTTTCTGGTCCAGACGAGCAGCACAACAAACTATTACATGGTCCAGGCTTTTGCCTGCTCAAACCGAGCAAACCAGTACACGAGCAGGGCTTCACCAGCAGCCATGGTAAAACTGGTATTGAAATTTGGAACACACACAAGAAACACAGCACCGCACCTCTATTAGCTGCTCCACGCCATGCACTAACCTCTCTAGCTTTGACACGGTTAAATATTAAAACCTCCAGCTTCAACAAAACGGATAAGAAACCAAATTAAGGGCCTGTTTGGGACTGCTCCGCTCCACGTTTTTCACCACTTTTTTTTAGCCAAACGATTTTAGCTCCAGATACCCAGCTCCAGAAAAAAAGGTGGAGCTGTGAGAGTACCTAAAGAGGTACTCTACAAACTCCAGTTTTTTGTGGAGCTGCTCCACAGTGGAGTTTGCAGAGCAGAGTTTATAGAGCAGTCCCAAACAGGCCGTAAATCGAGACGCCAAATGTGGTTTCAAGTTATGGTCCAGAGTACAAGGAGAATCACGAAAGATTTCCAGACAACCACTACGCGCAAAACTTAAGCAGCCCATCCTCAAAGTTTTGTCACACTTCCAAATGAAATTCTCAATAAATTGTAGCAAGATGGCGTTTACATGGTACGAGATACAACATGAAAATAGCCTTAAGCATGGTGTGAATTCACACTGCATCAGCATTATGCCAACCCTTTGTGCATGGAGGTATCTCCATAAACTCATCAAACTCCTTGACATGAACATCACAGCATTTCCACTGCAAGAACAGATATAAGGTTTAGGGATGGCAAGAATAGTTATTTACAGAGGCAGAAATCAACATATAACTTTGCACAGATACATACCCCTCTCATCCTGTCATGGAAAACGGCAGGACCTGGATGGTAGTCACATGCAGAATCATGGTTATCCTTCTCCTTGTAGGATTTACCGCATCCTTTATTTTTACATATCCTCGGTTCATTTATATCGATCCTTTTCTTGGGTGGTGGAACAGAGGATTTCTCAACAAGTTCCTTGTTTATATCGTCGGTAGCAGCTGGTTTTTGTGGCTTGGGCTGTGATCCTGAAAACATAGCAACACAAGCTCCGCTTAACAATTTCTTTAAGAGGTAGCTAACCAAATTATTACTGTATAGAGGACCATATGGTGTGGCCAAATATATGTGCAGGGTGGTCAACTGCCAACACTTAAAAATAGGAATCAAACAGTTTAACAAAAACAGGATTACTGTAAACACAAACTCACCATGATCAGAGCAAAAGAAACCTTGACGACACCTTGCACACACATCAGCTCCCACACCCTGCTTAGAGGACTGGATTGGTGTTGCCTTTATAGTAGTAGGGTTATTAGTTGAAACAGCTTTTGTGATTGGTTTTTCGGTTGTATGCTTTCCTGTTGTGCATCTACACCAAAATAGAGCATGTGTCAGTCACTTCTTTCTCTGGTGATATAAGAGGTGGTTGAATGGTATTGGTCTATAATGATAAAACACCATATAAAAAATCAAAACCAGAACGTAGAACACCTTAAAAACACCATTTCATATGAATAGTGGTAGAAAAACATCAATTCTTGAATATTTATTCACCAGCAAACTGAGACGTATATATGGATCTCCATGGAGAGTACAATAAATATGTTGAGCTGAGCCCATTTATGCAGATTTTATTAGAGAATTTCTCACACATTTCTACTAGCCTGTTTTGCTTAACCATCAACAACACTTTTCATCAACTGCTGATAAATCAAATCACTTCAGAGTCTACAGTGAAGTATAAATCAAGCAACTTATGGTCAACCATAACCCACTCTTAATCTTAGATAGTTAGATATATATAAGCAACTACCACTTGGCCTTCTTTATTCTTTCTTTATTAATTTTAGTCATCTGTTGCCTACAACTTAATGGTCATCTAAGTCACTTCACAGTCGTGGTGATCATAAATTACATAACTATCAGACGATTTCAAATCAAGCACTTATATCAACTCATTGCCTACAATTGCTGCTGGCAACTTATGTCAATTCAGTCTCTGGTAAATACTGCAGCTTACAAGTTTAAGCCAATACACCACAAATTAAATGTGAGCATTTATTATGAAAAGCAAGGTGGCTAATTCACAAGCACCAAATTATCAGATATTCAAAGTGGATGGGGGGATCTGCCCAATGGTTTTTATATTGGGTTGGTAAGTAGCCAAAGCAGACAAAGATTTTGTGTAAACTTAGCACATTAATTAAACAAAGTAAAAAAAGAACGCATCTTTTTTGTACTCCTTCCGATCCCAAATATAAGTCCATCTAGCCTTCTCTCAAATGCACAAATAGAAGTCCATTACAACTCCAATGCACCTTTTACTCTCATTCTTCCATGTCTGATCCTAGTTAGATGCACCCTAATCAATGCAGCGCAACTTACCATCTATCTTAACGCAAGCAATTATTGATGAGCAATAGGATCATTGTACTCCATACCCCAATTCCTGCACCCAAGCCTAATCGACTTATATTTGGGATCCAAGGGAGTAAGGTAAAGGCAAAGCATCATATTTACACTATACTCAGATCAGACGCATCCCTCACTTGCTCTGCAGCATAATGGGAATGCATTCAGCATAATATGCCTGAAGAATTGTTGTTAAATGGGACGATTAATCGCAATTAGTCGTCCTCATCGTAATCATGGGCCACCAAGACAACTAGTTGCCCAGCCCAAGTAACTTTTGTGGTGACTGGGGTCAGGGAAGATTTTGGGCCAGTCTTAGTAGATCCATTAGGTTTCCAATATATATATTGTGCAGAGGAGGAGAGGAGCAGCTCCCAATACGCGTAGCTGCCCCTTTTTTCACATTCTCACGGGCATGTGCTCATGTTTTCCGGGCCACTTGTTGCTCCCGCCTCCGCCGGTCCTCCTACTGGCACCTAGGGCCTGGAGGAGCTCCCTTCCTCAGGCCCGTCCTTAAGCAGTCAAGCTGCAGCGGCCGCAGGTGGTTCTCGTTTCTCAGGCAGCTCCGACTCAGGTTCGCAAGCAGCAGTGCCCCGTGCTAAAGATGGTGTTTAGATGCATTTACACTATATATGCATGGACCATCTAGGCACCTGGATGACTATATGACCAACAAGCAGACTAGGCACCAACTAATCGGCCCTGATCAATTAGTCATCTGATCGGAGGTCCTTGGCTAGCCGATCTGATAGCATTGGTCCGAAGCAACAAAAATCCTAATGTCACATGAAATCCAAAACAACAACACAGACTTAAGTGAATCCAAACAACTGGAAACAGATGTTTTCCCCCTTTCAGGCAGAAGAGCCTTAAAGAAAAACTGTCATATTCTTATATCTTTATAAATGACTTCAACCGAATTACTATCATGTATAAGAAACTCCAAATACTCCAGGAGTATGAGCACAGAATACAAAGGAGGGGTTGTCGCTCTGTAATAAATCTATGCTTGTTACAATTTTTACTCTGTCATAAAATAGCCAAAATAGAAAGTAAATCTAACTTGTGAATATCAATGATGCAACAGTAATTTACAGAGAAGAAGACTTGCTGACATAGCTGCATTTTCACAAAGCACAGATTTTGCATCTTTATAGTTCATGTCCCCACAGACAAAAGTTTTTTTGTTTGGCAAAGGTAACTTATTGGTGAAACCTAATTTTGATAATTACTGCATCATTTGGATAGTGGACGACCTGCAGGAACGCCAATTTAGCTGAGTGAAGCAGCAAGCAAGCGATTTGATCCCCCAAGGTTTTCCCACACACGATGTTAGATTTTGTTTTTGCATTACAAGTTTTTTTATTCAAACCAACCACAGAATTTTTTCTTTGGCATTACCAATTATTGGCTTGGTTTACGTCGATTCTCAACCAGACAACGATACTGACAATGTCATAATGCATCATACATACTACGTACTAACATTGAAGTCAAAATATTGTCAGTGGCTCAGTGCATACCAAGGGAGGAAGAGGGATCCTTACCCAGGTATCTGCAAAAATAAGCTGAAATCGTGGCTTCTTTGCTTGCAGCAGCTCCATTCTTTCATGCCGTCATGAAACATAGGCTGAAAAAACATATATCTTAAGGAAACTGATGATGAATTCCTAAACAAAAACACCTCTCAACAAAGGGGAAACTTACTGCCTGCAAGATAACAAAAACAATTGGGAAAGCAGTTAGAACTTAGAAAAGTAGATATAAAATAAATGTGGAGCAAGTAACTATACACTTGATGAAACATAAAAGGAGGACTCAAATTCTGCAATTAGTTTTGTAATTAGTTCATGTTTAGTCTTCCTAATTAGTGACAACGCCTAAACTTTAGTCGCTGCATCCAAACACCCCCGAATTGTAATGTGACCCATGACCCATCTAGCATGGGACAAAAATATTCCCCGGTCTCTCACCAGTCACATATAGCGCGAGCTCTCCTCAACAAAGAAGAAAAGAGCAGGCAACTTATAAGCACGGCACCTCAAACTGAAGGTTCCCAACATTATGTTTCGAATTAGCAACAACTGAGTTGAATCTAGCTGCCAAATATGTGCCTGCTTGAGTGCAGGCTCTGGCCACACCCCTAAACCTTAGCACAAAAGATTGAGGAACCCAGACATGGGTAGAACTGCAGGGCCGGCGAGCAGATGCCAACCCTCGTCTATTTGGGATTCAAAACAGTGATGTGACTCATAATTATCTTGCCCGGGTACCAGGGTTTTGGGAGGAGAGGGAGGTCAGATGAGGCGGGGGAGGAGCTTACGGAGGAGTGGTATTGGCAGGAGCCCTCGGGGTTGTCGTCGTCGGTGAATACGGCGTCGCAGCCAATCCTCTGGCACCGGACCGGTGCGGCTGTACCGCTCTTCGCCGCCGCCGCCGTCGTTGACATCGCCGCCGGTGCCGAGTCCCCGTCTTCCGCTCTGGAAAAAAAAAAGTCGAAAGATCTCGCTCTCGCTAGCTCTACAGCCCACGGAAGGAATAAAACAAGGGACAGCCGGGTGAAAACGGGTCCGAATCGAACGTGACTGTACGAGCCAGGAGTGTAAACGGATACGGATCCGAGACAGATACGAATTCACAGGTGGTGTTTTGATCCGACTAAAGTTTACGGGTGTTGTGTGCGGTGTTCATACATGAAATAAATATGAGTTAATTTTAAAATTAATTATATAATTCATTATTAATTTACGAGATGGATCTATTAAACATAATCAATCTATTATTAACACATATTTAATATAGTACTGTATTATCAAATCATAAACTAATTAAACTTAATATATCTATCTTATAAATTAATCTTATTATGTACAATTAGTTTATAAATAAACAAATTTTAATATTCTAAATTAGTGTATAATTATTTGATGTTACAAGAACTAAAAAACAGTGGGAGGAACTAAGCATTAACTTAGAAACCACTCATTTGAGTCAATTTTGTCTAAATAGTGCATTTTTAGACCGAATCCACGAGCCTGTGTTCATCTCGTGCTACTCAAATTTCAAACATTTATATATCATGTTATCCACAGTATTATTACGATTATATATCTAGGCCACGTGCATGGACAACACAAATAGTATATAGGATTATAAGAAAGTTTGCAATAACAAGTAAACAAACTCTTTGTATTACCAAGTTATCCACGTTATAGCTCTAAAGATAGTCCTCATATTTCATCGTGGCAATCTAATGGCTATTTGGTGACTCGTGGAGCCATCCACGACTATGGAATTTCAAACTTGACTCTAACGGGAGTGCCACAAGAAGCCAGTCAATTAAGGCACTTCAACTAGTCTCTTAGTTTCACTAGAATTTTCCTCTGCAATTTTTATGAGTGTGAGCATAAAGCCCTTTATATAATTAAACGGAACCACCAAACAATCATAAAAAGGTGTTCAACGACTCAACTCGCTCTAAAACTTCTAGGCGACAATAACCACCAATAGTATCAAAGAAATTGTTGCCACCGCAATAACCATCAATAGTAACAAAGAAATTGCTGCCACCACACTTCCTTAATACGCCATAAGATGCAATTAAACTAAGCGATGAACTAGAACTCCCTTAAATCTCATTTTTGGATCAATCACTAAGCATGCAAGTGAGTTGAGTGTGTGCTTGAGCTCTGCGAGAGTGTGTCTATTGGTAGAAATGGCAAAGAGAGTCAAAAGAGCTAGTCACGCCCTCTATCTATGCAATATTATAAACGTTGGGAACTCAATATCTACATTTTGTGGGGTTACTAGAAAATTGAGTGACCATCGGAGAACCCCCACCGAATAATTCTTTGTGAAATCTAACAGATCAGATTCAAATAGCTTTTCTCTGGTGATCGTGGTTGTTGAGCCACAACCCAATAACCTAATAAATTTGGGTGTCCTCCCAAAACCAGTGCCTTGAACAACCACATGCTTTAGTACGTCTATAACCTCTCTGATCGCCAAACCGAGAACTCTAGGGTACCACCAAAAAAGTGAAGCAAGTGTTCTTGCTTTTGAATTTTCACGATGACCCTAAACCTTCTCTTTGATGCTGCACAAGTACCTCACCGTGAGATAATTTGATAATTTGATGGTTGCATGCCAACAACAATAAAACATTGAACAAACACATGGTTAGAGTCTATTTTATGGCGACTTCTCTAGAGGGGCATCGGATAAAACCAATGAGTACATAAACTCTGCACTAAGTCATTCTCTCAAATGCTTTTCGAATTTACTAACTCCAAATGTGTTCCAACTTGAACGCAACACCTTTAATTGATGAGTTGTTTTTTTCAAAACAACTTCACAAGCATTTTCATTTACTTCTCACCATGTCACTAGGTCCAATGCACATACACAATTAGAAAACATTTTGGGGCACTAGAAACCACAATCGCAATAGAGTTCCCTTAATAGTACAATCATCTATCTTAAACTCAACCATGCACTCTATTGAATCTCAATCGATAAAAACAAAGGACTATGATATATTTTTGCCCATAGGCTTGTTTTCCTTCTCATTTCCTTCTTCTCCAAGGTTGAGCACTTTATTATATTATGATAATCATCTCATTGTATACTTTGCTTTGCTCAACCCATTTATCTCATAGATCGAAAACATTAGTTCACGGGTTATCACATAATTACTAAAGCAAACTTAGGTCTTTCAACAACGCCCCTCCTTTCTCGCGTTCGACTCCCACCTAAATCTAAACATTCAATGTATATAAAAAACATAATTTGTATGATGTTCAAGAGCGATTTGGTATTGAATCTAACTGAAACGTATATCTTGTTTCTCGAGGTGTCATTTTTTTTAACTTTGATCAATTTTAGAAAAATATACTATTATCAATAATTAATATCATTAAATTGAGCATGGGTGTATTTTTATAATAAATTGTTTTAAGATATAAATATGTTTACTATTTTCTATATTTTTAATCATTAAATGCAAAATATTTGATTGCTCGAGAAATGAGATGTACGTTAAATTTGGGACAGATGAAGTATTCAAACTGACCTTAATATTATAACACAAACTTCTGCTTGATGGAAGTTTCACATTTCTATTCGATCGGAGTCGCGGTGTGCATTCGTCTGGTTTGTGTCCCCGTGACAGCGAGGGGTCTGAATTCTGGAAGACACAAGAGCGCCACAAACATACGCCCCTCTCCGACCAAATTCCACTTGAGAACTTCCTCCGTCATCAGATACGGAAACCTCCAATTCCCGCATCGCATCGAACCCTCCGGCCTCCAAGCGAATTCCTCCTCCCCTCTCCGCCCAGCGCGAATTCAACCGCCGGCAAAACCCTGGGCCGATGCGGCCGATCCGGCTACCCGAGCCGCCGGGCGTCGACGGCATGGAGACGCCCGAGATCTTCTCTGGCAGCGGCACTGGCAGCGCTACCGTCGTTCGTCGCGCCGTCCTCATCGGCAACGGTTCCCCCAGCGCAGAGAACCAGTGTCTCGGCCTCGCCCGCGCCCTCGGCCTTGCCGACAACCTCACCCTCTACGTCAGTTCCCTCTCCTTCACCTACGATTCACGTTTTAGGCATTTTTCTGTTCTATTGCTGCAACCGGATGACACGAATGGAAACCGCGTTTCGATTGCTCGTGCAGTTGCGCCCGACCGTCGCAAAATTTAATAATTTTCTGGGTTAATTTTGCTTTTGGGGGGCCTGGCTTGCAGCGTGTCACGAGGCCGAGAGGAGGGATCAATGAGTGGCTGCACTTTCTCCCCATTTCCATGCACAAGTTTATAGACCAAGTGCTCAGGCAGTTCTTCCGCAACACGAGATTCGCGATAGTGGTTCAGGGCAGGAAGCCGTACCGTGTCCTGAATGCTGGATCAGTTGGGTTGTCTGCAGTTCTGGAAGCAGACGTCAAGAAGATTGTTACTGTGGCTCGTGATACATATGAGAAGTAAGTGCTGTACTTTACTCAGTTGCTTCATTCTATAAACCACCGAAATAATTGACTAGTTCATGAATTTTGCTCATTGGTCAGTCAGAAATGTTAACCTTATTTATTGCATTATTAATTATTATATTATAATGGCCCGTTTTGGTGTATCATTTTGTTTGTCGTCTTAGGAGCTGCTCACATATTGTGATTATTGGACCTTGACATTTATGCAATGCACACGCCTTTTGTGAACACATGATTATGTGCAGTATGCTTAAAGGAGGAAACATTGGAACATGGCATATGAGGGACAGTTGTTTGTGATATACATAATTGAATTCAGAAGCCAATTACAGATCTATTTTATGAGCATCTTTACGAGAGACTGTTTTCTCTGTTTTTTCAAACATGAAGTCGAACCCAATAAACAATTCCATCCAAAGGAATGTTCTAGTGGGGGCTTAAGCTGGAGTTGCTCCTCACATTGGAATCTACTAGTAAAGATATGGGCTTTCTTGTCTGATCTCTGCATCAATAGGAATGCAGGAAAAGCTTCTTCTCACCCAGAGTTCCTAGCAGTTTTAATCCTGTTTACCTACTTCCTTTTTATTAATGTAATGGCAGGAGCTCTGCCTTTCAATTAAGAAGAATATAATTGGCCTAGTTTATAAGGGAAACCAGGCCTAAAAACCTTACATAGACGCAGATTAAAACACAGAAAAATACCTACAACACTAGAACATCATAGCCCTGACGACTAACACACAGAGGTAAGGCACACACCAACGACGCCGACCATGCATCCTTATTTCCGAGCTGATCACAAGCAACAAAAAGCAACTCTGGCTTCCTATGGTGAACAACAGCCAAACGCCCTGACATCCTCCCATCATCTGGTATCTCCGACAAGATCATGTACCGAGTCGTGCCTTGCACCATCATTTAGTCCCCTCTATAGCAGCTTGTCCTAGCATGGTATGAACGAGTCCTCAAGCAGTGCAAACAGTGCGCAAGGAAGCCTTACATGATTATCTGCCCCAACATGGTTGGTCCGTCGAGGCCACTGAGTGCCACCAGCTCTTTGATGACAAGGTCAGACAGTGGACCTTTGAAGAGGTTGACGTAGCGCAGCATGGTCATCTCCATAGTTTTGCCTTCTTCTTGCGTGAGGCTCAGCCGCTTTATGAGCACTTGCCTTGCTCTGCTCGGCTTAGCTACTTTCTTTAGTTGTCCAGGTTGCCGCACTGTTTTTTGTTGGAGAGATAGAATGGAGTGCTTTATGAAGTTCTCTCTCATTCAAATAACATTCATTTGCCTGGTCATTTTTGCTGTTATAGACCATTGTATCACAATGGTGTTACGAGCTGTCACTTGGGAATGCATTCTGTGTTGCTGGAGCAGAGAGCCTCCAGGAGCTTCTTGCGAGGTCTTTTGGGTGGGGTTCAGAACCTTTGTGTGGTTGTTCAGGTTGTTTTGTGTTCAGTTTTTATTTCCAGTGCTCTTCTTGGGTGGTGTGGGTGTTTGAGTGTTATTGGGGATTTCTTCCCTGTGTTTCAAACCTTTCTTCTTAATGAAATGATACACAACTCTCACGTATGTTTGATTAAAAAAACATTGTATAATTCTGAGTAGAAGTACCCTTCATATTTTCTATAATTTATGGTTGTGATGTGTGGCCCTGCCAGGGTGTGGCCCAGTAGAAAATCTAAGCTCTTGCCTAAACATATGTATTGCTTGTCGTTGGTTGTCAAGTTTTGTAACTTCCTCAAAATCAGGCAGTTCTACTGGCTTTTGAATATTATGCTAAGCTGTGAACATAACATTATGACAATTAATTCTTTTTCCAGGGAAGGTCTGACATTAGTCATTGCTTGTGGCTGGGACACCATATCATATTCAAGCGTGATAAGGAAAGTAGCTTCAGATAATGTGTTTGTCATCCAGGTAATATTCATACATAATCTGCTGACTTTCACTACTACTTCCATTCTAAATTATAAGACGTTTTGGCTTTTGTAGATGCATAGTTTTTGCTATGTACTTAGATATACATTGTGTCTAAATACATAGTAAAAGCAATGTATCTAGAAAAGCCAAAATGTCTTATAACTTGGAATGGAGGGAGTATCTGCTAATACAGTAGATCCACACAATAAACTTGCAAATTTTAATCTGATTCTTGTAATGTGTGCTGTTTTTATTTCAGATCCAGCACCCACGGTCTCGCCTTGATAGGTTTGATTTGGTGGTGACTCCTCGCCATGATTACTATGCTTTAACCGCTAGTGGACAACAAGAAGTTCCACGCCTGTTCCGCAGATGGATTACTCCACAGGAGCCGCCCAGGAGCAATGTGGTATGCTGCCTTTTTTGAACTCATAGTTGTCAAGTAACTTGCACAGTGGCATGCTGATTCTGAATTTTGAATAACCAGGTACTTACTGTTGGTGCACTACACCAGGCTGATTCTGCTGCACTACGGCTTGCTGCTATTGCCTGGCACGATGAACTTGCCCCTTTGGCTAAGCCATTGCTAATTGTCAACATTGGGGGCCCCACCAGTAATACTCTGTCTCCTGTGCATGTTTTTGCATAGTCCTGTACTCCTGTTTTGAGTTTTCTGCAGAGTAAATCTACACATGATGCCAGCTGTTGCTCTCAAACAGGGATTCTGTCAGTTTGGCTTACCTAGCGCATAGTTGCATATCATATTGGATGGCTTTCCTTTGTTTTGCTATCATATTGGATAGGCTTGCTTTGTAGTATTATGATCCTAATAAGGATTGATTTCTAATGAAAACTACAAAAGAATAGTACTCCCTCCATTCCAAATTATAAGACATTTTTGTCTTTTCTAGATACATTCCTTTTACTATGCATCTAGGCTTAGTGTATATCTAAGTGCATAGCAAAAGCTATGAATCTAGAAAACCAAAATGTCTTATAATTTGGAAGGAGGGAGTAGTTTCTTGTCTGCTAGTGTTGTACTGTGCCAATTGATTATTAGACTTAAAAAAATAAAGGTGTAAGTATGACAATGGAAATATCATCCTTTTAGGCTGATTAATCTGATAAGTTCATTGATTTAGATATTCCATCTATCCGTGTTATCCTGGACTTCATATCACCAATAGAAAAAAAAACAATTATAGATCCCAAATATCTGCTCTATATCCAATTTGAGAAAAGAAGTCCACATGTAAGCCCATTACCCACCCAAGGGCCCAACAAGTTACCCCTGGCCTCAACTGCGTGGTTATGTAAAAAGGGCAAAAGAGAAATGCATCCAATGGAATGCAGAAAGCCAGAAATAAGATTAGGTCTTTCATTACTCGAAAGAAAATTTTCTGAATATTTTTGTTTCATTTTTTTTTCTGAACCTTAGTTAACTTGAACAGTGCAGCATACCAGTGCATCATTTTCGCTCCCAAAGGCATTATCAAAACCATAAACAAGTCAAAGTTAGGTCAATCAATCCAGGGTGCAGTTTGCCCTGTAGCAAATCTGGCAGGTAGAGACAAGTGCATTGCCATTTTCTGTACATGCCATGAGGTACTTTCATCTATTTTGGACTTTTCCCTTTCCCAACTTGCATACCTATTGGCCTTCAGCTGTTCCAATTTTCACATATTCATTGGATACCATTTCCAAATGTGTTGAATTATTTTGTTAATTGCTTTTCATACTCAGATACACGATGATCTTTCTAATGTGTTTTTTTCCTTAAATGTTCAGGGAATTGTAAATATGGTGTAGATCTTGCCAAGCAGCTCATAACTTCTCTGTATAATGTGCTAGATAGCTGTGGGAGTGTCAGAATTTCATTCTCTCCAAGAACACCATGGAAGGTATGGTATTTTGCAGTTTTTTTTCTTCTATAGTACATGTTCATAGGCTTGACAGTTCAACTGCCTACTTGCAGGTCACTGATATTGTACTTAAAGAATTTGCTGGACATCCCAAGGTCTATATTTGGGATGGTGAAGGTAGAATCTGAAAACTAGCTCTAAGTTCAGTATTTATGTTTTTTGCTCAAATTGTTGAACTAGCAACTATTCTTACTTCTGCAGAACCTAATCCTCACATGGGACATCTTGCATGGGCTGATGCTTTTGTCATAACAGCAGACTCGATAAGTATGTTAAGTGAGGCATGCAGCACAGGGTAAGCTGTTTTCTTATTGGAACGACTTGCACGTTGCAACATTTTTATGAAGTTTCATGAGTGTGACTAGCTTCAAAATCGCTACAGGAAACCTGTTTATGTTGTTGGGACCGAACACTGTAAATGGAAGTTTTCAGCTTTTCACAAGATTCTACGGGAGCGAGGGGTTGTTCGCCCGTTCACTGGATTGGAAGATGTAAGTTTTTTCAATATTTCTACAATTGATAATCTGTTTGGAGTGACCACTTTGATACTATGAGCAGATTTTGTTTATGTTATCCCATTCATTCTAAGTTTTAGTGTTGATCATTTTACTTTATACATAATACTGGACTTTTGCCCATAACTTATATGCCAACTTTAATCATAACTCCTAAACGATGTTTCTGTGCTCGTGAGCATCCCTAATAGCTTCTCATGCACAAATAGTTATCTACATATATATGGCAAATGCTGTATATTTACTCTTGGCATCATTTATAGTTCCTGTGGTAAATACCACACTATTCTAATTGTTCCTGTGAAAATTTCATCTAAATATCTAGTTGGTGCATAAATTATTATGAATTGGAAGTATGAGTTCTACAGCATATCGGTACTTGATTGTTTTTGCATCATGTAGCTTGCCCCACCATATAGAAGATTTTAGTATATACTGGTAGAATAATCAAAATAAACAAGACAAATCTGTTTTATTAGGTGATTTTTTTTTTGAAGCTCAGATGGATGTACTTGCACTGCTTATCACTTGACTTTTCCTTGTAGATTTCAAATAGCTGGAGCTACCCTCCCCTAAATGATGCCATTGAAGTAGCTACTCGTGTTCGTGAAGTGATTGCAGAACGAGGGTGGACAGTGGGGGGATGATAGTGATCATAAGTAGCCCTGTATTATTCTGTCAACTTCGGTTCAGATATGATATATATGGTAAACTATAGAGTTTGGTTAGCATCGCCGTGGATTCAGTTTGTTGTTCGGAAGAAGGAAAGAATAACATAGCCATGGAATGGCCTGTACAAAAGCTGACCCTCTCTTTGGTGGTAGAGTATACCCCAAGCCAATTTTTGAGTAACTGCACAGCTCCGGGAGATGTTTTTTGTTTGGCTACTGGCAACATGTTGCCTGATGTAAATTTAACGCTGCTACAAGGGATTGGAGGAAATAGAGTTGGTAATGTGAAAATTTGATGCTGACGCAAGTAAGGTGACGTTATGGTTGTATGCTTATGTCTTCACCTTGTTTTGGTTAAATTTGTGTATGATGAAACATGGAGAACCCATCAGCTTTTGCCAAGACTAGTGCCCTTAGTTTTTTTTTTGCTGTATATGGCGGAAGTCGGATGCCCTTGGCTTCTATTTGCATGCCGGAGCTGAGCACACCCGTCAGCTGTGCTGCCTCTCTGCATTCTAATCTGGCTGCGTGTAGCAGCTCGTAACCCTCAGCTGTTATAAATATACCTGATACCTTTTTTTAGTACATTTCTACGTTATAGTATATGCTAACTGGGATGTATTCTACTTGTTATGGTGAGATGAGTGTCTGCACAGTTAATTCATAAACAAATTTTCATTTGAAACCAGCGTTGTTATGCTTGCATAGGTTGACTAGCATGTTTACTGACCAAGAGAGAGGCTGAGTTGTAATGTGTACTCTAAAAAAAAAAAAAAGACCAAGAGAGAGGCTTTTGTTATGCCTGCATTGGTTGCGCAACATGTACTGACCAAGAGAAAGAGGCTGTGCAAAACGTACCTTCCTCTCCAGCTTTCGAAACGAACGTTTGAGGCGAGACCGTGAGGAAGGTTTCAGAGCAATGATCAGTTTAGAGAATTTCTGCATCGCCCAGGAGGTTTTGTACCTACTGTATACTGATCTGTTACATGTTCGTTTGAAAGAGTCTCGCAGGGCAGGTTAACGTATAATACTTGAACGTGGACTATATCAGAATTGTGAAGAAATACTACTATACTAGTACTTTTACTTTGACCATGCATGATGCCGAATTGACTGTCCGATCCCTTCCAGGTCTACAAATCAATTGTGTCCACCAAATAAGGTCAGTTCTTGTGGCTGGCGCCCTCAATTTGTTTCATCATCAGGTCGCAAGAAGCAAATGCATTGATCGAGATTTAGGTGGCGATTGCAGTAGTGTATATGTGTATACGTTGCAAATAAAAGACTAGTATACGCTGCACGTCGGTCTAGTTTGGAGATAAAAGCAACGAGAGGACCTGGCCGCCTTTGGAATTACAACTGTGCTTGACCGGTGCAAGGTCGTTGACAGCTCGAGTAGCCTAGTGCCTCCAAGTCACAGGTCGCACAGCAATCCAAAGGAGGGGAACGCGATTGTGATTTGGCAGCACAGCGGAGCCATGCTTCTTTCTTTCCTAGGAATTACTATACATCTGTCAACAGATTTATATCACCTATATTTTTCAAATTTGTTAACCACTAGATGTAAAATCAAAGATGTGGATAGCCCTTATCTCTTTCCGCGTTGTTCACCAGTCACCATAGCCAGCAGCGGCGGCGGCGGCGGCGGCTGACTCCAACTCGAAGCTCCTGTCCCTCATCGATGCCTCTGAGATCAGGGCACCACAGTGGCAAATAAGCTAGAAATTTTAGAAGCCGATTAATTTTTATTTTGTAAAAAATATTTAACTAAAAACACTGTTCCTATTTAGTACGTACAAATAAAATTATTTTCTTTAATAGTTTGTCGATGAAACTGAACAAGCCGGCCAGGGTGGTCGGTGTTAATTAAGCCTCACTAGGTGTTTATTTTCTTTCGTTCACTCATTTTTGTTCTCATCTAGAGAGGCATTGTTGTTAATTTTTCCATTTTGTTAGCAATTTTGACCGATTTTTTCCCAACTTATTCGTATGTAGTAGGCTCACATCAATTTCTAGTTACTTTGTCAATATTTCTCTTTCTCTATGAATGTACAAGTTTTAGAACTAGATCTAGACCTTGACCAATTTATGCTGAACTTTTAGTTAATTCCTTCACTAATTACTCTCTCCGTACTTAAAAAAGTTGTTGTTTAGGACAAGGTTTTAGTTAAACATTAGAAATATAAATCATGAATAACTTTTAAGTTGTTGAGTTTAAAAATGTAAAAATTATATCAATAAATTTATCTTGAAAAATAATTATATATATATATATATATATATATTATATTTTAATATTTTTTTAAAAAATAAGTGGTTAAAGTTACACTTTGGAAAATCCGTGTTGTTTTCTAAAACGACAAATTTTTGAGTATGGAGGGAGTATATGCTAATATTATTTGGTGGTGGGTATAGATGGGCATAAAGCCCGAGCCCGCTGCCCCGGCCCACAGCCTGCCATTTTGGACTGGCACGGGCACGGCACGAGCCCAATTTTGTGTGGGCCCGGGCTAGCCCGGCCCGGTGTGCGGGCCGTGCCTGGGCCACACCCCAGGCACGGTGGGCCGGCAAGGCACGACCTACTCGGCCCGCTACAATTTTTAGGTCCGAAAATATATGAAATTTTAATATAGAATAGTTCTAAATCCAAACATACATCTACCTCACATTGCAGCATAACATCAAAATGAATCAAATTCGTAAAAAAACATAAAAATGAGCCAAATTTACACAAAGAACAAAATAAAAATAGGTCAAATAAGCTATGGGCTGGCACGGCCCGCAAGGCACGGCGTGCCTCACGGGCCGGCCCACAGGGCCGTGCCTGGGCCAAAGGCCAGGCCCGCAGGCCTGTGAGTCACGGCCCGCAGGGCACGGCGTGCCTCGTCGGCCCGGTGGCCATCGGCACGGCACGACACGGTACCAGGGCAGGCCGGCCCGGCACAGCCCGTTGCCCCATCTATAGTGGTGGGTCAACCAAAAGTTAATTAGATGCTGGTGATTTTTTTCCCATAAACTTACTCAAATTTAGATAGTTTCGAACAAAGCTGAAGCATATGTTCGCAACTTTTATGTTGTCTTATATTGTAATAAATAAATTACCTCGTGCCTTGATTAGCGAGGATATTGCATATAGCACCAATAATACGGAATAGTATCGCTTATATAAATATTATGGAGCAAAGTCTTTATCACGGCATCGACTAAAATTTTGCTGGAGAGTGGACAGTGGATACCGGATATATATATCCTACTAAATTCATTCTTAATTATAAAAGACGTTTTAAGTTCTCTAGATATAGTGTTTATCATATATCTAGACATAGTATATATTTGTGTACATAACAAATGCAACAGATCTGAAAAGTCAAAACATCTTTTTATTTGGCACGAAGGGAGTACTATATATCTTGTGCAAAACTAGACAATAGCCAAAATTCACAGGCTAAGAGCACCCTCAATAATTGAGCAAACATTCTAGCTCGTATTTTTACCACATCATTTTAAAATGAGCATATTAGACAAGCACTCCAACAATTTTAATACTTTAGATAAGTTTATATACTTTCATTGGAAAAGCTGAAACATTATATAACATATCAAGAATAACTTAAGCACTCTTTTTTTATACAAAACAATACAACATGGTAGATATCTTTTAGAATTTTAAATGGTACTCACTGTATATTTGACAAGTTAAACTTCATAATTTTTGACAAACAATTACATCAATAGATTTTATGTTCAAGTGCTTCTGAGATTATATTGATGTGTTTAACAACTGACTACATATTATAAGAGAAATGAAGAGTTAAATTTTACTTATATATAATTTTGCTTTAGTCAAATACAATTATCATTTGTAGAGGAGGGAGTATCACATTAGAAAATGAATAGTTGGTTGTACTAAATTTATCTTAAAAACTTTTACTAATCAAGTAATATATAAGATCGGTTGAGGCAGTGCTGAAACACGTTGATGAGCTAGTATAAAAAAATGATAAAATAACAAGGAATAAAATGGTTGACGTAGAACTACTAAAGAACTGCAGAGTCTACGTACTGTCAAACTGGACGTTTCGTTTTGAAAAAGTCATCTTGAACGCGGGAAGTGTGATACTTGACTCGTCAGGAAAGTGAAATAGCACTTCGACGGTGATGCAGGATTGACTGTGTGATCTCTTCTTTTTCCTGGCACGACTGATAAACAGACCGGGAACCTTGGATCTGTACGTGTGCCCTCGACAAGTCTGAGCTTTCGGGTTTCAATCTTGACAGGTTTTAACAGGTTTGAGACCTCGATCTCTAGAACGTATGGATTTCCTCATTGAAATTTCTCAAGAATCAAAGGTAGTATAAAATTTCAAGAAGAAGCGACAGGTAGAGTTACATGTTTAGTTTGCTCTCTTTGGTTTCACCGGAAAAATTGCTGCACATACTGTTGTACATAGATATACAGTAACCTAAATGAAAGAAAGATAGTACTACTCTTGTACTTGCTCGGTACGGTCGGGTGAACAGAAAGAGAACTCTCCCAGAAGTACGTATTTACATGATGCTAAGAGAACTCCTAAAGAAGAACGTTGAGGATCGGATGAGATGTGTATATGTATCGGCAGAACCAGAACAGTAGTTTTATGTAGCTCTATCGATCTACCGGAGCACGACGGTGGCGATGAAGCTGAGAACGGCAACGGCACTGACGGCAGAGCAGCAGAGATCAACGAGCACCTCCTTCCTGGCCTTGGACTCCTTCCTGCCCCTCTTGCTCCTCACGAACTCCTCGTACCTCCGCTTGGCCGCCTCCTCTTGCTCCTGCTGCCCTCCCTTCCTGGGCCCCGCCATGGCCGCCGCGAGCAGTCGTAGGGTGCCTTCGCCGGTGACCGCGGCGCCATCGGCGTCCTCGACGGTGAGGCTGATCTCCATGACGTGGCCAGTCTCCTGGGAGCAGGTGACGGTGGCCTCGAACTTGCAGGCAGAGGCAGGGTCGCCGAGCACGACCGCGTAACGCACCAGCGTGTCGCCCGTGTACCAGTGCCGGTCCACGGCGACGGGGCGGCGGCTGGACACGTTCACTGCGCGGCCGCTGCTGGGGTCGATCGCGACCCAGCTGAGCTCCAGGTCCGTCGCCGGGGCCACGGCGGGGCTGTTGCACTCCACGGCGTCGACGCAGAACGGCGAGGTGAGGAACCACGAGGAGGAGGTGGAGGTTTCCATGACGCGGGAGAGCAGCGGCTCCCCGCCGTGGTAGACGTCCACGGCGAAGATGAGCTCGCTGGGGACGGGGACGGGGACGGGGAGATGCTCAGCCGCCTCGGCCGCGCTGTTGGGTGCGCACGGGAACGGGAAGGCGTCGGCGAAGAGGCGCTGTGGAGAGACGGAGGAGGAGAGGAGGAGGTCTGGGCGCTCGGCCAGTGACGGCCACCGCGCGAGGCAGAGCGCGCGCCACGTCTCCGGGTCCGCGGCCAGCGCTCGGAGGCCCGCGGTCGCACAGCTGGCGGCGGCTAGGGACGGCCCGTCGAGGCGGCGCAGCGCGCAGGCCAGCACGTCGGCGGGAAGGTCCTCCACGGTGGTGCTCCTCGCCATGTTCTGAACGGGCCCCGTGCTGCGCTGCGCTTCAACGGTGGTGGCAAGCTCGACGGCCCGGGTGGAGCGGCTCCAAGTCACACACACACAGGTCGCGCAACACTCCAACAAGGATCGCTCCTCCAGGCTAGCGATCGACGGGCAGCGGGAATGGGATGGCGATATGGCAGCGTAGCGAGATGCTTCGTGCTTTAAATATGGCCGGGCCTGGGCCAGGAGCGCGGTTTGTTTATGGATACGACGTTCTGTCGTGCCGTGCCGTGCCGTTGCGTTGGTATCGGGCGAATGCGAATGGGCCTTCGTGAGGAAGGCGACGACGTGATTGTGACAGCCCTCACGGGACGGGCTGGGTCTGTCCGGCCAGCGGGACACGGGACGGGCGCATAAAAAAGTTGCCAAATGGAAGTGTGCCTCGCGCGGTGCCGGCCGTGCGGGGAACGCTGCGCGCCTGCCGCCTCGTGCTCCAAGTCCGTGCCCCGCCATGCGCCCGTTCCCGTGCCGCGTGGGCAACACAGCCGTCTCACCGGCCGGCCGGCTCCACGTTTTGTGCCTGTGCGCGCAAGGCGGGCCGCGCTTCTTCCTCCACGAACGAAACACAATCGGGGCACATGTCCTTTTTTTCCTCCTTGGAAAAGTACTTCCAGAACATTTGATTTTCTTTTTGAATATTGAATTTTTAATCTCTACGATTCTCTATGATCACGCCCTTTTTCCCTGGTGCCACCGGCTATGTAGTGCCCGGCGGATATTCCTACCTCACAAACACAAAGATCATGGATACAGCATACACGTACGCGCATCGCGTGCAGTTGTGTCCCCGCTGTAATCCCAGAATAGATCGAGTATACTGTATTATGTATATGTGCACATCGATCAGCCATATAATTGGTCTCAGACACAGATATCCTAGTTAGTATATAGTACAGCTAGCTCCTGCAGGGGCGCTGCAGGGTCACGTCAATTGCCCGTGTCAGCGCGATCGACAGCACAGCATGCAGAACACCAATCCATTAATCCAACTCGATCGGGATTATTAGTTTAAAGGCAGGCCCCGCGATCATATTGGTCGTACGGCCTCATCCTCTCTGCTCTGTCTCTGTGGGTTTGGTTTTGGACGATATTCCTGGGGCCTTTGCCGGCAACGGCCCCGTCTCACCTCACGGTCGGCCGGGGTGGCGCCGGTACGTCTCTTACGTGAGCGCGCATGTCGGTATGCACTCGGAGTTTTCTTTCAGCCCTCCCGCTCACCCGCCCGGGAAAAAATTGGGTGAAGGCCGGCTGTAGCGATGTCTTTGTGCAGCCCGTGCACGGATGAAAGCCACGTGTGCCTGCAGTACATCCCACGGCCAGGTAAGGTTCGGCTGGTTCGCTGTTTTTTTCCCTCGGCACATCGGCTCGTTGCAAAGCTATGGCTCGGCTTGCACGGCTTGCACAACTAGCCATTAGATTAGATGAGAATTGAAAATCTGGTGATTGTACGCTCTAGTGCTGACCACATCCCCGCCGCCACGCCGCTACGAGGCCAAACCATGCCGCTGCAGAGCTGCATCTCCGTGGAGGCAACGGAGGATGGAGGTCAGTCACATTAATCGTGCAGTCTCGTACGATTCGTCACCGCCGATGGGGCTGGGCCGCCGCGCACACCGCGCGTGGTATGCTGCTGCTGGACAGCGTCTCCGGGAGGCAGCTGCATGGGGCTGCTGGACATCGTCTCCAGGAGGCAGTGGAGGGCGAAGGTCACCTGCGTTCTCCATGGGTCGTCCATCCGTCGGTGACTATGTCGGACAAAGGTCCTCATGCAAGCATGGGTCGGTGCGCCCAAAGCCCACCACATGCTAGATGGAATGCCAGTGACAGACATAGAACTATGTATAGGACTACTGTTTAATGATTGTATCCCTTCTTTGTAATCTGAGAGTTTCTACCAATTATAGTAAACTCGGATCCAAGTTTCCAGTCATTTGTATGTTTCTTTTGACATGGATAAGCTTTGTTTTCTTAGCAGGAAAGGATTTTTTTTTGAGAAATCAACAACAGGGGAGAGAATCCCCCACCTGAAATATATTGATTAGCGGCTCTTAAGTAGCCAATAGGAACTAGTTGATTTGTAGAGCGGTCCAGAACTGCTTTGCATTCAGGCATCCAAAGATGGTGTGTGCAGTCGTTTCCTCTAGAGCTTGGCAAATCTCACTGAGCCGACTGCTAGTCATCAAGGATATGTGTAATTCTCCATCATAAGCTAGCCTGACATTAATTTCTGAGTTGTGTTGCAGTGGTTCAGCAACCAGAAAAGGATTGAGAGCTCATTGTCTGCAATGGCCTTGTATTCAGTATTCCGTATATATTACTACTATATTTGATATCGAACAGCAAGTGTCTTCTCAAGCACATCATCTGAATGTTGATAGTACATATTACTACTATATTTGTTATCAATGTTTGTATGCCAAAATGATACAATTCAGAATGCATTTGAATGTTTGTATGCAAAAATGATACCAAATGTTTATGACTGAAATTCGAACATGAATGCAGCTAAGTTGAACAGAGTGCTGTTAATTCAAACTGGAATTAGAATGACTATTATTCATTGAAGTGTAACTTTCTAGCAGATTTGGACAATGTGACATCTTGTTCGACTCCAAGCAGAAACTAGTGAGTCCACCTTGGAAGAAAGGAGCGACAATGTTCGAAGATGACCCATACATATCAGTTGCAAATAACGGCATTGTGGCCTTATTAGCTTGTCCGCCTTGGATAAACGAAGTAGCCATAGCTGAAGATTGCCCAAGCACTTCATTTTCAAACATTGGCATTGCAGTGTTATTGCCAATGGTACTAGCATGAAGGTCCTGTGTACATAATATTATTTTTTAATAGAAATTCATAGCAGGTAAAAAAATATGGCAAAACAAATATTGAGTCCAAGTCATGTATTACGATCAATTGTTTCGGATCATCGCTTCCATCTCTCTCTTCTGCACCATTGTTGGGATCTTTTTTTTAGCCCGATCTATAAATAAGAAATAAAAGAATTATTGTACAAGTAGCCATAGTGGGAAAAATTAAATAGAATGGATATGATCTGTACCTTTCTTATTAGTATTTTTCTTCTTTTTTCCTGTGTTCTTTTCAACCACGTTTTTATAGCGTGAAGTCTTTGGACCTTTTACCACTTGAGGAACTCTAAAACTTATTGTACCATTTAAAGTGTTACTGCCACCTTCATTCACAACTACTGGAGGATCATTAGATTCTTCTTGCATCTTTCTTAGGCGGGCATCTGCCTCTAAGTCAAACTTTTCAATAGTTTTTTTGGAAATCATCAAGGAGCTCTTTTGAAACTGAACATTTCAATGCAATAGATATCACATTTCGAGAGATAAGAGCAGCATGTGTTTTTAAATCTTCCTTCTGACTTTCTTGCTTCTCAATATAAAATCCCCTTTTTGCATATTTTGTCCATCTATTTAGTATATACTGAGATGGCAAATTGTAAACTCCATTCGTATTGAAGACCCTAAGCGCATGCTTGCACAAAAGACCTATAAATATAGTTGATAATATTTTCAGCAGATGTAGTACAATCTATATTGCAAATTGATCGAAATGTGTATACGTACCTATGGATTCGAACTTTCTGCAAGAACATGCAATGGTGGAATCTGCTTTATTAAATACTACTATTGCACCGTGTTCAGACTGTATATATGTAATCATAAATGTTAAGTTTGTCCCTTCAGTCTGCACTAAATTACAAGTCAATGTGAATTGTTTTTTGAATTCTTCCTCAAACTCTGAACACATCCTCCTTGTGTACGATTCAGCTGTAGTCCTCAACATAGGTAAATTTGTGATATAAGTGACAGGGATCTTGCTACGTGACTTCAAATCATCATCCAACTCATTTTGACGAAGATTATTTGAAACCTTCTCACATTCTACAAGTAGTTCGGACAGACCGAGCTTTCGTCGAAATCTTTTCTTAAAGACATTATTCATACCTTCGCTCCTCTGAGTTGAGTTCATATCCGCTGTAAAAGAGTCACGGTACGTAGCAGCCCACTTTGCCCGTATACTATACATGTTTTGCATCCATGAGTTATCCTCAAGTTTGTATTCCCTCAACAATTCATTCCACTTTTCAATGAAGTATTCCTCTGACCTGTCCTCATACACACATCTCTTAAAATCAGTTAGAAACTTGTTTTCTTTTTTTTTTCCTGAGTTTTCAGACTTGTTATCTGAATCACGAATTACATACCCGAGATGTTTAACATCATTCAGACAAATATGTCACAAACAAAGTCGATGGCTTGTATTTGGGAATACGTATGCAATTGCTCCCGCCATGGCTGCATCTTGATCAGTGAATATTGTGCTGGGATGCTTACCAGACATTGCGTCCAGATAGGTTTCAAAGAGCCAAACAAATGATTCAATAGTCTCACTATATAAAAGTGTAGCCCCAAAAATTACCGTGCGCTTGTGATGATTGGCTTCAAGGATCAGCGCAAAAGGCATCTCAAATTTATTTGTTTGAAAAGTGGTGTCAAATGACACAGCATCACCAAAGCACTTGTAATCTATGATAGATTGACCATCTGCCCAAAAGAAATTTGCTATCCGACCATCTTCCTTATTTACCTGAATAGCATAAAAAAATGAAGGATCCTCTATTTGTTTTTTCTTCAAGTATTCCAATAATGTTTCTGCATCATTAGATTCTAAGTATTTCCTACGCTCACGACCAATCTCATTATTGTAATCCATCCGAGAAAATGACACCTTGTCCTCTCCTCCATAAAACTCCTTCATGAACTCATATATTTGGGCTGGCTTCATCCCTGCTTCTCGTATTTGGCCAATTAGTTTTCTGTTCGCATCTATAATACGTCGCTGATACCTTAACTTGTGTGACTTATTTGGACTAGTAAGATAATGATTGTGATCAAGTATAACCTTCTGTACTGTCCATATCCCCTCTCTGCTGACACTAAACTGAACACGAGCATCGCAACCTGTTCTTGTAATGTCCTTCTGTGATGACTTATTTTCTGAATGTCCTTGATTGCTACAAACTATATATTTCTGGCTTACTGTCTTATCTGCTTTACGCTTTATATAACTCTTTGTAATGCTAAATCCAACCTTACCGGCATATGTGTTGTACATCTCATAAGCTTCGTCCTCTGATGGGAAAGTCATTCCAACCTCCGGGGTGATCAAAGTTTTCCCAATTTTATCAACGGCCTATAGTACAATAGGATGGATATAGTTACATAATCATGTTGAATCCATTTTTTTAAATCTACCATATAGAAAAGGAGTGTTAATTCATACCTCAACTCCTACCATGGCTTCAGACAAGTGCACGACTGATGCAGTCTCACGCAATGTTGATGTTGCCTCCACGAGCGTAGTACTTGAATGGATGTTCTCCTAGTGACAGAATACATTGAGACATTTTTGTGATAATTAATGATAAAAATATTGTACAAATAATAGCACTTCCACTACCTGTGTTGCATGAATGGTGTATGGAAAATCATGGACGTCTGTAGTATCATCTAGGGCCACAACGTCATCGGCGGCAACACTCAAGGATGGATGGTCCTCCATGTATTGCAGCGGCGACGGCTCCCTGGCAGCCGAGGCGTCAGGTCCGACGTGCGCCGCAGATCAGATTGCCGTCGAAAGACGATGACGTCGCAGATCACAACTCCAACCGCTTGGCCTTGGTGTTGTTAGCGGCGGCGCTCTCGTAGTCGTAGTCACGACGTCCGGACGTCGGAGTCATGGCCTTTTCCTCGATCTCGTAATTTACGTCAATAATTAGCTTTCTAATCTATCGGATGAGCCAAACCAGATGGAGAGGCAGGGAACAAGCCGAGCCATAGCTTTGCAACGAGCCGATGTGCCGAGGGAAAAAAGCAACGAACCAGCCGAATCTACCAGGCCGTGGGATCTACTGTGAGCACACGTGACTTTCATCCGCACACGGGCTGCACAAAAGCATCGCTACAGCCGGCCTTCACCTACGCATTATTTATGGAAGCGCAGGTTATCTTGTTGTCGGCTATGCATTTATTATTTACTAACTTATTATTATGTAGTACGTCGTCATGTCAGCTGCAGTAAGCCATTAGTGATCGTATCGTATGAACATGCATCCAGGACCAACAACAAGTGCCGCCGTTTCCCTGTTGGAGATCGAACACCGAGGATATAATATAGCTGTTGCCATGCATGGTCGTATGGGCTAATATTTTCACACAGGGTCACATATGTTTTTTTTCTTTTTTGTTCATGGGATTAGATCAAGAGTAATGTGTTGCATTATTCTTTCGGTGCCTGCCAATTTATATGAAATGAAGTTGTTTGGACGAACCCAATCCAATTATGCACTCTTCATTGTTGACATCCAAATGGGGCCTAGGATTTTGATTTGTTATAATAAGTTATAAACTGCGCCAAGTTTGATAAATTTCACAGAAAAAACAATAGTATTGGCAACACCAATCTAATATTTTGGTTTAGGACACAATTCAAAATCCTTGCTTATTTGAGGACTGAAGGACGTATTTAAAACGAGACGTCGGCAGACTTACGTCTTTTGTCATTGTAGCAGCCTAACAAGGATTGAAATTCTAAAAAAAAAGCCTAACAAGGATTGAAACTTCGAGTTTAAAAAATGAGAGAGGCCGAACGGGTACCCTTTACTTAGCACAAGAGTAATGTGTTGCATTATTCTTTCGGTGCCTGCCAATTTGTATGAAATGAAGTTGTTTCGACGAAACCCAATTCAAATATGCTCTCTCCATTGTCGGCGTCCAAAATGAGGCCTAGGATTTTGATTTGTTATAAGTTAATTATATAAACTGCGCCAAGTTCGATAAAGTTCACAGGAAAAAAAAAACAATAGTATTGGCGACACCAATCTAACATCGTTATATACATTTTGAAATATGTTTCTATAATTTACCTCTTTGATACGGTAGATATTAGTATTTTTTTTATATAAATCATGACAGACTTACAACAACATTTTGGTTTAGGACATTTTTTTTTCTCAAATACACACGAGAGTGCACATCATTGTATTAAGAAGAGAAGAGGTTTATAGTACAACGACCGCTGGTCGCGCAATCCTTAGCGGCTACATTAAAGCAAAAAGACAACTTTTACTATGCCATTTGCTGAAGAACTACCTCCCAGCAAAACCCCCCAGGCCACAGGCCCCAGCTTCAATCCATCGATTCCCCTCGTCCTTGATAATTTGAAGGAGTTCGCTGACCGTGGCCGAAGACTGAAGGACAATTCAAAATCCTTGCTTATTTGAAGACTGAAGGACGTATCTAAAACGAGACGTCGGCAGCCTTACGCCTTTTGTCATCGTAGCAGCCTAACAAGGATTGAAACTTCGAGTTTAAAAAATGAGAGGTCGAACGGGTACCCTTTACTTAGCACAGCAGGGTCAAATAGAAAACTGACCTCACACTCACACTCACAGTCTCTCAGATATACTGTATTAAAGAACGGGAGTAGTTCAAACTGCAAAACATCAGCAGACAGCGGCATGCATCACACGCTGATAGGGGTGGCAATGGCATGCATCAGTTGGATATTTCTTTTTGAGGAAAATGCATCAGCGGTCCCTGAAGTTGGCATGAGGTGTCACTTAGGTCCCCGAACTTTCAAAGTGATATATGCAGGTCCCTAAACTTGGCACAGGGTGTCATTTAGGTCCCAAACTTTCAAAGTGATCACTGCAGGTCCCTAAACTTAACAGAAGGTGTCATCCAGGTCCTAGTTACTGTAGTTATTTCGGCATAGAATTTTAAAAAAGAAAATCTAAATTCAGGGCACTGTATATATATTTCGTAAAATATTCTAAAAATTATATCTTTTTAATACGATCTCGGATGAAGATGATTTTTATATAAAAATTGTAGATCTCGACGGGATCTACAACTTTCTAGTTCATGCAGAGTGGTTGTATTTTTATTTTTTTAGAATTTTAAAGACTTTAAATTAAAAAACTTAAAAGTAGAAAGTTGTTGGTGTCATCGAGCGCTATAATTTTTATATAGAATGTATCTCTATCTGATAGCGTATAAAAAAGATGTGATTTTTCCAAGGCGACAAGCGCTTGTATGCGATTAATATACTGTTGAAAATGTATTTAAATTTTTTGGGTGTATTAACGATCTCAAATTAAGAAAATATAACTAGAAAGTTGTAGATCCCGTCGAGAGCTACAACTTTTATATAAAAATCATGTTCATCAGAGATCGTATTGAAAAGATACAATTTTTAGAACATTTTATGAAATATATATACAGTGTCCCGAATTTAGATTTTCTTTTTTAAAATTCTTTGCCGAAATAGCTACAGTAACTGAGACCTAGATGACACCCTCTGTCAAGTTTAGGGACCTGCAGTGATCACTTTGAAAGTTTGGGACTTAGATGACACCCTGTGCTAAGTTTAGGGACCTGAAGATATCACTTTGAAAGTTCGGGGACCTAAGTGACACCTCCTGCCAACTTCAGGGACAGCCGGTGCATTTTCCTCTTTCTTTTTTTTGTGGGCGGTCCGCCATCTCTATCAGGCCGCCATGATTAGGTACCTGATCTGCTGCGCATGTATCATCGTCTGCTCGACGACGAATCACACCACACGCGCTGTCCCCATCACCATGTGTGCAGCATGGAGACTGGAGATCATCGGTGGGCACGGACGGCAGCTGCACACGTTGCAATCTCATTTCTTTTCAACCTGCCCACTACCAGCTCCCGGCCGCCCTCTCTTTTCCGATGTCATTCTTTCACGGACCTGCCCCGGGCCAAATGTCTGCCGTCCGTCCTCTACCTTTCTCTGCGCCTTTTGAGCTTTCATGACACGAGCCCGCAGCTACATCTACATGTCTCTCTTCTCTATCTGTATCAGCTTGTCGATCCCATACTGTGTTGTGCTGTGTGCTGCTGTCTGCGTATACCAGCAGATCAGTGTCGATCGGCGTCACTGCTGCAGTCGACCGCAGGAGAATATTCAGCGTAGGATCGGATGAGCATCTCCTACTCGCCGGTGGTAGTGCTGGGCAATTAATCGACCACTAGTCACCATGGTTGTCGTCGATCCAAGCTCGGTCGCGTCGGTTCGAGGGCCAAGGACCACGCTCGCGGCGCACCGATGCAAGTGTCAGGTTCCCCGTTTCCGCCATGGCCCATGGCTATCTCCCACCAGGAGCTCGAGCTGCACCTCTATAGCATGCTTTTAAATCGCCAGATAATCGGCTATAGCGACATGTTTAAAACCTTGCTCTCTTCCGTCCTTCCTGAACACCGCTCGATCGCCAGAGAATGGAATCGATGCACGGTCGAGACCTGGCCCATGGGCCATGGGGGCCAAGCGAGCAGCGACCGTCGTGGGCTGTCCGCTTGACTCTTGCGAAAGCCCGTCTGCCGACCTGCAAGTTGCGATCGTCCGTGCAAAATCAAACAAACAGAATTAGACGAAAGTAATAAACGAATTTCCTATAGTTATACATAAAAAAAAATCAAATGATCATTAAGGTGTGTGTGTGTGGGGGGGGGGGGGGGGGGGTTCTTTCATATATTTTGCTCCCCGTTACTTCCAAAAGGAGACTAAGGATTGGAGCCAATATTCCCTACTCCCTTCTCCAAACAATCCCAACATTAAGGAGTTAAGAGCATACATGAATCAACAAAAACGAATCATCAAAGGAAAGAACACACCTTACAGAACCCAAGGAGAAGAGTATCATACATTGTCCGTTGAAATAAAAGAGCTGAACTTCCCATGAACGGATGAGACTGTCACACCAAACTAAACTGAGGCCAAAATCAATAAGGCCTTGTTTGGATCCTCTCCTCTAAATTTTAGAGTTCTAAACATTAGAGCTAAACCTTCAAATAGGTGGTTTAAAGTTAGTTCTAAACTTTAGCACACCTTGTATTAGAGCTTTAGACATCAAAAGGGAACTAAAGTGCTTTAAAGTTTAGAGATCTCTAAAATTTAGAGGTAGGAATCCAAACAGACTCTAAGCATAGTGATGATTGGCCCAGTTCATGGGTCGGAGAAGAAAACCACAAAACCAAACCATATCTGGGAGTTATGCAACCATGGGGGTTAGGTTCTCTCTAGTTTTAAATCCTATTTGGATGCAAAGTTTTTTTTTGAAGTATTAAAGAAATACTATAGTTTTATAAAATATTTTATTTTTTGAAAGCTACAAGATATTTAGATGTAACAAATCTTATAGTGTCTAAAACCGTGGTTTTATGAAAAACTGTAGTTTTTTTAGAGTTTTAGAAACTTCATTCATGACCTCTTTTTTCTAAACCATGATTTTGCCAAGAGTTATAAAATCACAGTTTTATGCCACTACAAATTTCAAAAAACCCACATCCAAATAGGTCTTAGGCTCAGGCAAGTCATGGACTAATATGGTGTGTGTGTTTATTAGGATGCAATATTGGACCAAATTGCCTGAGCATATCATTGCCTATACACACTGAGTGAAGAGGAAATATGTTTGGCTAGGAAACCGCTCTATCCAGCCAGGTCACCAAAATCGAGTGGCTCGTGCTCCATGCTAATATGCCCGGCCTGTTCGTCGACTTATCAACCACCGAAACAATGTTTTTCTCTCACAGAAAAACAGCAAAAAACAGCAAAAAAAAATAGCATCAGGTGGCTTATTAGCCACCAAAATGACCGAACGAACAGGAGAATTGTCTGGACTTTAATCAATGTGACTACTCTTTGTTAATCAGCTAGGGACTCGCGTCTCTGGCTCTGCTCAATGCAGGTTGCAATTCACACATATGGAGCACTATAGCATATGATGTGTAGCTGCAGCCTTGTGTCAATTCTAGTGACACAGCTTTGTTTGTCTACGAGTGTTAGATCACTCCGGTCTTGGTGGTTATTAGGACCTCTATTTGTTCTAACAGTTTAAAATTTTAATTAGATTATCTATCCTCTCTAGCCATCTTAAAATGCTTATATCCTTGTGCAGAAATAGAAAAGCATGTAAGAGAAGGACGAGGATGACAAAGACGAAGCAGAAAACTCGCGAGGGCTGCAATGAAGATATGCCTCCCTAAGGCCGTGTTTGGGACGTCGTCCATAGACCGTGCGGTGCGGTATGAGTACCGCGGCTGTCCCACTGCGGCACATAAAACGCGACTTCCAGTCCATTATTGCGGCGATGAAAAGAATCGATCCCACCGCAGGCTATTTGGTGTGATTCTTTGCTTGTTTTGGCTGCCACCGCAGAAAACGCGGTCTCAAACACGCCTTAAGTCATGCTAACCCTGGAGAGCTCGAGAGGAGAGAGAAAGAGCTTAGGGGAGAAAAGAAGAGTCAAGAGGTATTGTTTGGACTGATTTTAAAGCTCAAACGGTATTATATATATATATATATATATATATATATATATATATAATATGAATATTTTGTAAGTTTAGAGGTCTGGAAAATACAACAATATAAATGTAAGAGTAGATTAAATGGTCGGTCCTTAAATTATTGGTGATTTTTCATCCGGGTCTCCAAACTATAAAAATGACTATTTAGGTCCTTAAACTATTGCTTAGGTTTTATTCCGGTCCCCAAACATTCAAAACAGTCATTTGAGTCATTAAACTATTGTTTAGGTTTCATTCCGATCCTAAGCTACAGTGATGGCGGTAATAATTGCTTTGTTTTTATTTATTTATTTGGGCTGAATCTTTGAAAAATCATAATAAATAACAAAAAAATCATAAAATGGAAAATCCAATTTTGTTGGACTCCACATGAGTAGATCTACCCAGTGAACAAATAACATGGTATGATTTAGTACAGAATTTTTGCTATGAAGGTTTTGTGTTTTTTAATTTATTTGGACTTATTTTTTTTAAAAAAATCATAGTAAATCACAGAAAAATGATAAAATCAAAAGTCCAATTTTGTTTGACTCCACGTGAGTAGATCTATACAGTGACTAATAATATTGTATGCTTTAGTCAAACAAAATAATTATAGAAACTATAACTATGAATTATTTCAATTATAATTACATAAAAGCATATATCTAAAGCTAAAAAAAAAACTTTTTGTAGTAAAGCATACCATATTATATGTTTACTATGTAGATATACTCACGTGGAGTCTAACAAAATTAGATTTTTTATTTTATAATTTTTCTGTAATTTATTATGATTGTTCAAAGGTTTAACCTAAATAAATTAAAAAGAAAAAGATAAAACCATCGTAGAAAATATTTGTACTAAAGCATACCATGTTGTTTATTCATTGGGTACATCTACTCATGTGGAGTCCAAGAAAATTAGATTTTTTATTTTATAATTTTTCTGTGATTTATTATGATTCTTCAAAGATTTAGCCCAAATAAATAAATAAAAACAATGTAATTGACTAATTGTTACCGGGAATGGAACCTAAAGAATAGTTTAGGGAGCCAAATGATTGTTTTAAAAGTTTGGGGAGTGAGATGAAACCTAAGCAATAGTTTAGGGACCTAAATGTTATTTTTATAGTTTAGGGATCGAGACGAAAACTCACTGATAGTTTAAGGACTGATGATGTAATTTACTCTAAATATAAAGACTGGTCCTACGATATAAAGTTCATTCCAGTATGTATCGTAGAAATTTTTGCAACCCAGCCGAGATTTTTGACCGTTCACCTCACTGACTTCGGAATGGACCTGAGAGAAAAAACTGCTGCAAGTTTGAGAGAAATAAAAATTCGAAAAGGACGAGGCACCGAACTACCGTAACGGAGCACGCATTCTTTCTCCCACCGTCTCACGGGCCCACCGTCAGACGGCGGAGTCGCGGAGGCCGCAACCGCACCGCACGATTCGTCGCGGAGAGCGGAGATGGTACAACGGCTGCCGTCTGATCGGAACAACCTGCCGGCGTCACGTCACGTCGCCCAAACCTGTGGGTCCCTCCGCCCGCGGCCGCCGTGATCCTTCCCATTTTCCGCAGTTTCTCCACGTTTTCTCTTTGCTCTCCTCGCTTCTCTCCCAGAACCGTTTCTCGCCGCGGGCAGCTGCCGCGTACCGCCACCGTCTCGGCGCCTCGCCGTACTAGCCGTTTAGCCCCAGAGGCTTCTCCGATACCTGGGGAGGCGTCACCCGCGGCTTCGTCGGCCGATGAGCCGCTGCCCTGTGAGCTATCCTCATCATCTCTCCCTGTCTCCCCTCCTCTCTTCTCGTCTCTTTCCCCGACCTGCCCGTTCATATCGCTGCGTGGCGCGCGTCGGTGGCTGCACCGGTGATCGTGGTGTTATCAACGGAACCTAGTTGAGTGCCCCCTGTGCCATAGCGTCTGCTAATTGCTCGTGTTGTCGTGTCTCAGTTCATTTTTTTTTTAATTTTAAATAGGGGATATTAGTTGTCTTCCTTTAATCGAGCGCGATTTTGTTCCCTATGTCGACAGATTTTTCAACTAGAAATCTGTCAGTTTTTTGGCAAACCAACAGCTGACACGTCACAACAAAATCTGACAGATTTTCAATACAAATATCTGTCACGTTTTCAATAACCGTTAGCACAGATCCAAACCCAATAACACTCTTTCTCAGGTGCTGCTGTTCATTTGCTCTGCATGCTGTGCATTCTGAAGTCCTGGTGCCGCGTTGAGTCTCCTCGCTGTGCTGCCGGCGCAAAAATTATCAGTAGTAGTAGCAGCAGGCATCAACAATCAAACAAACAACCACAACCACTCTGTGTGTGAGAGAGAGTTACAGAGAAATGCAATATAACAAGAAGCAGGCGTCAGCAGCATGGATCATTAGCAGCTCCAAAAAACAAAACAAAAAAAAAAGGCAGCAGCAGCAGCTCAAAAAAAGCAGAAGCATGACGAGTCACCAAATAAAGAGATGTAAGCTCCTACTATTCGACTACAGCCAAAAAAAAAAAAGCCCAGCTACATAGACAACACAAAAAACAAAACCCAAACAGACAACACACACCCACACACAAAATCAACAAGTCATATATTTTTTTTAAAAAATCTGAAATATACACTGACCTTAACTAAAAATGGACAAATAACAACTCTGAAAATGCAGCTAAAGGGAAAATATAAATAAAAATAAGAAAGGTCCATGTGGTAAATTCAAAGCTATGGAGAGAGTATGGATGCTGAATAGTGCAGCCGGAACCAGGCATGTAAATCATTTCTGCCAAGGTCTAGTTCCAACAACTTGGTCAGGTTTCCAAGTGTGCTCGGTATGATATCACAGAAGGCATTTTCTTTGATGTTCAGAATGTTTAGATCTGTGAGATTTCCTACCGATAGTGGGATTGATCTAGTGAAATTGTTATCAAATGCAGGCTTAGCCTGAGATTTTTTAGATTACCAATGGAAGAGGGAAGAGTTCCAGTGAAAAATGTTAGTATCAAGTATCAACCACAAGAGACTGTAAGCTAACAAGATTACTAATGTCTTCATGTAATATCCCTGAAACTGTGTTGTATGGGAGATAGAGCTTCTGTAGTGAAGTTGAAAGATTGGAGATTGAACTAGGAAAGATCCTGGAGAACTTACAGTTAGTCAAGTCCAACACTAGAAGCTCGGAGTAGTTTTCCAATGCTCACAAAAAGACAAAGATGGTCTTCTCTGACCTCATCTTGATCCACTTCCTCACCACATGGATAAACTGGCCCACAGTGAGATCAGCAGGGACAAGGTACCTACAAGTGTTAAAACAAATATGGATCAATGTTAATTAAAAATAGTTAAGATACAGAAAGCAACAAATAGATGAATTAGTCATATTTTCAAGAACCCAAATTAACAAGACAAGAAAAAAACACAGACTTGCTTCGCCATGGTATATACATCTAAATATGACCAGCATGCAGATTATGGTTACACACAGATTTTAAGCAAACATAGCAAAAAAACTACTAGAATAACATAGGAGATATCTAGATTACAACTTACTTCTTATCAATCTCAGGGACATCAGTGTTGCCAGGTTTCTCAACAGTCACCTGAAAAATATTGATGACAACCAACAAAATAAAAAATGACATAAATTGAAATATGGCAGAATTCAAATCAATAACAACCCCCCCCCCTACACACACTCGATTTCTAGCAGCAGCAGCACCTGTAGCACCTTCAACACTAGCAGCTAGCAAGACATCACATCTGGTAAACACCTACACCCATAGACACCAACACAGAGACCCACACAAAAACATGCAACGTCCAAAAAGGACAAACACACACACAAAAACAGTGAGAAAGACAGACACAAATACACACAAAGATAGCAGAGACAGACATAGACAAACGCAAAAGCAAAGAGCAAAAATAGACAACACACAAAATATATGTTGCTAGTTCTAACACAACATTAGAAGTGGGTAGAATTTTCAATCAACTAGGAAATATAAATGATCGATCCTACATTATCCAACAGAGTCATCTCATCTGGATATCAAACAGGTAAATATATTAGAAACCTTGTCCCTTGTAGCCAATAGAGAAATTTGCAGAACTTCATCCAGACGTATCAGCCTCTAAACACGGAGATTCATCAAATCAAAGCTACTAATGTCAAGGGAGCAACCAACTGCACGCAAATACACCATGCCAAGTGCAATCTAGTCCACAGCACGACGCTCGAATCTAGAATATACTAGCGAAAAATACAAGCCAAATCACACACATCCTCCATGGACTCAAAACCAAAAATACAGCAAATCATGGAAAAATCAATCAAACAACTATAGAACCAGCTCTGCTGAACCAAAATTACCCAAACAACGCCCGCGCAGAACAAGGTCGGCTTCAATTCGCCTCAGCCTTCGCCACCTCCTGCCCCCACAAGCATGAACAGATGCACATCAGCGATAGCTCCTCAAATTAGCGACAATACAGGAACTAGGCGACAGCTCCTTCAATCGGTGACAACGACAGCTACCCAGAACAGGGAAGCCCGCGGCGACGCTCGCGCCCCAACACACCCGCCGCAAGGACATGCCAAACGGCGGTGACGGCCGCGGCACAGGGCAAGCATCGCGCGGGCACAACACTCCTACATACCCAGCAGCTCCACCCCAACTCAGCATAAGGCTCCGGATGGGGAGGGAGGAAGCCGCGTCGGAGTGGAGAGGGAGCCGCGCCGGATGGGGGAGGGAGCGCCGCCGGGGGTGGAGGAGGCCGCGCCGCCGTCGATGCGGGAGGGCGCGTTGCCGGCGGTGGGGAAGCGCGCGGTGAGTGACGGGACTGCGAGGCGGCCGCGTGAGGAACTTTGCAAACGGGGAGGACGGGGGGAAAAGATAACGGGTTTTGGATCTGAATGCTCTATTTCGCAGTTGGCGAACCCGTCAAAGAATCCAGATTGCTGCACGAATCTGCAAACACATCCAACGGCCTAGAATCTAACAGATAAAAGACAACAAAATCTGTCAACAGATAAATAGCAAAATTCTTTTTATGGTGCGCCAGCGTGTCCGAAAACTGGATTTGTCCGCGAGTCTTAGCAATTGTTACAATAGTTATACCATTCACACCATACACTTCCACTTCAGTAGTTCAGTTGCTTGTGGTAGGGAAATCTCAATGACTGAATGGCTGTGGAAATCTCTAATATATCAGTTTACTGGTTGGAATAGCTTCGAAGAGGCTTATCGTGTATGTACTTCCTCCGTTCAAAATTTTTGGACATTTTGGCTTTTCTAAATATGTAGCTTTTGCTATGCAATTAGATATACACCATGTCTAGATGACTAGATATATAATAATAATAAAAGCAATGTATCTAGAAAAGCCAAAACGTTTTATAACATAGAACCGAGGGAGTATTTGGTTTACATACTTTCTATTAGCTTCTCTATATTCATTTTAAAAGCACTTTGTAGTGTTTAGATGAATAGTGATATCTGAATATTAATGTGCTCATTGATGAATTTGTTTTTAGGTTTCCTCTCGTGCAATATAATGGTGTCAAGGCCTGTAGTGCTTGTCTTCCTATTGGTGATACTCATAGTCACGTCCCAGTTTGAATGGAAGCAACAGCTTGTAAATGAGTTGGAATCTACGGCTCGCAACCACAAACATGTTTCAAGTAGAGAAGAGCTTGTCAAGGATCAGGTGACTCGTTGTGTATCTGAATCCTTTTTAAGCAAGGCTTTTTTAGTTTTAGCCAGTGACAAAGTTTTGTCCACAAATTGATTTGAGATGAAAAGGAGCTAATTGAATAGCAAGGCTCTAATAACATGCAGATTATTGCCTCCTAGACCTTATTTTCATGGTAAATATACTTTAAGTGACACACTCAGTAACCTCATTTTAGATATATATTCTTATGTGCTTGTTCCATCACATTACAAAGATTTTTGGTTAGAAAGAACTTTATTGTGCAGTACAAGAGAATTGGAAATTTATCTGTCACACATAGGAATGTTACTTGAGGATTTTTTTATCAGTATTCAAATTTGGCTATAACCTTATACTTGTTTCAGATAATCTTCACTCAAGAAAAGATGATTCAGAAATTGAATAATTTTATCCAGAATCTTCAGCAACAATTGGTGCAATGTCGTGGCAACAATAGGACAGTCAGTCATTCTGGAACTTCTTTGACATCCTATATTAGTGAGATCCAGAGGCCGCGGATGATAGATGACTGATAATGTAGTATTAGCCTCCACAAAATAGTATTCGATCAGTTCCAGAGCAAAAGGAACGCTGATCCTTCAAAAATCTGTGTAATTTTATTTTCTCTTTCGTTTTTTTTATGCTAAGAGAACCTTAATATTCTTTGTTTTATGGTTGACATCTATATATATTTATACATATAAGCTTTACATTCTATCCTCTACAGATTTTGTGATATAAAGGTGTTTTTAAAAGTGTAAATTGCTCTTTAATGCGTGTTCTGGCATTAGCACTGAAACCTCTTCAAAGAGGAGAGGACTCTGCTTTGGCATATTACAGTCTCGTTTCTCCCCATTTCACAGCATGCTGCAACTTTCTTAAAACATCATATCAGTTTTAATGCCAATATATTTTCATTGTATGATTCTCACATTTATGCAGCTTTAAACTTTTTTCTCATTATTTCAATTGCTTTAATTTCAGCAGAATTTTTGACTTATGCTATTTCCTCATGAAATTCTTATTGTAAAAGTGTTGCTTGGCGTAGAGGTCAGGGGTCAGGGGCTCAGGACTAATAGATGAAATGTGCAGACACCATCAGCATAATTTGGAGCTTAACCTGTTTGATTGCCATAGTAAAGGATCCAGTGCCACATGTTTTCCGGTAATAACTTATAACTATGTTGTTAAAAATATATGGATAAATTGTCACTATATTGAATATTGTGCCAATACTTCTCTTGTGAATCCTGGGTTATGTAATTATGTTTGCCTTCCATACTTTCACTAAAGAAGTAAGAAATTTTCGGACTGTTAGTATATTATTTTTGGACTTCACTTGGATGCGAGACTACACAATGGTTGTTTCTGAACTTTGGAATTATGTGATAATTTTATGGCATTAATATGTACTTACATCACTTGTGGGTAAATGTTGTTGAGGGTAAGTCTTATTTAGTTCGTCCACATCACTCCCAGTTTGTCAGTACTGAACTGAAATGTATTAATGCCTCTGACTAGGTCCTCTTGTCTTGTTAAGCCACTCCTGTTACTGAGCAGCAATGTTTGAAAGGGAGCTGTCGATCTTCTTAAGTGGTAAGCTATAACCATAATAGCCTTTTTTTGTAATTTAGGGCTTGAAGCTATTGGTTTACAAGCTCTGCAGCTTTTGAGCATCCAATGCTGAATAGTACCTTTTGAGATGCGCTCATTATTTTTGCTAGTACGTATCTCTTGCTTTTGCAGCAGGTTGTACTATAAGGCATTGATGTCCATGCCAATGAAGTGCTGGAATGCTATCTTTACAGGAAATGTAGGTAATAGCACTGTGACAAACTTAAGTTTGGCACTTGGACTCTGAGTAGTGATTAGTTTACACTTTATCAGTGACAATGATGTCTGAATGTTGCTTGCATCTAAGTCCATCTGTTTGCAAGGCTTTCCTGCACATTTATCTTATTTCATCTGTTCACTCACATATCCTCTATTTCTCTTGTTGTTAATGTGGCATGGACTGGGAACTGATGCTGATATATCCATTGCCTAATTACTTTCCTAGAGTCATTTTGCTGTTTTTCAAGGCAATCAGCAAGAGTTCTAGCTACCACACTTTTATGTAACAGGCTAACAGCATCCTTGTTTCAGATGTGAGACGTGGGTAAATTCTTGAGTCATGCATATCTATCCAGGATTAAACAAGGTACGCAAAATTGCAGATTCCGGAATACCTTCTCGTAAAACTGGAGTAATTTGCTTCTGTACGGCTGGAAGCTGATTAGACATGGTTGTGTCACTTTGTCATGGAAGTGTTGAACAGTTGCCATCAATGTTACGTAGTTCTGCTCCTGGTTTTGCTAGAGTGGGTGTTCTGCAGATGTCCCTGTCTGGGAACCTCTGCTACAGAGCAAGTATCTGCAGAAAGAGGAGAGGTCGATGGCTAAATGCTGTGCCCATCTGCAGTGATCCATTATGTTCATTTCGATTTAAGATGCAAGAGTCTCTATCTCCCTGCAGTAGTTTGGTGCATGTGCCCTGTACGACATTACCTTCTATCATTAGCATCTGGCGTTGGTTGAGCGGCAGTGTCATCTGCTTCTTCTAGTTTGTGCACTGTGCAAGTGTAGATAGCAGGGCGTTGCTGTTGTTTAGCTGGATGAACACTCATTTCCAAATCATGGTTTGCCTTGGTTTTATCCAAAATCAAACTTTCTTAACATTGGAGTTGTAGAAAATTTCACCAACATCAAATTATTTTTGCTAAATTCTTTGTGAGATATATATGTTTTAATGGTTTTATTTAAAATTGTAGATGCTGATATATATTTTTAAAAGTTTGGTCAAAATTAGAGAAGTTTAAACTACAATTTGAACGACAAATGAAGATAGAAGTACCCAAGTGTCCATCATGCAAATTACCATATATTATGGAAAATAGTACTATCAGTAACCCTCCATAAGAGGAAAGGAATGAACCCTTTTGTTCTTCACGGCATTTTCGTCAGATTTACCTCTAACAGTGTCAAACTGTGGTTGTAAAAAGTCAAAAACATCCTCAATTCTAAATATAGAATTAATTTTTTAAAGCATCTTTACGATCTCAAATAAAAAAAACTTAAAACTAGAAAGTTATAGATCTCGTCGAGATCTTTGATTCTGTAAAAAATATATATATGATTTTTCTAAGACAAATTAATCATATCAAATCATCTCATTTTTATGAAAAGTAAATGAAAATATTTTTTGTACAAAAATTGTAGATATTGTCGAGAGTTTTTAGTTTTTTCATTTGAGATTGTTAAGGTGGTTTAAAAAACATATTTAAATCTAATGGTATTTTCAACCAAATCTAACGGAAATGGCATGGAGGACAAAAGAGTTCAAAGAGCTATTTTTTAATGACTTACGTGTAATTGTTAATTTTTTTAATAACATACAGATAAAAGCCTCAATTTGAATGCCTCAATTCCTCAACTTCCTTGGGTAGAGAAGAGCCTATTCCACCAGTTGAATGTATGTGGAAGAGTAGGAATAAGTAGATCGGTACCAAACCCTAGAAATCACCTTGAGGACAAATAAATCTAATCAAACCGCACAAACACAAGTGACACAAGATTTATCCCATGGTTCGGCTCGTCACCAAAGCTTGCATATGTCCATGTTGTTGAGATGTCCACACAAGGATTGGCTTACCACCAAGGTTTGTCGTTTCCCTCGTTCTCAAATCAAGAGAGTGAACTCTTGAAGTGATGAGTGATTTCTTAGCTGCAAGACAAGATTACAAGCTCCCGGGGCTGCCACACAAGTTGACAAGCTCCACAGGTGACGCTCTAGTCGACTTGGAGCAAGCTCCAAGAGTAATGCAATCCACTAGCTTGAACACAAACCAAGTGCTTTAGGTGTTGAAGAATAGTTGGGGCTGCTCTCTAATGCAGTTTGGAGGCTCAATCTCTCAAAGAATCGGAGAAGAATCGAAGGGAGAAGGCTGAGGAGCTCCAATGGAGTGAATGTGAGAGAGAGCTTCTCTGGTCGAGTTCTGGTGCAAATGATGGTGGTAACCATTGGGGAGGAAGGGGGTGAAGGAAATACCCCTTTCATCCAACGGTCATAATTTAAGTCACGACACTGCTGCTCTGCCAAAAAATGCTCCGAATGTAAAACTGTTTCAAGGGAATCTGACAAGATATGAGAGGATGTTTGGTGGATGTTGGTATAAATTAGATGCACACGAGTAAGTTAATTATCCGCAAGCGCATAGATAAATACCGATGTAGCACTTCACCGAGAGTAACCTAATTTTAAATATCGAACCCAAAGGAACGGTATTATGAGGAAGACTAAGTCTATAAACTTAACCCGTTGCACAACCAAGTATAGAAACGAACGATATGAGGAGAAAGAACCAAGGACTATCTAATTCTGCTCACTGGGTAAGCTATATCTTTTATGATCTTTAAGGGCGATGACTTAAATAGGAGCAGAAAACAGAGTTCTCTCCTACCTAGCACCTATGTGTCTGCCAAACCTATTATGGGAAATGGACTACAGAGGAATCAACGAAGCTATAAAGTCACCTTCGCGAGCTACCGTTGTCTAGAAAATAAGGGAACATTCACAAGTAAACCTAGCCTAGGCACCACACCTATACTACGAATTACTACTTCAATCAAGAAGCTATCAAGATCAAAGCACTCAAGAAGAGTTGCAAACAATAAAGAACAATAAGGATAATGTTGCTTACTTGAACCAGAAGTCGAATACCAGGGTATCTCAGGATATAAATCCTGGGCGAGAGGACTTGATCCCAAAGAATATAGTGATGAAGAAGCACCGACAGGTCGGAACTCCTCCAGAACTCTACTCTCCAACTCTATATCTCTAATCTCTAAACAAAACTAGCTCTAGATAGAACTAATCTCTCTTGATTGCTGGCCTAGATCTACTAGATAGGAATTAGGGCTTCATGCTCTAGAGCTTCAGATCTGACTTGCCTCCAGGGGGTACATGTCACACCCAATTTTAAGAATAAAATTGAATGCGAATAACTCATGTGTGCCCAGAGATCAATCACACACATAAGCCGACAAATCTTTAAATAGTACCATCACTGAGTGCTTATTACATAACGAATAATATTCTTAAACAAAACAACGGAAATAAAGATAACTCTCGCGACGAAGCTCCACTTCACAGGAACGCCGACTGGTTGACCACTAGCCTAGTACTCACGGTAGTCTTCAAAGCCATCTGAAGGGGTTGAGAAAGCAAGAGTGAGCACTTAAAGTACTCAGCAAGAGTAACATAGGGTTATGAAGCTCAAAGACCGACACTGTCTGAACTGCGGTCGCTTTTAACTTGGTCAAGTTTTATCAACACTTAGCTTTAGTTATGCATAACCCAATTAATAACCACACGATAAGATTAGTAATTAATAATTAAACAACATGATCATCTACACTGTGAGTTTTCCAGGCCGCTCGTGACCGTGAGCACGGCTATTATGATAGATTTACACTCTGCAGAGGTTATACACTTTACCCACAAGCCGTGTTGCCCTTATGCCCGGGATAGCTAGTCCCATAACACTGCCAAGGTGAGCGGGCAGGGTACACTATGAAGTCTTTCAAAAGTCTTCCCAACATGTCGACAGACCCTACGGACCCAAGGGCAAGGGGTATGTAAAGCCCCTACTCGATGGTACCTTTCGAAGCGGTATCCACCCTAGGCCATGCCCTACAACCAGCTCGACAATGGTGCCTTTCACGAACTGTAAACATGCCGGTACGAATCTCCATACTTGACTAAAGCCAGAGCCATATAGCACTCATGGTTGCATTATTATCCCAGCTTTTGCCCTACAGTGGGGTCCTATTCCATGTTGCTATAAAAGCCAATTTTATCTCATTGTTGCATATATCATTAATCAATATTCAATTCAATATTCATCATGTAAAGCATAGAAACCCATGGTGACAAGGTAAAATGATAACAACACTATGTTAAATCTAATAGGAATCAAATTAGACACATGCAATCATGATTGGATGAATTAGGGTGAATAGGTAACAAGGATGATCCCATGTTAAACTTGCCTTGATCACAAAGCTCCTGGTGATCTTGATCTGCTCCAAAGAACTCTTGCTCACCGAAGATCTCACCGGCTGTACTCGATCAACATCACCACGCAATCATCCGAACATTCATACACGAAGCAATAAAGATATGATCAGAACATTACATCATAAACAATAAGGAGGTTTTTAAAAAGGTTATAAAATAGATCTATATTTTACTACGATCACAAAGACGCGAAAATCACGCTAATCGGATCTGAAACGAATAAACTACAGATTAAACAAGATTTTGAAAAGGGCAAGATTAAAGCATTAAAAGAATTAATTTACTTTTATTTTCAAAAGTGATTAACATAGATGAAAACTATACTACTGGATAGAGCATAAAACTACAAATCTAACGCAACTTGAACGGATCGATTTGGATTTAAAACGAGCAAATTATAAGCATTTGAATATCAGTGGCAAAAGTGTAAATAAGGATTTTTATTTAATTTCGAATTAACAGATCTGAAAAGGAAATACGTTTTCCAGAGAGGAAAGCGTATTGCTGGAATCCGCTTTAGGACTGCGGGTTGAGAGGCCGAAAAGGGCAGGGACTCTTTAGCAAAATTACCCGCGAAGGGGTAAGTTTGATCTGAGGCCGTTGGATCTGATCTGGGCGATCCAGATTAGAAGGGAGGGAGAGAGGGCGGCGCGGCTGCCAGAGCAGGGCGGCGCACGGCGGCGGCCATGGCCGGCAGAGACAGAGCTCACCGGCGGAACCCGACAGAGAGCTCCAGAGCTCGGTTTCCAAAACCAGAAGCACCGGGAGAGAGAGGAGAGGGAGACAAACTCACCTAGGCGACTTGCGGGGCTCGGGATTGGCCTTGGGTGGCCGGCGAGGAGAGACAGCGGCGGCGGTTCTCCTGTGCACGGCGACACATGCGGTTATCGCCCGTACCGAGAGGAAGAGAGAGAGATGGGGTGTTCCGCACGCACGTGAGGCGAGTGCGAAACTCGGCGGGGTGCTTGCGACGTCCGGCGGCGCAGAACGGCGGCGGCGCTCTGCTCGGCGACGGCGGAACGCTGCTGCGGCTTGCGAGACCAGGCAAGGACGAGGCGCTGCGATGGGGGAAGGCGGCGCGGTGCGGTTGCTATATAAGGCGGCCGGGGACGGAGTCCCACGCGGCTACGACGCGCGGAAACCGCGGAGGAGGCGGTTGCGGGATCGGCGAACGAGCAGAGTCCTGCTCGGACTCGGGGAGGAAGAAGAGAGGGGGCGCTGACGGGCGGGCCCGTGCTGTCAGCGAGAGGGGGGGGGGGAAGGAGAGGTGGCAGCGGCTCTGGGCCGAGGTGAGCTGGGCCGGGGCGGGGTCGACGGCCCAAGGGAGAAAGAAAGAAGGGGGAGGGGAAACAGGTCGGTTGGGTGGCTGGGCCGAAAGGCAGAGAGAGAGAGGGAAAGGTTTCCATTTTATTTTCTTTTTGCAAATTGATTTTCCAAATTGATTTCTAAAAAGGTTTTGAAATATTTCTTGAGTTTTGGAAACCAACCACACAAGAAAATGCAGAGGCATGCAATGCTCAAACAAGTTAACCCTAACATGTGATATTAGTTTTATTTATTTAATTTTATGCTCACAAAATTACTTGAAATAAATCAAATTAAAGCAAAATCAAATCTAATTTCTATTTCAAATTTTAGGGTGTTACAGTACATGCCTCTATTTATAGCCCGGTGGGATGCACAACAACCGTTGGATCAAACCGACTTAATGTAGGGCCGAAATGACTCCTCAAAGGCGGTGGAGGAACACTCCAGAAGGGGGGAGAACCTTCCCGCTATAGGTGGCCGACCGGCCGGCCGGCCCCACCTGTGAGGCCCACAGGCCCTGCTTCTTTCAGGTGGTTTCTGGATCCTTCCTGAGTATTCTCGCGCACGTTTCCTTCGGCATCAAGTTTCCTCAATTTTTTGCAATTAGATCCCTCTTTTTGTCTTTTCTAAATAACTCCCTGAAAAATAATAAATCACCAAAACTCGTGGAATTTGTCAGTAATAAACCTACGTTTTCTAATATTCTTGTTCCTTGTGAGAAAGGTTGACGATTTATTTTATACCTTAACTACCGTCAACAATGGAATTTGAGCACTTGGTTGCACATTTAAGCTTTCGCATTGCATCCCCCTTTGTAGTACGGTTTTTTAAACTCAAGATCAAAACATAAAGTAATTTAGACACCTTTGAGCTGGTTGCCGCTTTGCATTGTAATTAGGGATTCCACCAGTGCATGTATTTTCCTCTTTCTCAGTATCTCTTCACAAATGTTTGCAATCATCCTTGTCTCATCTCTTTGAGCAAACACACCTTATACCTTGTGACTTGAATCTTTCCAACACATGTGAGTTCAGTCCATGACTTTAAGTCACTTCTACTAACAATTTGATCCTTAACACAATATGACTCCTCATAGCTCGATTAGTACCTCGACTCAATGCAAGTACTCTCTTCTTCACCTTATCCATAGTATCTCGGTCTCCTTGACCTTCACCTTCGCTTAGTACCTCAAAGCCCTTTCCTTGTGAAAGGATCAAGATGTCCAAGACAGAGGGTGAATTGAGCTTATTTAAATTTCTAATGCGGAAATTAAATCCTAAGAAAATGTCAATTCCCCCTAGTGCCTACAAAGATGTGTCCTAGCTAGAAAGTGAATAGCAATTCAAATAATGGAAGAACACCCTATGCAATTCTAGTCAAGCAAGTAAGAAACAAGTGCGGAAAGTAATGCTTGAAAGTAATTACGGTAAGTAAAGAGGAAGGAGGATGTTGACATGATGACGTTTTGATGAGGTATCGAGGAGTCGACACTCCCCCTAGTCCTCGTTGGAGCACCCGCACAAGGGTATCGCTCCCCCTCGATCCGCGCAAGGACCGAGTGCTCTCTACGGGTTGATTCTTCACCGCTCCGGCTCGGTGAATCGCCCACAACCGATCACAACTTGTGGAGGAGGGTCATCCACATGCTCCGGATGATCACCATGCCTTCGACAGCCACCAAACCGTTTAGGTGCTGTCGATCACCAAGAGTAACAAGCTAGAACTCTCACTTGACTCACACAAGCCTCATGAGATGGATGGATGCTCACTTGAACTCTTGGAACTCACTAATGAGGGCTCTAAGCAATGGATTAGCAAATCTCACTCCTCACTAGGTCTCTTGCTCTCTCTCACACTCCCAAGGTGTCTCACAACTGATCAAATGAGCAAAGGCAAGAGATGAGAGCAAGGGATGGGGTATATATACCCCCCAACAATTTCTTCCCATTGGCCTACTGTCTGCGCAATTTAAAGGGGCAGCAAACGCTCCGGTGCATAGCACTGGACGCTTCGGTCCCTGGCTCAACGGCTAGTCTCAGTTCAAATCAGGAGGCACCGGACGCATCGATGCCCCTGCACCGGACGAGTCCGGTGCTTCACTGTCTCCTAGGGTTCCTCTCTAGAATCACACCGGACTCACTCTAGACCTCTCTGGAATCTCTTTGAACTATCACCAGACTTACTCCACCGGACTCACCCTGCTCGAGGGCACTAAGTCCGGTGCCAGCGTTCGATGAAGCTTTAAGCACAGTGTGAGCACCGGACGCGTCCGGTGCCTCGTTGAGGTGAGTTCGGTGCCAAACCCTCGACAACGAGACTACACCAGACGTGTCCGGTGCCAGGTGCACCAGCGTGCGGTGCTACTTAAACACCTCTAACAACTCCAAATCAACTCGCGATGAATATGGAAGTTGTTCTAGGTTATCTTAGGGTCAACCTAGGCTCACTTAGGGCTATGTATGTCAAGTGTGCACCACACCTACACCATGAAACTCACCTAAGTCAAGCTACTCATTCTAACCCCCTTAATAGTACGGTCAAAGGTAAAACAAAGACCTAATCTACTCTAAGTGTCCTTCATTTCCTTATGATACTTAGACCTAGTCTATCCACGGTCTTCATCTTCATCCTTTGAAATCCAAAACGATATACATCTTGGGGGAATTAGATATACATTGGTTTCCTATTCACTTTTTGTTATCATGGCCTAACACTCTAATTGCCTCTACAAAACACATGTTAGCCATAATAACCTTGTATTGACGTTAATCACCGAAATCATGGGGCCTAGATGCTTTCACCTTGCTATCTTCACCCTATCAAGCCATACTCAAGTCACATCATATTAAGCATACATTGAAAACCATTTCTTCAATATTGTGATCTTTGCTTGAATATCTTGTAGATATGAATTGGGATCAATCAAGCTTTGATATATGAGCTCCACATCAATATGGTCAAGCCAATTCACGGTTCCTTAAATCCTCTTTATTTTGGCTTGATATCTTTAATACTTCGATATCTATCTTCACACTTCTAGCTTGATCAAAACAATGCAAAGTGATTTTCCAAATCTTTATCCATACATGCAAACCAATATAGAGACTATCTTATATCCAATATAAGTTGTGTCCTTTGTCATTTGAGCTCTGCTTGGTATTTCCTCACTTATGCATTCTTGATTCATTCTTCAACCTTGATAAAGGCTAGTTCACTATCAAACTCTTCTTGTTCATGGAAAACAACACATTATTGAGACCACTCCAAAATCATCAACTCATGTCTCATTTGTCATTTGCCAAATATGCTTGCTTTGTCATGATGATATGATATCCCACAACATAGAAGCCATTTCATAAATCCCATTTCCATTGTTGTCCTTTTTCTTGAACTAGAATGTTTCCATAATATTTCAATACAACAATACACAATTTTGACCTTTATTTCAACACTATGTGAAATACCATCAAGTTTGCTTTTCTTGTTGAACCTTTGATACACTTAGCAAACTCGTTAGACTTTTAATTGAGTTATCATTCAATTCACTAAAACTCACTAAGGGCTAGATGCACTTACAACACTCAAGTTCAATGTATTTTGGTTTCAACAACATTACGCCGAGATACATAATTTAGATCGTTGAGTCTATTTTAATAAATAAACTTACTTGGAGATATAAATGTTGCTACTATTTTTCTAAAAATCTAATCGAACTAAGAAAGTGGCACAAATACCATAGTGACATTTTTTTGGAAGGAGAGAGTATATGCTTTTTTTAAAAGGAGAGGGGGTATGCTATTGATCCAATTTTTTTTTAATAAGTTCTTCATTGTCCCTTTCCTGGCTTGAACCAATGCAATTTCATGTGAAATTAGTTTTAGTGCATTGCATGGCTGCTAGGCTATCCAAAGCTATGGTCACGATTAGGCTTTACTGACCGGAACTGATTCGAACTGCCAATATGGACCGCCACATCAGCATAAGGACCAAATTGAACCAAAATTGAAAGTTAGTTTGGCTATTTTGAGAGTTGAAGGACTAAACTGAACCTGAGACCAAAGATAGGGGGTCAATTTGGCTATTTCGCCTTTTATTAATAACTATATATTAGTACCTATGGATTTCTCATTATGGAAAAAATCATTGATTTTAAGGGGATTTATAACCTTCAAAAGGGCCTTAGCGAGATATATGTGATGCGCTCGTGCGAGAGCATTCATGCGCACGAGTGCTTGCAATTTGCTGACGCATGTCGTCGCACATGTCTGAAACAAGTAAGCCGCATATACCTGGCTCATCCATTTTAGCATCTGTCACAGTCTCGATTAACTGTAAACTAAGAGAGATCGTGTAGCATGTTTAAGAAAGCTTCTGGTAGGGATCTCACACGCAACTCTAGTCGAGAAAGTAAACGGAATTGAATGGGGATTTGGCGTAGCAGTTGACATTAGGTTTATTGCTAATGACGCTCATTTCTGTGCACACGCATCAGTCGTACTAGCTACATTAAAAGTGTATGGACTAAACATATGTACAAGATTTTAATTGCGCGCTGCATCCACATCGAGTCCATCATCCTAAGATAAATGCGCTGTCTGTGCGCTCATTCATCGAGTATTCGAGAACAACCTCTTTGAATCAACCAAGACTAAATTAAAGCTCGTGCGCGTGCGTGGACTTCATCCGCGCCCGTGAAATACTATTAATTTGGACCTTAATCTCGTCCGTGGATGTAGAGATATTATTATGTACATATACTCCCTCCGTATAAAAAAAAGACATTTAGACTATCTCCAATAAAATATGCATCATACTATGCATATAAAAAATGCATAGTGTACAGAGAAAAATATCCTCCAATAGAGTAGGTAAAGGGAAAATCTATTTTGCGTTGAAGGTGAGAGGAGATTCAGATTTGTATTTCTCTCTCTCCTCAACCCAAATTCGCAGTGCCGACCATGGTGGGCCTGGAGACCGCGTAGGAGGTGCTAGGGTGGGGCAGTCCACGAACAACGACGGTGAGACAGAGTCGCCGGCGCGGTCATGACGCGGAGCCGCCGACACGACGGGGCAGGGTCGCGACGGGGAGTCACTGCCGCGGCTAGGAGGGCCCGCGATTGAGAGCCGCCAGCGCGTCCATCAGGGACGACAGCGGGGCGAGCCCGCAATGAGGAGCCCACAGATGATGACAGTGGGGCACGACTCGTAGATGACAACGGCGAGTCAGGGTCACGATGGGGAGTACCCGTAATGGTGGGGCACGACTTGCTCGGTGCTCGGTGGTGGCAGGGAGGGAAGGAGGGTTGGCGGGTGTCGGGGTAGGGAGGTGGGCGGCGCATGGACGAGTTTTGACTGACTGGGGCTCTCCTTTTGGGTTCCCTGTTGAAGAAGGTAAGTTTTGGGTACCTGCCTTTTTTACTATGCGTGACCTAAACTGTTAAATGGGTATCGTGTTTGGGTTTTCATTGATGGAGATAATCTTATGACATGATTGTGCTTGCTATGAATCGTTAATTAGGAGGTACTCTTCCTTGTTTGCCCTTATAAAATAGCCCTACGTGTTCTCTTTGTACAAGAAAGTTTTCCAACTCATCTGGCTAGTGCGGTGAGGCGTGAGCCATGTGGTTCTGTGGTCAAAACTCAAGGGACGCGGCGTACCAAGGGGCAAAGGCAAAGCTGTTCCAATCACGCATGCATGCGCTCTGCGACTTCCTTTAGCCAAATCAGCAGAGGTTCTAGAACGTCTTCTTTTTTCTATACTGAGGGAGTATGAGCCTAGCATTTTGAGTTGTTTATCTTGCGAAAATAAAAGTCCGTTCGCCATTGGTTACTCCTCCATTCTAAATTGTTTGGCGTTTTGGTTTCTAGTTGGACTGAAAAACAAACTATATAAATAAAGAGTGCATGTGAATAAATAAGTTAGTAGATAAGATTTGGAGCAAGACTAATAGTAGTTGATTGTGTAGTAGATTAGGAAGCAAACCCAAAATAGAGTGTCCATAAGAAATGAAAGAATTAAATAAAGATCTAAACCTTAAAGAAACGACATTCTAATTTCTTCTTGGATTGAACTATGTAAATCCCCCTAAATTAAAATATAATTTATAAAAGGGCAATAGTACTATGTTTTCACATGGATTAGGTACCAGAATATATAAATGAAGTGTCTAGAAAAATACAATTTGTAAGAACTGAAATTAGTTTTATAACAAAAAGAATTGTAATATAACAGCTCAAAAACTACCATATTAAGGGAATATTCGTTACGGCTTCATGAACTTTACTATATAAACTACACCATAGAGTAACTCCCCGAAAAAACCTAAAGTTTGTAGAACACCTCTTTAGGTGCTCTCATAACTTTACCTTTTTCCTCGAGTAGAGTGTATGTGTTTGGCTAAAAATATAGAGTGGGGCTGAAAAATTTGGAGTGAAGCGATCTCAAACACCACTTAAAAACTTTTCTCGAGTCATGTTGAGAAGTCCATGCTACTCAAATTCTGATAATCACTGTTGGGTCGGAAGCCTCCATCACTATCGGACCAAAATCCATCCCGACAGGTTTATTACTGCCAAACTGGGTCTTAAACCAACCGTGATATGCTGAGTGCCATTGCTGGTTTGGACCACAACCTCGCAGTGATACTCATGACACTACTGTCGCATCTGTGTACACTCAGCAGTGAATTGTTGTGTGGTACTACCTCCGTCCCTAAAAGAATGTAATTCTCATTTTTTAAGAAGTCAAACAGTTTAAACTTTAACTAAATTTATATAAAAATGTATGAAGATTCGTGATATGAAACTAGTATCATTAGATTAGTTATAGAATATATTTTCATAATAAATTTATTTAGAAACATAAATGTTAATAATATTTAATATAAAACTGGTCAAACATGAACAACTTTAACTGACATGATTCCCACAATTACTTCTTTTAGGGACGAAGGTAGTACTATAGGTCCAATACCACATTAACATTTCGCATCACACACACACACTGACACACACCACACATTTCTAATAAGATACAATACATTATATATATAACTATAAGACAAATTAACTTAATATAATGAAGTCCTTACAAACCAATATCTCGTTACTTAGTTTCTTACACCACCCGTTTATTAACAAACCAATGTTTCTAATCAGGAACACACCGCTACTCTTAGTTAAGCCCTTTCAGCTCACACTTAGTGACCTCATTCACCTCGTAAAATGAGATAGTCCATGCACCGAACATCTCTCGTGAAATGAGCTTCTTTGCTTCCTATGAGTTGGTGGGAACATACTTAGGTACCATGACCAGAAATACAATAGATCACTAAAATTTGTAGTTTGACCAACCATAATTATTCTTTAGGATCAGTACCTCAAGCACAAAATATAGTGTTGTCCAATGAGTCAGACAACCTTTTCAACACCATACAAACTCTCTCTCTCTCTCTCTCTCTCTCTCTCTCTCTCTCTTTCTATACTTTTATCATTTCCAAATTGTCTAGACCTTTTGTGCTCCTAAGTAACACCTTTGGTGCAATGTTCCAAAGCATTTCCTCTAAACAATCACCATCGTCTTCATCCCCAACATGTCCACCATCATAGCCACCACTTCCATCATCATCCCCGTCACGTCCATCATCATTGGCACCACTACCTTGTCATGGCCACCCAATTCATAATCAAGATCAACCATATATGTGTCCATATACTCATCTTTGTCATGAAATTCTTCTTCCGTCTCAGTATCAAAGAACTCTTTGACATGATGGACCTAAATTGTGTAGTCCTTCACAAAACCTTACATGATCAAGTGTGATATGATTGTACTCACATATTTCAAAGTGACTATGTTCCTGCAGCTCCTATATGGACAAAAAAATTCCAGTTTCATTCTAGGTCATTGCATGCTTTCCTGCGGCCATCCACTTCAAACTTCAAAGCATGAAAGTGGCCTCCATTTTGATGAACTAGACATCCATGAGTTTATGTCCATCTTTTTAGACATCAAAGCAAAAAAAACTTAGTTAATATAAAATGGCAATAATTAGTTTTTAACATTTGTGCAAGGTCATTCTTGTTTCAAGTACAAATAAAATTGATCAACTTTACTTCAATCATATGACTGAAAAATATAAATCTCTACATTGCTACCTATACATATGTAGGTATGATTAATAGCCACCTAATCAAACAATTAATTATTTTTAATTTATAATTTTAGTTATCAAATTTAAATAAGAACAACTGATATTCAACCCATTGTTGATGCAACTTAATCCTTTCAGAAACAATTAATAGTTATTGACTAACAAATTAGATAGTTTAAGTTCTAAATCTAGTAATAGATCCAAACTCTTAATCCCTATTCAGAAACTAGCTAATAGACCATAAAACTCAACACATGACCACTAAATAAGGGTATAATCTTGTTCCTCTGCTAAATTTAACCTCGGGACTGTTTTGATTAGCATCCCCAATAGGGTTGAGAGGTGAAAGCTCCTCTGTGGAGGCTAGTTGGAGAAGGTCTTCTGATAAAGGTCGGTGGGAGAAGGCCCCCTGATGAGGGTTGACTGGAGAAGGTGCCATGACGAAGGCTAGCGGGGGAAGCCTCCGGGGGTGGAAGGACGAGGCCCCCCAACGAAGGCAGGAAGGAGAAGCCCCCCCCTCGGTGAAGAGCAGTAGGAGGAGGTCTCCCGGTGAAGGCTGGCAGGAGAAGACACCCCCAACGAAGACCAGCGGCAGAAGGTCTCTCAGTGAAGGCTGGCGGGAGAAGGTCTTCCGGTGAAGATTGGCGGGAGAAGGTTCCCTGACAAAGGCCGACAAGTGATGGTCCCCCGGTGAAGGCGGGTGGGAGAAGGTGCCCCAATGAAGGCTGGCGGGAGAAGGTCTTCTGATGAAGTTCTCGGACGAAGGTTCCCTATGGAGGTCCGATGATTATTCTGTGTGAAGGCTCCGCGAAGATTGCTCCATGACGAAGGCACCACAAAAAATGTGTGTGAGAGGAAAGAACCTCTTGCCCACATGATCTTGGCATTATATATAGGCAATGATAATTTACATGCTGCCCCTTGACTAGGGTGAATCGACAAGTCACTACACTAAGTCCTGTTGGGCCTCTTCAAGGGGGAGTTGGCCCATGTGTATATGGACTACCCCAACAGGGACCTTTAGATGATTGATCTAATTTCTTTTATAATTGCCCCGAAAGAGAGAAGTGTTTTTTTTTGGAAAAGAAGACTTGTCGCTCTCCTAGTTGCTTAAGAACCCGGAGCTCTCTACACAATTCTTTCCTCTCAGGTCTTTTCATACTTGTGAACTTGAAGCCAGAAGCTTTCTTTCTTTGCAAACTACAATGAGAGAGAAAATCAATAACCAAATTAATAAATTAATCTACCACTAACCATTCAAAAAAATATTAGGCATAGCGTGTACACACCTTCTACAGTCAAATCATCAAGAAATCAAGAGCAAAACCTTTCCCCTTAAATTTGCAATCTTGGAAAAGTTGTCCAACACCTTGCTCCTTTGCTCTTCCTCCTTAGGATATAGTTCTACTCCAAGGAGAATGAAGGGGGCTACTTATACAGTAGGCCTATAATAGTAGAGGTTGTTATGAAACGGTGTCTCCTCTAGGAGACACCTCTTCGGTGCTCTCATCATTAGTGAATAGGATTAATTGTTAATCTTAGCAGTTAACACCACGAAGGGGCATGTCTCTTCGTGTTAGACTATTCCAGTGAACAGACACCTTCTCCCGAATAGTCGTGTCTGTACGACGTCCATACGACGTTCGTACGACACGTCCTTTCACATCCATTCTACTGTTCATTTACATTCAATCTTAACACGTTATCAGCATGGGCTCTACTAGAACAGAAGAAAGGAGCAACGCATGCATGCACGCAAGAGGCACTCATCCCTCGGTTCATCCGGTAAGATGACTAAGATTGACTTACCAACGCATGTTGCCCACTCTCTATTCTTCGCCCTTCGCCGCCAACAGTACGCAGACAACCGCGGCCTGATCTACCATGTCAACCATGCATTGTGCCATAGCGTTTTCGAGCGCCTCGGGCCTCGCTCTCGCTGCGATGACACTGCTGGTAGATGGCATGGTCCCTTCAGCTGCATCTTCGAGTCTACTGTCGACACCATCCGCGCACAGGGTGTTCGTCGTCGCCGCTAGATCCTGACCCGTCGTGGACGCGACACCTCTCCTTGTAACCTGGTGCCACCACTGGTTGTAGCCTCGTGACAACCCGAGTTGAAGCCCAGGCCCAGGCGCCACCGCCGGTTGAAGCACTAGCTCCACCGGCAGTAGAAGTGCCTGCACTGGTGATGCCTACGGAGGTCGTCGCAGCGCCGTACGCCCCCATGGAGCTGTGGACTCCACCAACCGCACCAAGTCTCTATTGGTGCGATTTCTGCAAGGAACGGTCGTCCATCCCTCATCTCCTCGACGTCAATCCGCCACTACCGTCGCCCACATCCGGTCACTCCGACCCCGACGGTGCTTGGTAGTGGAACCCTCGGAGGCCCCCTCGACCCGTTGTTCTTGAACACTGAGGATGCGCCGATGCTTCATGGCGGGATCTTCAAAGGATCCGCCCCCGGCGTCGGGAACACGACTCCTCTGACAACGCCTCCTCCGAGAACACATCAATCAGTCCTAGGCTACTCTCTCCAAGATCTCAAGGGCATTAGTCCCGCTCTTTGTACACATCGCATTGCTATAGAACCTGAGGCCATCCCATCTAGAGAACCCCACCGTAGATTGAATAATGCGATGAGAGAAGTAGTAAAGAAAGAGGTCTTGAAACTCTTGCACGCGGGGATCATCTACCCTGTTCCTCATAGCGAATGGGTCAGCCCTGTGCAAGTAGTGCCTAAGAAGGGAGGTATGACGGTCGTTCGAAATGACAAGAACGAGTTGATTCCTCAACGAACCATCACAGGTTGGAGAATGTGTATAGATTACCGAAAACTCAATAAGTCTACAAAGAAATATCACTTCCCGTTACCCTTCATCGATGAGATGTTGGAACGGCTTGCAAAGCATTCTTTCTTTTGTTTCCATGATGGTTATTCGGGATATCATCAAATACCAATCCACCCCGATGATCAAAGTAAGACTACTTTCACATGCCCTTATGGAACATATGCATATAGGTGAATGTCATTTGGCCTATGCAATGCTTCTGCTTTCTTCCAAAGGTGCATGATGTCCATTTTCTCCAATATGATCAAAGAAATCATGGAAGTTTTCATGGACGACTTCTCTGTCTATGGAAAGACTTTCGATGATTGTCTTGAGAATCTGGATAGAGTCTTACAAAGATGTGAAGAAAAGCACTTAGTCCTGAACTGGGAAAAATGCCACTTCATGGTTCGCGAAGGCATAATGCTAGGACATAGAGTGTCCGAACACGGGATAGAAGTGGATAGAGCTAAGAATTAAGTCATAGAACAACTTCCACCTCCCAATAATGTTAAGGGAATCGGTAGCTTCCTTGGGCACGCAGGCTTTTATAGATGGTTCATCAAAGATTTCTCTCAAATTGCCCGTCCTTTAACAAACCTGCTAGCTAAGGATGCACTCTTTGACTTTAATGATGAGTGCTTAGATTCCTTTCACTATCTCAAGAAAGCACTTGTCTCAGCTCCAATCATCCAACCCCCCTGATTGGAAGCTTCTATTGGGGATATTACCTCAACATATCTCCAGGGACCTATATGGGCCTCCCGACCAGGAGGTGGGACAGCACCCCCCAAAACACAATCTCATCACATCTTGTAATCTATCTCTCAGATCAATACAACCACCAGAACACAGGATGTTGGGTATTACGGCGATTTGCCGGCCTGAACCTGTCTAAATCACCATGTCTATGCTCTCTATGTTACGCTTGACCGCCGTTTCCATACCTCCACCTACAATCTACTACCGTAGGGTACCCCCTAGGTTGACTGCGACGCATATTTTGTCGACAGTTGGCGCGCCAGGTAGGGGGTGTGTGCAACGACGTCATGGCTCGTTAAGCAATCATTTCCCCCGTCGACGGCCCTCGTCGACGGATCTCGTCGACGTCCCCTTGTCATCACCCTGGTCAACGGTCCGCCGCCGCCGACCACGTTGGTGGCCCTTGTCATGACCAGATCAGATCTATGATCTGGACCGGCGGCGGCACCGTCCTTGCCTCGAAGATCGTCATCAACTCGCCATGGCTCCCCACGTCGTTCTTCGCCGCTGACCACGTTGGTGGCCCTCGTCGTCTTCAGCCGTCGATCCCGTTGATGACCATCGTCGTCCTTCGCTGTCGATCCCGTCGACGGGCCTCATCGTTCTTCGCCGCCGACGCTGTTGGCAGCCCTCATCGTTCTTCGCCACCGACGCCGTTGGCGGCCCTCGTCGTTCTTCGCCGCCGACGTCATTGGCGGCCCTCATCGTTCTTCGCCGCCGACCACGTTGGCGGCCCTCGTCGTTCTTCACCGCCGACGCCGTTGGCGGCCCTCGTCGTTCTTCGCCGCCGACCACGTTGGCGGCCCTCGTCGTTCTTCGCCGCCAACCACATTGGTGACCCTCGTCGTCTTCCGCCGCCGATCCTGTTGACAACCATCGTCGTCTTCCACCGCCGATCCCGTTGACGGCCATCGTCGTCCTTCGCCGCCGATCCTGCCAACGGGCCTCGTCGTTCTTTGCCGCCGACGCCGTTGGCGACCCTCGTCGTTCTTCGCCGCCGACCACATTGGTGGCCCTCATTTTTATTCGCCGCCGATCTCGTCGATGGTCATCGTCGCTCCTCACCGTCGATCCCAACGGTGGCATTCGTCGCTCCTCACCGCCATCCTATCGACGACCTTGGTTGTTCTTCGCCGCTGACCTCGTCGCCATGGTTCGCCCCCGCAGCTCGCCTCGTCGACAACACGCCTCGTCCCTCGTCATCTGTCGTCAACAACACACTGCGACCCTCGTCGCCAACATCGTCAATAGCCCTCGTCGCCAACTCGTCATAATATTCAGCAACCTCTACCAAACGCTCACGACGTTCGACGACCTCTTCAAAACGACCACGACGTTCGGTGACTGTTGACACAAAAACCGTCGAGGCTGCGATCATGTTAGGCTTTAAACCCAAAATCCTGAGGTGTGCCAGTCGATTTGACCAAATAATCGACAAGGATGATAACTAGAACAGATGCAGAACGAGACGACAACGATGCGCCCGGACGTCAAGGCTCTGATTTGCTCAAAACGCGGATCTTGCAAGGTTGACAGAGATAATCCGTCGAAACTTTGTAAGAACTCGTAGATGAACTAAAACTAATGCAAAAAATTAGATTTGCTGAAAAAGTAAATGAAAATAATAAGCTCTTTGATTGATTGTGTATATATTTTTACACCACCCCTTCGGTACATATTTATACTCCAGCAAGAGGAGTTGTAAACAGACACGACTCATATTTTTTCCTAAACAAAACTCCTATTTTTAAGGAAATAAACGACTCGTGCAAGAGTCGGACTCAAACTATAATAATAACACTGGTATAAACATCACCAGTTTCCATATCCGTCTCCTTTACGATGAAACCTTCCATCGGCAAACTTTTAGTCTGCAACCTTCCTCTAATTCCATCGGTAGCACCTCTGCTTCTATCGGTAACACCTTTCTGCTTTCATCGGCAACATTCCTTTCTCTATCGGCAACATCCTCTTGCCCTCATCAACAGTATCTTCCTGCCTCCATCGGCAACAAATCTCTGTCCTTATCGGCACCATTCTTACTCTTATCGGCAACGCCTTCTCACTTCCATCGGTCACATATTCCTGTTTTCATCGGCAACATTCTTACCTTTATCTGCAACGCCTTCTCACCTCCACTGGCAATTCCTCAAACTCACCATCGGTACTCTAGTCTTACTCTAATCGGTAATTTAACCAGTGACACCCTGATGCCAATAGATATCGGCAATCAATTTCTTACCGATCGACACAAGCCTTAGCCCATATTGACACATGCCAAAAAGCGGTGTCAACACATGCCCCCCAATTTCGGAGAAATAAATATTTTATCTGCCGAAATTTTCTCTACTGCAACCTTCTCCTTCAAGATACCTACACGACTTTCTCGATTCCCATGCGCAAAAAACTGCAAGTTACCAACAGAACCCCGTAACTGTAGCGTGAACAATTATTTTCCACTCTCATAATTCCTCGATCATCACGCGAATCCACTACCATACCCTTCCATATCTCTTCTCAGTGAAAAGAAAACCCTAAAATGCCCCTGGTGTCTCCAGGCCTATAAAAATCACCGTCATCCAACCTGTTCTTCACCCCGAGCTCACATCCTCATTCGCTTTCATCCCCCATTTCACCGGCGCCTTCGAAGAACACTCCAGCGACATTCAACCGGTGGCTCCTCCCACCAGCAAGGTGCGACCTACAAGAACTCTTCCGACCCAATGGCGATCAATTTCACCGTCCCTACGGTCAATTTCTCTTCCTCTCACTCCATACTTTGCGATCTTCTTCTGCATTGTTTCGTGATCTCTTTTTCCTCTCCCTTTTTGTTTTCTGAATTTAGGAAATGCGCAATAGAATAGTAATCCCCACCGATCAACCACACGTCTACTGTTTGGATCCGATGGGGAACACCGATCCAACCGAAACCATAAATGCAGAGGTCAACTGGGTTCCTTTCAGAGCCGAACACTTTGATCTAGGGTTATGGGCAGATATCTTCCGTTCTTGGCCCAAACCTACCAAAGGGTGGAAAAACTAGTACCTAAGGATGGCCAGATCGTAGCGAGTTTACTGGGTAGAGCGCCAACTGGATCAATGTATCAAGTTATCCATTGCCGATATGGCAAAAAATGAATCCATGATGATCGCTGCATCCTACTTCTGGTCTGACACCATGAATGCATTCCTATTCAGACATGGACCAGCTACTCCTACACTTGTCAATGTGTACATGCTTACTGGCCTTGATATTTCTTCTGCCGATGATGCCAGTCTCTTCAACAGAAAGCCTGAGCATCGGGTAACTACCCGCAACATCGGTGGTTGGACTGGATATATCTAGGAATACCAAAAGACTGGATCGGTAGGCCAGAGGGAGCACACCACCTTCCTAAACATGTGGCTGGAGAAATTCATCTTTTGCGGCAGGACAGTCGGGCCAACCAACATGTATCTCCCGGCAGCATAACTCTTAGCCAATGGAGCTCGACTTCCTCTTGGTCGATATCTCCTCGGTGCAGTTTACCGTCTTCTGCATAAAGTGTCAGAGAAATTGTTACGGGGTGAACCCATCGGCAACATTGGAGGGCCCTAGTGGGTTATGAATATGTGGCTGAACGCTCATATGCACAAAGTCCTCCAATTTGATCTGTTCAGTCAAGAATTTCCACGGGACCTAGCTGAAGACCACACGCTTGCCGACGACAAAACCAGCAACTCGCTCTCCTCTCAACTTCGGTGAAGCCATCGTAGTCCTACCTGGGACTGATGCTAATGAGGACCAGATCGGCAGATTTTTCCAGAGACTTTACTGTGGAATCCCTTCCGCAAACCGGGCTTGGTGGCCCTATGTTGATGCCGATATCAGATTTCCTCTTTCCTTCAACATCGCCAATGCAGATTTAGACAAATATGAAGAAATCATGAGAGCCATCCTCATCCCTCGTGCAATCCCAGTGAATATCTTCGGGAGCGGGAAGAATACACAGGCTTCCTACTAGTTCTACTACCCATCGACAGCAGCAAGGCAAGTAGCATTCGGGCAACTGCCAATCAAGCTATGCTACGCCAATGTGGTGAAGCCCAGAGAAGCCATCACCAGTGCCATGGACTAGAACAGAATCGTCCACCTTTCCCCTCATGCCGATACAACCAATATTGACTTGTCTACCTGGGCGCCAATCTCCTTCGTCACTGAGTCATACAAGTTTTGGTGGCAAGAGTGGAAGGACCAACTGTTCTATGTATCATCGGACTACTATCGACACCTGATTGACACTGATCACGTCATTCCCGATACTGCGGTAAGCTCTTCCTTGATATTACCCCTTTTTTCTTATTCCAAATGTATCAGCAACTGACTCTGTTAACAAGTTAATGACTTAATACCAAAGAAGAGCAGAAGTGGAAAAAACTTCAACCTACGACCGACCAATCCCACATCGGTAATTGGTAGCAGGGCTCCATCATTATCTTCCTTCTTGCAACAAAGGGTAGCTCCCAAGGTCACCATCAAGCCAAAGTCAACACCGACTATAGCGGCTGCCACTCCATCGACTGCTGCTGCTGCTCTAGCGCAGGCTTTTGAGGTAACAAATTTCTATCAATTTATACCGATTTCGTATTTTCATCGACAACTTATCATTCGGCTTGTATTAACTGTTCTCCTGTAGCAGACAAGCTCATCGGCAGTTACTCCCAGCTCTCAAGCTCCCCAAGTCCAAACTGCCGATGCCCCCCAAGTACAGCAGTCGACGCGCCAAGGCTCACCAAGTACCGCTCCTCGACAAAAACGCCTAAGGCCATCATCGACAGCATCTTCTCAATCTCCTACCGATGCGCCAACACAAGAGCTAGCATCGGTGCCTGCCCCTGACCAGATGCCAGTCGAAGCCTCCACCCAAGAGACAGCGCCAGTGCCGCAGGGATTAGCTGTAACAGAAACGTCACCGGCGTCGGCATCAGCACTGACACTAACAATTCCAGCCACAGAAGCAAGTTCATCGGCAACCATCGCCGATGCCCAAGACACCACCGCGCCAGCTGCTTTGCCGAGCCCGAGGCAAGAGATCCATCTAAAGATGGTAAACTGACTGTCATAAACTTGCAAAACACAAACTTGTGATCAACAAACTCTAATCCTCTTCTTTTCAGGCCCAAGACTCCCCAACAGCCTATTCTCTTTTGCCATCAATATACCGGACGATGACGAAGAAGAAGAAAGCTCTGCTCCACCATCAGATGCTATATCGGTAGAAGTGAAATCCAAACTTGAAGCACTGTTATCCTTACTGCAGCAAAGCACATCCGAACTAGTCCAAGATTCAAATGCAGTAAGGATAGCTTTCAAGGAAATTCAAGGCCAACTGCCTGCCGATGTCGAAGAAATACTCTTCCAAGCGGCGTTTCTTGAGAGCCGACAACTCCAATACCAACGGGCCTCACGCCGCATTGCCGGTAGGGCCGCCTAATCAAAGCTTGAAGAGGAGATGCTCCAATTCAAGCAAACTGCCGATGAAAAGCACAAGGGCATCGGTCACCTAGAAGCCTCTAGCATCGATCTCGAACAAGAAATTACCCATCTATCGGCAAGAAAGGAAGAACTACTAGCAGAGCTGAAGAAAGTTGATGATGCCTTAAACGTGGCCAACCAAAAGAAGGCTCAACTTCCCGATGCCATCAAAGCTCTACAACAAGAAAGAGATGCTGACGCTCGGCAGACCCTTCTATTGAAGAGAAAGATCAAGCCCATTGAAGGCACTGCCGATGACGATGCCAAGGAGATAGAAGAAGCAGACCAAATTTGCCTTCATGCGATTTCATCTATTCAGTCTCTCTTGTAATCTTGTTGTGCCGACAACTCAAAACTTGATGACTGGCTTGTATTATAACATCAATGCCTCTTTTGCTGACGCTATGTATGATAAGCCTATTATCGGTATTTACATGCGTACTCCCTCCATCCCAAATTGTAAGTCATTCCAAAAATCTTGGAGAGTCAAAGCATCTCAAGTTTGACCAAGAATTATAGACAAAACTACAAAGATTTATAACATCAAATAGGTATATTATGAAAATATAATTGATAACGAATCTAATGAAACTTATTTGGCATCATAAATATTATTATATTGCTATATAAGTTTGGTCAAACTTGAGAAACTTTGACTCTCCAAGATTCTTGGAATGACTTACAATTTGGGATGGAGGGAGTATTTCTTTACGCATCTTCTTGGAATGACTTACAATTTGGGATGGAGGGAGTATTTCTTTACGCATCTGTCCAGATACTAGGATAATACTTCTTTAAATATTTACCATTGATTGCTCTGGAAAACGCAACCCCTTCAAGGGTTTCCAAAATATAAGCATTACCAGGAACAGACCGATTTATCCGAAAAGGACCCTCCCAATTAGGAGACCACTTTACAAACTTTGAACTCTTAGTCCCAATCGGTAAAATCAGTTTCCACACCAGATCACCATCGGCAAATTCTTTCGCTTCCACTTTCTTGTCATACCACCTGGCAACCCTTTTCTTGTTCTCTTCAATGCTGATTAAGGCCCTCAACCGATGGCTCGCCAGATCTTCCAACTCATCTTTCATAAGGACATCATATTCATTGGTTGTTAATTGATCCTGGGAAAACAATCGTCTAGACCCAGTTTTAATCTCCCAAGGCGAAACATCATCGTGCCCATACACCAACTGTTAAGGTGAAACTTTAGTAGCGCCATGGCATGCCATCCGATATGACCATAATGCTTCATTTAGCACAACATGTCACCTTCTAGGGTTCTCTTCAATCTTGCGCTTGATAAGTTTAATCACCCCTTTATTAGTTGCTTCGGCCTGACCATTAGCTTGAGCATAATAAGGAGAAGAGTTTAAAACTTTAAATCCCATGCCGACAGCAAATTCATCAAACTCCCCCGATGTAAACATTGTCCCTTGATCAGTTGTAATATTTTGAGGAATACCAAATCGGTAAACAATGTGCTCCTTCACAAAGTATATCATGTTTGCCGATGTCACCTTTTTAAAGGAATGACTTCAACCCACTTCGTGAAATAATCGGTAGCAACAAGTATAAATTTATGCCCTTTACTCGATGACGGATAAATTTGGCCGATGAGATCAATAGCCCATCCTCAAAACGACAAGGCTTGATTATAGGATTCATTGCCGATGCAGGTGCTCTTTAAATATTACCAAACTTCTGACAATCTTGACACCCTTTAAAGTATCTGAAGCAATCTTCAAGCATTGTTGGCCAATAATACCCATTCCATCTAATCATCCACTTCATTTTGAATGCCGATTGATGTGCTCCACATACTCCTTCATAAATTTCACCCATCAACTCTTTCGACTCTTCTTTACCAAGACATTTGAGTAAAACTCCATCAATTGTCCGATAATACAAGTCATCATCAAGGAGCACATACTTGGTAGCCTAAAACCTCAAACGCCTTTCAACTTTCCTAGAAGGATCCCTTAAGTAATCGGCAATCTCTTTTCTCCAATCATCGGCAACCATTACCGATGTCATTATTCCCCGAATCGGCTGATATCCAGAAGCGTACTGTGCTAACCGATTAGCCTCTTCATTACGCAATCTAAGAATATGCTCGAGGCGGTATTCTTTAAATTCCTTTAATAATTGCAAACACTTTTCATGGTGCGCAATCAAAATTTCACTTCGACATTCATATGTTCCAATTAACTGATTGATCACCAACATGGAATCACCAAAGATTTCAACGGCATCGGCACGCACTTCCCTGAGCATTTCCAATCCCTTTAACAAAGCTTGGTATTCAGCATGATTGTTCGTTGAAGTTGCAACAATCGGCAATGAGACCTCATACTTCTGCCCTCGGGGTGAAATTAGCACAATACCCATACCTGCCCCTTCCTTGGACGTGGACCCATCAAAGAACACAGTCCAAGGAGCAATCCCTACGGAGCTTACTGTACCACAATGTTGAGTAACAAAATCGGCCATCACTTGACCCTTAACTGCTTTAGCCGATTCATACCTCAAGTCAAATTCTGACAGTGCTAAAATCCATTTTCCGTTCCCACCACTCAATATCGGCATTGACAGCATGTATTTAACCACATCATCCCTGCATATGACAGTGCACTCGGCTGATAATAAATAATGTCTCAACTTAATGCAAGAGAAGTATAGACATAAGCATAATTTCTCAACGACCGAATATCTGGTTTCGGCTTCCACTAGCCTCCTACTCAAATAATAAATTACACATTCCTTCCCTTCAAATTCTTGGATTAAGGCTGACCCGATAACACTGTCATTGGCAGACAAATATAATATGAAAGGCTTCCCATGTTGAGGCGGAACCAGGACTGGAGGGTTTACCAAATATCTTTTAATTTCTTCTAAGGCTGATTGATGTTCTTTCTTCCATGCAAATTCTTGACCAGCCTTCACCTTTAACAGCGGGCTAAAAGATTTAATCTTCCCAGACATATTAGATATAAATCTTCTAATAAAATTAATCTTGCCGATCAAAGACTGCAATTCAGTCTTGTTTGTGGGAGCAACCACCTTGTTAATTGCATCAATAGATTTTCTACCGATCTCGATACCTCTTTGATGCACCATAAATCCTAGGAATTGACCTGCCGATACATCAAACGCACATTTATTAGGATTCATCTTCAACCCATGTTCCCTTGTGCACTCTAGAATCTTTCGCAAATCGGCAAGATGCTTCTCAAAGTTTTTGGACTTGACCACCACATCATCAATATAAATTTCAACTATCGTGCCGATATACTTATGAAAAATGAAATTCATTGCTCTCTGATAAGTAGCACCGACGTTCTTCAAACCAAAAGTCATCACGACCCACTCAAATAAATCGACATGACCTGGACATCTAAGGGTAGTCTTGGATATGTCTTCTTCAGCCATGAATATTTGATTATATCCAACATTACCATCCATAAAACTAATTATTCGATGTCCAGCAGCAGCATCAATTAGTAAATCGGCAATGGGCATCGGGTAACCATCCATTGGTGTAGCCTTATTGAGATTCCTGAAATCAATACAAACACGAAGCTTTCCATTTTTCTTATACACAGGAACTACATTAGAAATCCATTCGGCATACCGACATTGCCGAATAAACCTAGCCTCAATTAATTTTGTAATCTCAGCTTTAATGTCAGGCAATACCATAGGATTGCATCGGCACGCAGGTTGCCGATGTGGTTGGAAACCAGATTTAATAGGTAACCGATGTTCGACTATTGATCGGTCTAAGCCAGGCATCTCTGTGTAATCCCAAGCAAAACAATCTTTATATTCCTTTAATAAATCATTCAACTGTTGTTTACATTGGGAATCTAACTTAGCACTAATAAAAGTAGGCCTATGCTTACTACCATCGCTGATATCTATTTCTAACAGTCATCTGCCGATGTGAACCCTTGCCCAAGTTTTCCATCATCGGTGAACTGATCCATTAAAACTCTTCTTCAGAACCGACTGCTTGGATCGGTACGATTCGGTAATCGGCAACCTTGAGGAACTCCGTATCCCAAGCTTCACCTGATATGCACTTGGTTTGTTCATAAGTTTCTTATTCTGCCGATGCAACGATTAACGAAGCCTCACTCTGGACGACTTCAATCCTATCTCCAACCCACTGCACGAGGCTCTGGTGCATTGTAGAAGGGATACAACAATTGGCATGGATCCAATCCCTTCCTAGGAGCAAGTTGTAGGTACCTTTGCCATTGATCATAAAAAATGTCGTCGGCAAAGTTTTACTGCCGATGGTCAATTCAACGCACACTGCTCCCTTAGCTGGTGACACATTTCCTTCAAAATCTTTAAGCATCATGTTTGTCTTAGCTAAGTCCTGGTCACCTTTCCTAAGCTTCCTGAACATAACGTACGACATTATATTGACTGCCGCTCCACTATCTACTAGCATCTTGGATACTGGCTGCCCATCAACTTTGCCTTTGACAAACAAGGCCCTCAAATGCTGCCTTTCATCATCGGTAGGCTTTTCAAAGACAGTTGCCATTAGGTCTAGTACTAACTGCGCCATCTCAACAGCTTCTTCCTCATCATCAACAGTCGCCATAAATTCCACCGGCAATGTTACAACCATATTGATTCCTGTTGATGGATTGCTATCCTTGCGTTTTGGCATCCACTGTTGAACTGGAGATTTCTCCCTTAAAGGATTTTCACTATGATACAAATCTCCTTGGCGTTCACGCTGGAGCCTCCTTCTCTGAGTCTTCGTCAGACCCTTGGGGCACCATTGAGGAAGCTTAGTTTTCCAAACAGGCTGGTACTGTTTCTCACCGCTCGTGTCTGCACCACCCCTTATGTTTGGATCTGTAGAGAATATCTCTTCATTGGGTACTCTTGCATTAGTCATCTCTTCAAGATCTTCTTGATGAACATGCTTACCGAGCCTGTCATGTACGCTAAGCTTGCCCCCCCAGCCGATCATGTGCAGATTTTTTCTCTCTGATCGGCCTGCCATAGCTTAATGCCTGATCATCGAAACATGGTTTCTTTTCTGACCGATCGGCAGGATAGTACCCATTACACTCAGGGCAATTATCGGTAGTGGGTAGCTTGATGCCTTCTTCCCAGCAATGAACAAAGAAGGGGCACCTCCAATGATCTTTGTGCCGATACCACTCTTGGCGTCTTTCTTCGTCTTGCTGCCGATATCGTTCTTCCTGTGATTGCCGATACTCTTGCCGTGGCTGCCTATGCATAATTATGACGCCATGAGCTCTCCTGGCGCTACTGCTTTCATCGACAACCCTCTTGCCCTTTCTGTCATCGGCAAACCCTTTCCTTTTCACATCATGCGCGACTATCTGGTGTTCAGGATCCACCGATGCATTTTTGTTGGCAGCTTCCGACGTCAGCACTTTAACCTTTCCACTAGTTTCCACCATATTATTTGGAAACAAGTGTTGATCAATCTTCATCGGCTTCTGGGTTTTAGGATTTTCAAACTTAATCCGCCCAGATTCAATTTTTGATTGCAGCTGCTGCCTAAAAACCCTGCAATCATTAGTATTGTGTGAAGTTGCATCATGCCACTTACAATACCTGATCTTCTTGAGCTCTTCTGCCGATGGAATCACTTGATTAGGCGCCAATTTAATCCGCCCTTCCTGCAGCAACAGATCAAATATCCTATCGGCCTTGGTAACATCGAAGGTGAATTTTTCAGTCTCTTTCTGGCCGAATGGACAAGACACAGGCTTCTTATTCTTGACCCATGCAGCAGCACCGATACTTGGCTCCTCATCTGAATCGGAATCTTCTTCTTGCCCAAGGTAGGATACCTTTTTATTCCAAGTTTTCCTTGGTTCGAAAGTTTTAACGTCTTGATCGACAACTCTTTGCACGAGATGACTCAGACTTTCAAACTATTGAGATGCATACTTGTCCTTGATGTGTGGCAGCAATCCCTGGAAAGCCAAATTTGCCAATTGCCGATCGTCAAGCACCAAGCTATAGCACTTATTTTTTACATCTCGCAGCCTCTGGACAAAGCTTTCTACCGATTTATCATTACTCTGCCTCAGCTTGACCAAATCAGTAATATTCTTCTCATGTATACCAGCGAAGAAGTACTTGTGAAACTGGTTCTCTAGATCGGCCCAAGTAATCACAGAATTTGGAGGCAGTGAAATGAACCATGTAAATGCCGATCTAGATAATGATGACGAGAACAATCTCACCCTCAGTTCATCTCTGTTGGCTGCTTCTCCACACTGGATAATGAAGCGGTTGATATGCTCCATAGTTGATGTGTCATCTTGTCTAGAAAACTTTGTGAAATCCGGCACCTTGTACCGATTCGGGAGAGGAATCAAGTTATATGCCGAAGGGTGCGGCATCCGATAAGAGTATGTGTTAACCTTAGGCTTAATGCCGAATTGTTCTTTCATCACTTCGGCAATCTTATCGGCCTAGTATGCATTTTGATCTTGCCGATGAGCTGGCTGAACGTTGACTGGCTGAACTAGTTGATATGCCTCTTCATATCTCTATGGCCAATAAGCCGAAACAAATGGTGCAGGTGCAGCACCAACTCGCTGAATATTATGCATCAGCTGATTTGCCGATGGAGCACTCTGAGCGCCCATAGGGGTGAACTGTGGCATTATATTCATCGGTCGATATGCCGATGCCTCATTCTGAATGCTCGTCAGATATTGATATCCAGGTTGTACCACATGTTGTTGAATCAGAATTTGACCAATCCAACCAGGATTACCAATCATCGGCATGTAATTCGCCGATGTCTGATAGCTAACCGGCACCTGTCGCTCCTATACTCTAGAGTAATCAACAAATTGGCCACCTTGATGCGCTGGTACTCCGGTTTGAGGATTCACCACCGCCATGGGTTGACTTGCAGTTGCCGCACCTTGTTGCATCAGCAAAGGACTTGCCGATGGTGGCATATAAGGCACTCTGGATATCACCATCGGAAGATCTTCTAATGGCAACTGCACAGTTGGAGAGGACGTAGCATAATGCGTCATCGGGATCATTGGCTGTGCAGGCATTGCTGATGCCGTGGGGCTCTTACACGCTGTATTGTTACCTTGGATCAGATTAGAGTCGGCAGATGGATTTGGAGGCATACCGTATCCCCACCAGTTAGCGGGAGTTAGTTGACTCTTAGTTGCGGGCCCTGACATTGCCGATGCCATCTGATCTATTCTCAATTGAGTGACACTTACAGGGCTCGATCTTGGAGGCGTAACCTCATCGGCAGTTGGATCCATAGGTTGGGAAGATGCCACTGAAACCACCGATGGATTTGTAGCAGATGCCAATCCAGGTTAATGATATGCTGGACCAACATACTGGGGTGTCTGTCCTTCTTTGAAAGATTGCATAACAGTATTGTATACAGTATTGGACAACACACTAGAGTGGCTAATTAACGCATGATTTAATGCAGAATTAACCATCTCTTGTAATTTACCAGGATTGGCGTCGAAGGTGACCTGCCGTGGCAACGGTGGATCTTGCTTCTGGATAGCTTCGCCGCTCCTGTTTAGGCTGAAGGACTTCAGATACAACTGCTTGTACTCCTCCATAGCCTGCTTCTGATCATCTTTCAGATCTGCTTTAGAGACTTCAATGACATTGCGCGGATTGATATCACTGTCCCCCATAAACCTGATATGGGTTAAACCGTGGCCTAAAGATGTATTATTGGTCCCACTGGGTGTGCCAAAAGACGTGTTAACACAAAAACCGTCGAGGCTACGAACACGTCAGGCTTTAAACCCAAAATCCTGAGGTGTGCCAGTTGATTTGACCAAATAATCGACAAGGATGATAACTAGAACAGATGCAGAACGAGACGACAGCGATGCGCCCGGACGTCAAGGCTCTGATTTGCTCAAAACGCGGATCTTGCAAGGTTGACAGAGATAATCCGTCGAAACTTTGTAAGAACTCGTAGATGAACTAAAACTAATGCAAAAAGTAGATTTGCTGAAAAAGTAAATGAAAATAATAAGCTCTTTGATTGATTGTGTATATATTTTTACACCACCCCTTCGGTACATATTTATACTCCAGCAAGAGGAGTTGTAAACAGACACGACTCATATTTTTTCCTAAACAAAACTCCTATTTTTAAGGAAATAAACGACTCGTGCAAGAGTCGGACTCAAACTATAATAATAACACTGGTATAAACATCACCAGTTTCCATATCCATCTCCTTTACGATGAAACCTTCCATCGGCAAACTTTTAGTCTGCAACCTTCCTCTAATTCCATCGGTAGCACCTCTGCTTCTATCGGTAACACCTTTCTGCTTTCATCGGCAACATTCCTTTCTCTATCGGCAACATCCTCTTGCCCTCATCAACAGTATCTTCCTGCCTCCATCGGCAACAAATCTCTGTCCTTATCGGAACCATTCTTACTCTTATCGGCAACGCCTTCTCACTTCCATCGGTCACATATTCCTGTTTTCATCGGCAACATTCTTACCTTTATCTGCAACGCCTTCTCACCTCCACTGGCAATTCCTCAAACTCACCATCGGTACTCTAGTCTTACTCTAATCGATAATTTAACCAGTGACACCCTGATGCCAATAGATAACGGCAATCAATTCCTTACCGATCGACACAAGCCTTAGCCCATATTGACACATGCCGAAAAGCGGTGTCAACAACGACATCTACAAAACGCTTACGGCGTTCGGCAACATCTACAAAATGCCTATGGCGTTCGACGACCTCTCCAAAACACTCCCATAGTGTTCAACGACCTCTCCAAAACGCATAGGGCGTTTCTCCAAACAGCCTAGCCATAACCAGAAAGCACCCGAAGCTGGTCTGCTAATGAATCATAGCGAATAGAAGTAGCTACCCTAAGCGCTACAACTACATTGACGGACCTCCCAAATGGTATTTCCCCAGAAGCCGGGCGATATCATTTAGGTCGAGAGCCATGAGGTTATGTGCCCAGAATCTATATACGACCACGGTACGGTCGACGACTCTACAAGCAGCATGGCTTTTGGCCCAGCGTCTGTAGGAACGGTCTCCACGGGCTCTGGTCACGCTACGATCGAGCCTCTCAGAAAAAGGACCTATCCACTGGCATCTCTCTAAGCGTGCATGAGCTGTTCGCCCTCTGCGCCGTGGGTTGCCAGCGGCGTGCCTCCTTAGGGGTCCTTATGTATCCTACGCGTGCAGTGGCGCTAGCCCTATGATCTGGACCATTTGAGACCCAAGGCCGAACATTTCATCGCTTTGGCTCACGACTCAGCAGGCACAAGAGGACATACAAGTGAAATAAAAGCTCACCGCCTTGATAAATACAACTTTGACACATTTCACTTACAAGTCCATGAACACCTTGTATTCCACAATAGCTACCCCGTAGCAAAAAACTCCATGTCTGAAAGAAGGTCTTCAGCAGCCACGCCTACCTCTGCCTCCAAATGGCTCATGTCCTCGTCATCAACTACAGTCTCGGGGACTGCCCTCGTCACCGACTCATCACGGTTCCCGCCGACTTCGTCGCTCCTCGTCGCCGACTACAGTCTCGGGGACTGGTTTCATCATCGACTCGTCACGGTTCACTCCGACTTTGTCGCTCCTCGCCACGGTTCATGCCAACCTCGTCGCTCCTCATCACGGTTCACACTGACTTCGTCGCTCCTCGCCACGGCTCATGCCGACCTCGTCGCTCCTTGTCGCCGACTCATCACGGTTCCCGCCGACTTCGTCGCTCCTCGTCACGGTTCCCGCCAACTTCGTTGCTCCTCGTCGCCGACTACAGTCTCGGGGACTGCCCTCATCATCGACTCGTCATGGTTCCCACGGACTTCGTCTCTCCTCATGCCGACCTCGTCGCTCCTCATCGCCGACTCGTCACGGTTTCCCGCTGACTTCGTCGCTCCTCGCCACGGCTCATGCCGACCTCATCGCTCCTTGTCGCTCCTCGCCACGGTTCATGCCAACTTCGTCGCTCCTCATCACGGTTCACGCTGACTTCGTCGCTCCTCGCCACGGCTCATGCCAACCTCGTCGCTCCTCGTCACGGTTCACACCGACTTCATCGCTCCTCGCCACGGCTCATGCCGACCTCGTCGCTCCTTGTCGCCGACTCGTCACGGTTCCCGCCGACTTCGTCGCTCCTCGTCACGGTTCACGCTGACTTCGTCGCTCCTCGCCACGGCTCATGCCGACCTCGTCGCTCCCCGTCGCCGACTATAGTCTCGGGGACTGGTCTCATCGCCGACTACAGTCTCGGGGACTGGCCTCGTCGCCAAATCATCACGGCTCTCGTCGACCTCGTCTACGACTCACCTTCGTCGTCAACCAGAACCTACTAGTTGAGCTGGTGTGCCATAAAGTTGCTCCATGCTATCCGGATCAGGGTGCTGATTTTGGGTAGCACGTTGGGGGGGCTTGATGGGCATGCTATGTCTGCAGTCTTGGGGACTGCGCAAGTTACAGTATATTCTATAGCTTGGCACCACATGTCTACAACACCTACTACCAAGCTCGGGAACTAAGTGGATACACTTCACCTCGCATTGAATGTATTTGCTTTATTCTTCGACAAAGCGCCAAGATGGACTTGTACAGACTTCTACTAGGATCTTGTTGTTCCTTATAGTCTTGAAAGCTCCAAGTGGATACACTTCACCAAGAAGTTCTTTCAATTTTTTTCTCTAGCATGTCACATTCTTCCGACAAGCAGCTGCAGACCTACGATGAAGCGACCTGCTCGCTAACCAAGCTCTGATGATTCCGACCAGTTCGACCTGGTCAGAAAGCTTCTCCGGACTACATCCTGACCAAGCCACCTGGTCGGAGATCTTCGGCAATGCTGATAAAGAAAGGCGACCAGGCCGCATCTCCTCGAAGGCTTCAGGACAGCTCACCAGAAGAATATAACATGCTCGAGGACTTTGGGGATATTACCTCGGCATATCCCCAGGGACCTATATGGGCCTCCCAACCAGGAGGTGGGCCGGCCCACAAGACATAGACGTGCGGCACACGACGTGCACCGCACGAATAGTACCATATTGGCTACTTTACTTGTAACCCTGTTCCTTCGGCATATATAAGGAGGGACAGGGGACCCCCCCCCCCCAAAACACAATCTCATCACATCTTGTAATCTATCTCTTAGATCAATACAACCACTAGAACACAGAACATAGGGTATTACGGCGATTTGCCGGCCTGAACCTGTCTAAATCGTCGTGTCTATGCTCTCTGTGTTACGCTTGACCACCGTTGCCATACCTCCGCCTACAATCTACTACCGTAGGGTACCCCCTAGGTAGACTGCGAAGCATATTTCGTCGACAGCTTCCCTTTGAAATAATGTGTGATGCTAGTGATTATGTTGTCGGTGTGGTCTTAGGCCAAACCAAAGATAAGAAGGATCATGCTATTTCATATGCTAGCAAAACCTTAACTGGGCCACAACTGAACTATGCAACAACTGAAAAAGAGTTGTTGGCCGTGGTTTTTGCTATAGACAGTTTAGATCTTACTTAGTTGGAGCAAAGGTGATTGTCTACACCGATCATGCTGCTTTAAAGTACTTGCTCACTAAGAAAGATGATAAACCCCGCTTAATAAGATGGATCTTACTACTCCAAGAATTTGATCTTGAAATAAAAGATAAAAAGGGAGTAGAAAATTCTGTTGCCGATCATTTGTCTAGAATGCAATTCAAAGAAGCATAGAATTTACCCATCGACGACTTCCTCAGAGATGACACACTCCTCAAGGTAACACAATCTAACCCCTGGTACGTAAATATAGTCAACTTTATGGTTGCAGGCCATGTGCCACCAGGGGAAGATATGAAGAAACTAGTTCATGAGAGTCGAGTGCATCTCTAGGATGAGCCATACATCTATAGAGTATGCAATGATGGATTGCTAAGGAGGTGCGTACCTATGGAGGAGGCAATCAAGATTATGGAAAAATGCCATGGAGCAGAATACGGAGGTCACTATGGAGCATTTAGAACTCATGCTAAGATCTGGCAAAGTGGTTTCTACTGGCCAACCATGTACAAGGATACCCAAGATTATGTCAGAAAATATGCAAGGTGCCAGAAGCACGGGAACATCAATACCCGAGACGCCATGCCACTCACCAACAACTTACAAGTCGAGCTCTTTGATGTCTGGGGCATCGACTATATGGGACCCTTTCCTCCTTCGAAGGGGTGTGAGTACATCTTAGTAGCGGTGGACTATGTGTTCAAGTGGGTAGAAGCAATACCCTGCCGCAAAGCAGATGCAACCAATTTAAAGAGAATGTTCCATGAAGTGATATTCCCTAGATTTGGAACTCCAAAGTTAGTCATAAGTGATGGGGGATCTCACTTCATTGACAAAGGCTTCCATCAGTTCCTCACAGACCAAGGAATTCGACATAATGTCATAACTCCATACCATCCTCAAACCAGTGGTCAAGCAGAAACATCCAACAAACAAATCAAGAACATCCTGCAGAAGACCGTGGATGAGATGGGTACAACTTGGAAGCACAAGCTACCAGAGGCATTATGGGCATATCGGACTGCATACAAGACACCAATTGGTATGACACCATACCAACTTGTATATGGGAAGACATGTCATTTGCCTGTTGAATTGGAGTTCAAGGCACATTGGGCAATCAAGAAGTGGCATATGGATCTGCCAACCGCTAGAAAATTCAGGAGAATGCAAATCTCTGAATTAGAAGAGTGGGAGAGAAAGTATACCATAATGCCAGGATATACAAGGAGAGAACCAAAAGATGGCATGACAAGAGAATCAAAGTCAAGGAATTCAACCTAGGAGACAAGGTCTTGCTATTCAACTCAAGATTCAAGCTCTTTGGTCATGGAAAGTTGAAAAGCAAGTGGGAAGGGCCATACCTCGTCATCAACGCCACATCTCATGGAGCAATCACACTCTAGGACGACGATGGCAAAATCTTTAAGGTAAATGACCAACGTCTTAAAGTTTTCCATGAGCATGAAATCCCTGAACAAGAAATTGACATGATAGATTTTTTTCTTAATCCAAATTAGAACTAAAATCTACATGCTTTAACTTTTTTTGTCAATTTTCATTTTTGACCTTAGACTTAGCCTAGATTTAGCCTTGTCTCTTCCCAAGAAAAAGTTTGGGCCTTTTGGCCTTAATAGGAGGTCGGTCGACCTTGTGTTTTGGCCTTTCAGCCCGAGGTTTGACAGCCTGCCTCACCTGACCTGTGGGATTCCGCAACCTGACTCGGTCGGACCATACCTTTCAAAGGGAGGTCGACCGACCGTGTTTTGAACCCGTTCAAAGTGCCCATTGCACATGAACGTTGGGCCAACGTTCCCCTTTTGTTTCATCGTGATCCGAGTGAGAACGAAGGCGCTGAACATTGGATTTCATCTTCTTAACCCCCTTCTCCGTCTTCTTCCTCCTCCTACCATGCTCTTCTTCACAACCAGCAGCACCAGCACCACTCCTTGCATCCCTTCACACCCACCTTGATCCTCACCATGGCTCCACCAAGAAACAATGGAAAAATACCACTCATCCCCTTCGATGGAAGCCCTTCCAAGGTCCAAGATCCCATCAACGCATACGCCATGGCCGTCGAGGTCCTCGATGTTTCTCCCCTCGCCATGGCGCCACCGCCAGCCCAACCAACCACCCCTAGGGGGGGTCGGTCGACCGGGTCCTGGAGCTCAGAGAAGATGAGGAGCATTGCCCGATCAATATCTCCTCGTCACAATCTGAACAAGCCGGCTGCACGTCCGGTAACTCCGAAAGGGCCGACCACCGGCCAATTGGGGTGAAGAAGGTCATCGTCTCCACCACCGAAGGCGACACAAGCACGGGCTACACCAGCTCGTACTCGCCATCGACATCGACGTGGATGCGCCTTCAATGGGCCCATGGTGGACCGGCAATGGGCAAGGTGCTTGTCCCTCCCCTCACCTTCGAGGAGCGGAGGGAGGCACGCAACTCCCTGGAATCAGAGGCTTCCCGCAAATCAGTCCGGCGGACTAGCAAACCGGCTTCCATGTCCGGCCCTCCAGGCCAATTCGAAGAGGAGGACGAAGAGAGCGACATGGAGAAGCTGTTGTGTGTAGTTGCTAGGCTTAGGGAGAGTAACACAAAGCTAGCAGAGAGGGCAGCAGAATAAAGAATGGTGCGCTTAGACTTAGAAGATAGTTTCAAGGATCTTCGCATTAGCACTAATACGAAGTTCAAGCGTTTAGCCAAGGCAATAGATAGGGAAGATCTCTTTGCCCCACCTTCTCCATAGATCGCTAGTATCTCTAATAAGATAGGCACTTAGATTTATTTTTTCAATCATTTCCCTTCATCAATGTAACTTGTGCCTAAAGTGAAAATTTGAATTGAATAAAGTTTTGGTTCTGCTGATATTTTACCCCAGCAGAACCCCTGCATTTGATCTCCTTCTATCACTGTTTATAGTATGCTCTGAAACAAGTATGGGGGATGTCGGTCGACACCCCAACATGCCAATTCACCAGTTTGGCCATAGAACCATGATGTACACGGTCGTGACACATTCTACAAAAAAGTTGCACCTCAATGGCCACTTTTGTGCATCGGCCGATGCACCTTAGAGGCCAAAATGCATAACTGACAGAGCAGATCAATGTTCAGAGGTAAGGGATTCTAATGCAGAGACCAAAGTGGCCAAATGAACCCAAAGTGAGGTCGGCCGACCACCTAAGAGTCCTCGGGTCCACCAGCGAGCGTCTACTTAGCCTCAACATCAATCCTGACTGGTTTGTCATGTCTCTCCCCTTCTCCTTTATGCTTTTATTTGTTTTACTCATTTCCCTTTTAAATAAAAATGAAATAAAAATAATTTCTTCATGAAATAAATCACTTAGTTTATTTCCCTCTTTAATATTGAATAAAACAAGAAGATCGCATCCGAATTTAAAATTTGAAAACTGACATGATAAGCGTCATAAAGATGAATTCTTTCTTTTGCTTATGCTAATGGGAAAATACTTTGATAGGATGATCATATTGACTAAGTTATTGATTAATGAGATATAGTTTTTGGTTTATGATTCATGCCCTATCTATTTAAAGTGCTTGGAGATTAATTTTTGAAAATGTCATAAAACCATAATGTCACTACTCCTCTATAGTGAGAAAATGCCTACCAAAGCCATAAGTGTTTATACATGTTCAAAACCTTCCTCATATGCTTCTTGTAATTGCTTTGCGTTTAGTCAAACCTTGTGACCCTTGTTGAGAATTTTGTCATAGTTCAAAGATCACATACACACCACATATATTTGCTGCTTCTACAATGGAAGTACGCAAAACATGCCTTTCATTCATATGTTCCTGTTCATCCAATAAATACTCTAGATAAATGATATGATCCTCTCTCAAAATTTCTCAAAATAGATATGGCTATCATAGATGAAAAATGATGAGCAAAAGCTCAAAAAGAAAAAAAATGATAGCCATGTCTCCAACATCTTCAAGTTAGAGAGATCATACATAGTTAAAGAGTACAATAAAGTCCACTATCATATTCCATACACATGCACATCTTGGTCTAGGACTATGACATTATTCTCCTTGGATCCTTGTTTTGACTTTACAATATAAGTGATGCAAGTATGCTACACTACTTATCCCTACCTAAGCTCCACATAAGCCATTTAGAAGTAGGAAGACACAAAGAAGGCAACCCCTTTATGCCTTGGTGAGGAATCATACACTTTGAGTGGCCTAGAGTGCTATAAGAGGAGTAAATTGACTTATGAGATTTCTTTTGAAAAAACTGTCAAAAAACTCCAAGTACTAAAATATGATTTGGGGAAGATGACTTTACCTTGAGAGCTATTCCTTTTCTCAACCTCTCAAGGATATATGTTAGCCAATACCACATATCCCACTTGTATGACAAAATGTCTTGAGTAAATCTTTATGCTTGCTTTATACTTTGAATAGCATAGTTATGTTCACTTCTATCCTTTACTCGAGGACGAGCAAAGAGGTAAGTATGGGGGATCTTATTGACGGTAAGAATGAGCTAATTTGTCACCATCAAAATACCGTCAACATCCTCATAATCAAAGAAAGACAAGCATAACATGAACACATTTTACTCAATAACTAGTTCCACATGTCCCTTGAATATTTGAGTGCAGGTAATGACAAATGGGGACATTTGGGAGCCAGTGGGCCCACTTAGGGGGTCGGCCGACCTCCCTCTGGGGCCACTAGGCCTCCCATGCCCCCTTGATCCAAGTAATACCTTCCCAAGTGATCTTACACCCTTGGATCCACTCTGTGCTACCTCTCAACGGTTCAGATTCACATCACGAGGATCCATGGGCCCACATCAAGGAGATTAACGTGACAATCATCTCAGAACAAACACCCAACGCATATGACAAGTGGGACCAGCATCCAGAAGACAGAGGTGGGCCAGAGACCCCATAAGGGGGTTGGCCGACCTATCATTGGGGCCACCAACCCCCCACTTGGTCCCTAACCAGTGAGACACCTTCGAGAAGAGAAAGGGAGGGCCCACAGGCCAGTAGGGGGGGTCGACCTACCTCCCCTAAGGCGGTTCAACCTCCAGTAACCGCCATACTTACTACACACATGTTGGAAATCAACACCATCCATCCTAAGGCGGTTCAGAGGTCGGTTGGATCCTACGGTGGTCGATGAAGGTGACGCGGATCGCTGATGTGGCACCGGAGTAGCCCTTACTCCACCTCTAGCTATAAATAGACCCTTAGAGCTCTCTTATCATTCATGCCTCATTGGAGAAACACTACTCCTTAGTATCTTAGTGGAGCTCTGCAGTAGTGTTATGCTAGTTGGAGGAGAGTGAGGGAAGTCTTCTGGAGAAAGCCCCGGGCCTGTCGGGAATCTTCTCCGGAGCTGCACCTCGGCGGATGCGAGTCTCTTGTAAGTTCATCTCTTGTAAGTGACTTCTTCCGAGTTCTTTATAGCATTTAGTATTCTAAATCTGGTTTAGTTGTTATACAACTTTTCGTGCTTGTTCATCGCTTTGCTTTGAGTGAAATGCTTTAATCTTAGGCTAAGTTTAAAGTAGTAAGAATAGTGTAGACGTGGTGTCTAGACTAGATTTTACCTTTGTAAACCGCTTATCACACGGATTGTTTGTGGATGCTAGTAGGAAGTGACAGCCCTATCTAGTCTTCGTATTCCACCACGTGTGTAAGATAAGTTCTTAAAAGGTAGGGCCTCAATACAACATGATGGCACGGTCCGGTTAGAGTTTTGCCCTCTTTCTGATCTTTCCCATCGTCTCCTACAAGAGAAGGGCTGATAAGGCCAGTATAACCAGTTATACCTTGTTAGATATCTTTGCTATATCAAACCTCTCAACCCAGTTATCATAGTCTCCCTTGATCCATCATAGGACATATCCATATTCCTAGCTAACTCACTTCTCGTTCCCTGTGGAAATACGATACCTGGAATACTCCCGGTGAAAGCTACACTTGACAACCGTACGTTTGCGGTCTTTTCCCGTTTGCCACCTTGGGTGTCAACAGCGGCAGCACAGTGGAGATAGGGAACGGAAGCAGCAACGTAATTTGTATTCCTATTGGCCATACACAAGGTTGCGCCATAGTTGCTACGTGGGATCTACACTAAGTCTATAACTAAGTGATTATCCTCAACGTTCGTACCCAATTCGTTTACAAATTAAATAAGGTCTACATCAATCATTGATGACTACCTTTAGACATGTTTATACAACTTTTAATAATTAATTGGCATACACTATTAACATAGATTATGCCCAATTTGAGGTCTACATCTTATGGTGACTACCTCCATCAAATTATTATGCATATGAGTTCTCACACCATGAATAATACAAGATTTATCTTGTCTCGACTTTGCATCCCAATACAACACACCACAACATTTTAATAACTTCAAATGTCCTCGATGGTTTGTCTCGTATAGGATCAATGACCGTCAAAGAGTTTGAAGCGCTAGCTCTAGACGGGCACAATTTCCCACATGGGTTGTGGACGTAAAAGTTAGCCTTGTGTCCTGTGGACTTTATCAAGCATTGTTACCACTTGTTGAGGGTGATGCACCACTTGATGATCAACATGTTTACACGGCCCTATATCTGATTAGGAGCCATATTCATCCTGACCTTAAGGCTGAATACTTGTTGGAAGAACCCACGAACTCTATGGGCTTCACTTAAGCTTCGCTATGAACAACAAAAGGCACTCCTATTGCCTGCGGCAAACTATGAGTGGACCCAACTTCCCTTATAGGATTTCAAAACTGTTAGTGAATACAACCATGTTGTTCATAGGATTTTCTCCAAGTTGCAATTTTGCGAGAAAGAACCTATAGATGCGGATAAGATAGAAAAGACTTTGTCTACTATGCTTCCCTCTGAAAGGATTCTTCAACTACAATACCGTGAAAGGAATTTCCAGGTTTATGCTGAGTTCATTCAAACTTTACTTGAGGCCGAAAAACATTCTGAACTTATGGTTTGGAATAATTAGCAGCGCCCCATTGGGTCTGCCCCATTGCCTGAAGTACATGCTTACACCCAGAATGAACCCAAATTTAATGGTGGATCTTCTAAGAACCATCATCGGGAAAATCCTAAGAAGGGTAAAAACAAACGCAAATGCAACAAGAAGTCCCAAAACTGTGCTTCCAACAATGGTAAGAACATTTCCAAGCACAGAAATGACAAACCTGTGTGTCAAAAGTGTGGTTGTTATAGCCATACCATAAAGAAATGTCGTACCCCCAGTCATCTTGTTGATCTCTACAAGTCTGTGGGTCATGGACGTGCTACTAACGGACAGAAGTATGAAGCCCACTTCAATCTTCAACCTGACACCACCAGGGAAGAGGCTAGTTGTTCGCAACAAGTTCCTATGGAACCAAGCAACAACAACATACCAGGAGGCGAGGATCTTACTGATACAGAGAATATAGTCATGGAATATGCTTCCAACTATATGTTTGGAGACCTTGAATAGGCTCCCAATCTCTTAGATTTCATTGTGTTAGTGTCCCATAATTGTAATAGTTAGCACAATTTATGTCCTAAGTGTTGTAAATAGTCAAATAAGGTCACCACTCTTAGGTTGGATATCCAATAAATGTATTCTATGCACATTTGATACTCAATAAATAAAGTATGTATTCTATATATCCTAAAAGAATTTCATATTAAATTCTTCATTTATATATAGATCCCTACGGGGGTCAATCTGATGGAGAAGGAACTATGCCTAGTGGATAGCGGTACCACTAATTCTATTCTTAGGGAAACAAAATATTTCCAAACTCTTACTAAAAGACAAGGAAATGTTTTGACAATTGTAGGACGCGATGCTACGATAATTGGTTCTAGTCATGCCACTATCGTACTCCCTATGGGTACCCAAATAACAATTGAGGATGCACTATTGTATCCTGAATCAAAGTGTACCCTATTAAGTTATAGAGATACCCGTCAAAATGGTTTTCACATTGAAACCCATGATGACGATAATGAGGAGCTTCTCCTTGTTACCAAAGATAGCGGATATGGCAAAGAAATTCTTGAGAAAATTCTCTTTTTTCCTTCTAGATTATACTACACATACATCAAACCCGTACTACATGTTGCATACACGGTAATTTTTCATAGTGTTGATACATTCAAAACTTGGCATGAACGCCTAGGCCATCCTGGTATAGGTGATGCGAAAAATTATCAGCAATTCTAATGGTCATGAATTAAATACTTCTAAGTTCCCAAAATCTTCAGATTTTATGTGCACTTCATGCGCTACAGGGAAATTGATCTTACGTCCATCGCATGTTAAGATCCAACATGAACTGCTCAAATTTCTTGAACGCATTTAAGGCGATATATGTGGCCCCGTACAACCAATATCTGGACCGTTCAGGTATTTCATGGTTCTAATAGATGCATCTACTAGATGGTCTCATGTGTACCTCTTGTCCACACGTAACCATGCATTTTCAAAAATTATTGCTCAAGTTATTAGACTTCGAGCACATAATCCTGAACATCGAATTCAATCAATTTGAATGGACAATGCCCTGAATTTTCCTCAAAGGCTTTCAATGATTATTATATGGCTTCAGGAATTCAAGTTCAGCACTATGTCCCGTATGTCCATACACAAAATGGTTTAGCAGAATCTCTTATTAAGAGAATTAAACTCATTGCAAGACCCTTATTACTAAATTGCAACCTACCAACTTCATGTTGGGTTCATGCAGTTTTACACGCTGCTGACTTAATCCAATTGCGACCAACTGCATATCATGTAGTCTCCCCATTATAATTAGTACGTAGGAATATGCCAAACATTTCCCATCTGTGAAAATTCGGTTGCGTTGTATACGTACCGATCTCACTACCTAAGCGTACTGCTATGGGACCACATAGGAAACTTGTGGATCTATGTGGGGTATCAATCTCCGTGGATTAGTAAATACCTCGAGCCCCTTATAGGTGACCTATTCACGGCCCGGTATGCTGATTGCATATTCAATGAGGAAAATTTTCTGGCTTTAGGGGGAGATTACAAGTACCAAACTGAATGCCAGGAAATCAACTGGAATGCCCAAGGCATTTCCTCCTCAGATCCACGTACTCAAGAAACTGAACAACAAGTTCAGAAAATCATAAATTTGCAACACATTGCAAATAACCTGCTAAATGCATTTACTGATTATAAGGGTGTCACAAATCCTCTTATTCTGCTCGAAATGTGTCCGAAAGAGTGGAGGTACCGATAAAAACCATTCAATTCTCACTTCCTAAAAAGAGGAGGAGAAGTACGGTCGCTCCTAAGGATAATGCTTCTAGTAAGCGTTCGAGGATCCCGAGGACTAGATCCTCTAAATCAGTAAATCCAAGCCAACCTTAAGTTGGTAGACACCCAAAAGTGGATAAAAATCCAAAACCAGGATCAAATCCACAACCCGGATCAACGGTGCACCCAAATACTGATCTTGGGACATCGGACGCCCTGACTCCATAGTCTTTGGAAATGACGAGTCACTTACTGGGGTGAAAGAAATTTCCATAAATTACATTGATTCTGGAGAATCATATGACCGTAAGACTACTATTGTCGACATGTACTTCTCCGCAACAATTGCAGAAATTTAACTAAATGATCCAGATCCCAAGACCATGGCAGAGTGCAAAAAACGATCGCACTGGACTCAATGGAAAGAAGCAATCCAGGATGAGATAGCCTCGCTCACTAAAAGAGAGGTATTCACATCTGCAATACACACACCTTCCAAAGTCTCCCCTGTTGTCTTTAAATGGGTTTTCATCCAGAAACGGAATGAAAACAATGAGGTGGTGAGATATAAAGCAAGGCTAGTAGCACAAGGGTTAACGCAGAGACCCAACAGTGATTACAATGTGTTAACATTGGATTTTGGTATGCTCAGAAAGATGACAGGTGGGCCAGTGCAGAACTCAGAGCATTCGGCAAGCGTCCGTGCGGTCGGCTGGTTTCCAAAGAAGTCAGCAAATATCCGTGCGGTCGGCTAATCGCCAAAGGTTCGACTAAATGATCTTGCGGTTGGTTATTCTAAGGAGGACCGGTTTTCCGTTGAAGAAGCGACAAAAACGGCAAGCAAAAGGCCGATCGGGCAACGAAGACCGCGACAATTAAGGCAATGAAGACTCTGGAAGAAATTAAAGTCAAAGATATCATGTTTTTCCTTTAATATTTTGTAACCGTGTCCTTTTAGGACTCATGTCATGACCAAGGTATAAATATAAACCCTTGTCCATTGTAAAAAACGGTTCACAACCAATACAATACAACCGGCCTCGTGCCAATTTCGAGTCCTTTGTCGTGTCGTCGAGTTCTTCGAAAGGAACCATCGATCCGTCGACCTCCATAAGTCCCAACAACCTTGTTATCATGTCTAGTATCATGCGGTGGATTTAGATGTTGATACAAGTAGTCTTGTTTCGTTTCAATGATCGTGTGGCGGATCCTTGCTTGACAATCAAGAAGTCTTCGCTTATGTTTTGTGTATGAGTAGATACCGTGCGGCAGGTGCTTGCTCGATATGCCTAGCAAAAGCAAGATAGTTATCGACTCTATTAGATTTGGCAAGATCTAGTAGATTCATTACGTTACTATGTGTTGCATGTTTATATATATATTATATATTTGTAACACTCTTTTGCCCAATCTAGATTGATAGGGTTCGGCTTCATCTTTTCTCATAGATTTATTTATGCTTTTGTAATTGCTTATACCCATAAATAGATCTTATAATCATAATAGCCGAATTGGTTTCATCTAGATTGTTACGTGTTGCGGGTTCATGCATGTTAACTACGTTTGAGCTTTTATAAAGTTAGGTGTCGTGCGGCGGATACAAGCTTTAGATTGGTTTGATCGTGTTTGCTTACGTGTTCCTTCATCATGGACCCCAATTCGGTTGGATAGCCGAGTTAGTTATGCTTTAATTCATATTTAATGATGATTCGTTCATATGTACTTTCTCATGCATGCATGTTCGGCAATCAACTCTTTACGTGCTCATTGTTTGTTTTAGCCGAATGATCTATAAAACTTGTTGGCAGACAACTTCTATAGCTGTATGTCGTCGTAAGAGGCTTCAGGGCTGTATATATGGAACTGCCTGGTCTCACCTGGCATGATCCAGTTTTATATCTAATGATTTTCATCCCTTGTTAGTTTCAGGTCAAACTGACTGGCACGTTTCCGGATTTCGAAACACCCGGGCACCCGATTGAAGCTACGTTTTCCGGCTTGCTGTGTGTTAGGCACAGTGTGTCACATTTCATGTCAACACACTTTTTGGCACGCTCGGTGGGACCCCACATCTCAAGATGGTTGAAATTGACAATAGCCAGGTTCTGGACGTGACTATGGACGAGTTTCCAGAAGACCTGAGGAATATTGTCCAGCAAGGATGTGATGAGTTTCAACGTAAATGCTTGATGTCTTTTTCAAAGAACAAAAGCAATAAGGTTTTTCAGAAACAGTCACTCCCAAGGACTCTCCTTCATCATTAGACTGATTACACCGAAGAGGAAGATGCTCAGAAGATGACTGAAATGGTTTACAAGGCCATGAGTGAAACCATGAGAAATCATCATACAACTTTCTTGAATACCTTTCGCACAATCATGGTCAGTACTTTTGGTCCATCTGCTGATAAATACTTCAAAGAAGTTGTTGGTCCAATGCAAGGACCGACATTGTTCCATGTGCCTAAGCACCAGGAGAAAGCCGCTGAGAATAGCGGAGCGCCTGGCATGGACCAAGGTGGGATGGCTCCTCACTAGAAACAGCAACCGCCCATGACATATGGCCAACTCGCGTTCAGTGCATCAGGAAATGTCCCACAATCGGCTTTCAAGGTGTCCCCAGCTGCGAACAGGTTGCAGAAAAATATGTATGGAGACGGATATCAAGAGTTTGCCGATTACAATGCTATTGACTCTTTCCCGAATCCAGGGTATAAGAACTCTGTAGGTTTGGCTTTTGAAGGGCAGACACATGGAGCTCCAAATTTGAATATTGACCTTATCATGAACAGGATGGCGGATATGATGCAGAATCAGTTTGGCCTAAAGCCAAAGAGCCAGTCCTATGCATACAAGTCCCCTTATCCAGAGTGGTATAACCGAGTTGCACTCCCTCTGAGAGTAAAACCTCCCACAGACCTGACCAAGTTTTCATGTCAGGATGATACTAGCACCATAGAGCACATCAGTCGATACTTGATGCAGCTCGGAGAGGCGTCCACTGATGAAGCTTGGAGGATTCGATATTTTCCGTTGTCTCTAACAGGGCCGGCTTTCACGTGGTTCACGTCTCTATCGGCTAATTCCATTGGTACATGGGCAGAATTGGAGCAGAAGTTTCATTCATATTTATTTACGGGAACTAATGAGAAGAAACTAGTTGACCTTATGAGCTTGAAGCAGAGAGCCAATGAAACACCCCACGAGTATCTCTGCAGGTTTAGGGACACTAAAAACTTCTGCTATTCCTTAAACCTGCCAGATGACCAGTTGCCAGGGATGGCAATAGCGGGCATGCAACCGAATGTCAGGGAGAAGTTGTTCGGCATAGACTTCGATGACCTTGGTCAACTGTCGCAGCGGTTGGCCATGATGAGCAATCAGGCTCAAGGGTTCAGGAGACACAACCGTTTCTAGAAAGGTGATGTGGCTAATGAGATGTATCAAAGTTTCCTGGAAGAAGCAGCAGAGTACGATGATGAAGATGAAATAGCCGCAGCCGAATTGGTCTGGGGGAAAGAACCAACTCAGGTCAGTCAACGGTGGTTGAGGCAGTAGAAGGGCACGTACGACTTTGATGTCTCCAAGTCAGATAAGTTGTTTGAGATGTTGCTCAAGGAAGGACGTATCAAGTTGCCGGAAGGGCACCCCATGCTACGCCCTGAAGGGGTGAGAGATAAAAAGTTATGCGGTTACCACAATACCAATTCTCATTCCATCAATGATTGTCGAGTATTCAGAATGCGGATTCAGAAAACTATTCAGGAAGGGCATCTGAAATTTGATGGTAAGATGAAAATTGATGCTAATCCTTTTGCACACAACACAGTATCTTTCTCTGTGAACATGGTTGCTATAGAAAACTCCAAAGATAAGGGCAAGGTGAAAGTGTTAACCTCAGACAGAGCTAAGAAAACTGGTGCTGTTGACCCTGATCGGCAAATTACAAATGAAGAGTTTCGGCAACAGGCTCGGTTCCAGAACGGCCGAACCGAGAGAGGGGAAGCTTCCAAGCCCAGAGTCACGACACGGATTCTTTTGAATAAATGGCGACGGGAGCAAGAATGGTATCGGAAGTGAAGGTATTACGAGGAACAAGAGTTCATCGAGGAACATCAGAGGTATGAGGAAGAGATGTACCAGAGGGAGCAAGAGTACATGAGAGAGCAGGAGCAATCTCATTGGGGATGCTCGTTCTTTAAACATTGTTGGAATGAAGGCTTGAAGTTGTCTACTAAAGATAATTACCCTGAATGCAGTGATCAATATTCAGAGTACAGGCAGTCTCGGGCCAACCGCCGTCCGGTCTATGAAAGGCTTGGAGCACATTTTACTAAGGACGATCGGCGTGTAAAAATGGATAGCTCTGGAAATCGGCGAGGCAAGAGATTTGCCGATCAAGGGTGGATCCATTATGAAGAAGGTGATGAAGAAGAACATCGTGAGTACGTGTGGCAGAAAGGACAATGGTGTCCACCAGGGCTGAGGAAGAGCCAGAAAAGAAGGGTACAATGCTTGAGGAACAAAGAGTTGGCACAGACAGTTGACGAAAAGAAACAAGTGTGGCATCCTAAGGAGAAGCCTGACAAGCAAGACCAGTCGGCTGATACGTGTATGGCTTTCTTTATTCCATCAGAGTTCTTAGCTCCGGAAAACCAGGATATCCAAGAAGAAGTGTACTCAGATTTCGATGAGAGTGAGTATCATGATCTAATGGCCCAACTTGTCCTAACTGAATGGGCAGTTTTCGATAAACCGGCCAAACATCGACATTTGAAGCCACTTTATGTGAAGGGGTACGTCAATGGCAAGCCTCTGACCAAGATGTTTGTTGATGGAGGAGCTGCCATCAATATTATGCCTTATACCACCTTTAGGAAGCTCGGGATGACCAATGAGGAACTGCTAAAAACTGACATGGTGCTCAGGGACTTTGCTGGCAATCCTTCTGACACCCGAGGAGTTGTGCACGTTGAGTTGATGATTGGATCAAAAACCTTGATTACTACTTTCTTTGTCATCGATGGCAAGGGGGCATACAGTCTGCTTTTAGGGAGAGACTGGATCCATGCTAACTACTGCATACCTTCAACCATGCATCAGGTTCTCATTCAGTGGATTGGAGATGATGTTGAGGTGGTTCATGCTGATGATTCGGTAAGTGTTGCTGCTACAGAGCCTACTTACTGGGAATATGATGGCGTTGATTGTTTCTCTGGGAGAGTATGGGAAGAAGGTCCTGTGAACGTTTTCAACAAGGATCAACAGCCGATCCAAGCAGTCGGCTCTCAAAGCAATTTTTAATGGGGAACCCGATCGATGGCAACAAAGGAAAGTTGGGACGTGGCTTTATGTCAGCCAATGAGCTAGAAGAAATAAATGTTGGTGATGATGTCAAGCCAAGGCCGATGTATAGTAGTGCAAATTTAGACCCAGAGTATAGATTGAAATTGATAAACCTTCTGAAAGAGGTCAAGGATTGTTTTGCTTGGGATTACACAGAGATGCCTGGACTGGATTGTTCTATTGTTGAGCATCGATTGCCGATCAAGCCTGGGTATCGTCCTTACAAACAATCTCCTTGGAAAGTTTTCAAAGAGGAGGTGATGGCCGATGTGAAAAAGGAAGTTGAAAGATTATTAGAAGCAAATTTCATTCGGCCATGTAGATATGCAGAGTGGATTTCGAGCATAGTTCTGGTATACAAACAGAATGAAAAAATGAGGGTTTGCATTGACTTTAGGGATCTCAATAAAGCTATGCCAATGGATGGTTACCCAATGCCGGTTGCCGATTTGCTTGTCAATGCAGCAGCTGGTTATGAAGTCATCAGCTTTTTGGATGGTAATTCTGGCTATAACCAATTCTTTATGGCAATAGAGGATATTTCAAAAATAGCTTTCAGATGTCCTGGTCATATTGGATTATTTAAGTGGGTCATCATGACTTTTGGTTTAAAGAATGCTGGTGCAACTTATCAGAGAGCCATGAACTATATTTTTCACGAGTTGATCAGCAAAATCGTGGGGATCTATATTGATGATGTGGTGGCTAAGTCTAGAAATCACGGTGGACACTTAGCCGATTTAAAGAAGACTTTAGAGTGCACTAGGAAGCATGGTTTGAAGATGAACCTGAACAAGTGTGCCTTTAGGGTCTCGGCTGGTGAGTTTTTTAGGATTTCTAGTTCATAAAGGAGGGATCGAAGTGGGTAAGAAAAGCATGGAAGCAATAGACAAGGTTATGCCTCCAACTAATCTCACAGAGTTGCAGTCATTGCTCGGCAAGATTAATTTTGTAAGGAGATTCATATCTAATTTATCAAAAAAAGTTTTGCCTTTCTCTCCACTGTTAAAGCTTAAAAAGGATCAAAAATTTGTATGGGGTGACATACAACAAAAGGCTTTTGATGAGATCAAAGAATACATGAAGGCGCCACCTGTGTTGGTACCTCCACAGCTTGACAAGCCTTTTAAGTTGTACGTGGTGGCCGACAACCTGACAATAGGGTCGACCCTCATGCAAGAGTTTAAAGGAAAGGAAAGAGTGATAGCTTACCTTAGCCAAAAGCTGTTAGATCCAGAGACAAGGTATTCGGCTATGGAGAAACTTTGCATGTGCGTGTTTTACTCATGTACCAAACTTCGGCACTACTTGTTGAATGCCGAATGCGTGGTAGTTTCTGAATTTGATGTAATAAAACATATGTTATCAATGCCAATTTTAAATGGAAGAATTGGTAAATGGATTTTGGCTTTATCAGAATTTGAGTTAAAATACGAATCGGCAAAAGCAGTAAAGGGTCAAATTATTGCTGATTTTGTTACCCAACACCGTGATCCTTCTGCTAACATGATAGATATTGCACCTTGGACTTTGTTTTTTGATGGTTCATATTGTAGCAAAGGTGGTGGTGCTAGTATTCTCTTGATTTCTCCACGAGGAGTGATTTTTAAGTATGCTATCCCTATTGAGTTTCGTGTTACTAACAATCAAACAGAGTATGAAGCACTACTTATAGGACTTTGGTTTCTTGCTGAAATAAAGGTCGTCGCTGTTGAGATCTTTGAGGATTCTGAGTTGGTAATTAACCAACTGATCGGCCAATATGAGTGTAAGAATGATGTATTAAGGGAATATTATGAAGAATGCCAAGAGCTTTTGAAGAATTTTCAGGTAGCAACCTTGCATCATATCCCTAGGGGACATAATGAAGAAGCAAATAAACTGGCTCAGGCTGCCTTGGGATACCAAGAGGATCAAGAGATTAGCACTTTGGATGAGGATCGGGTAATTGATGACTGGAGAAACGAAGTTACTGATTACTTAAAGAATCCATCACAGAAGGTTTCCCGAAAGCTCAGATACAAAGCCCTCAAGTTTGTGCTCCTTGATGATCAGTTGTACTATAAGTCTATAGATGGGGTGCTCCTCAAGTGTTTGAGTAAATGAGAGGCCAGAGAGCTAATGTATGAAGTGCATGAAGGGGTGTGTGGTGCACATCAATCGTCTTACCAAATGAAGTGGATAATTAGAAGAATTGGTTATTTTTGGCCAACCATGCTTGAAGATTGCTTTGAATATTACAAGGGGTGTCAAGATTGTCAGAGATTTGGCAACATTCAAAGAGCTCCAGCATCGGCTTTGAACCCAATTATCAAGCCTTGGTCATTTAGAGGATGGGGCATGGATTTAATTGGTCAGATTAATCCTCCTTCTAGCAAAGGACATAAGTTTGTGCTGTTAGCTACTAATTATTTTACAAAGTGGTTTGAAGCTATTCCTTTGAAGAAGGTTACATCAGAAAACGTGATCAATTTTGTTAAGGAGCATATAATTCACAGGTTTTGAATTCCTCAAACTATAACAACAGATCAAGGAACTCAATTTACTTCATCTGAGTTTTGTGATTTTGCCAAAAATATGGGAATTAAATTATACAATTCTTCTCCTTATTATGCACAAGCTAAAGGCCAAGCTGAAGCATCAAATAAGATCATGATTAAAATTATTCAGAAGAAGATTGATGAAAAACCGAAGAAGTGACATTCGGTTCTTAATGAGGCTTTATGGGCTTATCGAATGGCTTTTCATGGGTCTACTCAGGCATCTCCCTATGAGTTGGTTTATGGGCATCATGTTGTGTTACCATGGGAGCTGCAATCGGGTTCAAGGCGAGTTACATTGCAAAATGATTTGAGAAAAGAAGATTATAAGGACCTAATGATGGATGAATTGGAGGATTTACATTTGGTTCGTCTCAAAGCATTGGAAAGTATTGAGAACAACAAATTGCGTGTTGCCAAATATTATAACAGAAAGGTCAGAGAGAAGCCATTCGTAGAAGGAGATTTGGTTTGGAAGACTGTATTGCCGATTGGAGCAAAAGATAAAGCCTTCGGCAAGTGGTCTCCAAATTGGGAAGGACATTTTCGGATAGTAAAGTGTGCACCTGGTAATACGTATATTTTGAAAACTTTGCTGGGAGAAGAGTTTACTAGAGCTATTAATGGAAGATTTCTTAGGAAATTTTATCCCAGTGTTGAGGTTGGTACATAAGTAAATTTAAGGATTTTTGTGCACGAAATAGCCGATGTATGAGCATCGCCTTTAGCCGAAAAAATACTCTAAGAGTTTAGAGAATAGCCGACACGGTATGTGTCGCCTTTAGAGCAAAAAAGTTAAACACAGTCAAAGCGATGTCATACAGATTCAGGCAACATTCCTCAGATTTATAGGAAAGATTCATGAAGGAAAAACAGGTGGAAATCATAGATAATATTTTATAAGACAAGTGGTTTTTACATGATTCCTAAGTACAAACTACTCATCAAACAGTCTGTTGAGGACAGACCGAGCATTGGTGGCTTGGGTGAGGACAGTTGCATGATCCTCATAGCTCTCTAGAAGATCGTCAATGTCCTCAACATCTTCCGCAGGCCTACCACCACGGAAGCCGACTGGCATGACGGAGAAGTCTTCATTAGTCTAGGTGGACATTGCCGCCAACCCCAGGGCTACGCCGTGGTGCACACCTTGGATGACGGCCTGATCTATATGACCGTCCGCATCATCAAGGCGTGCCTCGGCAGTTTCTCCCCGGGCGTTCACCTTGTCAGCGATTTTGTTCGCCGCAATCTTCAGGCGTTCGACCTCTGCAGAAAGCGCTGAAAAGATGGAACACCAATCGGATGAATAGATTAATCAAAAGAAAGGGAAGAAATGAAATGGATTTGTTTACACTGACCGGTGATGGCGTCGCAGAACTGCTTCCGCTAGTTCTCCCACTCGAGTTGGTCGATGTCGTATTGCTTGGAAATCTTCTCCAACTCTCCTCGAGCATCATCCCTTTCGCCCCTGAAGGTAACCGCCTCCGCGTGGGTGTAGGGAGCGTCCATGGCACTCGACTCCAAATCCCAAGGGTTGGAGTGGTAGGAGCTTGAATTAGAGGAGCCGGACGATGGAGTCCCCGGCTCGGCTGCTGTCGCCGAAGGGAAAGGGATGCTGTAGCTGGAAGAGATGACCCTTATCCTGACAAGTAAGAACAAGGATCAGGGCTAGAAGGATGGACAGTGAACAGGAATACAAGGGGGCAAGAAGCCGAATCCTACCCACGCTGCTGGTTACGCCATGCTCGGCTTCCTTCGGCTTCCCCTTCAGCAGGGCGCTTGCCGCGATTGTCACCTCATGCCATTGCTACTGTGCGGGCTAGGTTTTCCTTCTGGATTGGTTTTGAGCGAGAGAAGAGGAGGAGACGGAGATGAGAATGCTTGACTGGAACTGTTGACAGGGGTAGAAGAAGAAAGGTTTATTTATAAGCCGAGTGAGAATACCAAACGACGAGTTAGGGTTTTTCCCTTCTCGAATGGGTCGTTGCTGGACTCGGCCAGGCTCGGATAAATCAAGAGTCGGTCGGCTATTTCTTTGAATCAGAAAGGCAGGAATAGTCGGCTATTTCTTTGATTCAGAAAGCTAAATGTGATCGTCTATATTCTAATCGGGAGAATAAAAGAGCTAATTACATTTCCATACAAACAGAAGTGTATAGAGGTAAAGACAGAAATATCTGATTGTCTAAAAAATAGAGTATGTCATGGTTAGACTATTACAAACCCATGTTTCTACTAGCTCAGAAGCTGGTTGATGGCATCTAAAGCATCAGCTCTGATTCGGCTGACATTATTCAACACCTTCTGGTCTTCATCCTCAGAACTTTGAATGTTAGACAGCCTTGCCTTGAGCTGTTGATCTTCTTTGAGGACAGATGATATTTTTGATGAGGTTGCTTCTATGGAGGTTGGCAAATCTACTATCTTAGCCTTGTGAGACTGAATTCTGACATTCAGCTCGGCTAGTTGGGCCTCCAACTTGATCTTCTCATCCTCCATGACTTTCAGCTCAGGCTCCAAAGTTGCCAATGAATTTTTAGCAATCTGAATTTGGGAGTGCAAGGCTTTAACTTCCTGCTTCTTCAGAGACCCGTTGTTCTGCAAGTCATTCCGGGAGGTTATGTTTTTATTTGCCCTCTTCACAACAGCAAAATAATCATCAAGGTGGGTTGCGGATTCCAGGGAAGCCTTGAGGGCAGGTGGAAGATCTTAGTTGATGAGCTCAAGGAGATCTTTTATTTGGTCTGAATCTTGAACCAGAATGCTGATGTCCTTGTTTAACAAACTAGCTATATCCTTCAACCGAGCTTGATTTTCCACTGATAGAGTCTGCTAAGAGGTGGTTTCTTCACCTTTTTCATTGATGTAGTCATCAACAGTGAAAGAATAACTGGCGATCGGCTTGGTGGTCTTCTTAAGAAAAAAGAAGTGTTAGCCGACCAGATAGATGTACTAAAGGAGTAGCTTGAGGCAAAAATATCACCTGTTGTGTTGGTTGATCATCAGGATGGGTGATGTCTTGCTCTGATTGAAAGCTTGATTGAATACCCGGGGATGATGAACCTGGAGCTGGACCAGAAGAGCTCTTCTGCTAAATTGTCTAGGATTTTATCTATTTCCAATAATGTAAATGATAAGAGTATAAGAATAAGGAAAAGATGTCATATGAAGGGAAAGAAGTGATTAGCCGAATGATACCAATGAGTTGGAAAGTTTCATGAGCATCTGTGCTTTCAGCTTCATGAGCTTATGTATCTTCGGTTTCATAGGTCCCTGCATCCTCAGTAGAAGCTTAGGGAGGGATTTCCACTATTGTTGAGACATTGCTTGAGCCTGGAATATCAACATGTGGCTGCAGTAGAAATGATTGAGATAAAAGCTGGTCAGAATTGTTGATGAATAAGATTTATTGCTAAATAAGAGGTTTGTACCTTAGGAGACCGCTTGACTGTTTTGGATCTCACCCTTCTGAACACATAGACGTTCTCAAGTGTTTTCCTTTTGCCTTCTCCTCCTGAAGGTGCAATGGTCATAGCTGCAGGGATCTTCATGAAGGTTGCCAGAGTTGGGGCATTAAAACCCAATGCAGGATTGGGTCCGGCTGAGTAGTACTGAACTACTTTGTTAGGAGGAGTAGGCTCGAAGTCCTGTGCATAAGCCGGATTTTAAAATGAAAGGAAATGAATTCAAAAACAGGAATTAGCAAGTATAATGAAATTACCTCACTATCAGAGGCAAATTGGAGTTGTAGATCTTGGCATAAAGGGTGCACTGGTATGTTGAAGATGTGATTGTGCCATTCTTGCCACCAGGAAGCAAAGGAGGGGTGAGCAGCATCCACTATCCCAAATGGAGAAGGTTCATATGTTGGCAAGTCCCATCCAAGCTCAAAAACTTTCTTAGCTTCTATTTCACTTGTGATCAGCTCCCTGTACTTTATGGTTGTGGAGAAAAAGGGTCTTGGAGACAACTGTCCACATCCTAGTTGCCTGGATGCCATATTTGGAAAGTAGAATTTATAGGAAGATTGTACTAACCTCCCATGATGAAATTCGGCTGGCAAAATGCAAGGTTTGATAAAAGAGTTGAAAATCTCTATAGCTACCTTGTCAGAACAGTCAGTCTCAAAGCTGAATTTGCAAGGCAGGGTCAGATTGTCATTTTCTCTATAAGGAAGCCAAAGCACATTGCTAAAACCTTTGAAGAATAGCTTGAAAAGATGACCAATATCCATGTCAATGATGATAGAAGAAGCTGCTTCTCCATAAGTCTGGTAGTTCTTGACCTTTGTTGCACTGCCTTCAGCATAGTTAACTGAAGGAAAACTCAAATTTTGGAGGGACACAGGCATTGTCTGGTGCATATAGAGCTACAACCACATCTGGATGAACCACCAAGGACCACTCACACAAAAAATCTCCTTACCATGGTGCATCTGAGCAGTGACCTGATGCATCATATGATAGACACATCCTAGGAGGTATTTGCCCAAAGGGATTAATGTTCCTGCAACTAGATCATCAGCCATCATCATGTGATTTAAGGTTGGTTCATTAGATTTTCTGTAGAAAATGAACCTGCATAGCCACATGTTCATGAAGGCCCTGCATTCCTTGTCAAAAACGGCATCAGACGCTTCCATATAAGTCTGAATGTATTCAACCCATCCACCTCCAGATTTGACAGCCTTCTGGTTGCTTTTGCTTTTATACTTGTAAGGGTATATTGGTTGTGATACATTCAGGTCAGTCATGATGAAGACATCAGCTAAGGTAGGGGTCATCATACCATGGCCGAAGACAAAGGCGTTGACGGCATCAGACCAGAAATGATCAGTTGCTATCAGGAGGGGTTCATTTCTAGGCATCTCTGACAGGGATAATTCCAGGCAATGGTTGATGTCCTGAACATCCCAATGGTTGTTGCTTTTTTCCAGCATCCTTCTGTACCAGTTCCACCATCTAGCAATTGGGGGAAACGGTCAAGTCTTGAAAGTGTTTGGTCATTGGTTTGGCGGGGTGACTCCAGACTTGAAAGGAATTCTTGAAGTTTCCTTCTCAATGATCTCGGTTGGGTCGGGATTCCCCATTGGACCGAGGAGGTAGGAATCGGGGTGTGCAGCATAAGGGATCAGAATATGGTTCTTGTATTCCATCAAAGAATAACGGAATCGGGAAAAAACGAATGAATCAGGGGAATAGTAAGAGATCAATTGAGAATTGCCGAATGCGTGGAGACGAATGAAGCTTACCTCTGGGATTTCATCCTGGGTCGCCATTGGAGAGTTGAAGTAGATCCAATAACCAGTTAGGGCTTGGATTTTCTAGGCGACGGCTGCGATGTTGAACAGTGTTGACCTAGAGAAAAAGGGGGAGCTTGTAGTCAATTTTAGTATTAAATGACTTTTATCCCAAAATTGAGGGGGCATGTGTTAACACTGGATTTTGGTATTCTTAGAAAGATGACAGGTGGGCCAGTGCAGAACTCAGAGCATTCGGCAAGCGACTATGCGGTCGGCCAGTTTCCAAAGAAGTCGACAAATGTCCGTGCGGTCGGCTAATCACCAAAGGTTCGGCTAAATGATCATGCGGTCGGTTATTCTAAGGAGGAGCGGTTTTTCGTTGAAGAAGCGACAAAAACAGCAAGCAAAAGGCCAATCGGGCAACGAAGACCGCGACAATTAAGGCAATGAAGACTCCGGAAGAAATTAAAGTCAAAGATATCATGTTTTTCCTTTAATATTTTGTAACCGTGTCCTTTTAGGACTCATGTCACGACCAGGGTATAAATATAAACCCTTGGTCATTGTAAAAACGGTTCACAACCAATACAATACAACCGGCCCCGTGCCAATTTCGAGTCCTTTGTCGTGTCGTCGAGTTCTTCGAGAGGAACCATCGATCCGTCGACCTCTATAAGTCCCGGCAACATTGTTATCATGTCTAGTATCATGCGGTGGATTTAGATGTTGATACAAGTAGTCTTGTTTGTTTTCAATGATCGTGTGGCGAATCCTTGCTTGACAATCAAGAAGTCTTCACTTATGTTTTGTGTATGAGTAGATACCGTGCGGCAGGTGCTTGCTCGATATGCCTAGCAAAAGCAAGATAGTTATCGACTCTATTAGATTTGGCAAGATCTAGTAGATTCATTAAGTTACTATGTGTTGCATGTTTATATATATTTTATATATTTGTAACACTCTTTTGCCCAATTTAGATTGATATGGTTCGGCTTCATCTTTTCTCATAGATTTATTTATGCTTTTGTAATTGCTTATACCCATAAATAGATCTTATACTCATAATAGCCGAATTGGTTTCATCTAGATTGTTACGTGTTGCGGGTTCATGCATGTTAACTACGTTTGAGCTTTTATAAAGTTAGGTGTCATGCGGCGGATATAAGCTTTAGATTGGTTTGATCGTGTTTTCTTACGTGTTCCTTCATCATGGACCCCAATTCGGTTGGATAGCCGAGTTGGTTATGCTTTAATTCATATTTAATGATGATTTGTTCATATGTACTTTCTCATGCATGCATGTTTGGCAATCAACTCTTTACGTGCTCATTGTTTGTTTTAGCCGGATGATCTATAAAACTTGTTGGCAGACAGCTTCAATAGTTGTATGTCGTCGTAAGAGGCTTCAGGGCCGTATATATGGAACTGTCTGGTCTCACCCGACATGTTCTAGTTTTATATCTAATGATTTTTATCCCTTGTTAGTTTCAGGTCAAACTGACTGGCACGTTTCCGGATTTCGAAACACCCGGGCACCCGATTGAAGCTACGTTTTCCGGCTTACTGTGTGTTAGGCACAGTGCATCACATTTCGTGTCAACACAATGAAACATATTCTCCAGTAATGAGTGGAATAACTTTCTGATACTTAATATCATTGGCAGTTCAAAATCATCTATCTATGCAGTTGATGGATGTAGTGACAGCATATCTATATGGGTCACTTGATTAGGACATATACATGAAGGTTCCCGATGGAATCCAAATAGAAATCACAACATATATTGTGTAAAACTACAAAAGTCATTATATGGCTTAAAACAGTTGGGTCGAATGTGTTACAACCAACTGAGTGAGTTCCTTTTAAAGAATGGATACACCAATAATGATGATTGCCCATGTGTTTTCACTAAGAAATCTCCATCGGGATTTTGCATTATATCCATATATGTTGATTATCTAAACATCATTGGCAATCCAAAGGATATAGAAGAAGCACGCAATCATCTAAAGGTGGAATTCGAGATGAAGGATTTGGGTAAAACCAAATATTGCTTAGGCTTATAGATGGAGCACCGTCCCTCAAGAATATTAGTGCATCAATCAGCCTATATCCAAAAAATGGAGAAATTCAATATGGACAAATCCTATCCTTCTAAAACCTCAATGGTTGTTCGTTCTCTAGATATGGTGAAAGATCCATTTAGACCACGTAATATTGAAGAAAAGATACTGGGACCTAAGGTTCCATATTTCAATGTCATTGGAGCACTTATGTATCTTGCAAATAGCACCAGGCCTGATATCGCATTTGCAATGAACTTACTAGCTAGACATAGTGCAGATCCAACTCAACGTCGTTGGACGGGAGCAAAGAATATCCTTAGATATCTTAATGGCATAAAGGATCTTGGTTTATTTAAGAAGAATCACGATCCCAATATGATAGGATACACAGATGCTAATTACTTGTCTGATCTCCATAATAGCAAATCCCAAACAGGATTTGTATTCCTACATGGAGGCACAACTATCTCATGGAAGTCTTCTAAACAGATTCTTACAGTGGTCTCTACTAATCACTCTGAAATCATTGCACTATATGAAGCATCACGTGAATGTGTGTGGCTTCGCAGAGTGATCAACCACATACAACAATCTTGTGGTATTGGTTCAATTGAATCACCTACAGTTATCTATGAAGATAATTCTGCTTGTGTTACACAGATGCAAACAGGTTACATAAAGAGCAATATCACTAAGCATATTGTTCCCAAGCTGTTTTATCCTCACGAATTACAAGAAAGTGGGGAAATAAACATCTTGCAAGTCAAGTCATGTGATAATCTCGCTGACCTATTTACTAAGTCCTTACCAACTTCAATGTTTCAAAAATTTGTACATGAGATTGGTATGCGATGACTTTGAGATTTGCAAGGATCAGGGGGAGACATCTCCTAGATGCTACCTGTATCAGTATCATATTGCACTCTTTTCTTTCACAAGTTTTACTTAAATGGTTTCTTGTTAAATTTTTTATGAGGTAATATTAACATAAGCATGTGTCATATTTTCTATTTTCCCCATCGGGGTTTTTGTGGGAAATATCAAAGACACATATTGACCTCACAACTCATCCATGGTTTTTCCTTGAAAAGGTTTTTCATGTGAGTTATCTAAGATGTAATACCAATAATATGTCATCATATATTCTCCTAATTTTTCCACTGAGATTTTTGCGGAGTTTTAGCGACATATCACTTAACAATACTCCTCACATTTTTCCTATAATGTTTTAGAGGGGTAATCTTTATGTCGTATCTCCAATATTTTTTCTCTAATGGGGTTTTTAATGGTATACCAATGACATAGTGATTTATCTAAATCACACTCATATATGTTATTTTCTCCTTATTTTCTGAATAAGGTTTAAAGGAGTTTTTATGGCATATCAATATACATGTATTCCTCAGATTTTTTCCCACAGGGTTTTTCGAAGAATCCAAGCTTAAAGCTACACTGATCTCAAGGAAGATTCGATCAAGGGGGAGCGTTACGGAACGGTATCTCCTCTAGCAGACACCTCTTTGGTGCTCTCATCATTAGTGAATAGGATTAGTTGTTATTCTTAGCAGTTAACACCATGAAGGGGCATGTCTCTTCGTGTTAGACTATTCCAGTGAACAGACATCTTCTCCCGAATAGTCGTATCCGTACAGCGTCCATATGACGTCCGTATGACACGTCCTTTCACTTGTATATAATCAAAGAGATCAATGAAATCACAACAGTTGTTCCATTCTACTGTTCATTTACATTCAATCTTAACAGAGGTGGCTCTAAAAATGGTGTTTTAAAGAAAGGTGGATGAGAATTCAAGCCATCTCTTGAAATAGCCCTTATCTGTAGAGGTGACTAGGATTCATAGCCGACATCAGAGTTAGTGGGTCCCTATGGAGGTCACAGTAGAGGCAGATGAGAATTTAGTTGTTTCTGCCTAAAAAATACACTCGTCTCTATAAATCATTTATGTAGTACCGGCAATTATCATAAAAGAGTAACAATAGATATTTAAATAAATTGTTATTCGAGACATGTTTCTATTTTGTTTAAAGAACTATGCATATTGTTTTTCTTTTATACCATACCATTTATATTGAAGTATATTAACATAACAATATCAGTATATCACTTGTAAAGTTGGATCAAACTCTTTACGGCATTGTTTGGATTTTGAAGAACTTGTTCTCTAAGAGCACCCTTAACAATAGTCAACTTGTGGGTTTATATAAACTTAAAAATAAAAACAGAGTAACCTAGCATGTTTGTATAAAAAAATATGTAAGAAAAAACACATGAATCACGAAAAGCTACTTTACCATTCTCTCTTTTTTCAATAAAATATTCTAAGCTAGCTCTTTTAATCGCTATTGGAACTACCGAAAGTGAATCTTTAAAACCCTAGAATTATTATTTGGAGCAAAATTTAGAAGCTACTCTGAAGTATAGCAATAGCATCAGAGTGTGGCATAGGCTTGCGGTGCACGGGCACGCACGCTTTATGTGGCGCCATTTATAAAACCGCAGCGCATGAATGAGAATTAGTGGAGAGCGGCAGCCGAGACGAGTGAGCGTATTGAATTGAAGAGCTAAGCTACAAGCTGCTCTGCTAGGCCATCTCATCCCATCCGATCCTTAATTAGGACTCTCGATCTACCTTAGGATGATTTATATTTTTATTAATTAAGGTGTCAATTAATCAAAATTGCGATGTGCACTACAATTAAGAAAGATAGTAGTAAATGATTTCTTTGACAACAAAAATTATGTCAGAACAAAAAAAAACAAGAGAGGAAGAGATATAATAGATAGATGATGGAGAGATAAGATGAGATTGGATGAAAAAAATATTTAGAGAAACTATCCGTTAAAAATATAGTTTGTGTACTACTTTGGCAAGTGTAGAAATTATCTTCAACCTTTTGGATTGGGAGTGCGCTTAAGAGTTGCTCCATCTATCATTCAACCATCTACTTTGATGCTTTGGAGAACACTGTGGCCAATAAATCCTATTGATGGCCTCATTCAAGATGTGGAAGCGATCCTAGCCAGACTGCGCGCAATGCTTCGAAGCAATCAAAAGGAGGTGGAGTCGTAGCTGCAACCGCGCGCTGCAATGGAACTCATAAAAAGGAACGGATGAAACGATCCATTTGATACAGTAGTATACAGTACTCCGATCATGGAATTAACAAGATAAATTATGCCTGAAACTAGGATTTCATGCTGATCGTCGTCATCTTACTTCTCATCAAACAGAAAAAGAAAACACTCAAAGTTTAGTCAAGAGATCCATTTACAACATGGCTGACCCTGACCAAACTTGTCATACCTCACCTTCGGCAAACAATGATTCTCAAAACAAAATATATGATCAAATCAAAATCAAACTTATGACAGCCAAAGGGTGCTTAGTCTGGTTGGCTAAGTCACTCGAGCGGCATTCTACAGGTTTTGAGTTTAATTCTCTGTGGGAGCGAATCGAATTTTAGACTGTGATTTCCTGGATTTATTTCAGGATTTACCGGCGCTTTGCATTCAGTAGTAGGCAACGTCCCCGTCGACAGGTAGGGTTTGCGTACATGTATTCATAGGGTGACTACGCGTGTGTGTTAAGCGCTCAGTCCTTCGGAGGTACTGGTAGGGGTTTATTTTAGGATTTACCAGCACTTTGCATTCAGTGGTAGACGACGTCCCCATCAACAGCGAGGCGCCCGAAGCTCGAGATCCGCCGGCTCAGTCCTTTGCCCTCATAGGGGTAGGTTTGCGTACGTGTATTCATATTGAGCGTCTGCGTTGTACTGTGTAATTCTAAAAAAATCAAACTTGTGACAAGATTAGGCATAAAAATAAATCTATGATATGTGGCATAGTGCCCCCTACAGTCAGTGTGTCAATGAAAATATAGAGAGATTGATAGGTAAAAAAAGAGGAGAAAAGAAAAAAAATAGAGAGATTAAAAAAACAAGAAGAGATTAACCCCTCAATCTTGTTTTAAGAGGTTGAGGGAGAAGAAACAAAAATAGAAAGATTAGAAAAAGAAGAACAGATCAGCCTCCTTCAGTCTTGCTGCATAGTGCTAAGAAATTGTAACATGCCTTAGATTTATGGTAATGAACCAAATAACTGACGAAGAAACCATGCCATGACAAAACTTTGGCATGTCAGGTTTTAGTCACCAACCAAGTAGTATAACCGTGTCCAATTACTGCTCCATCAGAGGCACTTGATTGATTGATAAGATCATGTTTGGTTGGACTTTTGAAGGACTGAGAACAGCGACCAGAAGGGGGTGAATGGGAGCCTTAAATTTCTCTCGAAATATTCGGGCCACTCTTCCCAAAAACCAAACCGAAATATTAAGACGAAATCGGAGAAATGAGAGCTCACCGGCAGTGGAAGGAAACTCGCCGAAACCCTAAAACACAAGTTCTCAACCCTAGAGAAAAGAGGCAAGAACCTAGGCAAAACAGACAAAAACAGCAACCGTCGGACCACTTGGTCAAGACCTCCGGACTAGTCCGACGCCTCCTGCTGCTTCCTCAAAATCAACACATTAAGCACCAGGGCTTCGGACGACTACTTCCGGACTAGTCCGGTGGTACCGTTGGACCAATGAGGATGGTCCGGAGCTCACCCTTGCCTCTGCGCAAAAATACACAGTACGCAACCTAGCTTTGGACTAGCCGTCGGACTACCACCGTCGGACTATGCTGGCTAGTCCGACGCTGTACTGATTCTCTGACAGAGACCACCGGACCAATGGGGTATGGTCTGGAGCCTCAAAACCGAGTGGTCCGGAGCTTGGTCCGATGCCCTTTGCTGCCTGACACGTTCACTGGTCAAGACCACCGGACCAGTTGCTATGGTCCGGAGCTAGGGGAAAGTCGTCCGGAGCTCACGAACAGAAAAGCTGAACTCCGCGAAAATGAACTCCACTCCGCCAAATCTTCCTAAAACTCAACCAAATAATCACCAACTGCAACCAAACTTTGTAGGCATGATCCTAGTACAGTTGGGGAGCTATCCCGAAGAAATCATCGCTCAATTTGGCTTAGAGTAACGGGGAGAGAAGAGATTTGGGAGAAAACTCAAGAACGAAGAACTCCGCAAAGAAATCGCCCGATCTACGCAGTCGTGAGGTTTGAGGAGAAATCCTTCGGTGCAAAGATGTTCCTCACGATTGCAAACAACTTGGTTCAAACGGATTTGCAAGAACTACTCCATAGAGAAAAATCTCAACTCGGGATCAAAAGAGAGCAAAAAGCAAAGCGCGAAGAACACAAGTAAATCGGAGACTCGATCACGAAATCAAAGCCACCATGACTTACGGAGGGTAAGGCCTCCGATTCCCACCGAAAGATTCACAAGTTCTTACAAAGGTTGGAGAAATCAACCTAGGGATCTCATGAACTAGAGAGAGGGTAGAAAGAGAGAGAGGTGGTGCAAAGTGATTAGGGTTCAAGAGATGGGATGAGGGATACCCCTTCATCCCTTATTTATCGGGCTTTGGCTATTTCCCAAAGACCCCCTAGATACATGAGTGAACTACCTAGCCTAAGCATTGCAGTCCAAGCTCCGGAAAATATCTCCTCGATTTTGAATGGACGGCCCCGCTTCCTGCCAGGAGTTGTCGTCGCCTCGACGCAACCTCCAGGATTCTGCCACGTGTCATCCCCGCTTCCTCGGAAGCTCCGCCCGGGTTTTGAGGCCTAAACCTGCGAAACCCGCCACCGGTAGCTTTGGGCTCAACTACCGAACCCCGAGTTTTGAGGCCCAAACTCGGAAACCGTCCTCGGATGGTTTTGAGGCCCAAACCACCAAACCACTCGACTCGAGCCCGGACTCCGAGTCCCATGAGCCTCCGCTCGACCCGCTCGTCCGCCGTCTTGACTTGGTCAACTCGGTCTACCTTCATGTCTTCTCGCACTCGCCGGTGCCAAGTACTAGCCACCACAGCTAGTCCGTCGGCGCCCATGGTCCCTCAGTCCGAGCCCCGCTTCCGTCCTTCACCGCTCTCAGTCCATCGGCACGGCAAGCCTCTACTCGACCCTCTCCACGTCATTTACCACTGTCACTAGGCATAGTACCTGCACACCACAAGCCGATAGACAGGCACACATTTGCTTTCGCAAAGAGGTTAGAAGTAAACGCTCAAACTGAAACACTCAAGTGTTGGTCAATCACTCATCATCAAAACTGAACATTCATGGGTACTTATCTACCATGTGTTCGCAACTTTCTAGTCTCTTCTACATGTTTTAGTCTTCTTTAGGACATTCTTAATGAAAGTTTTATGTCATAGGTTTTAACGTAGCTATATTTTAAAAACAGCGCACAGAAGTGTCATTCTCATAAAATTCTCTCTATCTTCATATTATCATCTCTCTTCATTAATATAGTATCATATAAGTATATTTAATGTCCATAAAATTTTGATAAAATTTTATTAAAACTGGACTTAATCACTTGAAAATAACTCGAGAAGACTAAAGATTATTTAGTTATTGTGTTTGGCTCTAAAATGATTAAAAGAGACGAAATTACATTTAGGTGAGTAATTTAGGAGGCCCAAACAGGAGCGCCCGAGAGATCTTGGTTGTTGGCCACGGCTGCAACAGCGACCAAAGGCAGCTTCTTCTTTTTTTTGATCGGAGCGACCAAAGGCAGCTAAGGTGGCGACCAACCTACCTGTGTCTCTCTCGAGGCCGTGGCCGTCCCCTTCTTCAGGTCGTTTTCCACCACCACCACCACCATGAACCGAACCCTCCTTCATTCTCTTCTGCGGGCAGGCGGCCCTGCTAGTTGCCAGTGCCAGGCTGCCCGCCGCCACCACCTCTCCATTCCATAAAACAGAAACATGAATGTGAGCAATGAAGTGAGGTTAGGAGTGCGTTTAGGGTGCGTGGAGTATAATATGGTCAATTAAAGGATGCAAGTAGTCCTCAACAGTGCAGCATTTAAGAAAACCAATTGACCTTCATGGCTCCCTTCCTCCCTTCCCCTATAAGTAGTTGCTGCCATGCCACAGTCCACAGGCACCACCACTCCTCTGCCTCCAAGGAAAGGGAAGGGAAGGGAAGCATCCCCATAGTCAGAGGCTCAGAGCTGAGCACTCCTGCAGCTGCAGCTGCAGAGCATCACGAGACAGTCAGTAAGCGCTCTCTTTGTGTAATTAATTAATGCTATCATTAGTAGCAGCAGTATGATAGATTAACCTTGCTCAAGCTTCATGGATACGAAGGCAAAGGCAGCGATGAGCCGGGGCAGCAAAGGAGGGAGGGGCGGGGGACTGGACCTGAACCTGAACCTGAAGCTGCACCTGTCTCCGCCGGCGCGTGGCACAGAGGGTGCGGCGGCGGCGTCGTCGTTGTCCTCCGACGAGGAGTGGTCGTCGTCGTCGCCCAGCTCGTGCCTGTCGTCGGAGGGCGAGCGAGAGCCGCATCAGAGGCAGAGGCACAACAGCCACGGGCTGCAGTGGTCCGACAGCCCGGAGGCGACGTCCATGGTGCTGGCGGCCTGCCCGCGCTGCCTCATGTACGTCATGCTCTCCGAGGCCGACCCGCGCTGCCCGCGGTGCCGAAGCCCCGTCCTCCTCGACTTCCTGCACCACGCCGCCGCCCGCAACAGCAGCAGCCGGGAGGACGACGACGATCACAGCGGCGGCGGTGGCGGGACGAACAGGAGGGCGTGATCATCCACAGTTCCACCACCACCACACGGCAGCATCAAGAATCCACAACTTTTTTTCTTCTCTCCATTGTTACGATTAGTACTAGTATTAGTACTACCAGTAGCTTTAATTTCGTCCCTTGAATTAAAAAGAACTGCTCCGCCAGTCCAGTGTAACCGTGATATTTCATTTCATCCGTCTGCCGAGACTGCGACGGTGTGGTGGTAACTGTGGTACGTACGGTTACACTGGAGACCTCTGGGTTCTTGTAATCTTGCTCTGCAGTCCATTTCCCGAAAGGAATGAAACATGAGCCTGTTCTTCCCCCGAGCCGACGCTACACTCAAAATAGAAACTGAAGAAAAACAATAATGTTCACGTTTGGGTTTTAATTTCCACCGTCGTGATTGATACGTTACACGACCAATCATTTGAGCTCCAGATTTTCTTCGAGACGGTGGTGGTGCATCCTTGTCGAGGAGAAGTAGAAAATTAAAAGCGACCAACAGTAGCGCTGCTGTTAGCATTTCTCAGAACCTGCAATTCAAATGAAGTTTCACGTCAGATTATTTATTAAAATAATATACGATCAGGAGCAGGTGAGACGTGAGAGGAGCGGAGAAGTTAGTCACTAGTACTACAGTAACCAGGAAGGAACTAATACCAGGGGTTTATTTGGCTGGGCTCATTTTGAGAGGCTTCTTTAGAGGAGCACAATCTGTTTTAAAGAAATGATGTCTTTAAAAATAGCTACGGTTTCTCGATTTTTTACTTAAAAAAAGTTTATCGAGTTTTTCAGAAAAGTTTCTAGCTTCTTTATTTATTTTTTAGAGAGAAAAAATGGTTTCATCTGGAACAGCTAGAGTCGGAGTCAGAGAGGTAGAAGCATTGACAAACAGTCCATAGTAGTAGTAATGGCATTGCATGACGCGACGCAATGAATAGGGAAATTAAATTCCCGACGCCACCCTCCATAAACAAAGCACGCTTCCTTCCATCTGAAAATACTGCGAGCGAGACCTTAATTGCCGCTGCACCCTTCGTCAACTTTGCTACCACCCCCGGACGATACATTCATTCATGGCCAATTTGCAAAGCAATTATACCATGCCATGCCATGCGATGCGATATGGTGAGCATCACGCCTCCTCCATTGTCCAACCGTCCTCTCCTCTCCACGACGAATCGCGTCACCCATCTTTAACGTGGCCATAGAAACAGACTGCCACAGCTCTTGACGTCACTCACTCCTATTTCTTTTTCTTTTTCTTTCTTTTTTGAAACTGGAAAAAATTCAACCCCAACCCCCCGCAGGGTAATAATCATGAGACGCCAGGCAATAACTGCTCTTCAAGAAGAGTTTCATCACGACCTTGCAAGAACCCATGTGCCCAACACATTTCTACATCTAGCAGGCAGCTTCACTTTCTGCTCAAGTGCCAGACATTGATTTGGGGTGCTTGCTTCTGATCGTAATCGGTGACTGGTGGTTGCACTTGTAAAGCACCAAACAAACAAAACTGATGCTGCACAACGCAGCACAGGAGATGACAACGCCTTTCCGGCATCGGCGTCGGCGTGAATGGGAGGCGCGAAAGCCGGCAACAGAAATCAAAATCTTCAACAGCCAGGCCAAGCTGTCAATCGGAAGGAAGGAAGAAATAGATGCAACATCTACCAAACCTGATGTCACCTGCCATTGATGATGCGTCCGTAAGAGCCAGTCTCCCTCTCGAATGTAGTATGTATGATGATAACGAAAAAAAAAACCATGTGCTTTCGCGTGTTCGGCCATGAGCATGTGGCAGGGACACCGTTTACACCGACAGATACAGTCAGGGGTCAACAGTCACAATCCACCAAACTGCAGCGTCAAGCTTGGCACGGAGCAACATAAAGATAGCATAGCTGAGGTCACCAGTCTAGGAGGACTTGAGGCGAAGTAATGCAGGGTGCCGGGGTCAGGCGACTTTTGCGGAACCCTCAGATTTACACAAAGTTTTTGCCTGAGCAGCAGCAGAACAACAGCTCAGAAGGATTCAGAGTATATGTGATGGGATAAACAAAAATGATAACTTTCCTTTAACCAAAAAGAAGATGCGAACTTCTTTGCATACCGCGTAACTAGTTTTCATTGAGCTTCTCAACCCAGGAAAGGAAAAGGATAATAACTCAAGACCGAAAGCGGATGCACAATATTAAGCTCACTTCCATCCAAATGTTAGTGACTGAGGGAAGAACATCCTGCAGAAGCAGAACCATCCCTGGGGGAGCACCCAACTGTAGTAATCCAGCAACAAGAAGCTATATCACGACCTGATTATACAGAGAATTGCATAGGATGGTTCCATACAAGCGCAGTGCAGATGTACCCAAACAACAATAATTGATAGTTCTCCACCCACAAAGTGCCATTTTCATGCTAACAACTCAACCCCAGGTAACAATCACTAGTAGACAAGCCACTGAACCAGAAGGGCCTCAAAAGTGTCATACTCTCATCAATGTGCTCTTGACAACAAATATGAATACGCTGCATGCGCTAACAGTCATACATGAAGGTAGCTGCTTACAAATATTACTTCTGGTGGACTAATATCCTTTATCCTCACATACCCAGACCTTGATGAAGCAACAACTTGCAACTTTATCGTGGACTTGCTAAACATGATGCTGGCCCCACTCTTCTAAAATTGCAAAACATCCTTGAGCCTGTTGACCACCAAATAGACCTACTGGGATTGAACCTTCAAACATTGCAACTCAAAAGACACATGAGATGGACAAAAGGTACCAACATCTACATGTGACAAGATCGTAAAACACTGATAGAAGCACAGTGTATTACCATTTTCCATCATGAATCCTTTAGGCATATACTTCTACTTATCAGAATCATAGCAATGGAAACACCAATTACTTCTGGTTCTTGTGTTAAGGGCTCTACTAATGTTGACAACGCCTATTACTTGTGGTTCATATAATAATAATACCGGGAATGAAAATAAAATGTTGTTTGTTTGGATAGGTAGGTTTTACACTCAGCTCACCCAGGTTGGAAGGGAAAATTTGTTCATTTTCCCTTCCAATCTGAAGAGATTTGCTTAATCACATCCAAAGATGCCCTAACGCAAGACAGAAATGAAACCTAACATGAGCACACAAACCTTGTTATCCTCAAAATGGACTCAGGATGCAAATGGCTATTCATGTAAAGCCTCGGAAGCAACTAGACTTCCTTAATGACACTCCCACCAACCACTGCTGCTTCTGACATACTGATCCACGATACCAAATTCTTTGTTCTGCTCAAGTCGCTTAGCATAATTCTCGGTAGATATTGGACCTTTCTTACGCCTGCGATAGTAAATGATTTCCCAGGGCCACAGGCGTGCGGCACCAAAGTACTTCTCTACAGACTGATCTGATGAATCTCCCTGTTGTGCCTCAATCCCATAGTGCTTCAGAGCTGATATCACTTCATTAGTTGTTAGCTTCAAAGACTTGTTTCTCCCATTTTTGGACAGAACGTCCTGCTTTGATTTCATTGACAAAGAGTCCTCAAAGTTAGCATTCTGGCTTTGCACTCTATTGGCAGCATTATCATCAACCAAGTTCTTATCGAAGTCAGACCCTGTGTAACCAGCAACATTAGCATTCTTGTTACGAACATGAGTTTCCCCATTCAGGACCTTGCTGTTCAAAACTGAACCATTTCCTGGCTTGTTATCATCCAGATTTTTTACTTGAGATCTTGTCCTGAAGTCCAAATTGTCCTTCAATTGAGAATTAGCCAGACCAACTAGATTTTTGTTCTCTACATCAGGAGATGACTCGTGCTGCGGTGAAGCGGATACTGAAAATGGAACAGGATGGTTGATATTTGATCTTGATCCTTCATGCTGAGTTGGTTGAGATGATTTTGAACTAGAATGTGCAGAATAAGTTGGAGAATGTGCTTTAAATCGAGGTCGGGACCGGGGAGATTTAGATCTTGAATCTGAGGAGGTCCTGTTGGAATGAGATCTCTTAACATTAGCATGGTTAGAGCGCCTTGAAGGTTCTGAAGAGGGCGATGACCCCTGTGACCTTTCAGATCTGCTTCTCTTGCGCCCTTCCTTGTTTGTTTGTGGCATGTTTTCACTGTAGTGGGCATGTCTCCTGCTGTCTCTCAGCCTATGCATTCTCATACTCCTATCAGGAAATGGCTTCCTACCATCTTGAACTGTATGATTTGTTTGGTCCAATGGATGAATACGAAATTCTGGTCGCCGCCTCGAGGGTGACCCAAATCTTCTCTGCCTCAGCTGCCATTTTTCCCTAAAGTTTAATCCATCTCTCCTTGCTTTGAAGTTATCATTTATTCCATGAGGACAATTACGTGCAATATGGCCAGCAACACCACAACTGTAACAGGTTGGAGGGGATCTTGATTTATCATGGATATGAGCCTTGTCAGAGTGCTCTTGCCACTTCTCTGAAGAAAGTTTGTGTTCACGAGAATCATAAGAACTTGCTTTAATCACATTTTCTGTTTCTTCTTGCCTTTCATATCCATGATAAGGCTCATAGCGGTCAGAATCATCACCATCTCCACCAGTGGTACGTTTCCCAGCCCATCTATCATGCTCGATTATATTTGCATCACCTGTACCACCTTCATCAGTCTTCACCTCCCCTGGACCGTCATCATTTGTACCACCTTCATCCCTCTTGACCTCCCCTGGATCATCGCCAATGTTTTCTCCAGCATCATTGACAACCTCAGCAAATTTGCCAGATTCTTTTTCTAGCCCAGCATCAGAATTACGACTCTGATCATGATTTGCTGGTTGATTATTCCGAGCTAGAGGATCCCTGAACCTAATATTGTCCCTAGCATCTCTGAAGTTCCTTCCGCGAGACAATTCAACAAATCTCGAACTTCTCCTGAAACCCTGAGACAATCTGGGCTGCTGTTTTGACCAATTAACAGTAATCCGCTCCCCACAAACATATTTCCCATGCAGGGCCCTCATGGCTCGAGTTGCATCAGAATCAGAATCAAAAACAGCAAACCCATATCCATCTTTCAGGTTCACAGTGCAACGACCAAACCTCTGGAAAAGATGTTCAAGATAACTCTGCCGCACATCTTGGGAAAGCCGCCCAATATGCAATGACATCTATAACAGCAAAAATATTCCATGAGAACTTTACTCAGCAATTCAAAATAATGCAATGAAAGAAATTAAGATGGTAGTATAGCTAAATTCGTGATAACTACTCAAGCTGACAAGAGTACAACATAATAACCTGAAATCATTGATTGTCACCTAATTCTATTCCAAAACCAACATTAATAAGTAACTTAATAATCATCCAAGGTACATAACAAAACTGACTCATTGATTGTCACCTGATTCTATTGCAAAACCAACACTAACAAGTTGATTAAACTTCACAGTGTATTCCTTGTAGTAATTTTATGGATTTAAATGATTCATAAGTGAGTTGATGGTAATCAAGAGTGCCCACTTAACTCTCTTACTAGTACCAATGCAATCAGTAAAACTAGTCCTCGTTCTAAGAAATCACAATCAGATAGCACAAAAAGCTTCAAGTAAAATAGCAAGCAAAAAATAAGTAAAGCAGTTATAATCAATTAAATTCAAGTTGATAATGAGCTGACCCAACCCAAGCTTGAATGTATATATTGTTACTGGAAACATAATTTCTCACAACTCTTATAGCGCTGCTTCCCATCAAAACAAAAAAATCACAAATTCATGTGCATCCATGTCATCATAATTATATAAGATGTATAAATCAACAGTATTGCCCAACCAGTACACATTAGCTTTAACCACAAATTCATGGAACTAAGTTTCCCTAGCGTAGAGAATAATTTTGAATATTAACTGTTGAATATCCTGGATGGATGGATGGAAGGGATCATCCCGATTTGTTCACAAGCACACCTATGGCCCTGTTCCCAGCACTAGTATGCATATAGGCAAATAAGGGCAAAGGAATATAATATTAAGGTTTGCCTTCTGTTGTGTCTGCATAGGCCAACTTGTAAACTGGAATCAATCATGTTTATGTTTTCCAAACACTAAGACCATGAAACGAAAATCGACCAATTCAATGCCAATTAGTAACAGACTGGTCTGTAGTGAGGTAAGAGAACAAATATTGAATCTGATGTGAAATGTTTGCATTCCAAAAACAAGGTAGTACCATGATTCCCAGTTTCCCACATTTGTGACTACTGAGTACACCATTCAGACAGCTAAGCAAAGATGCTTTACTATCACCAAGATAGCTCTGAAGCAGGTTGCATCAAAGCATTCATTACTGCAATTGCAGGATGCAGCTACTAAGCAACAGAAGTTACAAAGTATATGGTCACGTCAACTGCATCTCAGAATGTCAACCAGAAACCACGTTTGAGTTAGCTGTCCTCTTAGGAGAGCCAAGAAAAGCAATGTGACAACCCGAACAATGCATAAATTATCACCCAATTTCATTGCACAGTTTCATCCAATGTCTTAATTCTTAAACAATCAATCTCACACAATTGGAACCTAAAACAATAGTACAAGTTAAACAAAATACAAAATTTCAGATTTTGTATGGAAACCAACTTATTAAAGGGCACCTGCACAGCACTGGCAGAGCGCAAAGGAGCGAATATTGCCAGTCTACTGGACACTAAAGGTAATACATCAATGTAACATTACAAATTTCACAGCCTAGCAGAACATGCTAGAAGCAGGCGCATCTCAAAGAAGCAGGTAGGCATCTAGCACAGGCACAGATAGTACAACATATAGATGACACGACAGAACCTCAAGGTGAGAAACATATACCTTGTTTATGGTCACCAAGTGATTAAGTAAACTTGAACCTGCAAACAAATCAGGGGACAAGGTCAAGTAATGGTTGACTAGAAGTCAAATACAGAGTATGAACCTCGGGGGCTGCAATCTAACTAGGGTTTCACAAAAAGTTTAAATCGCACAACCAGGAATTAGGGTTCAATCTAGGATCTAGCAAAGAAAGCAAAAGTAAAGGTAGGTTAGGTTACCATGGAAATGGAACAGCCCACATAAACACCACCGATTCTAGCGGGGAAACTCAAAAAAGGGAAACCAAAACGCGCACCTTGCACCGCGTTCGGATCAAGATGGTGCGAGCATGAATCTAGTGCAGTATTCAGACGCGAATGTAGATTCGTGGAGCCTAGATGCGGCTACTTACCCGGACTCGCGACGCTTCGCCTGGATCGGATTCAGATGCGAGAGCACGACTGGACGATTGCTTCGGTGCTTCCGCTTCGACTGCAGAGTGGAGACCTGCAGTTGCTGGTCTCCTCCTCGAAGCGTCGGCCAGCCGGAACCGGAATGGCAAGGAGCCGAGGAGCACGAGGGGTTTGGGTTCTACTTCTGCCCTCTGCACCTGGGCTGGATTGTCCGTCTGCTTAAAGAGAATTCTGGCCCAACAAACCTTCATGGGCCAGAGGCACGCACATAAGTGTCGGCCGCGCCATGTGTTTAGTGAGCCCAAATTAACAGGACGGGCCCACTGGAGATCTAGAGAATTCTGCTGGCAGCGTACAACCCCGTGTCTGATTTGTCCCAGCTCGTAACAGACCAGACGAGCAGAACTCTCACTCCACGCTACCCGGACCCGGCACTCAGCTCAAGAAAGCACAGCCACCAAGCTCTAGCGCCGGAGCAACGCCAGTTAGCTAGCACTAGCAGAGAGGTAGCAGCTCGATGATGCTTTCCACGGCTCGCGCTCTGGCCGCGGCGGCCCTCGTCGCGGCGGCTGCGCTCGCGCTGAGCGTCAACGGCGTCGGCGCCACCCCGGAAACGACGTGCGCTTCGGCGGCGGCCCACGACTGGCGCGTGGACTACGGGTTCTGCGTGTCGAGGCTGAGCCACCACCACGACAGCCCCGACGCGGACACCTGGGGCCTGGCCAAGGTGGCCGCCGACGTGGGCGTCGCCTCCGCCGGGGACGCCGTCTACGACATCAAGGCGCTGCTGGCGAAGCCGACGCCGGGAGGCGACGCCGACGCCCATGCGCGGGCGGCGCTGGAGCAGTGCCAGAGGCTGTACGCCGCGGCGGAGTCGGCGTTCGCGGAGGCGTACGACGCGATCAACCGGCGCGACTACGCGGCGGGCAAGGGCGAGGCCGCCAAGGCGGCGTCCCTGGCGCGCCGGTGCGACGACGCCTTCGCACGGGCCGCACTGCGCCCGCCGCCGCAGGTCGCGCGGTGGGGCGAGGAGTCCGCGAAGATCGCGGTCGTCTGCACGGCCATCACCGACCTCATCGACTGAGAGCGTGAGCGATGGGTACCGAGTACCATACCGGCCAGGTGATGCGCTGGCTTCTGCGTCGTCGCGATCCGCCGGCGTGTTGGTGTTGTGATCCGTTGGTTACACGCCAGACAAAATGCGGACGAGACGATGGCAGTTACCCGAACTTAGCTTGTTGCCGTTGAAAATGGGATGGAATAAAAGCGTTTTATATTTATTGGTGCTTATTACTGTTACTGTTCATCTGTTTTGAAAGCTTAGCTCGTCGTTCTGCTACTGCTGCCAAGTGCCACCTTTATTACACGTCCGTTCATCAAGCCCGGCTTATTTTCAGTTTTTTTTATAAAAAAAACTGCTTGTTTTTGCTGCACAGTTCCATAAACAAACAATATGAAGATTATTTTTTTGTTAAAACTGGTGCAAAATGGACAGATCGTTACCGCTTGGGATCTACTGCTTGTAATCTAGTACTGAAATATGATGGTTTGTCACAGCACGAGGCTGCACGCTGCTTGCAACTGCAATGCTGCCGCACGATAGAACCCGGCAGCAGCCCAGCAAGCGGCCCCATGGATCGGGACCGGGACCGGGTGCAGCCGGAGCGGCCACGTAGTAGCGCGCAAGGGTACACTGGGGCCGCGGTCTCCTGCCACTTGTCACCATCCATGAGGCCAGCATGTGCCGCGTCCGGGGGCTGCCGCACACGGCACACCCTGCTGGCTGCAGGTGCTGGTCGCCTGTACCGGTACGCCCACAGAACTCTTGCCATTTTGCCCGTGAAACACCGGTTGAGGTTAAGTTTGGTAAGGTGGTGTGGGACGTAGGATGTGGCCAGTGGGATGTTAGCTGTATAAGGATTGTTTGGAACCCGGGAATTTTTCCTTATTCCTGCGTTTTTTTTTCTGTGAAAATGAATGATTCCTATAAAATTCCTGCGTAATTCTTGTGAAAATCCTACGTTCTAAACAGGTTCTAAAAGTTGTTGTAGTGTCACTTGTGAGAAATCTAAAAGTTATTTGGCGAAACAGTTGTAGATAAGCTCATGTGAGTTGTAAGCTGTGTAAAAAGTTTGTAATATCCATGTCTACTCTAAATGCTGATTAAATATAACTTGGTTGTAAAATACTAATGTATTCCATCTAAATAACAATTTATTCAAGGAAAGTTATTTTTCGTTAGTTTTTTCATGCATCATCCACATCTGGTCGACATAAGTAGATCTTGTGGGGGGACTCACTTAATCAAATTTTGGTCCCTACTTCAGAAGGATGAGGATCACCAATTGATGATGATGGGTTACAGGAGATTTGAGACAACAGCGATGGAGGTGTTTGCATGAAATGGCTGGAGTTTCATTAATAGTTATGCTTAGATGTTGTTTGGAATTTTTACCACCTTCCTTTTTAGATAAAAATTTTACATGGTCCTATGTACTTGGGTTCGGTGTAGTAATGAATAAGTACATATTCATTAGTTGACGCCGGAGCTATGATATTTTAATATATTACTTTTTCTAAAAAAAATTGGTTCATACAAATTTACAAAAGTTATATGGTTATAATGATTTACTTTGTCCATATAATTATCTCCCTCTTGCACTAAACACAGCATCAGCTATCGTAATGAGAATAGTATTCATGGGTTCCTCATTCTCACTATATGGACTGTCATCTCCTTATGTTAATGCTGCGGCATTGCCCGGTTGTGCTAGATACTCCTTGTGTTAGACTGTTATCGTATAAAGTTTTAGAATTTTGAATGCATCTAAATAAAGGATTAGCACTCTGGCTTTCTTGAATCTTGAATTCTTGATTGATAGGCGGAAAAAAGTTCAATTTTCCTCCCTGAACTATTAAACTAGAAATCTTTCCTCCTTCAACTCTGAAAACCGCTCGTTTTACCTCTTGAGTGGTTTTGGACAGTGTTTATTTATTTATTTATTTTGACTGAATCCTTAGAAAATCATAAAAAAATTATAAAATAGAAAATCTAATTGTGTTAGACTCTACATGAGTAGATCTATATAGTGAATATATAATATTGTATGCTTTAGTACAAAGTTTTTATTGTATCTTTAAATCTATATTTTCTATAATTAATTAAAAAATTTGTACTAACATATTATATGTTTACTGTAAAGATCTACTCAAGTGGAATCCAACAAAATTGGATTTTTTATTTTATAATTTTTGTAGGATTTACTATGATTTTTCAAAAATTCAGTCAAAGTAAATAAAAAGAAAAAAAAAGATAAAACCACTGTCCAAAATCACTCAGGAAGGTAAAACGAACGGTTTTAAGAGTTGAAGGAGAAAAAAATTCTGGTTAAAAATGGACGCAAATCAAATTTAGGGAGGAAAATTCGACTTTTTCCTTGATAGGGTGTATGTAGGTTTGATGGGCTTAATCGAAAGAAAAGATCCAAACAACCCATGGCATTCTATCAACAGGCTAAAATGGTACGATAGGGCCCACGAGACCATGAGCATCGATCAATTTTGAGATCCGCGGCTATGTAAGGAACAGAGGCACTCCATCGGTCGCGCACCACCACAGGCGAGGCAACACACACCACCACCGTCTTGTCCGGTTGTCCCATCCCAGCTAAAGCGAAACCACCCCGAGGCCGTGCGTGCTGATCACCATTCCTTTCACGACACAAAGAAGAATCCCATCCGTCCCCTGCATCGACGACGAAGGCGATGACGATGAGGCCGCCGCCGCCGCCGCAGGCCGTCCTCCTCCTCGTCGCCGCGCTCGCGCTCGGCTGCCTCGTCGTCGGCGCGCGCGCGACGGTGGTGACGACGTGCAGGGCGGCGGCGGACAGCGACGCGCGCGTGGACTACGGCTTCTTCGTGGCCGAGCTGGGCATGCACCGTGAGAGCCCCGACGCCGACACCTGGGGCCTCGCCAAGGTGGCCGCGCTGACGGGCGTCAACAACGCCGGCAACGCCGTGTACGACATCAGGGCCCTGCTCGCCAACGCCAAGAGCAAGAGGCGGCCGCCGGACGGCCCGACGCGCGCGGCGCTGGAGAGGTGCGGGAGGCTGTACGACTCCGTCGGGTTTGCGTTCGCCGAGGCACACGACGAGATCAACAACCGCCGGGAAGGCCAAGGTCGCGGAGGCGGTGACCCTCGCGCGCCAGTGCGACGACGCCCTCGCCAAGGCCGCCGCTGGCGCAGCACAGCTCGTACAACGCGCGGATCGCTATTATCTGCACCGCCATCACCAACCTCATCAAGTGATGAATACTGTAGATAGTGCTAGTACTGTGTAATTACGAGAACAGGCCGGAGCACTTTGGTGCATCCAGAATAATAACGTGGTTGATCGAGTTGACAGCAGGTGACAGGACTTTAAAGTTTGTACCTTTGGAAAACTTTTGTATACAAATAATACCAAAATGAGTTTGTTATTCTGCGACGCGTAAAAGTTATCCACTCTCCCCAATTATTTTGGCTGTTCAGTTATTAGATTGAAAAAACAGATCACCTTTCCTCACATTTTTTTGGAGAAAATAATTTTTTTTATATATAAAACTATTAATCCATAGCTACAGAATAAACTTATTTCATAATGAGGCCCAACGGACGCGCATGCATTCCGGCCGGCTCCCGTAGTTGCCGCTTCGCTCCTATTGCCTTGTGTCGCCAAAGTTAATTGATAGACTCACATCATAAAAATGATTCCAAATTTTCGATTGCTTTCTATTTTTTTCGTGCAGAAGGAACATCGAGCTACTACCGTCTCCTCCGATTCTACCGCCGACGGGCATGCCTCCCGATTCCAAATATGCGACTCAATTTCAACCAGACACACACGTACACATGGTGTCTTGGATCGAATCGCGCGCATAGCTAGCCGTGTGGCCACCATGGCGAGCGTGCGAGTAGAACTCACCTCCTCTGTGGTGGGAAACTGCACACCTCCCTGCCGGGCGTCATTTTCTATCTTCGTGACTCGGCCAACAAGATGCAGATCGCTGAGCCTTAAACATGTTGGTAGTGATCACACAATCCATTATAATTTGTTTTTTGCTTGCTACGTTCCATCTTTGTCAGAATACTAGAGCTTTCTAGTGCTCACGCTTGGTCCAGATTCAAAATTGTTCTTTTTTCTTACAAGTACGATTGCATGGGCAACCAACAAGCCGGTGTTGTGCTTATGCAGCATCTTCGATTTGATGATTCTACATTATTATTTATTGCCTTTTCTTAAAGTTCTGGATGTAAACACATTTAGTTAAGCTCCAACTAGATTTTTTGTGTAGTTTTTTTTTCTCGTAAATCATAGTCACAAAATTACTATAAAACCTTACCTGTTAATTATTTTTTTATTGGTTAATGTGTTTGATATTGGATCGATCCCTAATTTACCAAATTTGTTTCAGAGATTAGAAAAATCATGGATTCTAGTTCATTATTTTTCATGCAGTTTTTTCTCGTTAAATAATAGTCACAAAATTACTATAACCCTTTCTGGTAACTTCGTTACTTAATTACCCTAACACACAATCTTGGTGACGGCCAATTCTAGTAACTCTGTTACATATAATTACCCTCTCGAAGTACTATTTGAGTTCACGGTAAATTCTCCACTCTTGATTATATATAGTAAGCAGTGATCTCTGATATCATGATAAATTCCACTCTTGATTGATAGTAATTATTAACACCTCATTCTAGCTATAATCTCCTTCATGATATCGACCCATCGGCACAATTGATGCATGAATCTAGTAATTCGTTGCATATTTACTATAGTTCACCATATATAATACTCCATATATAAGCACTCTCATAACGGTTGCATGCGCATGTACACTACTTCTGTGTTCTCGTCACACATTCCAATCTTGAATATTTACAACCAGATTTACCGAAATCATGTGAGCAAATCAAGGAGAACCAATTTAGCTTGGCCGCATTATTAATAACTTTCCAGAAATTTCCGTCGCTACCACATGGCCTGCTAAGCTACAATGCTGCATGCAACGGACACTAGAGAATTGTAGTAGGTTAAATACAAAATGGCATTGTAGTAAATTGCTATATATAATGGATTTACAACATTTTCGCCATGAATGAATTGTAGTAAATTAATATATATATAAGAAACATATATTATAGTAAAATTTACCAAAACACTCATCAGACAAAAAATTTTTGGTAAACCATGGTGTAATTATGATAAATCACACATAAGGGTAATGATTCTCGTAAATCTTGCATCTTGTATGTACACTTTTGTGTTCTCGTAATTAACCCGTTCACGTTTATTGTCCCGGTATGCATGTATACTCCGTACGACAGGATCCACTTGATTTACCGAAATCACCGTGATGATTGGAATCATTAATAACTTTCCAAAATTACTGTCGCATGCAACATGCAAAGGACGCTGCCTATTAATTACTCTGAACCAGACCAGGAAGACAACAGCGCTAGCGCTCCAACAATACACAGGCCTGGTTCAGTCCGTGCCTGATTAGAGGCTTGGCTATATACAGTATATATTGTGCATGATTTTTATTTACCTAATTTATTTCTCAATTCTTTTAAAATCATCACCGTACCCTTTACCTCAAACAAAAGGCAAAAAGCAATAGTTTTTCTTAATTTTGTTTTCTTCTTCTTACTAACGTCTCGAGCCAACACTAAAAAGCCAGTGGCATAGACACTGCATCGCCGGCACTGTGTTGTCGTGCCTAATGCGGGGCAGTCCGCCCGTCGTGCCCCATGCCATGCCCAGCAGGAGAGATCGCAGGGCAGGGCGATCGCACACCGCCAAAGCTGTTGCGCGTCTGCGCCACGTTGAGTCGTCAAACTCGATCACAGGCTAGCCTTTTTGCCTCAATAATTGCGTCGAGTGGGCTTGGCCAGCCGCGCTCCCACACGAGCCAGGCATGTGGTCCTCTGAGATTGTTGGCCGGCCCTAAAGAGAGGATGAAGGGATGAAGGAGAGGAAAGAGGTGAGGAGACTTTCTATCTACCGTTTATAAGTGGGTCCTATGAAAGGAAAGGAGATAAGTTTTCATTCTGTTGCGGCAGTCCTTCTATAATGTGGCATAACACTATTGTTTCTCAATTCCATTTAAGTAGATATATGGGGATTGAGTTTTTCTCAATCTAGTAGAGTTGCTCTTAAATGTTTATATCTCTATTTTGAAAACACGATCGAGCCTTGGAAAAGTAATAGTGAAATAGGCTCTCTGAACACACAATTTTATTTACTGTTTTATAAACTAGTTGCAACATTTAATTATTGTATTGTGTCAAGTGAACTTTGTAGCCACTTAATGTTATTATAAATATATCAACACATTTGAATATAACCGCATTGGCAAATAAATATGGCTTACCATATACTGTATGTGACAAGTAAACATAGTGCATGAAAATTAATTGGGCCCATATACTTTATACACGAGTATATATACGTATATGCATTGATATGTTTCTATTTTAATATTATTCCACGAGAATTAAGAAGTTCATGAAACCAATTAGAATAGAATAAAACTGGAAATGGCGTTGAAGCAAGTGTGGAGAGTTGCTTAAATGGTTAAACCACCTGCAGGACAGTATTACTTCTTATTAGCACAAAAAGCCCCCGGACATTCCTTATCGGTTACCGGCGACAGCGACACGTAAGTACGTCGACGCGGCGGCGGCGGCTGGTGGCATGGCGCGTATACAGAGCGTCCGTTCGCGGCCGGTCCCGGCCCGGTTGCTCTCGTATCCCATCCGCGAAAGGGGCTCCGGCTCCGGCTCGGCCGAAAGGGAATGGCATGCTAGCTGACCCGATCCGTTTGTGACGCGAATCAAAAGGAGGATTAGATGCCGCTGCCCCCTTCCTTCCCTTTAGGTGCGGAACGCATGCAGATGCAGAGAGCTGTTGCTTCAAGCAAAAGACATGTGTGTGTGAGTGTGGTGTGGCTAGTAATACAGCCTAGCTGCACAGTTTGATACATATGAAATTGCTATGTAATTTCTGTGAAACTTGTGTGTTCCAAATAAGTTCTTCCTGAAAGCAGCACTAGCTAGTACCTAGTAGGAGTATATTATATATATTATATATATATAGATAGATAGAGACACACACACACACTAGAGCTTTACATGCATTTCCACAGCTAATGTGCACACGTAGGCACGTAGTAATAGCCGGCAAAACTACAGAACGAAGCAGTGCTATACGTAGCCAATTTGAGGCACTACCGAAGTAGTGCGCTATGTAGCCAATTTGAGGCTTTCTGCCTGTAGATGATCATGGATCGGATCAATATATAACTGGAAAACTTTACAGCTACTTCAAGGACGCCGTGAAGTCGGATATTAATTCCAAGGTCGCCTTTAGATCGATCAAAATCACGCATGCCGCATCAGGATCCGCGGTAGCACACTCCGTTGTGTGACACACGACCTTCCCTCTTCCTTGCTCGTCGTTAGCACAGCACCGTACGTCTTTGCACGGCACAAAAAAAGGCCACTACTACCACTTCTACCAGTGTACGTATAAAGTATGTGCCACACGCGCCTATGGCGCGCCAGCTTATATGACACGTAACGTAACTGGTGAGTCGTGAGCGAGAGCCACGGAGGCACCGGGCGGCTTCACCTGCTTGGCTGCTTCTTCTTCAATCAGCTCGTCAAAAAGCAACAGACCGACACATGGCGACACTTTTCGTTTTTTTCTTTTTTCTTTAACTAGGTGAGTGCCCGTGCGTTGCGGGAGTAAAAAAATAAATCATACGTTTAAGAAGTGTGTTCTTTTCACAACCATTGGGCCCAATAATAGTTATATTTTCACCTCTCTACTATCAGATTAGTATTGCTGAACAACACAGATATAACAACAATTAGAATGTGCAAAACTTTTATGTAGAGAATATCACAGTATATAAATTCAAAAAAAACTAAAATCTTGGAATAAATGAGTATTTACACAACAATGTTGATCTTATCCTCAAATCCAAATTGAAGATTGTTTATTGTCAACACAGTTCTCCAACTTCTTCCACGCTCAAGGAATCTGATCTTTAGCTGCTTCCTTTGGAAAGGTTTCTCAATCAACCTTTCTTTTTCAAGCTTCTCCAATTTATGTTGAAGCAACATAAAAGTTAGTAGTTACATAAAAAGTACAACTCGATCACAATAATTTGTTGCAAGCTTCCAATGAACAATCCATGGAGTTACCTTTTGCACGCTGGAAGCACGCCCATCATTAACTCCAGCAACAAGTCTGTTTCTCAGCTCTTTTGTCTGTTCAATCTCCTTCTACTGCTTCTATCACGCATCATACTGTGCCTGCACTGCTACTGCATTCGCTACAATTTACTCTGAATAGTTACCCTTGTATGTCTTGGACACACCAAATTCAGTTTCCACTATCTTTGTACACAACTGATCAAGAAACACCCTGTCATTTATGAGCTATAATGATCATAGGCACATCTTGTATTCCTGTATCTTAAGGTATCTCTCCAGCCACTCAACGATATACAAATTGACATGATTCGTAGGCTCATCAAGCAAAAGCAAACCAGCCCGGTACTGCACAAAATTGGATAACATTCAAAACTCAAAGCAATTTCCATTAATAACCCAATGATAATATATCAGAATTCACTGCCAAATTGTCACAATGCAATAATCCAATGACTTAAAAAGTAGCCTGAAACAATGGAGAAAACATGACACTCATGCATTATTATAGGATTGAACTATACATGTAGGAAAAAATATTATTTTAAAGATCTGATGTAAGGTTGGATGGGCTATGTCTGTCATCGTTTGATTACTTTTGCGCTAACCATTTACAAGATCAGACAATAACCAATGATAAGCCACTGACCGTAGTTTTATTCTTGACGAAGGTGAATATGTCAATGGTGGTGCTAGTCCTTGAGCACCTTGTAGGCACATCAGATACCGAAGAACGATCTGCTATTCAATGATGGTTGAGGGATCCAACAGATAAAATCAATGACAACATGGAAGCTTGCAAAAAACATACAAACCAATAAATATTATCAAGCCATAAATCTATTAGTGGTCTAATCATGGTATGATGCATGGTCAAAATTCACATAAAAGTTCTAAGAGGCATTACTCTCCATCATGCTTGGTTCTCAGCGGCTGCAGTGATTTTCTATGTGATAAATAGAAATTTTGATTGTATGAACATACAAAGTTATTCTTTACAAGTTATTTTTAACCTCAAGGGAAAAAAATACACATTCTGAAGAATTGATCTAAACCTGTTGTAGATAAATGCATATATAGAAGCTACCTAATGCAGCAACAGAGGTTGCAGTGTTGATGGCAACATCGTGTCCAAAAACAATAGCTACTGGAGTTTTTAACTGCAAGAACATAAGGATAGGATTCAAATCTGCAACACAATGGAATTACCTACAGTAGATCTGAAGCTATGAAATGCAGGCAACAAAAAAAATGTGAGCACATAGAGTATTCCATGTATTCAATGCCTGGCCACAGGTCCCAACATATGAGCAGAATAGTGGTTCTCATCTAGCTGGTGAATGCACTGAACAAAAATGTGGTAACTCAATTTTTGAGGCAACCATGGTCTAAATAACATTGTGCACAACCATACAACACTCTGACAAAAGAAACTTAAAATAAAGGTATCCTGCATATATGAAGCTATGATTACCGAACGATGAGCCATAATTATACATTCAATTAGAAGATCACACACACATTCATTTAGTAGGAATAATCAATAAAGAGACATCCAGATTAAAAGAGTTAAGCCCATCACTGATCGTTGAGCTTTTTATAGGACTGATTATATCAAGAACTAATCAGTAAAAGGCATCCAGATTAAAAGAGCTAAGCCAATCACTGATTGTTGAGCTTTTCATAGGACTGATTATATCAAGAACTTGAAAGATGCTGATATCATAATGTCAAACAATACACACCTGCACAAGCTTGAGAGAGATGTGTAATTTTGAAGAGTGGTCTGCAAATATTAAGAATTGAAGAATTCATTAACTGAATACCTCCTACTGACATGTTGAAGCTCTTCAAGCCTGTAGTAAATTTTATCTGTAGGCAACTATTTGTTTTTCAACATAGGCACAACCATTAATAGAGCTTATTGCCAGAAAACAATTCATAGTTACATGTCTGTTTACTTACAACACTTGACTTCCAAATCCAAGGTAAGAAGCCATGACACAGTTTCATCTAACTTTCCTAAAAAAAATTGTTAAACATAAAAAGATAGAATTTGCACCCCTTAAATACCATCAGCACAAGCAGAGTGATTTTCAAAGGACAAGCCTAACAAATTTAATGGACACAAGATATAAAATAAAACACAAGATTTCTTGGTTCATGGTTCTTGTTCCTCCTAAGTGGTTGCAAATAAAATAAAACACAAGATTTACTAGCTCATGATTTCCTAATTGTTTTAATGATAGCCGTACACTTGCTCCAATCAGATGCCGGCTACTGTGCACTGGCTGCTGAAATCCAGTCAGGATGTGGGATAAAAAATTTTGGGAGTATGCTCCAGTGCCGTGGTGTTCATCCTTGACAGGGGCTTTGTAATTAGGGAGACAACGGGTGGGAATACCTGTTCGCGGCTAGTTGGCGACTGACGAAGGCACCAACTTTGTTGGTGCAACGGTGCTGGGGGTCGGTGACGGGGTCGTGTGACAGTGCGGCAGCGCGAAAGGGTGTCAGGGGTCATGCGACAGAGGCAACACGAAACGACGGCGTCGACGGAGATGGGGATGCCGTGCACGGACACCTGTGCTGCCGGCTGGTACCACTGCACGGCGACGGCGCAGGCAGAGAAGCGCCCTCTTAGGCGAGAGTGATTCGAGGGAGAACGAGCGAGCGAAAGAGGCAGGCCTAGACGAGGATGGATGTGATGCAAGCAAGTAGGAAATAAATCAGGGATTGATTGGCTCAGCTGGTGAGGAGGCGGAACTGCGGAAGAGGAGATGGGATCTAGATGCGGGCAGCAGCAGTTGTGCGGGCAGAAGCGATGAAGGGAGCGGGGTGCGAAGTGCCGGGCGGGCGGGCGTGCGCGCGAGCCAGGCTTCGCATACCGGGTCGACGATTCCCTTTCGTATTTTGTAGTTGTAGAGAAAGATATAAAAGATAAATCAGAGAATATTTGGAAACAACTGGTAGGCACATTACGAGCAAGATTCATTTTAACAGGTCATTCTCAGCAACAACTAATATCTACGTTCACAAGAAAAGAAGCATGCCCTGTCGCAAAAAAAAGAAGCATGCCATGTGTCCATGTCACAATTAATGAGCTATAGCTTTGTATTGAGTTATTTGGTTCACAAGAAACAATTTAGGCTCGGCCTGTTTAAATCCTAGTGCTAAATTTTAGTACTGTACTTTTAGATCTACTTTTAGCACTAAAGATTCAAACAGGTATACTAAAAACAGTGCTAAAAGTGTCCAAAGACTACAAGATGTCCTAAAAATTTTAGCACGAAATAAGACTCTAAAATTTAGCACTAAAGTTTACCACATACCAAATAGATTCAAACGTACACCTCTTTAGTTTAGACCTCATAAACTTTAGTCACCTAAACCCTCTAAACCGAGGGGGGGGGGGCAGACTCAACAGGGCCTTAGTCTCTGTTGGTATTTCTTAACGCACACGGATAAATCCGCAAACACACGAATACCGTTGTAGCTTTCACCCGGGAGTATTCCAAAAGGGTATCGATTTCCATGGGGAACATGAAGTGTACTAGAGAAGAACTAAGAACATCCAACGAAAGAATGATAATTGGGTAAAGAATGATAACTAAGTAAAGAATGGTAAAGAATGATAAGGGTAGATAAAGAATGGTAAAGAGAGATTTTAGAGTTTTCTAAGGGGTCTATCTAATCAAAGGCCCACGATACTCTACCTACTTTGAAGCAACAATATCTTCCCGACTCTCGATAAATACTGGGAAAAGGTAGTCGGGAGAGGCTGCCAAAAGCTCTACGAAACACCAATCCGAACGTGGTGGACTACAAAGGCCTTACAGAGCTGTCACCTCTAGGGCTACCACAACTATCCGTGGGATTGGGCGCAAACTCAGGTAATTGCAAGACTAGACACCACGCCTAACCTATTAATTACTACTCTAGCTCCGCAAAGACTAGAGCACTCAATACGAGCGAAGATCCCGTAAATAGAATAAAGTAAGAACTGAAATAAGATACTTAGAAATAATAAATGAAGAACCTGGAGATTGCTCCGAACCAGATGTTGCAAATGTACAATGTTGAGGAAGATCTGACAGATCCGGCTCCTCCTAGCTATCTCCTCCTCCTCTCTCTCTCTCACCTCTAATTACAAATAGATGAGCTAGAACAAGAAGAACTAGATCTAGACAATGAAGAATCATGACCCTATTGGTTTCGGTGATTAACGGCAATAAGAGATTATTATGGCTAATGTGTGTTTTGCAGAGGCTATGCGTAGCTTAGCCATAGTGATCAATATGAATGGGCATCAATGGTTACCACTTAGCCCCCAAGATGGATATTGTTTCGGATTTCAAAGATGACATGATGAAGACTCTAGAGTGATAGACTAAGTGCCATAAGGTGTTGAAGAATACTTAGAATTAGATAGGGCTTTATTTGATCTTTGACTGTACTATCAAGGGGGGTCTAGACTAGTAGCTTGACTTAGAAGAGCTTCATGACTTAGGTGTGGTGCACACTTGACTTTCTTAGCTCTAAGCAATCCTATGGTGACCGTAAGATAGCCTAGAACAACTTCCATATTCTTCGCGACGAAAACCGAAGTTGAGAGAGCCAGTTTCTGGGCGTCGGACGCTAAGGCCAGAGGCGCCGGACGCTGTCTGGCGCGCCAGACGCTGGCACCGGACACTGACGTATGCTGACGCAGCGTCCGTCGAGCCAGCAGAGAGCTCCAGAGACGGTGATGGGGAGTGGCCCGATCTTCCGTGAGGTAATTGGTAAGTTCGATCTGTGGAGAACTCGACGTTGGCGATCCGGCTTCAAATCAGACACAATTCGAACCCTGCAACCGTTACACCACTGCTCCGTTGGTTATCAACCAAGCACAACTTGATTGACCTCGCCAATAAGGCTTCTTTTGCAAGCAAATCGAAGAACACAAGTAAGAAGATGTAAACACGCAATCTGAAATTGCAAATATGAATGATGCGAATATCAATATAGAGTTCAAGAACTCGGTTCCAAAGGACTAATCGACACAGTGGAGGAGATCAAGAACGAGGGGCCCTGGATCACTGTAAAAGGACTAATCGACACAGTTACAATGAACGATTCAGTTTCTCGATGGAAAACTAAACTCTAAAACAAAACCCGAGTCTCAAAGGCGGCGACTACGTGGAATATAAGGGAGAGATGTCCTAGGGTTGGTGGCGACCAGGGAGAGGCGCCCCCAACATGGGCTTAAGGCCCAACTCGCGATACATGGCCAAGTTGGCCCAAAATAGGTGACGCAGCACCTGGGCGTCCGTTTTACTCCTTGCTGGTCCTGAACTCCGAAACAGATTCTGGACGCTGACTTGTTTCGACTTTTCCCGATGACTCAGAATGAATTTGGACCTAAAATCAACACCATTGGTTTCCTTATAAAATTATCTTTCCATCCGCGGGTGAATCATCGAAAACGGAGTCCGTATGCATCCTGGGCGTCCATTTTACTCCTTGCTGGTCCTGAACTCCAAAACAGACTCGAAGTCGACGCGGCAGCTGAGTTGGAGATGAGTTGCAACTTGGAAAAGACGATGACGTAGACGTGTCCAGCGTAGTGATGCCCTCATCAGACGGCCAGTTTGCGACGGACGTGTCTGTCGCATGGGCGTTGGACGCTCACGAGCGTCCGGGAATATTTTCCTAGAAACCTGAGAGCAGCCAGTTGGCGCCGGACGCTGTGGCTCAGTGTCCGTCGCATGCTGACGTACAAAGTAACTAGCCGTTGGGCAGGGCGTCGGAGCGTCCGTCGCCTAGCAACGGAGCGTCCGTCGCCTAGGAACGAAGCGTCCGTCGCCAACTTAAAACAGATAGTTTTCTCAGCCCGAGGCAGTTTGTGAAGGGGGCTATTTATAGCCCACCCCTTGCCTTCCTACCTTGTCTTTACTCATTTGGTTTTGCTGGTTGCTTTGAGAAGGTTGGGAAGAGAGCAAGATCCCTAGAGAGAGAGAGAGTGATTTGCGAATCCATCCATCTTTCTCTCCTCTAGTTCATCCAAGAGTTCAAGTGTGCATCCACTCTAGTTGTGAAGCTTGAGTGAGTCAAGTGAAGATCAAGACTTGTTACTCTTGGTGATCGACATCAGCTAGACGGTCCGGTGGTGCTTGGGAGGAAGGTGATCGCCGGAGGATTGTCGGCGGCCCTTCTCCATCGACTTGTGATCGGTTGTGGGAGGTTCACCGAGCCGGAGTGGTGAAGAACCAGCCCGTAGAGAGCACTCATCCCTTGCGCGGGATTGAGGGGAGCAATACCTTGAGAGGTGCTCCAACGAGGACTAGGGGGAGTGTTGACTCCTCGATACCTCGGCAAAATGTCACCGTGTCAAGAATCTCTTTCCCTAGTTCTTTCATACCGTATTACATTCCGCACTTGTTCTTCAATTCATACTAGAATTGTGTAGGGTGTTGTTACTTTCCTTGGCTTGCTACCGCTTTCATAGTCTAAGGCACACGAATCGTTAGGCACGGGGTGATTGGCACTTGATAGGATTTCATATTTGCGTTAGAAATTTGAAATAAGCCCAATTCACCCCCCTCTTGGGCATCTTGATCCTTTCAATTGGTATCAGAGTCTTGTTGCTCTAAATTAGGCTTCACCGCCTAGAGCAAGATGTTCCATGGGGATGCACCGCCACCCATGTTTGATGGGGATGATTTTCCTTATTGGAAAGTGCGGATGGAGGCCTACCTTGAGGCCGTAGATATCGGTGTGCATAAAGCCGCTACCATAGGTGGCACCGTGTTCGCCGAGGATCCCTTGCTTGAGAAGAACAATGCCAAGGCAAAGAACATTCTTTTCTGTGGCATTGACAAGGATGTGTTCAACCGTGTGCAGAATTGCAAAACCGCATACGATGTTTGGACAAAAATTTGTGCGCTACACGAAGGGACCAAATGTGAGCATGAGGAACGCTACCATTTGGTCATGGCAAAGTTGAACTCCTTTACCATACATGCCAATGAAAATGCTAATGAAATGTACTCACGTCTCAATATTCTTGTAGAGGAGTTAAATGGACTTGGGCTCACCCAAATGCAACCTGCCGATGTGGTCCGCAAGATTCTTTGTGTCTTGCCAATTGACAAGTATGGCCACATAGTCACCGTTCTTCACCAAGAGGATCTCTCCGTTTCTACACCAACACAAGTGTTGGGCAAAATCAATGCCCATGAGATGTACATGAAGATCGGTGACGGTGGTTCTTGTAGAATCATGGACCCTTGTGTTTAGGCGATTAACGACAATACTAGATCACTATGACTAACGTGTGTTTTGCAGAGGCAAAGTTGTTATCGTTAGGTCATTAGTGATGCAATTTGAATGGGCTTAATGGATATTCATGCCCCAAGATGGAAATAGTTTCGGTTGCAAATGATGTTGATACAAGTTGAAGACTAGGCTAGTTCTTAGTGTCATAAGGTTGAGAAGGGCACTAAGTATAGCTAGGGCTTTTGTTTTTCCTTTGACCGTACTATAAAGGGGGGGGTATGAGATTAGTAGCTTGACCTAGGAGAGTTTAGGAAAGTGGTTATATGCACACTTGTCACAACTAGTCCTAGAGACCTTGCTTTCAGCCCTTGGTAAACCCTAGAAATGGTAGGAGCAAAATCCCTTGAGAAACCTCAGCGAAAACAGTTGATATAGAGGGAGAAAGAGGCTCCGGACCACTCTGCTAAGTGGGCGTCGGACCATAGGAGAGTGGTCCGACGGTCCCTGACTTAGGCAGATTTCCAGCTCGAGGAGCTCCGGACCACCTGTCTGGAAAGCATCGGACCATAGGAGAGTGGTCCGGTGGCTTAGTTCAGAGAGAGAGAAGGCTCCGGACTAGTCCGACGCTTAGTCCGACGGCTAGTCCGATGCCTCAAGACAGGAGTTTGAGTTCATGCAGAGAGCTCCCTGGCTCCGGACCAGAGCGTCGGACCAGGGCACCGGACCAAGGAGAGTGGTCCGGGGGTTCGTAAAAGAGAGAAAGGTTTTCACTCAGAGAGCACCGAGGCTCCGGACCAGTGCGTCGGATCAAGCAGAGTAGTCCGACGGTGCCTGAGTTTGAATAGAGAGTGAGCTCCGGACCAGTGTGCATGGTCCAGTGGTATGAGCTCCGGACTAGTCCGGTGGGGTCGCAGAGAGAAGAAAAAGTAAAAAACGGCTAGTTTTGGAGGTGGGGACTATTTATAGTTGCCCCCTTCATCCTTAGAGGTACTCTTGGCCATTGTTTCAGCTAGTGACACCTTGAGAAATCCTTTGGAGAGCCAAGAGGCTAGTGAGGGAGAGATTAGAAAGAGTTCATCTTGTTCTTCCCTCCTAGAGTGATTAGGAGTGACTTGTGTGCATCCATCCACCTTCCTAGCCTTGAGTGGGTGAAGTGAAGGTCTTGTGCTTGTTACTCTTGGTGTTCGACAGCACCTAGACGGTTTGGTGGTGTTCGGAGGAAGTGACCGCTGGAAGATTGTTGGCGGCTCTTCTCCAAGCTTTTGTGATCGGTTGTGGGCGATTCACCGAGCCGGAGTGGCGAAGAATCAGCCCGTAGAGAGCACTCTACCCTTGCGCGGGTAGAGGGGGAGCGATACCTTGCGAGGTGCTCCAACGAGGACTAGGGGGGTGTGTCGACACCTCGATACCTCGGGAAAAAAATGCTGCGTCACTGAGATTTTCTTTTCCCTAGCTCTTTACATTTCCGCATTACTTTCCGTATTGTTTTTATATTTCCTACTAGAATTGCTTAGGTTGTTTTTAATTCCCTTGAACTGCTACCGCTTTCTAGCTAGGACACACGGATCGTAGGCACTAGGGGGTGATTGGCATTTGATAGGTTTTAATATTTGCTTTAGAAATTTAAAACAAGCCCAATTCACCCCCCTCTTGGGCATCTTGTTCCTTTCAATTGGTATCAGAGCCTTGTTGCTCTAAATTAGGCTTCACCGCCTAGAGCAAGATGTCCCATGGGGATGGACTGCCACCCATGTTCGATGGGGATGACTTTCTGTATTGGAAAGTGCGGATGGAGGCCTATCTTGAGGCCGTGGATGTCGGCGTTCACAAAGCCGCCACCCAAGGTGGACCGGTGTTCGCCGAGGACCCATACTTTGAGAAGAACAATGCTAAGGCAAAGAATATTCTTTTCCGTGGCATTTGCAAGGATGTTTTCAACCATGTGCGGAATTGCAAAACCGCGCATGAGATTTGGACAAACATTTGTGCTCTTCACGAGGGCACTAAATGTGAAAGAGAAGAGCGTTATCACCTCATCATTGCTAAGTTAAATGCTTTCACTATGCTATCTCATGAAAATGCTAATGAAATGTATTCTCGCTTGAATGTGCTTGTAGAGGAGTTGAATGGCCTTGGGCTCTCTCAAATGACACCGGCCGATGTGGTGCGCAAGATACTTTGTGTCCTCCAATAGACAAGTATAGCCACATCGTCACGGTTCTTCATCAAGGCGATCTCTCCGCAACTACATCAACACAAGTGTTGGGCAAGATCAATGCTCATGAGATGTACATGAAGATCAATGATGGAACTTCATCATCCTCCAAGAAGAAAGAAATGGAGGAGAAGAAGGACTTGGCTCTCAAGGCATCTTCCAAGGAGAAGTGCAAGATTCAATATGTCGTTGAGAGTACAAGTGATGATGATGATGAAGACAACATCGCTCTCATGGTGAAGAAGACCGCCAAGATGTTGAAGAGGCTAAACAAGAACGGAGTCAAGTTTGACTCAAAGAAGAAGAAATTCTTCACAAGCTCTTCAAGGAAGCCAATCTCCCAAATGAAGTGCTACAATTGCGGCACTCTCGGTCATCTAGCCCATGCGTGTCCCAAAGAGAAGAAAGACAAGTTCAAGAACAACAAGTTCAAGAACTTCAAGAAGAACAAGGGCGGCAATGATGACTCAAGTGATGATGACAAGAAGCAAGACAAGCCATACAAGAAGAAGAAGAACTTCAACTTCCACAAGAAGAAGAAGGATGGCAAGGCTTACATTGTGGGTGATTGGATCACTGATATTGATGATTCAAGTGACTCCTTCGATGATGAGAGTGAAGAAGAGAAGGTGGCCGCATTGGTGATTGATTCTTCTATTCCACCGCCACCTCCTCCTTCATCGCCGGGCTCATCCTCTACACACCTATGCCTTATGGCTAAAGGTGACAAGAAGGTACAAAAAGAGGATGATGATGATGACCTCTCTAGTGATGATAGTGATGATGAAGACGCACCTTCGTATGATGAGCTAATTAAATTTTGCAACAAGTATGCTAGCATCATAAGGAAGTACAAGAGTAAAAATGACAAACTTCTTGAAATCAAAGAAAACTTGCATGATAAGCTTGATAACTTGTCTAGTGCTAATGATGATTTGAAGCTTGAGATTAACTCTCTCACATCTAGCACTAGGGAGCTCAAAGCCTCTCTTAAGCAAGCCAATGAGAAACATGATAAGCTTGAGAGGTCATCCCAAGAGCTCCTCACAAGGTTTAACTTGCTAAAAGATGACTACAACCAAGTGAAAAGTGATCATGGCACACTAGTGGTAGCAAAGGAATTACTTACTCAAGATCTTACACATGTTTCTACTAACCCGTGTGCTAAGTGTGCAAGTGCTACCTCTTGTGATATCGAGCTTGATGATGTGGCTCTTGAGCAAAGTGCCAAGTGAAAGGGCAAGAGAGTTATAGAAGCCGACAAGTATGATGATTATGTGAAGATGAGTGAAGAGAACTCAAAGCTCAAGGAAGAGCTAATCAACCTTAAGGCAAACAAGCCCTTCACCATCAAGCCGGCTCAAGAAGAAGACAAAGATGCTATCACTTTGATCAACTCTCTTCGAGAAGAAATTGCCAAGCTCAAGAATGACAAGACCAAGCTTACAAGTGGCCTTGAAAAGTTCACCAAGGGCCATAATCTCCAAAGTGAGCTTCTAATGAGCACCGTCATGAAGAATGACAAGACCGGTATTGGGTACAAGGAGAACCAAGTGATGAAGGCCAAGGTCAAGATTGAAGCCAAGAACTACTACAAGAACAAGTACAATGGCTATAATCAAGAGAAGCCAAAGCCCAAGCCTAAGAGGTGTTTTGGATGTGGACAAGTTGGTCATCTCTCATTGCAATGCAAGACTCCAATTCCCAAGACCTTTCCCAAGCACAATAAGCCATTTGCTCATGATGCTCACTATGTCATCAACAAAGATTCCAAGGGTAGACCACTTGTGGTGTTTCTTGGACCACCAATGAAGAACAAGCCTAGGGTTCTTTGGGTTGCTAAGGAGTTGGTTGACAAGGCAATGGGGCCCCGCACTAAGGGGGTTCCCAAACAACAAGCTTAACTCCAAGTTGCTTGTGTGTAGGTGAACTACAAGACCGGTGGGAGCCATTGGGTAATTGATAGTGGTTGCACTCAACACATGACCGGCGACCCCCGGATGTTCACCACACTTGATGAGGATTGTGCAAATCAAGACAAGATCACTTTTGGGGATAATTCAAAGGGCAAAGTTCAAGGCTTAGGCAAAGTGACTATCTCCCAAGATCAATCAATTTCAAATGTCTTGCTAGTACAATCATTGAGCTTCAACTTGCTATCGGTTGGTCAACTTTGTGATCTCGGGTTTCATTGTCTCTTCACTCCAAATGAGGTGATTGTGACCAAGATTGAAGATTCATCAATGATATTCAAAGGGTTTCGGCACAACAATCTCTACTTAGTGGATTTCACTTCAAATGAAGCAAACTTGCAAGCTTGTCTATTCTCTAAAAATTCTTTGGGTTGGCTATGGCATAGAAGATTAGCTCATGTGGGCATGTCAACCTTGAAGAAGCTAGTCAAGAAGGAAATGGTGAGAGGAATCAAGGATGTGGTGTTTGAGAAGGACAAACTTTGTAGTGCATGTCAAGCCGGCAAGCAAGTAGCAAACACTCATCCAACCAAAGCTTTCATGTCAACCTCAAGAGTCCTAGAGTTGCTACACATGGATCTATTTGGCCCTACCACCTATGCTAGTCTTAGAGGAAATCTCTATTGCTTAGTGGTAGTGGATGACTACTCTAGGTACACTTGGGTGTTCTTTCTTAAAGACAAGGGAGAGACACAAGGCATCTTCAAGAAGTTTGCTACAAGAGCTCAAAATTGATTTGATGTGAAGATCAAGAAGATTAGAAGTGACAATGGCACCGAATTTGTGAACACAAAGATTGAAGATTATTGTGATGAAGTTGGGATCAAGCATGAGGTGTCCTCCACATATACTCCACAACAAAATGGTGTAGTAGAGAGGAAGAACTTGACACTCATAACTCTAGCAAGGTCTATGCTTGATGAGTACAACACTCCCGAGAAGTTTTGGGCGGAGGCAATCAACACCGCGTGCTATGCGGCAAACCGTCTCTTCGTCCAAAGGCTATTAAAGAAGACCCCCTATGAGCTTGTCAATGGGAAGAAGCCGGATATTTCATTCTTCCGGGTGTTTGGTTGCAAGGTAATGAACCCTTGAGGGAGACAATGAAGAATATGCCAATTGGTGCTATCAACCCGCAAGAGGTGGAAGAAGTTGAAGATGAAGCAAATCAAGATCCTTCTCCACCCAACACGCCTCAAGTTGATGAAGGAGATCAAGTGAGAGAAGCTCAAGAAGACACTCACATTCCTCAAGATCAAGCCGAGGCCGAAGCAAGCAATGTTGAAGCACCGCATCCTCCTCCTCAAGAGACAAATAGAAGATCAACATCTATCCTTCAAGCTCACCCCCATGATCAAATCATAGGGAGTCCATCAAAGGGAGTAATGACTCGCTCTAGACTTGCATCTTATGTCGAACATCATTCGTTTGTTTCCTTTGTTGAACCTACTAGTGTAGAAGAAGCACTTGCGGATCCGGATTGGGTGAATGCCATGCATGAAGAACTCAACAACTTCACCCGGAACCAAGTGTGGACACTTTAAGAGAAGCCAAAGGATGCAAGAATCATTGGCACCAAATGGGTGTTTAGGAACAAGCAAGATGATCAAGGCGTAGTTGTGAGGAAAAAAGCAAGATTGGTGGCAAAGGGGTTCTCTCAAGTAGAAGGACTCGATTTTGGAGAGACCTTTGCTCCGGTTGCAAGACTTGAAGCCATTCGTATCCTTTTGACGTATGCTTCACATCACAAAATGAAACTTTTTCAAATGGATGTGAAGAGCGCTTTCTTAAATGGTTACATAAATGAACTTGTCTATGTCTCACAACCTCCCGGGTTTGAAGACCCAAACTTGCCTAATCATGTGTATAGGTTGTCCAAGGCACTCTACGGATTGAAGCAAGCTCCAAGAGCTTGGTATGAGAGGCTAAGGGACTTCCTAATCAAGAAGGGCTTCAAGATCGGGATCGTCGACACTACACTACTCACCAAGAAGCTTAATGGAGAGATCTTTGTTTGCCAAGTATATGTCGATGACATTATATTTGGGTCAACAAACCAAGATCATTGCAAGGAGTTTGGTGACTTGATGTCCAAGGAGTTCGAGATGTCAATGATTGGCGAGCTTACCTTCTTCCTCGGCTTTCAAGTGAAGTAAATGAGAGAAGGGACCTTCATCTCTCAAGAAAAGTACACTTATGATCTACTTAAGAAGTTCAAGATGGAGGATTGCAAGCCAATCAAGACCCCAATGCCTACAAATGGGCATCTCGATCTCGATGAGGGAGGTAAACCGATTGACCAAACTCTTTATCGCTCTATGATCGGTAGTTTACTTTACCTCACTGCATCTAGGCCGGATATCATGTTTAGTGTGTGTATGTGTGCTAGGTTTCAAGCAAACCCTAAGGAGTCACATCTTTGTGCGGTTAAAAGAATCCTTAGGTACATAAGGCACACCCCTAGCATGGGTCTTTGGTATCCCAAAGGAGCTCCCTTCCAACTAGTTGGCTATTCCGATTCGGATTATGCCGGGTGTAAGGTTGATAGGAAGAGTACCTCCGGCGGGTGCCACATGCTAGGAAGATCACTTGTTTCTTGGTCCTCAAAGAAGCAAAACAGTGTGGCATTGTCAACCGCCGAGGCGGAATACATTGCCATGGGAGCAAGTTGTGCATAAATCTTATACATGACCCAAACACTCTTTGATTACGACGTGTTTTTAAAAGAAGTTCCACTTTTGTGTGATAATGAAAGCGCCGTAAAGCTTGCTAACAACCCAGTTCAACACTCTTGCACCAAGCACATTGATATTCGCCATCACTTTCTTAGAGATCATGTGGCTAGGAAAGACATCACACTAGTTGGAGTTAAGAGCGAAGATCAATTGGCGGATATCTTCACTAAACCACTCGATGAAACAACCTTTTGTAGGTTGAGAAGCGAGTTGAATGTGCTTGATCACTCTAACTTCACTAAAAGATGAGCTTGTGTGAATCATGCATTCATATGTAAAATAACATGTTTAATTTGGTAATGCACATAGGCTTGGCTAACGCGGTTAAGATAACCGCCCTCAAAGCGTGTGACAAAGCTTAACCGCGGTTTAAACTTGCAAGCAACCTAGATTCAAATTCCGTTTTGCATTGCATATGCATGAGTGTTGCTCATTCGTTTCTTTTCGGTTAAGTTTTTTTGGTCATCATTAGGTTCAACACTTAGGGGGAGCAATTCAACGCTCTAGCTTCAGCTAATACCCCTCTTGTGCCCCTAAGGTGACCCTTGGAGCTTTATTGAACTATTTTCTTATGAAAACTAATTCTAGCCTATGGCAAACTATTTCTAAAATTGAGGGTTTGAGAGATGGTTCTTATGTTAAGTCCAACAAGTGTTCCTCTTTGCTCTTTTGTGTTGGTACTTGGCTAAGAGAAAAGATTGGAGAGAAAAATAGAAAAATTCAGAGCAATTTTAAGCACGGACCACCCTCCGGACCTCTCTGCAATGGTCCGATGCAGTGGTCCGACGCGTCGACCCTCACTGCATAAATTTTCTCCAGCCACAAAATCCGTCGGACCAGAGTCCGACGCTCCACCGGACCAATGGCAAGTTGTCCGGTGCCTCTGTCAAATCTATCTGTGCACCGTCGGACCAGTCCGGTGCTCCATCGGACCAGTCCGGTGCTTCGTACGACGCCCTGGTCCGGTGGTCGGGTACTCCCTGTTTCTCTTTCTCTGGTACCATCGGACCACTCGTCGGACCAGCCACCGGACTAAGCGGAGTGGTCCGACGCTTTGAAAATTTGCGGATAACCCCCGCGTGCGGCCCTGTTTTCTTCACTATTCTCCTTCCGCCGTCCATACGCCGTGCTGTGCTCCGCCGCCGCTCTGCCCCCGCTCCGCCGCCGAGCTCCCCTGCGCCCTTCACCACCGGTGAGCCCTCCACCCAAGCTCCGCCGTCACTCCGCCACGCCACCACTCCTCTGCCGGGCCGCTGCCTCACCTACTCAGCAGCGCCGCCGCCCCCTACTCCACCACCATCCTCCAACCTCGCCGCCGAGGATCCTTCTCGCCGGAGGTCCAGCTCCATGACCAAGCTCCACCTCCCTGCCAAGCGCAAGCCACTTAGTGTTTACCCCCCTCTCTTCATTGCCACTTCAACAGAAGAAGCTAGGGTTTGCCCTAACCCTAGAAGGGTTTCGACGTGTTCGCCCTCGACCGAATTTGTCATCGACGTCTTCGCCTCTTCGTCGCTAGGGTATGGATTCATCTTCGATATCGCGTTTCGTCGAGTCGAGATAGAGTCATGTCCTAGATTATTCCTTGAATATCTCTTAAGCAATTCACTCCAATTCACTAAATCAATTGCCAATTGTAATTCGTAGCTGGTAAATCTCGTTCGGAGAGTGCTTTGGTACTTGGCATTGCTCTGAATAGATACGCTTTCTTACCTCAGGTATCATGTCAGATTTAATTCTATCACTTATCTAGATGCTTACTTCTATACGGATTCTTATCTCTAGATTTTATATATGCTTATGTATACCCTGTCTATTCTATCCAGCAGCAGTCAGTGGCAGTTGAACTCGGGGCAAAGCTCATGAGTAAGGATTGAGGCAAAGCCTCAGAGGTTCAGTCCAGTGGCTTGCAGGCCCCTCTGACAGTTGTGCTTGTGATTTGATCAGTGGGCAGTGGTACTTGCAGCCTTCAGTGGTTCTTGTGGCAGTGGTTTTGACAGTTGGCAGTGGCTCTAGTGTTTGACAGTGAGCAGTGGTTCTTTGTTTGATCAGAGATGACTCGCAGTACTCGTGCTCGCGCCGCTGGGTCAGGTGATGATACTCCACCTCCTCCACGTCCTTCCAGAGACAAGGGCAAGAAGCCAGTTGTTAAGAAAGCAAAGAAAAAGAAGCGTAAGCTCACAGAGGCTGAGAAAGCCGAAGCAGTGGCCGATGCAGCAGACCGCGCAAAGCGAGGCGGTCGCCGAGGGTCAGTGAGACTTGGCACCCCTCCGCAGGATCTACCTTCTACTCCTCCAGCTGGGTCACAGACAGAGGATGCTCCACAGGAGCAGGAGCTTGTCACTGAAGCTCTTGGGACTCCGTTGGCACCTAGTTCCTGGGGCGTTCCACTCGCTCCCAGTCAGCTCAGTCTCCTCAGTCCGCAGCTCCCACAGCAGCTTCAGCTTCAGTTCACCTCGATCTGAGGAATCTTACAGCGAAGCGGGTGAAGAAACTCCGGTTTGTTGCTCTTGAGAAGTGGTGCCCGGATCAGAGAGACCCCAGAGCCTCACCAGGATGGCATACACCTCTCATGGAGGATTTCTATAGAGCAGCCCAGCTGACCAGCATTCAGATTCGACCGCATAGGGTTTGCTCCTTAGAGAGCATCGTTGAGCTAGCTGGTGAGGAGATCAGGCCGTTCCTTACTTACCTTCCGCGACTCGCCGATTTACTTGGCCGTTTCGGAAACTACATAGAAAGATGGGTCAGAGAGTTCTATGCCTCAGTGTGGGTGGATCCAGAGCACAAGTTTGTGCAGTACACTTTCAGAGGCGAGCGATACAGGCTATACTTGACCAGACTTAGAGAGATCTTTCGCCTCCGTCAGTAGGGTGGCGAGCTTGATTTACATTATGAGTGCTACTGAGGAGCCTTAGTGCCTCGCAGAGCTTGAGGTGGATGTACACTGTCAGTGCAGGAGGTGGCTCCTCTCTTCAAGCCACCTTTCTCAGAGGGCTCCAGACGTAGCCCAGCAGAGCTCAGACCCACCGTTCACCGGTTGAACAAGGTCCTCCGTCGTACTTTGCTTCCTCGCATGGGTTACAAGGAAGGACTGACAAATATGCAGCAGCTACTCCTTCAGGCCCTGGTATCCCAGACACCGTTCGACGTCGCAGACTTTCTTGTGTCAGAGATTGAGGACGTGATAGCAGATGGCATGAGGGCACGTCGTCAGTTTCCCTATGCTCACTGGATTTCATCGATCATTGCTATTGAGCTTGAGGGAGCGAACCCTGGACTCCGTGCCCTACTGGATCAGTCGCCGACATCTTTCCCAGCTTACAGAGTTCTTGGTTCGTTTGACAGCCGGTTTGGAAACCGGGTCCTCCGTCTTGTCAGAGAGAAGACAGCACCAGCTGACAGAGCAGAGGTTGATGCTCAGGATGAGGCGATTCACAGTGTTGAGCAGCAGGAGTTCCATGGATTAGATACTGGAGCGGATGTGACTCCTGAGGACACTTCAGATAGCTCAGATGCAGATTTTCAGCCAGTTCCACAGATGCCCCCATGGGCTCACGACACTGAGGCTGGCGGCTCTGCCTCTACCACTGAGACCATGATGCTCAAGCTTCTTGACCGGATGAATGAGCAGCAGAGTTCCTTGGTCACTGCAGTCACACAGGTCCAGCAGCGACAGGACGAGATGCAACGACAGTCTGAGGAGCGTCACTTCGAGATGCAGCGACAGATGCTCGCTATGCAGCTAGAGTCCCAGCACCTTCAGTTACAGTCACAGCAGCTACAGCAGCAGAACATGGCCTTTATGGCCCATATGATGAAGTGGACTGGCGCTCCTCCTCTTGAGTTTCCTGCAGCCCCTCAGATACAGATGATGAGCACATCTCAGCCCTCACAGTCAGTTGGGCAGATAGGAGGCCCACAGTTCTCAGTTGGACCCTCAGTGGCCCCTACGAGCTCCGCCGGTCAGACCGTCACTCCCACCCCAGCCGTACAGTCCAGTGGACTTCAGGGTGCCGGATTGACCACCCCGTTCCAGTCACTGGCGACTCAGATGACGCAGTGGTTGGACACCTTTGGCCCCACTCAGCAGTTCACCCCTCTCACTACTGGTTTCACTCCACTCACTTTTACGATGGGTGCTATTGCTAGAGATCTTTCAGCGTCGTTCAGCGACATTACCAGGCAGCCGTCCCCCACTGGTCCTCAGATAGCAGCAGAGGTTGAGGCCGAGCTAGTTGCACCGACAACCGATCAGCACCGCTCCTCAGTAGCTTCCTCAGAGGCTACACACGACAGTCGGGCTCTAGCCGTGTCTACCCCTCCTACAGCTGCAGTTGCTACCGATGCCACAGTGGTCACTTCCACTCCAGTCCAGCCACAGCAGTCTCCGGTTCTTCAGACTCCAGACGAGTCAGTGCATGAGGCACCACCGGACACCGCTGCTCCTGAGGCTCCCGCAGAGGCACTGGCACCAGTTCCTGATCCTACTTCCACTCCTTCCGCTACTGCTCCAGAGTCTTCGACCGCAGCAGGCCTGTCAGCTACCGACCCCCAGACTGCTTCACTACCAGCGACAGATACTCAGGGGGAGGATTCAAATGATGAGACATATCTGGCAGCTTTCAGGGTGCTTGACCGTTCCACGGCTGCTTCCACTCCGCCTCCAGATGCTTAGTTTTGGTGCTTCGACGCCAAAGGGGGAGAGGGAGAGTCGAGTAGATGGGCTAGTTTCGGGGGGAGCTAGTAGGACTCATTCTTTTGATGTGTATAAACTCTATTGCATCATGCATCACGTTTACCGTCTTTATGCTTTGTTTGATATGTGTGATGGTTGAGACTTGATGGTTGTGTGACATGTGTGGACATTCATCTCTATATATCATGTCACTTGGTTATGCTATATTGCTTCCGCGCTAATCTCTGATCTTTTGGCTATAGCATATCCTTTTTGAAATCAAGTACTATGCTCAATTCATATCTATTGTGCTTGTCATGGCTTGAATGGTTAGGCATGTACTTGTCTTTATTATCACTAACCCATGCCTATCTCATTTCAAGTCATGCCTTCTCTTATCAAAATTCACTCAATATTCTCTACTCGAGCTTGTATTGTCGTCAATCACCTAAAAGGGGGAGATTGTAGAATCATGGACCCTTGTGTTTAGGCGATTAACGACAATACTAGATCATTATGACTAACGTGTGTTTTGCAGAGGCAAAGTTGTTATCGTTAGGTCATTAGTGATGCAATTTGAATGGGCTTAATGGATATTCATGCCCCAAGATGGAAATCATTTCGGTTGCAAAGGATGTTGATACAAGTTGAAGACTAGGCTAGTTCTTAGTGCCGTAAGGTTGAGAAGGGCACTAAGTATAGCTAGGGCTTTTGTTTTTCCTTTGACCGTACTATAAAGGGGGGTATGAGATTAGTAGCTTGACCTAGGAGAGTTTAGGAAAGTGGTTATATGCACACTTGTCACAACTAGTCCTAGAGACCTTGCTTTCAGCCCTTGGTAAACCCTAGAAATGGTAGGAGCAAAATCCCTTGAGAAACCTCAGCGAAAACAGTTGATATAGAGGGAGAAAGAGGCTCCGGACCACTCTGCTAAGTGGGCGTCGGACCATAGGAGAGTGGTCCGACGGTCCCTGACTTAGGCAGATTTCCAGCTCGAGGAGCTCCGGACCACCTGTCTGGAAAGCATCGGACCATAGGAGAGTGGTCCGGTGGCTTAGTTCAGAGAGAGAGAAGGCTCCGAACTAGTCCGACGCTTAGTCCGACGGCTAGTCCGACGCCTCAAGACAGGAGTTTGAGTTCATGCAGAGAGCTCCCTGGCTCCGGACCAGAGCGTCGGACCAGGGCACCGGACCAAGGAGAGTGGTCCGGTGGTTCGTAAAAGAGAGAAAGGTTTTCACTCAAAGAGCACCGAGGCTCCGGACCAGTGCATCGGACCAGTGCGTCAGACCAAGCAGAGTAGTCCGACGGTGCCTGAGTTTGAATCGAGAGTGAGCTCCGGACCAGTGTGCATGGTCCGGTGGTATGAGCTCCAGACTAGTCCGGTGGCGTCGCAGAGAGAAGAAAAAGTAAAAAACGGCTAGTTTTGGAGGTGGGGACTATTTATAGTTGCCCCCTTCGTCCTTAGAGGTACTCTTGGTCATTGTTTCCGGCTAGTGAGGGAGAGATTAGAGAGAGTTCATCTTGTTCTTCCCTCCTAGAGTGATTAGGAGTGACTTGTGTGCATCCATCCACCTTCCTAGCCTTGAGTGGGTGAAGTGAAGGTCTTGTGCTTGTTACTCTTGGTGTTCGACAGCACCTAGACGGTTTGGTGGTGTTCGGAGGAAGTGACCGCCGGAAGATTGTTGGCGGCTCTTCTCCAAGCTTCTGTGATCGGTTGTGGGCGATTCACCGAGCCGGAGTGGCGAAGAATCAGCCCGTAGAGAGCACTCTACCCTTGTGTGGGTAGAGGGGGAGCGATACCTTGCGAGGTGCTCCAACGAGGACTAGGGGGGTGTGTCAACACCTCAATACCTCGGGAAAAAATCGCTGCATCACTGAGATTTTCTTTCCCTAGCTCTTTACATTTCCGCATTACTTTCCGTATTGTTTTTATATTTCCTACTAGAATTGCTTAGGTTGTTTTTAATTCCCTTGAACTGCTACCGCTTTCTAGCTAGGACACACGGATCGTAGGCACTAGGGGGTGATTGGCATTTGATAGGTTTTAATATTTGCTTTAGAAATTTAAAACAAGCTCAATTCACCCCCCCTCTTGGGCATCTTGTTACTTTCAGTTCTTCATCCTCCTCCAAGAAAAAAGACAAAGAGAAAGAGGAGAAGAAAGACTTGGCCCTCAAAGCTTCCACCAAAGAGAAGTGCAAGATCCAATTGGTGGTTGAGGACTCAAGTAATGAAGATGATGAAGACAACATCGCTCTCATGGTGAAGAAGACCACCAAGATGTTGAAGAGGCTAAACAAGAATGGAGTCAAGTTTGACTCAAAGAAGAAGAAATTCTTCACAAGCTCATCAAAGAAGCCAATCTTCCAAATGAAGTGCTGCAATTGTGGCATTCTTGGTCATCTAGCTCATACATGCACCGAAGAGAAGAAAGACAAGTTCAAGAACAAGAAGTTCAAAAACTACAAGAACAAGAAGGGTGCACAAGATGATTCAAGTGAAGATGACAAAAAGGAAGATAAGTCCTACAAGAAGAAGAAGAACTTCAACTTCCACAAGAAGAAGAAGGATGTCAAGGCTTATATTGTTGGTGATTGGCTCACCGACATTGAGGACTCAAGTGACTCCTCCGATGATGAGAGTGAAGAAGAGAAGGTGGCCGCATTGGTGATTGGTTCTTCTACTCCACCGCCACCTCCTCCTTCATCACCGGGCCCATCCTCTACACACCTATGCCTCATGGCTAAAGGTGACAAGAAGGTACAAAAAGAGGATGATGGTAATGTTTCTTCTTGTGATGATAGTGATGATGAAGAAGCACCTTCCTATGATGAACTAATTAAAATTTGCAACAAATACTCGAACATCATAAGGAAGTACAAAGCTAAAAATGACAAACTTCTTGTGATAGAAGAAAACTTGCATGCTAAGCTTGATGCCTTGTCTAGTGCTAATGATATTTTGAAGTTTGAGACTAACACTCTCACATCTAGCACTAGGGAGCTCAAAGCCTCTCTTAAGCAAGCTTATGAGAAACATGATAAGCTTGAGAGGTCAACACAAGAGCTCCAAACAAGGTATAACTTGCTAAAATATGAATACAACCAAGTGAAAAATGAACATGGCACACTTGTGGTAGCTAATGAATTGCTTACACATGATCTTGCTACACATGTTGCTATTAACCCGGTTGTTAAGTGTGATAGTGCTACTTCTTGTGAGGACTTGCTTGATGATGTTGCTAGTGAGCAAAAAGCTAAGTGCAAGGGCAAGAAGATAGTTGAAGCCGACAAGTATGATGACTATGTGAAGATGAGGGAAGAGAACTCAAAGCTCAAGGAAGAGCTAATCAACCTCAAGTCAAACAAGCCCTTCACTATCAAGTCGGCCAAGGAAGATGACAAGGATGCCTCTACCTTGATCAACACACTTAAGGAAGAAAATGCAAAGCTCAAGAATGAGAAGATCAAGCTAGCAAGTGGTTTGGAGAAGTTCACCAAGGGTCACAACCTCCAAAGTGATCTCTTGATGAACACCATGATGAAGAATGACAAGATGGGCATTGGGTTCAAGGAGAACCAAGTGATGAAGGCCAAGGTCAAAATTGAAGAAAATAATTACTACAAGAACAAGTACAATGACTACAATCAAGACAAGCCAAATCCTAAGCCTAGAAGATGCTTTGGATGTGGACAAGTTGCTCACTTTGAATTCCAATGCAAGACACCACCTCCCAAGACCTTTCCCAAGCACACAAGGCCATTTGCTCATGATGCACACTTTGTCATCAACAAGGATTCCAAGGGTAGACCTTTAGTGGTGTTTCTTGGTCCACCCATGAAGAACAAGCCTAAAGTGTTGTGGGTTGCTAAGGAGTTGGTTAACAAGGCTATGGGTCCCCGCAATGTGTGGGTTCCTAAACAACAAGCTTAACTCCAAGTTGCTTGTGCGTAGGTGAACTACAAGACCGGTGGTAGCCATTGGGTAATTGATAGTGGTTGCACTCAACATATGACCGGCGACCCTCGGATGTTCACCACACTTGATGAGGATTGTGCAAATCAAGACAAGATTACATTTGGGGACAATTAAAAGGGAAAAGTTCAAGGGCTTGGCAAAGTGGCAATCTCCAATGATCAATCAATCTCAAATGTCTTGTTAGTGCACTCTTTGAGCTTCAACTTGCTATCGGTTGGTCAAATTTGTGATCTCGAGTTCCAATGTCTCTTCACTCCAAATGAGGTAGTTGTGACCAAGATTGAAGATTCATTATTGATATTCAAGGGGTTTCGGTACAATAATCTCTATCTAGTGGATTTCACCTCAAATGAAGCTAGTTTGCAAACATGTCTATTCTCCAAGAGCTCTTTGGGTTGGCTATGGCATAGAAGATTATCACATGTGGGCATGTCAACCTTGAAGAAGCTTGTCAAGAAGGAATTGGTTAGAGGGGTTAAGGATGTGGTGTTTGAGAAGGACAAACTTTGTAGTGCATGTCAAGCCGACAAGCAAGTGGCAAACACTCATCCAACCAAAGCTTTCATGTCAACCTCAAGAGTCCTAGAGCTACTCTACATGGATCTATTTGGACCTACCACTTATGCTAGCCTTGGTGGCAATCTCTTTTGCTTGGTGGTAGTTGATGACTACTCTAGGTACACTTGGGTATTCTTTCTTCAAGACAAGAGTGAGACACAAGGCATATTCAAGAAGTTTGTAACTAGAGCCCAAAATGAGTTTGATGTGAAGATCAAGAAGGTTAGAAGTGACAATGGGACCGAGTTTGTGAACACCAAGATTGAAGACTATTGTGATGAAGTTGGCATCAAGCATGAAGTGTCCGCCACATATACTCCACAACAAAATGGTGTAGTTGAGAGGAAGAACTGGACTCTAATCACACTTGCTAGATCCATGATTGATGAGTACAACACCCCAGAGAAGTTTTGGGCCGAAGCAATCAACACCGCATGCTATGAGGCCAACCGGCTATTTGTCCAAAGGCTTCTCAAGAAGACCATGCTATGAGCTTGTGAATGGGAAGAAATCGGATATCTCTTTCTTCCGGGTGTTTGGATGCAAAGTCTACATCTACAAGAAGCGCCAATACTTGGGGAAGTTTTAAAGGCGTTGTGACATTGGTTTCCTTGTTGGTTATTCACTTAAATCCAAGGCATACCATGTATTTAACAAAGCCACCGGCTTAGTTGAAGAAACGTATGACTTGGAGTTTGTTGAAACTAATGCCTCTCAACGAGCGCTTGAGAATCTTGATCATGTAGGTGATGAACCCTTGAGGGAGGCTATGAAGAATATGCCCGTTGGTGCTATCAACCCACAAGAGGTGGAAGAAGGAGAAGATGGTGCAAATCAAGAGCCTTCTCCACCCCGCACGCCTCAAGTTGATGAAGAACAAGTGAGGGAAGCATAAGAAGATACCTTCATCCCTCAAGATCAAGCTGAGGCAGAAACTCAAAATGTTAAAGCCCCACATACCCCTCCTCAAGAGACTATAAGAAGATCCACACCTATACTTCAAGCTCATCCACAAGAACTCATCATAGGGAGTCCATCAAGGGGGTAACAACTCGATCTAGACTTGCTTCTTATGTTGAGCATCACTCTTTTGTTTCCTTTATTGAGCCTACTAGTGTGGAGGAAGCACTTGTGGATCCGGATTGGGTGAATGCCATGCATGAAGAATTGAACAACTTCACCCAGAACGAAGTGTGGACACTAGTGGAGAAGCCTAAAGGAGCAAGAATCATTGGCACCAAGTGGGTGTTTCAGAACAAGCAAGATGATCAAGGCGTGGTTGTGAGGAACAAAGCAAGATTGATGGCAAAGGGGTTCTCCCAAGTTGAAGGCTTGGATTTTGGGGAGACCTTTGCGCCGGTTGCAAGACTAGAAGCCATCCGTATCCTTTTGGCGTATGCTTCACATCACAATATGAAACTCTTTCAAATGGATGTGAAGAGCGCCTTCTTAAATGGTTTCATTAATGAACTTGTCTTTGTCTCACAACCTCTCGGGTTGGAAGATCCAAATTGTCCTAATCATATGTATAGGTTGTCCAAGGCGCTCTATGGATTGAAGCAAGCTCCAAGAGCTTGGTATGAGAGGCTAAGGGACTTCCTACTCAAGAAGGGCATCAAGATCGGGAAAGTGGATACCACACTATTCACCAAGGTGCTTGATGGAGAAATCTTTGTTTGCCAAGTATATGTCGATGACATTATATTTGGGTCAACAAACCAAGATCATTGCAAGGAATTTGGTGCATTGATGTCCAAGGAGTTCGAGATGTCGATGATTGGCGAGCTAACCTTCTTCCTTGGCTTCCAAGTGAAGCAATTGAGGGAGGGCACCTTCATATCTCAAGAGAAGTACACTCATGATGTGCTCAAGAAATTCAAGATGGAGGATTGCAAGCCAATCAAGACCCCAATGCCTACTAATGGACATCTCGATCTCGATGAGGGAGGTAAACCAATTGACCAAACTCTCTATCGTTCTATGATCGGTAGTTTACTTTACCTCACCGCATCTAGGCCGGATATCATGTTTAGTGTGTGTATGTGTGCTAGGTTTCAAGCAAACCCTAAGGAGTCACATCTATGTGCGGTTAAAAGAATCCTTAGGTACATAAGGCACACCCCTAGCATTGGCCTTTGGTATCCCAAAGGAGCTCCCTTCCATCTTGTGGGCTATACCGATTCGGATTATGCGGGGTGTAAGGTTGATAGGAAGAGTACCTCCGGAGGGTGCCATATGCTAGGAAGATCACTTGTTTCTTGGTCCTCTAAGAAGCAAAATAGTGTGGCATTGTCTACCGCCGAGGCGGAATACATTGCCGCGGGAGCATGTTGTGCACAAATCTTATACATGACCCAAACACTCCTTGATTACGGCGTTAACCTAAAAAATGTTCACTCTTGTGTGAAAATTAAAGCACCATAAAGCTTGCAAACAACCCGGTTCAACACTTCGCACCAAGCACATAGATATTCGCCATCACTTTCTTAGAGATCATGTTGCCAAGAAGGATATCACACTAGTTGGAGTTAGAAGCGAAGAGCAATTGGTGGATATCTTCACAAAACCACTCGATGAGTCAACCTTTTGTAGGTTGCGAAGCGAGTTAAATGTGCTTGATCACTCTAACTTCACTAAAAGATGATCTTGAGTGAACCAACCTTGCATTCATGTGTAATATAACATGTTTAATTTAGTAATGCACAAGGCTTGGCTAACACGGTTGAGATAACCGCCCTCAAAGCGTGTGACAAAGCTTAACCGCGGTTTAAACTTGCAAGCAACCTAGATTCAATTTCCGCAATGCATTGCATGTGCATGTGTGTTGTCTGCCGTTTCTTTTCGGTTAAGTTTGAGCATCCGCTGGGTTCGTCCACTTAGGGGAGCATTCAAAGCTCAAGTCACTTCTATACCCCTCTTGTGGCCCTATGATGTCTCCTTGCAAGGTTCCATTCGAATATTTTGAGCTAAAACTAAATCTAAGCCTGTGGCAAATTATTTGAAAAGGAGAGTTTGAGAGATGGTTCTCATATCAAGTCCAATCAGGTGTTATTTGGATCTTGTTGGATTGGGACTTGGTTGGGAGAAAGGCTCAAAAATCAATTTTGAAAATTTAGTTGAAAAAGGCGTTGGACGCTGCCGACGGACGCTCGGCCTCCCATGCCTCAGCGTCCGTCGCGATCGTCCGCAAAGTAAAACCGCTTGTCTAAGGGACGTCGGACGCTACCTAGCGTCTGTTGCAGAGGCGTCAGATGCGTCTGGCGCATCCAGGAGCTCTCTGGTCCTCTTTGTTCGAGCGACAGATGCTTCACAGCGTCCGTCGCGTTGGCGTCAGACGCGTCCATCGCCAACTGGAGCTCTCTGGACCCTTACTGCATAAGCGCCGGACGCTATGACCTAGCGTCCGTCGGTCTCGACGGAGCGTCCGTCGCAAACTTGCAAAGCGCATATGATTTCGAAAACTGCTCTTCTCCTCGGTCGGCTTCAGATCAATCCGTACGCCGTCGTTCGGTTCTGCGTCGCCATTTTTTTCCCGCTCACCCTCGTCAGCGCCGCCACTCGCTCGCCCCCTCGCTCTCCCATGCCACTGCTCACCTGTGCTTCCCCGCTGCCGGTGAGTGCCAGTGCTTGTGCCACCTCCTCCCTAGTTTTGTCCTCCCTCTCTATCCCGTGCGTTTCTATCCGGACAGAGCCGCCCAAAGGAGTCTTCTTCCTCTGGCGAGGGCCTCCTCCCTGGCTGTTGATCCTTGCCCAAGGTATTTTCCTCGTGTGATTGCTTGATCCCTCTGACTCAATCCTTTTCTTGCCGATCAATCCTTTCACCAATTTCCCCTCAAACCCTAAAATTGCTCTTCTCCTATTCCTTGTTTAGGGTTGCGGATTGTGCTTTGAATTTGACCGAGGATTCTCACCCACTTCTTTTGTGTCACCGTGGTCAGAGGTATGGCAATGGTAGATTCAATCTATTACTTATCTAATCCATGCTTCTCGATAGAATTACTCCCGTCTAGATATATGCTTATTGTTATATACTTCTATCTATCTAACGAGCAGGGTTAGTGGCAGTGGCAGTTAACTCGGGGCAAAGCCCCCGGTACGGAACGAGGCAAAGCCTCGAGAGGACAGTCCAGGGCCGGCATGCCACTCTTGTTAGATTTGATCAGTGGATTGTCAGGGGATTGTTTGACTTGATCAGTGACAGTTGGCCTTTGGGATTTCTTTGTGGCTGTTGATCTTGTTGAGTGATAGTGGTTCTTCTCATGCCCATCAATGGCACGCATGAAGAATGTTGTCCCCGTTCCCGGTGGTGGTAGTGACCCTCCACCTCCTCGTCGTCCTCCCACCGACCGGGACAAGGGCAAGAAGAAGCTTGTTGTGAAGAAGAGGAAGCGACCACTGATAGATCCAGACTCAGTGGCAGCAGTTGTAGCGGTAGAGGCAGCAGAGATCGCTAAGCAGGGTGGATATCGCGTCAGCTTGAGGATTGGTTCACCACCTCGCCGTGGAGCGCATTGTGAGTCCACCGCTCGCACTGAGGATGAGACAGTGCCAGAGACTGAGCCCTCAGAGGCTACAGAGACAGAGGAGACAGAGCAGGCAAACCCTTTGGGGCACTCATCAGTCCAGAAGCTGATGTCCAGACGAGTCACTCGCGCTCGTGGGTCAGAGCCTCCTCCTAGGCCTGATGGTCCACAGCGCAATGACAGACCTCCACCGCGGTCTAGCTTACCAGATCCAGTGAGGCACCAGGTCACTGCAATTTCAGCGAAGCAGATCTAGCAGATGAGGTTTGCTGATTTTTAGACATGGTTTCCAGCAGCTCGAGACCCCCGTGCCAGTCCAGACTTCTACACTACAGTGCATGAGGACTTCTATAGAGGGTACGTTCAGACCTGTGCATCACTTCGAGCTCACAGAGTGTGCCCCCTTCAGGCTATTATAGAGGTCGGTGGTCTAGAGATTGCTCAGCATCTTGAGTACTTACAGGGACTGACTGGATTGATTGGCAGAATTGGCACCTATCAGGAGGATTGGTTCAGGTAGTTCTATGCCTCTTTGTGGGTCTCTCCAGATCATAAGTTCATTCATTTCGCCTTCAAAGGCAAGGATGTGAGGATCTTCGATAGTAGCTCGAGACCCCCGTGCCAGTCCAGACTTCTACCCTACAGTGCACGAGGACTTCTACAGAGGGTACGTTCAGACCTGTGCATCGCTTCGAGCTCACAGAGTGTGCCCCCTTCAGGCTATTATAGAGGTCGGTGGTCTAGAGATTGCTCAACATCTTGAGTACTTACAGGGACTGACTGGATTGATTGGTAGAATTGGCACCTATCAGGAGGATTGGTTCAGGCAGTTCTATGCCTCTTTGTGGGTCTCTCCAGATCATAAGTTCATTCATTTCGCCTTCAAAGGCAAGGATGTGAGGATCTTTGATACCCGTTTCAGAGAGATCTTTCATCTTCAGGAGTCAGCCATACGAATCCACAATTTGTGCTATGGGGATCAGGAGGCTCCTCGACGCCCTTACGAGGGGAATGTACCGTCAGTCGACTTTGTTCGTCCTTGCTTCAGAGAGAAGGTTCCAGTCGTAGTGTACGCGACCTCACACCGACTGCCCGGATCCTAAACAAGGTACTACGACGGACCATACTTCCCAGAGTTGGAGCCCGAGAGACTATCACTCGCCTGCAGTTGTGGCTCCTCGCTCATCTAGTCCAGATGGAAAAGTTTGATCTTTGAGACTTGATAGTCAGTGAGATGGAAGACATCATTGCTTCGGGATTCAGAGGACATTGGCAGCTAGAGTACGCCCACTGGATCTCCTTTCTCCTAGTGTCTCGTGGTGGTTATGCGTCCTATCTTACCACCCTTACTCGCTCAGACACCGTATTCCCAGAATACAACATGAGCCAGTTAGTCCATCACAGTGGCAGGGGTCATGGCAGACGTACCCAAGGTCCTCACACACGTCAGACAGGGCTTGCCCCTGAGTCAGAAGAGCAGCAGGACACTACTATTCAGGGCCTTCCAGAGGCAGAGATGGCAGAGTTAGATGCTGAGATTGATGCAGCTGTAGATGATACTTATCATGATGATCTCCCCTCTGACAGCTCGGATGAGGACTACAGGCCGATCCCTGAGTACGTGCCTAGGTCCCACGACCACGAGGCTGGTGGGTCCAGTTCTGCTCCTCCACCTGCTACAGACTCTTCACAGACTACCTTACTAGCTATCCTTACACAGTTTCAGTAGAGCCAGCAGTGTCAGACCGACGAGCTCCTACGTCAGGCTGAGGAGCAGAGGAGATAGGCTGAGGAGGTCAGGAGACTAGCAGCACAACAGCTCGCAGCTCAGGCAGAGTCTCAGGCCAGGCAGGATGAGTTTTAGCGACAGTTTCTGTCATATTAGATTCAGCAGGCCGAGATTCAAAAGACCTAGACACTGCTACTTGAGCATCTTTTGAGTTCGAGCTTCGGGCCGTCTTATACTCCACAACTTCAGTTGCCCGGAGTCTCTCAGTAGCAGTTCACGTCACAGGCTCAGACACCTCCTGTCGTGGTACCGACTCCCACCTTATAGCCCAGTGGGCTTAGAGTTAGGCACCGACCTCTCCTACGGTTCAGACACCGATGACCCAGGTGTCATCTTGGTTGGCTTCCCCCCGGTGAGTTTCAGATCAGATTCACACCTACCCGGGGAGCCACACTTGCTGAGGCGACTTGTGATCTCATAGCTTCCTACAGAGAGCTTACTAGAGAGGACTCACCTGTCATAGCAGCTCCAGAGACACAGTCTGCAGAGGTTCCTCCTCCAGCGACGGGCACTCACCTATCTTTAGTTGCCTCGTCGGAGATCGCACCAGACTGCTCAGCTCAGACGGTCACCACCCCTCCTCTAGCTGTCGTTCAGACATATGCTACATCAGTTGCAGCAGAGGCTGTGGAGTCAGAGATTCTAGCTCGGCCAACCGGTGAGCCAGCAGAGGTTGAGGCAGCCGTTACCCTTGTAGAGCTTGCAGTCACCCCTTCTCCTCCGCCTCGAGTCTACGCTTGTCGAGTCGTAGTGCCCGCATCTACCGCGGCATGACCGTCAGAGACACCTGCTGGGCATCAGGGGGAGCTAGTAGAGTCTGCAGCTACTATAGTGCATGCAGAGCCAGCTACAGAGTCAGAGTCAGTCCAGCCTTCCCAGACTGCTTCACACACAGCTTCAGTTTCAGAGGGTCAGGCAGCAGACGACGAGTCAGATGATTCAAATCTTTAGGACTTCATCATGCTAGATCGCAAGGTTGCAGTTTCCTCGTCTCCACCTCTAGATGCTCCAGAGGCTTAGTTTTTCGTGCTAGACGCCAAAGGGGGAGAGGGTCGAGTATCAGAGAAAGGGGCGTGTAGTGAGGATAGGGGTTTTGCTTCCTTGAGTGATTTATTTTCCCGTACTCATGCATCATGTCTACCTTTGTGCACTTGTGTTTATGTGTGATGGATATTGCTTGTGAGATATTTGTGTTTGTGTGTGACAAACTCTTATGCTTTTCACTAATATATCTTGTGAGTTGTCACTTGTTTCATGATATGTCTCTTTGATCTAATGATAATTGAGCTTCCGCGTCATACTCTGATTAATATGTGAGAATATCATGAGGTACTCTGATTCCATTTCATATTCTTGAGTACCATATTTGTGGCTTGGTTTGGATGAGCAAGTATTGTTCACTCTTATTCACTAACCCTTGCTCAACCCACCCAAGTCACTTGAAATCCTAACATTTCACTCTTATATCTATACTCGAGGAGTTATTGTCGTCAATCACCAAAAAGGGGGAGATTGAAGAATCATGCCTCTATTGGTTTTGGTGATTAACGGTAATAAGAGATTATTATGGCTAATGTGTGTTTTGTAGAGGCTATGCGTAGCTTAGCCATAGTGATCAACATGAATGGGCATCAATGGTTATCACTTAGCCCCCAAGATGGATATCATTTCGGATTTCAAAGACGACATGATGAAGACTCTAGAGTGATAGGCTAAGTGCCATAAGGTGTTGAAGGGCACTTAGAATTAGAAAGGGTTTTATTTGATCTTTGACCATACTATTAAGGGGGGTCTAGACTAGTAGCTTGACTTAGGAGAGCTTCATGACTTAGGTGTGGTGCACACTTGACTTTCTTAGCTCTAAGCAAGCCTATGGTGACCGTAAGATAGCCTAGAACAACTTCCTTATTCTTCGGGACAAAAACCGAAGTTGAGAGAGCCAATTTCTGGGCGTCAGACGCTAAGGCTAGAGGCATCGGACGCTGTCTGGCGCACCAGACGCTGGCGCCGGACGCTGACGTATGCTGACGTAGCGTCCGTCGAGCCAGCAGAGGGCTCCAGAGACGGCCAGTTTGCGATGGACGCGTCTGTCGCATGGGCGTCGGACGGGAATATTTTCCCAGAAACCTGAGAGCAGCCAGTTGGCGCCGGACGCTGTGGCTCAGCGTCCGTCGCCAAGTGACGGAGCGTCCGTCGCCTGCTAACGTACACAATAACTAGCCATTGCGCAGGGCGTCAGAGCGTCCGTCGCCTAGCAACGGAGCGTCCGTCGCCAACTTAAAATAGACAGCTTTTCTCAGTACGAGGCAGTTTGTGAAGGGGGCTATTTATAGCCCACCCCTTGCCTTCGCACCTAGCCTTTGCTCATTTGGTTTTGCTGGTTGCTTTGAGAAGGTTGGGAAGAGAGCAAGAGCCCTACAGAGAGAGAGTGATTTGGGAATCCATCCATCTTTCTCTCCTCTAGTTCATCCAAGAGTTCTAGTGTGCATCCACTCTAGTTGTGAAGCTTGAGTGAGTCAAGTGAAGATCAAGACTTGTTACTCTTGGTGATTGACATCACCTAGACGGTCCGGTGGTGCTTGGGAGGAAGGTGATCGCCGGAGGATTGTCGGCGGCCCTTCTCCATCGACTTGTGTTCGGTTGTGGGCGGTTCACCGAGCCAGAGTGGCGAAGAACCAGCCCGTAGAGACCACTCATCCCTTGCGCGGGATTGAGGGAGAGCAATACCTTGAGAGGTGCTCCAACGAGGACTAGGGGGGAGTGTCAACTCCTCGATACCTCGGCAAAACATCGCCGTGTCAAGAATCTCTTTCCCTAGCTCTTTCATACCATATTACATTCCGCACTTGTTATTCAATTCATACTAGAATTGTGTAGGGTGTTGTTACTTTCCTTGGCTTGCTACCGCTTTCATAGTCTAAGGCACACAAATCGTTAGGCACGGGGTGATTGGCACTTGATAGGATTTCATATTTGCTTTAGAAATTTGAAATAAGCCCAATTCACCCCCATCTTAGGCATCTTGATCCTTTAGACAACTAGAGGGACCTCTCTCCTTCTCTACTTATAATTGAAACCCTAGTTTTTGCTCTGGAGAAGAATAATGAGATGAGATGCCCTAGAGTGGGGGGTCTGCCCCTCTATTTATAGCTCGGTGGGATCAACGATAGCCCTCGGATCAAACCGACCTTGAGCAACGGTCAAGATGGGCTCCATAGGTCGGTTAGGCGCCGCCATACAAAAAGGGGCCTCATTGGGCCTTGTAGCAGGCCGGCCGGCCTAGGGTGGTGCCGCCCGGCACCCTATCTCCACTTGTTGGGCCCCGCTTCCTTCGGTTGCCTTCTGGACCCTTCCTGAGCACAAAGGAAACTATTTCCCCACGAGATTCTTCCCATAATTATTCTGATAACTAGATCTTCTATGATTATCTAGAATAGTCCCTGGAAAATATAGATTTACCAAAGCCATGGGATTCTAGCAATTTAATCCCTCAAATATATAGTGGATGATGATTCTAGTATGTTCTAGATTGTTCCCAAGTTGAATTTCATTGCGGTGTTGATATCTTTCTCATTGGGGTTCCAAATATAGCAAGTGCTACGTCCGTTTCGATCGGCTCGACGAGCTCTTCGCAATGGTGTACTCCAATTCCTTATTTGAGGTACTTTTATATAGTACAACTTGAATGTCCTGCAAAACAAGTGAGAACACCAAAACTCATGGAACTCGTTAGAATCAAACCCTACAACTATGCTTTGTAGTTTGTTTCTTACCATTTTATGCAATAGTTGATGGCTATATTTAGGTGTTAAGAGCCGTCAACAAGTTCCCCCAAGCTTAACCTTTGCTAGTCCCTAAGCAAAGCTAAACCTAATAATGGATAAGGAGTTGCTACAATGCTTTCATGCCTCAAAAGTACACATGCTTTCAAACAAGAATTCCCCTCTGGATTAGAGTAAACTATTCTGACTTTCAAACTTACCCATATTACCTTTAACCATGTGGCTTATAGCGATCACTTGGGTCTTGAGCAATTGAAACTAGAATGATCAAATCGAGTACTATGTCTCAAGCTCTTCACTTTACCTTCATCCTAGAGTTTTGCAAAGTTTTCAAAATAAAACTCAAAGTCTCTTTTGTATGACCCTCTCAAGTCTCTCAATATTTGGTATTTATGGATCCTTTCCAAGGCAATAACGGTGTTATGCCTTCTCTCACTCACCCTATAACTAATAGGAAATATAAGGAGTTCATAGGTGGGGAGAAACAACACATACATACTTGCAAAGCATATATTGTAAAGTCAAACAATGGATCTAGAGAAACAGGGCATACAATCAAATCAAGATGTGCATGCGTATGGGATATATGGTGGATGTATGAGGGTGGATATGTGGTGGATATATAATAGTGTATGATGGATATATGAGGGTGTATGGTGGAAACCTAATTCTACTCTTCTCCTTGAATATATATATATACATCTCTCTTTTGGAACTTGGAATTTTTGAGAGAACTTGGGCTTGCTTTCTTTTTTCTCTTCTCTTTTTCTCTTTTTTTTCAGAGAGGCGAGCATCTAAGTACCCATTGTTTTGATAGGACACTTGTCCATGTTTTACTCTCTTTATTTTTTTTCATAACCCCAAGGCTCTTTCTATAATAAAGCTTTTGAGAGATGATAACAAGGAAATTTTTGGAGCAGTTATAACTGAAGCAATAGAATATATGGATAGGTGGAGAACATAGGATATTTTTGGTTTCTTACTCCCAAGGAAGGAGTAGAGAATTTTTTCTGGTGGATCTGAATGACATATATGTGGATGCGTACTTCTAGGACAGAAGTAGCATATATGAATGTAGTGTACGTGATCTTGATTTTAAAAGCATGACAAGTCTCTAAGGGTCAACAAATCTTGACAAAACTCAATGCAAATACAAGTAGTAAATATGATAGTGACTGTTTTCCTAATCTACCAGGCATGTATATATGGTTGTAGTAGGAATTCAAGCTCTCGTCATACATAAACTCATCATGTAATATTTTCAATTTTCAAAAGATAAAATCTCTTGAACTCAAGTATTGCTAGGAACAAGATAAATAGTAGCTCATACTTTCTCATATCATACCTATCAACTACCTAGACTTAGATCAAGCATTTGCAACCCACAAGTTTTAGGTTCAAAGCAAATCTTATGTCAAAATAGTTATATCTAAAACCCAGGAGAATTCAAGGCTGAAAACTAGGTACTTGAAAGGAATTACGACAGAACAACTATTCATCATTTCCATATATAGAGCTATCTTCAGAGTTCCTCTTTTTATATTAGCAATAAAATCAAACAAACTAAACACAACCATTATTATTACTAAATAGAAAACTCTCCTAAGGATAAAGTAGACAATAAAAATTCCATAGATATAAAAAGTATTTAGGTTGTAACTCTTGCGTTTATTTAAGTGCGAACCTTCATGTGCTCACATTTTTTATTTGAATTATTTTATGTAACTAATATCTAAATAAAAGTATACCTAAATGGATAAGGATACTTACCTGGATACATGGGGGTGCTCTCCCCCAAGCTGGATGTTGACATAGTCATTCATTTTAGACAGTGTAGACATACTTCCCTTCTCTGAGACTTCAAAGAGTTGATGTTGTGGTACTTCTTAAAGTGGATGAAGATATCTAATCTTGTCTAGTCTTTCCAAATCCTGCTAAACTCAAATAGACAACAAAGCTCGTGGAACATTAAGCGTTAGCGGTAAACCATTTATGCCTTGATTGCCTAGAGCCTTGCATAATTCTTCTATTCAATATATTTTTAGATTTTAAATTTTATATGCAAATGACTAATGCAATAATTTTTTATGCCTCCACAGTAAATAGTTGGAAGACTTATTTACATGGGCCTTAAGGGTTTTTTTAATGCAATGCAAAAAATATAAATATGCAATGATATATGAAGATGATTATGTTGTGGATTATACTAAGGATGATATAATGTCAGATATACTTACGGAAAGTAAATATGATAGAGTGCAACTAATGCAATGCAGAGAAAAATAAATATGTAGATAACTTACAGAGTTTTACCTTCCGGCTAAGGTTCGGAGATTTAGATCCGTCGAACCGGACCTCTTTTCTGGTTCAGACATCTTTTAGAAGCGTTGTCCAATCCTGATGAGGCCTTGGATATTTGCTTACCTTGTAGTTGTATTCTCGTAGATATACGACGTCTATTTTCTAAGGTAAACTTCTTCAAAAGTGTAAGCTCCAATGGAGATTGGGATGATAGGTCTCCTTGGATATCCTTTCTTCATTGGTAGGGTGTTATTCCACCCATGCTCTTGATGGTACGGTGAAGAAGTGTCCTGCTCATAAAAACAAGACAGAGATCAAGTGCATGAGCTCTGCTGGTGGAAAAACACCAACAGAACCAAAAGTTATTGTTCTCTAGCCTAAACACATTGAGCAAAAAATATTTTTTTAGCCATGATAAGTTCCGAAGGTGAGCATGAATGTATCATTTCAAAATCACTTGGAATATTATATTGCTTTAACACATGGAAAGACTATAATATTTGAATTTGTACATGATTGAGATTATTATTTTCCAAGGTTAGATATGCAACATTCTAGCTCATATGTTTAATATTATGAGATCAAGAAGGTGGTACTAGGAACAAGCTTGAAAGAACTAACATGTTGAGTTAATCAGGTTGGGTCAAGTAAAGTTGTAGCTCAAACATGTTTAGATCTATATTTATGCGAATACCAGAATCAAAGAAAAACTTTTAGAGTGATGCTTACTTACCTTTACCTTTATCATTGAACAATGATGGCATCGTAACCCTCATGGAGGCTTCTCTTGATCATCTGGTTGTGCATTATCGATTTGTCTTCATGTTCCACTCTTCTCTCATCCTTGTTCTTCTGATCTTGACATCTCTGTGGGTCTTCTCTTGAAGTTTTGTTCACCCTCTTCCATGGAATTGGAGCGGTTGTAGATTTTGTTCTTTGTCTTCTCCTTGCTCCATGGAATTCATCTATGATGAATTAGTTGCGTTTCTCTTGTGAAGGTTGTTGAAGTTCATGTGTCTCTCTTCATCTTAGCATGAGTTCATCTCAGGACTTCCCAATTTAATATTGAAAGTTTCCTGCAGGGGTTAGTCCAACAAAATATCCAATATCTATTCTAGTATACTATCGGTTCAAAAATCAACCTAGACACCACGTCTAATTTGATTTAGAAAGACATTTTAACCTAACCAAGCTTAGAGATTAAAAAGCCTTTAGAAGTAATATCCAAATACCTTTGATTTAAACTAAGCACCATGCATAATTTAAAAGATATATGAAAATTCTTCAAAACCTAAACATACACTATAGCAGACAAAGGTAGCATGAAAGTAAAATGGAGATTTACTCAAGTGACAATGAAAAAAGTATGATGATGATTTTTTTATTATTAATTGAGCATGTCTTAAAGGTAAGTATAACTAAGATGATGTAGCAACATGGTAAAAGATGTTTTATGGTGGATTATCCCCCAAGCTTGAATTTTGCAAAAATCAAGATTGGATGAATAAAATTCAATGTTGCAAGATGATTGTTGGACATACCTTATGCTTGTCATTCCTTCATTCTTTTTGCTCTATACCTGGAAAGGTTAGTGACAAAAATACCCAAAGAAATCAAATCATATATTTCTATGCTCGCTTCACAAGGGTAGGCAACAAAGAAGGGTGAATACTCATGTTAAGATCTGCGATATGCTTATTTTAGGACACTAAGCTTGTCCAAGGGAAACTTTTCAAGATGTGTTTTTAGTGACATGGTTTCCTTTCTATTACCTATCTCAAGATTTACACAACGAGATCTACAAAATTTAGGATAAACATATGCATCGACAACCACCCTTTTAAAGTTTTTGCAAATAAAAAGAGTGAGGGTATTGAAGATGTCATAAATGGTAATGATAAAGAGACCAATGGGTTTGAGAGATGTCTCATATGAGCATGGGTTTGAAGAGATAGTTATAGAATAGATTCCATGCTCATTGATGTCATCTTCCTCTCCAATCTCTATGGTTGATTCTTCGTAAAAGTTTAAAATTCCACTTGGATTGGTAACTCTTAAATTGGTCTTGTTTGGGGCCTCCTCTAAACTTGGATGATTCATATTTTCAAATGGAGTTAAAACTGAACCAAGACTAGAGAAATATTTCTCCCAAACCATGGCTATACAAGCAGGGCGAAGCTCATAGCCATTTATAAGAATAGGGTGTGAAGAAGGTGGAGTCTCCAACAAGTCGCCCTTTGGAGTGGAGTATTTATGGTTGCGATAAGGTGAATATGGTAAGGTGAGAAAGATGATAAAAAGGAAAAAGGAAAAAGGAAAACACATGAACTCAGCTCGAAACTAGTCAAGCTACCGTTCCCCGGCAATGACGCCAGAAAAGCTTGTTGGTATTTCTTAACGCACACAGACAAATCCGCAAGCGCACGCATACCGCTGTAGCTTTCACCCGGGAGTATTCCAAAAGGGTATCAATTTCCACGGGGAACGTGAAGTGTACTAGAGAAGAACTAAGAACATCCAATGAAAGAATGATAACTGGATAAAGAATGATAACTAAGTAAAGAATGGTAAAGAATGATAACTAGATAAAGAATGGTAAAGAATGATAACTAGGTAAAGAGAGATTTTAGAGTATTCTAAGGGGTCTATCTAATCAAAGGCCCATGATACTCTACCTACTTTGAAGCAACAATACCTTCCCGACTCTCAATAAAGACTGGGAAAAAGGTAGTCGGGAGAGGCTGCCAAAAGCTCTACGAAACACCAACCCGAACGTGGTGGACTACAAAGGCTTTACAGAGCTATCGCCTATGGGGCTACCACAACTATCCGTGGGATTGGGTGCAAACTCAGGTAATTGCAAGACTAGGCACCACTCCTAACCTATTAATTACTACTCTAGCTAAGTGAAGACTAGAGCACTCAATACGAGCGAAGATCCCGTAAATAGAATAAAGTAAGGACTGAAATAAGATACTTAGAAATAATAAATGAAGAACCTGGAGATTACTCCGAACCAGATGCTACAAAGGTACAATGTTGAGGAAGATCCGACATATCCGGCTCCTCCTAGCTCTCTCCTCCTCCTCTCTCTCTCTCACCTCTAATTACAACTAGTTGAGCTAGAACTAGAAGAACTAGATCTAGACAACTAGATGGACCTCTCTCCTTCTCTACTTATAATTAAAACCCTAGTTTTTTCTCTGGAGAAGAATAATGAGATGAGATGCCCTGGAGAGGGGGGTCTGCCCCTCTATTTATAGCCCGGTGGGATCAACGATAGCCCTCGGATCAAACCGACCTTGAGCAACGGTCAAGATGGGCTCCATAGGTCGGTTAGGCGCCGCCATAACGGAGATAGGCCTCATTGGGCCCTGTAGCAGGCCGGCCGGCCTAGGGTGGTGCCGCCTGGCACCCTATCTCCACCTCTTGGGCCCCGCTTCCTTCGGTTGCCTTCTGGACCCTTCCTGAGTACAAAGGAAACTATTTCCCCGCGAGATTCTTCCCATAATTATTCGGATAACTAGATCTTCTATGATTATCTGAAATAGTCCCTGGAAAATATAGATTTACCAAAGATATGAGATTCTAGCAATTTAATCCTTCAAATATATAGTGGATGATGATTCTAGTATGTTCTAGATTGTTCCCAAGTTGAATTCCATTGCGGTGTTGATATCTTTCTCATCGGGGCTCCAAATATAGCAAGTGCGAGGTCCGTTTCGATCGGCTCGACGAACTCTTCGCAATGGTGTACTGCAATTCCTTATTTGAGGTACTTTTATATAGTAAAACTTGAATGTCCTGCAAAACAAGTGAGAACACCAAAACTCGTGGAACTCGTTAGAATCAAACCCTACAACTATGCTTTGTAGTTTGTTTCTTATCATTTTATGCAATAGTTGATGGCTATATTTAGGTGTTAAGAGCCGTCAACAGTCTCTGACAAACAAAACCCATTATCTTTTACAAGTAGTCAAGTACTTTCAAGATGCATTCACTGCCTTAGATCATGAGCACCAGTGCATGATAAGTTGGTGCAAAATTAAAGACTTGTTTAGATCCATTTACACTAAAATTTAGCTAGATAGTAATAATTAATATGTTCTAATTATTAGCAGGAGCTATTTTTGGATGCATCTAATAAGTGGTTAGATAATGGTTGAAGGTGCATATGAACTATTAGCACATATTTTTAGCAATTTTAAACCTCCTAATGAAACTAATAGAGCTAGCATCCCTCAGCTCATTAGTACTACACCCTGTTTAGTGGATGGAAAAGTCGGTTGATTGACTTGTGTGCTGTGAGAAAGGACAAACTAATTGAATAATATTATGTGAGAGAGAATAAGTTAAAAACAAGCTAAAAGTAATTCATGCGAATAGGGTGTCTACTAGTACTAATTTTAGCTACTAATTTTAATTCTAATGGATCCATATCGACCATAAGAAGATAAGACATAAGAGTCATGTTTTTCTTCAAGTCCAATAGTTGGCCTTTTATTTTTTTTTATCACGCAGATGCCATTTATATTCTCTGGAAAAGTTTGGAGCTGGATTTTGTTTCTCTTATCTAAAGAATGTACTCATGTCAATACTACTATGTCATATGTTCCACACATCACACATGCACATGATGTAATCCCGCTCGCTGCTGCAATCCAGGCCATTTGGGTCGCAAGGCTTCCATAGCTGGCTCGTCACTTCTCCGCAACTGTTTTTGGGCCGTTTCTCTTCACTACCGTACGGGCTCGTCACCTAAATAGTATATCAAATTTTGCTCCTTTAACTTTTGCGAAAGTACGCTTTCTCCTAAACTCTAAAACCAGGTAAACCATCTCCTTTAACTTTTAAAACCGTGTGTTTTAACTTCTTAGCCCGGTCACTAGTGGTATTAAAGACAGTTTTGTCTTTTTCCTTTTTATTTATTTCAGCTAAATCTTTAGAAAATCATAGTAAATCATCGAAAAATCATAAAATGGAAAATTCAATTTTGTTGGTCTTCATGAGTAGGTCTACACAATGAATATATAATATAGTGACATAGTTATACATGGTAACTACAGTTAGTATTGTATGTTCACTGTGTAGATCTACTCATGTGGAGTCCAACAAAATTAGATTTTTTATTTTATAACTTTTCTATGATTTACTATGATTTTTTTAAAGATTGAGGCGAAATAAATAAAAAAGAGAGAGATAAAACCGTCTTTAAAACCGCTTATAACCGGGCTAGGGAGGTAATACGTATGGTTTCAAAAGTTGAGAGAGCTAGTTTGTTCGATTTTAGAGTTTAGGGAGGAAAATGCACTTTCGCAAAAGTTGAAAGAGAAAAATGGACTTTTTCCATGTGTTGCCTTCATATACAGATGTGGTATGTCCGGTCGACTCTAGGTGCTCTCAACCATGGACCTCTAAAAGACCTAGTTTGGTTTTGAGTAATTGATGAAACCATTAGTACTAACCTATTGTCTCTAAGTATTGATTTGAGATAGGTTGGTACACATCAAGTGATGGAGCCAAGTAATCATGGTGATGGATAGTGAAGATCACATGTTGATGGATCAAGTGCTTCAAATTTAAAAGAAAAAGGAGAAAAACAAAAAACAACCATGTACACACTCTGCAGAGTTGCCGATCTATATGTATAGCCATGTCCACGGTCATGGACATTCCTATGATTTAGGACTCTCATGATTAGTGAGTTGTGTTTCTCTTCTCTCCTCTAGTTTGGTTGGGAGCCGGTTGGGAGCTGCCAAGGCAAGGACGAGAGAGTTGTCTTTTTTTGTCTAGAGAGGGAGAGTGTGGTGAGATGTGTGGATAGAAGGGATCGATGGAAATGGGTTAAAACTTGAGAATAATTATAAATATATTGATGACTTGCATAGGATAACTACAATCATAAATAAGTCTTTTGTTCTACCCTTGCATTTCTCTTACCACAAAGCAAAGACAAAGTATAGGGTGGGAGCCAGTGGCTAGTACAAATCATACTGATAACTATTCAACATAATTGGAAGATTCCTATGACGACAACAATGGCGATTAGATGGATTAGCTGGTGTTGTCCTATGCACATGGAAGTCTGAAGGAGGAGCCCTCACCCAATGACACGCTACGCCTACTCTGATAGATGCCCGTCAAGGAGGATCCTTCACCTGATGAGGTGCTACGTTTCCTCTGAAGTTGCGTTGTGTTCGTTTCTGCTAGTGTGGTGTTGTAGCTAAGTGTGTATCTCAAATTTGTAATGCCTTGTAAACCTATAGTTCGTGATGGATGAATTGTGGTACCAACTGAATAATGATAATGTGCTAGCTTTGTTTTTTTGGGACTATCACATTATAATATAATCTATAGATTTCCCTTCGAGAAAATCATGGGTCGTTTCAGTGTAAATGAAATTTCATTAAAGTTTCATAGATATTAAATGTGCTAATGTGGCACTGTATTGATGAAGAGAGAGACGATGAAAATTTTATGGAGTAGAGGATGAAACTCTTGCGCAATATTTTTAAAATATGGTTGTGTTAGAAACTGAGACATAAAACTTCCATTGAGGATAGCCTTACATATCCCTATTAATGTTGTCCAAACAAATAATAATTGTATCTTGGGAATAGAATAGAGATGGTTATATTTTGTATGGAAGTAGGTATAAATTACTTCCTCCATCCTAAAAATCCTGATATATTTTAACTTTTCTAAATACATTGTTTTTACTATGTATTTAGACATAAGTGTATATCTAAGTGCATAGCAGAAATAAAGTATCTAAAAAATAAAAAATATTTTGTAATTTCAAATGGAGGGAGCATTTTAGTAGGTACAAATATGTCATTTAACTTTTTGATATATGCCAATCTTAGGCGCTCCAAGGCTCCAACTGTTCCACCTTTTAAGTTGTCCCTGAACTTCCATGCTTAGGAGAAGACAAAGAGGCGCCAAAAAGCAGGATGCTAATTAAAGAAGTTAATGCAGTGATGTGAAAATGACGAGTGCCTAAAACGCATAGCAATACGTTCGCATTCCTGACTCCTGAGTGTATCACGCGCTCTCTCAATTCTCAATTCTCAATAAGAACTGACGCCCACGGCTGCAAATACTAGCAGATTGCAGTCCATCAATCAAGAAACTAAAACACGGCAGCTCTCTGTCGGACGTCTCAACGCCACCTGCAAGATGAGTCCGTGGAAGACCCTCTTGGTGGCCACCGCGGCCCTCGCCACGCTCCTCGCGGCCGACGCTACCGTGGAGACGACGTGCAAGGCGGCAGCCGCCATGGACATCCGCATCGACTACGGCTTCTGCGTGTCGGAGCTGAGCAACCACCGGGACAGCCCTGGCGCGGACACCTGGGGCCTGGCCAAGGTGGCAGCCAACCTCGGCGTCAACAACGCCGGCGGCGCAGTTCGCGAAGCGGAGGCGCTGCTGGCCAGGCCGCGGGGCACCGGCGGCGCGAACGACGCGAAGGCAAGGGCGGCGCTGCGGCAGTGCAGCAGGCTCTACTTCGACATGGAGCTCGCGTTCGCGGGGGCGCACGACGAGATCAACGCGCGTCACTACGCGGCGGGGAAACAGATGGCCGAGGAGGGCATCACGTTGGCGCGACGGTGCGACGCCGTCTTCGCCGAGGCCAGGATCCCGTCTCTGCTCGCACGACGCGGAAAGTACGCCGAGCAGATCACGGTCTTGTGCATTACCATCACCGATCTCATCAAGTGATGCAACCAGAAAAGTGCATCTTAAGTTTTGTACTAGGCTCGCAGCAAATAATATAATCTCTCGCAACTATAAAAAACTAAAATTTTTAGATATCGTTTTGATACGAACATCCAACTTCGCCTAGTCAATTTGCCTACATGCCATCCCTCGGTCCCTCCCCAGTCCCCCCCACCCCCCCCCCCCCCCCCCCCCCCCCCCCCCCCCCCCCCCACACACACACGACTCCTGGGCCTTTCTATAAACCCCCGAAAGATGCGAGGCCACGGCGGGGCGCGCTGCCTGTAGGCGTCGGGATGCCGCGGGCATTGGGTCGCGAAGCCGCAATCCCTTTCTCCCTCTAATCCCCAAGGCGACGAACAGAGCGGATAGGAGAGGAGAGGGCCCTTCTGTTGCTGTTCTTGTTTCCCCGCTTTCCAAGATGCCATCCTCGAGCAAGCGCCGCGAGATGGACCTCATGAAGCTTGTGAGGATTGTCCACTGGCGGGTCAGAGGCACGGGACGGGCTTCCCCACCGAGGACGACATGGAGCTCGTGGTCGGCGCCGCAAGTCTGGCGGTGCCACACGCCTTGGCGGCGGCGGCGGCGGTGCTCAAGAACCTGTACATCTCCTGCGGCCCCTGCATGCGCGACCGCATGAGCAGGCACGAGCAGCCCTGCCCCCTGGTACCTCCCGGATTTCATCGCAGGGGAGGTAACCACTGCGAACCGGTTAAAAAGTTACAGACTCTGTTCAGCTTCACTTCACTGCTGTCGTCTGCTCAAGATGCAAACAAACATCAGAAAGCCTTACAATTTTGCAACATCAGAAAGCCTTACAATTTTGCGATAGTACGTTGTATTGTACTCCTCCGTTCTAAATTATAAGATATTTTAAAAATTTTGAAAAGTCAAAACATCCCAAATTTGATCAAAATTATAGCAAAAAATAAAAACAAAAATTTACGATATTAAATATATATACTATAAATATACTCCATTTAGTATTGTCGTTTTTTCCTTTCAGTAAAGCACCACCAATCATGCCATCAATCATTAATTGGTAGAACAGCAATTTGGGCAAAATCAATACTATCTGCCAACACATTTGGTACTTATCTAAAAACATGCTTGCTTGTTGCCTCTTCAGGTTAATCTTCTGAAAACCAAGTTTGGCTTTGACGATGCTTTCAACTAAAAAAGAGCAGAACCTCAACGCGCCATTGCAGGGATTCGACATTTCTGCCCCCTCTTCCTCCAACACCGTGAACACTAATAATGCAGAAAAAACTGAACTCGAATGTCACTGTAGACCAATCAACCTAAAAATTAGAGGGTTCTCAAGACCCAAAACTATGTCATACTACTCTCATAACTTCTCTCTACCACTACACTACACACTATTTTGTGAGTATGAAGGATCATGATCCCTTATATTTAGACGATTAACGACAATGCTAGGTCACTATGACTAACGTGTGTTTTGCAGAGGTAAAGTCATTTGTGTTAGGTCATTAGTGATTCAATTTGAATGAGCTCAATGGATATTCATGCCTCCAAGATGGAAATCGTTTCGGTTTCAAAGGATGATGATATAAGTTGAAGACTAGGCTAGTCCTTAGTGCCATAAGGTTGAGAAGGACACTAAGTATAGCTAGGACTTTGTTTTTTCCTTTGACCATACTATAAAGGGGGGTATGAGGTTAGTAGCTTGGCCCTAGGAGAGTTTGGGAAAGTTAGTGTGTGCACACTTGTCACAACTAGTCCTAGAGACCTTGCTATCAGCCCTTGATTAGCCCTAGAAATGGTAGGAGCAAAACCCCTAGAAAAGACTTAGTGAAAACAGTTGAAACAAGGGGAGAAAGAGGCTCCGGACCAGTCTGCCAAGTAGGCGTCGGACCAAGGAGAGTGGTCCGACGGTCCCTGACTTAGGCAAAGGTTCAATGAGATAGCTCCGGACCACCTGTCTGGAAGAGCACCGGACCATAGGCAAGTGGTCCGGTGGCCTCTGTCAGTGAAAGCCTGCTTTGGGAGTGAGCTCCGGACTAGTCCGACGGAGGGTCCGACGGGTAGTCCAACGCTCACAAGCAGAGCTGTAATCCAACTCAGTGAGCTCCCTGGCTCCGGACCTGCGCGTCGGACCAGGGCTCCGGACCAAGAAGAGTGGTCCGGAGGTTCGAAGAAGAAAAAGTGTTTTCACTCAGTGAGCACCCTAGCTCCGGACCAGTGCGTCGGACCAGGGCGTCGGACTAAGGCAAGTGGTCCGACGGTGTCTGTTTCGCAGCAGAGAGTGAGGTCCGAACCAGGCTGCTTGGTCTGGTGGTGTTAGCTCCGGACTAGTCGGTGGCTTCGTAGAGAAGATAAAAAGCAGAAAACGGCTAGTTTTGGAGGTAGGAACTATTTATAGTTGCCCCCTTCGTCCTTAGGACCTCTCTTGGCCTTTGTTTCAGCTGGTTACACCTTGAGAGAATCCTTGGAGAGCCAAGTGCCTAGTGAGGGAGAGATTTGAGAGATTCCATCTTGTTCTTCCCTCCTAGAGTGATTAGGAGTGACTTGTGTGCATCCATCCACCTTCCTAGGCTTGAGTTGGTCAAGTGAAGGTCTTGTGCTTGTTACTCTTGGTGTTCGACAACACCTAGACGGTTTGGCGGTGTTCGGAGGAAGTGATCGCCGGAAGATTATCGGCGGCTCTTCTCTAAGCTTCTGTGATCGGTTGTGGGCGATTCACCGAGCCGGAGTGGCGAAGAATCAGCCCGTAGAGAGCACTCTACCCTTGCGCGGGTAGAGGGGGAGCTATACCTTGCGAGGTGCTCCAACGAGGACTAGGGGTGTGTGTCGACACCTCGATACCTCGGGAAAACATCGCTGCGTCACTGAGAATCTCTTTTCCCTAGCTCTTTACATTTCCGCATTACATTCCATCTTGTTCGTTCATTTCCCACTAGAATTGCTTAGGGTGTCTTTCAATTCCATGAACTGCTACCGCTTTCTAGCTAGGACACACAACCGGTAGGCACTAGGGGGTGATTGACATTTGATAGATTTTCATATTTTCTTTAGAAATTTAAAACAAGCCCAATTCACCCCCTCTTGGGCATTTTGATCCTTTCAATTGGTATCAGAGCCTACTTGCTCTAAATTAGGCTTCACCGCCTAGAGTAAGATGTCCCATGGGGATGGACCGCCACCCATGTTTGATGGGGATGACTTTCCTTATTGGAAAGTGCGGATGGAGGCCTACCTTGAGGCCGTGGATGTCCGCGTTCACAAAGCCGCCACCATAGGCGGATCAGTGTTCGCCGAGGATCCCTTCTTTGAGAAGAACAATGCTAAGGCGAAGAACATTCTTTTCCGTGGCATTTGCAAGGATGTGTTCAACCGTGTGCGAAATTCCCAAACCGCACATGATGTTTGGACAAACGTTTGTGCACTACACGAGGGGACCAAGTGTGAGCGTGAGGAGCGCTACCACTTGGTCATTGCTAAGTTAAATGCTTTCACCATGCTATCTCATGAAAATGCTAATGAAATGTACTCTCGCTTGAATGTGCTTGTAGAGGAGTTGAATGGCCTTAGGCTCACTCAAATGACACCGGCCGATATGGTGCGCAAGATACTTTGTGTCCTACCAATAGACAAATATAGCCACATCGTCACGGTCCTTCATCAAGGCGATCTCTCCGCAACTACACCAACACAAGTGTTGGGCAAGATCAACGCTCATGAGTTGTACATGAAGATCAATAATGGAAGCTCATCCTCCTCCAAGAAGAAAGAGAAGGAGGAGAAGAAGGACTTGACTCTCAAGGCATCTTCCAAGGAGAAGTACAAGATTCAATATGTCATTGAGAGTGCAAGTGATGATGATGATGAAGACAACATCGCTCTTATGGTGAAGAAGACCGCCAAGATGTTGAAGAGGCTAAACAAGAATGGAGTCAAGTTAGACTCAAAGAAGAAGAAATTCTTCACAAGCTCTTCAAGGAAGCCAATCTCCCAAATGAAGTGCTACAATTGCGGCACTCTTGGTCATCTAGCTCATGCTTGCCCCGAAGAGAAGAAAGACAAGTTCAAGAACTTCAAGAAGAACAAGGGCGACAATGATGACTCAAGTGATGATGACAAGAAGCAAGATAAGCCATACAAGAAGAAGAAGAACTTCAACTTCCACAAGAAGAAGAAGGATGGCAAGGCTTATATTGTGGGTGATTGTTCACCGATATTGATGATTCAAGTGACTCCTCCGATGATGAGAGTGAAGAAGAGAAGGTGGCCGCATTGGTGATTGGTTCTTCTATTCCACCGCCACCTCCTCCTTCATCGTCGGGCTCATCCTCTTCCAACCTATGCCTCATGGCTAAAGGTGACAAGAAGGTACAAAAAGAGGATGATGGTGATGACCTCTCTAGTGATGATAGTGACGATGAAGAAGCACCTTCCTATGATGAGCTAATTAAAATTTGCAACAAGTACGCTAGCATCATAAGGAAGTACAAGAGTAAAAATGACAAACTTCTTGAGATAAAAGAAAACTTGCATGATAAGCTTGACATCTTGTCTAGTGCTAATGATGATTTGAAGCTTGAGATCAATTCTCTCACATCTAGCACTAGGGAGCTCAAAGCCTCTCTTAAGCAAGCTAATGAGAAACATGATAAGCTTGAGAGGTCAACACAAGAGCTCCACACAAGGTATAACTTGCTAAAAGATGACTACAACAAAGTCAAGGAAGAACATGGCACATTGGTGGTAGCAAATGAATTGCTTACTCAAGATATTACACATGTTGCTACTAACCCGTGTGCTAAGTGTGCAAGTGCTACCTCTTGTGAAATCGAGCTTGATGATGTGGCTCTTGAGCAAAGTGCTAAGTGCAAGGTCAAGAGAGTTGTAGAAGCCAACAAGTATGATGACTATGTCAAGATGAAGGATGAGAACTCAAAGCTCAAGGAAGAGCTAATCAATCTCAAGGCAAACAAGCCCTTCACCATCAAGTCGACCAAGGAAGAAGAAGACAAAGATGCTATTACCTTGATCAACTCTCTTAGAGAAGAAATTGCCAAGCTCAAGAGTGACAAGACCAAGCTTGCTACTGGTCTTGACAAGTTCACTAAGGGCCACAATCTCCAAAGTGAGCTTCTAATGAGCACCGTCATGAAGAATGATAAGACCGGTATTGGGTTCAAGGAAAACCAAGTGATGAAGGCCAAGGTCAAGATTGAAGCCAAAAATTACTACAAGAACAAGTACAATGGCTATAATCAAGAAAAGCCAAAGCCCAAGCCTAAGAGGTGCTTTGGATGTGGACAAATTGGTCACTTCGAGTTTCAATGCAAGACTCCACTTCCCAAGACCTTGCCTAAGCACACTAGGCCATTTGCTCATGATGCTCACTATGTCATCAACAAAGATTCCAAAGGTAGACCACTTGTGGTGTTTCTTGGACCACCAATGAAGAACAAGCCTAAAGTTCTTTGGGTTGCTAAGGAGTTGGTTGACAAGACAATGGGGCCCCACACTAAGGGGGTTCCCAAACAACAAGCTTAACTCCAAGTTGCTTGTGTGTAGGTGAACTACAAGACCGGTGGGAGCCATTGGATAATTGATAGTGGTTGCACTCAACACATGACCGGCGACCCCGGGATGTTCACCACACTTGATGAGGATTGTGCAAATCAAGACAAGATTACTTTTGGGGATAATTCAAAGGGCAAAGTACAAGGCTTAGGCAAAGTGGCTATCTCCCAAGATCAATCAATTTCCAATGTCTTGCTAGTACAATCATTGAGCTTCAATTTGCTATCGGTTGGTCAACTTTGTGATCTCGGGTTTCAATGTCTCTTCACTCCAATGAGGTGATTGTGACCAAGATTGAAGATTCATCAATGATATTCAAAGGGTTCCAGCACAACAACCTCTACTTAGTGGACTTCACTTCAAATGAAGCAAACTTGCAAGCTTGTCTATTCTCCAAGAATTCTTTGGGTTGGCTATGACATAGAAGATTAGCTCATGCGGGCATGCCAACCTTGAAGAAGCTAGTCAAGAAGGAAATGGTTAGAGGAATCAAGGATGTGGTGTTTGAGAAGGACAAACTTTGTAGTGCATGTCAAGCCGACAAGCAAGTGGCAAACACTCATCCAACCAAAGCTTTCATGTCAACCTCAAGAGTACTAGAGTTGCTACACATGGATCTATTTGGCCCTACCACCTATGCTAGTCTTGGAGGAAATCTCTATTGCTTAGTGGTAGTGGATGACTACTCTCGGTACACTTGGGTGTTCTTCCTTCAAGACAAGGGAGAGACACAAGGCATCTTCAAGAAGTTTGCTACAATAGCTCAAAATGAATTTGATGTGAAGATCAAGAAGATTAGAAGTGACAATGGCACCGAATTTGTGAACACAAAGATTGAAGATTATTGTGATGAAGTTGGGATCAAGCATGAGGTGTCCGCCACATATACTCCACAACAAAATAGTGTCGTAGAGAGGAAGAACCGGACACTCATAACTCTAGCAAGGTCTATGCTTGATGAGTACAACACTCCCGAGAAGTTTTGGGCGGAGGCAATCAACATCGCGTGCTATGCGGCAAACCGTCTCTTCGTCCAAAAGCTATTAAAGAAGACCCCCTATGAGCTTGTCAATAGGAAGAAGCTGGATATTTCATTCTTCCGGGTGTTTGGTTGCAAGGTGTACATCTACAAGAAGCGCCAACAGTTGGGTAAATTCCAACGGCGGTGTGACATTGGTTTCCTTGTTGGTTATTCACTTAAATCCAAGGCATACCGTGTATTTAACAAAGCCACCGGCTTAGTTGAAGAAACATATGACTTGGAGTTTGATGAAACTAATGGCTCCCAAGGAGCGCTTGAGGATATTGATGTAGATGATGAACCCTTGAGGGAGGCAATGAAGAATATGCCAATTGGTGCTATCAACTCGCAAGAGGTGGAAGAAGTTGAAGATGAAGCGAATCAAGATCCTTCTCCACCCCACACGCCTCAAGTTGATGAAGGAGATCAAGTGAGGGAAGCTCAAGAAGACACTCACATTCCTCAAGATCAAGCCGAGGCTGAAGCAAGCAATGTTGAAGCACCGCATCCCCCTCCTCAAGAGACAAATAGAAGATCAACACCTATCCTTCAAGCTCACCCCCATGATCAAATTATAGGGAGTCCATCAAAGGGAGTTATGACTCGCTCTAGACTTGCATCTTATGTTGAACATCACTCGTTTCTTTCCTTTGTTGAGACTACTAGTGTTGAAGAAGCACTTGCGGATCCGGATTGGGTGAATGCCATGCATGAAGAACTGAACAACTTCACCCGGAACCAAGTGTGGACACTTGAAGAGAAGCCAAAGGATGCAAGAATCATTGGCACCAAGTGGGTGTTTAGGAACAAGCAAGATGATCAAGGCGTGGTTGTGAGGAACAAAGCAAGATTGGTGGCAAAGGGGTTCTCTCAAGTAGAAGGACTTGATTTTGGAGAGACCTTTGCTCCGGTTGCAAGACTTGAAGCCATCCGTATCCTTTTGGCGTATGCTTGACATCACAAATCAAGGCTATCATCCAAGGGTACAAGGACTACAAGAGTCAGCTGGTTATCAGCCATCGGTAAGTCATATGCCGATGATACCTAATGTAAGTTGGATCGGTCAATTACCGAGTCAGCAACAAGTTATGTAGCCTGGGCATCAAGTGGCAAGAGCTCCGCAGTGTCATCCGGCAAGTCTTCAGAATGAAATATCGATACATCAGCCGATAAGTACCACACCGCAATACTCGCAAGTGAATGTGCACAATGAGACATCGGTACAACAACCGATGAATATAATGCCACAACACAAGCCAGTGAGTGTGCAAAATTGCCCATCGGTAACTCAGCTGATGCATAGTGTTCAGATGACTGGTACTATGCACGCACCAATTACTTCAAGCACTTTAACATCAAGACCCAAAGAAGTGCATCAACCTACTCAACCAGTGGGTGTCCAAAGTTGCCCATCGGCCAATCAGCCGATGCTTAATATTCAACAAACTGATGCAGTAAATGTGCTGATTAACCCGGCCTATTTACCGCAAAGATATGAAGATGTGCATCGATCTGCTCAACCAGTCAATGTCCAGCCAGGACATCTGCAGGATCAAGATGCATACTTAGCCGATAAGATTGCCGAGGTGGCGAAAGAGCAATTCGGTATCAAGCCTAAGGTTGATACATATTCTTATCGGACTCCATACCCTCCAGCTTATGATTTAATCCCTTTCCCAAATCGGTACAAAGTGCCAGATTTCACCAAGTTTTTTGGTCAAGATGATATGTCCACAATGGAGCACATTAACCGATTCATTATCCAATGTGGGGAAGCAGCCAGCAAGGATGGACTGAGGGTAAGATTGTTCTCGTCATCGTTATCTGGATCGGCATTTGCGTGGTTTGTTTCACTATCTCCAAATTCTGTGATCACTTGGGCCGATCTAGAAAAATAGTTTCACCAGTACTTCTTTGCTGGTACACATGAAAAGAAGCTTATGGATTTGGTTAACCTAAGGCAGCTGTTGACACAAAAAGCGTCAGGATCTGCGAACACCTCGGGCTTATACCTGAAATTTGATATCCGGAGGCATGCCAGTCGATTTGACCAGTTAATCGACACGGACGATAACTAGGACAAGATTCAATCTAGACAACGGCGATGCGCCCGGATGCTGAGATTGAGGCTTGATCAGGATAACTAGAGCAGAGCTAAACGAGACAACAACGATGCGCCCGGATGTCAAAGCTCAGAGGTACTCCCACGCGGAACTTACAAGGATTTGACGGAGATCAAGGTGATGCAGCCCGTCGAAGCTTGAAGAACTCGTAGATAAGCTATAACTAATGCAATAAAGGGTAAATTACGACAAAAAGTAGAATAAAAATAAATTAGTTTGATTTTGATATGATTGATATATCTTTTACACGCAGCCCTTGGGCACATATTTATACTCCCGCATGGAGAGTTGTACAAAGACACGACTCGTATCCTTCCTAAAACAAACTCCTAACTTTAAGGAAACTGACTCGCGCAGGAGTCGGATCTAAAATAACAATATTTATTTTCCTAAACAAACACACCTATTTTAAAGGAAAACAAACGACTCATGCAAGAGTCGGACTCAAACTGCCATAATAATACTGGTATAAAATCACCAGTTTCCTTATATCTCTCCCTCGATGAAAACTTTCCATCGGCAGATCCCTTCAATCCGTGGCTTCCTTCTCTGGCCACCAGTAATCCCCTGCTGACATCAAACGCTAAGTCACCCTGTGCTCATCGGTACCCCATGCCCATCGGCATCGACAACACTTTTCCGATCGGCAACCTTGTACTGGTAACTTGTCTTCACCAATCAATCCCTATCAGCAATCATCCAAGACTTCCAGCTTCCATCGGCAACACACTTAGTCACAGCACACTCCCATCGGCAATACTGACTCACGATTTCCCGATGCCGATGGAAAACGGCCGCTAATCAACACAAGTCTTAACTCACTCGACACGTGCCGAAAAACGGTGTCAACACATGCCCCCTAGTTTCGGAGTGTATAATACTTTACGCGCCGAAATTCTCTCTACTGTAGCCGTTACCTCCGAGATAAATGCTCAGTTTCCTCGATCTCCGCGCGCAGGACCGCAATTTATTAATAAAATCCTTCGATTCTAGCACAAACAGTTGCAAATCTGACAATATCTCCTTGATAATCGCACACATCCATCGCAGGCCTCTCCACAATCCTGCACAGTGTGAACCGAAATCCCAAAATACCCCTGAGTAAGCTTATAAAAGTTACCAGGATCCAATATGCCTTTTTACCCAGAGTCCACTTTCACTTTCACATCTTGCCTTCGTCTTCAACCTCCGGCGGTGCCTTCGAAGAACACGAGCTCAAGCAACAGTGCTTCCTCCAATCCAAGGACGAACCGCAAGAACTCCTTCTGCTCCAATGGCGATCCAAGTTGACATCCCCAAGGTAAGATCTACTTTCCTCCTCATCCAACCTCCTGCTAGTTCTTTCCCCGCATGAATCCAGAATCTTCCCCTTTCCTTTTTTGATTCTTTCTTTTCCCTTTTTTCTTTTAAAACCCTTGGAACTATACAACAAGGTTTTAATCCCTCTCGATCAGTCCAGTTTCACCTGCTTAGGCACCATGGGGAACCCTGACCCTAGCTATATGATCAACGCAGAAGCCAATCGTATCCCATTTAGATCTGAATGCTTCGGTTTAGGATTATGGAAGGATGCCTTCCGTTCATGGCCTAAGCCCACCAAAGGGTGGAAGAACTGGTACCTTAGGGTTGTCAGGACGCAGCAAGTCTATTGGTCAGAGCGCAACCTGGACCAGTGCATCAGGCTCTCCATTGCCGATATGGAGAAGAATGAGAACATGCTGATAGCAGCCTCTTATTTTTGGTCTGACACCATGAACGCCTTCCTGTTCCGACATGGACCGGCCACCCCCACCCTTGCCGATGTTCACATGTTGACCGGCCTGGACGTCTCTTCCGATGATGTCTCAACTTTATTCCATTGGAAAGCCGAACTTAGAGTGAATACACGGAACATCGGCGGTTGGATCGGTTATATCCAAGAACACCAAAAGACCGGATCGGTAGGGCAAAGAGAGCACGCCACCTTCCTGAACATGTGGCTGGAGAAATTCATCTTCTGCGGCAGGGTAGTCGGACCCACCACTATGCACCTTCCGGTAGCTGAACTCCTTGCCGATGGAACAAGGCTTCCCCTAGGCAGATACCTTCTTGGATCGGTATACCGTCTCTTACATCAAGTATCCCAGAAGTTACTGCTAGGTGAGCCCATCGGCAATCTTGGGGGTCCCTGGTGGTTTATCAACATGTGGCTGAACGCACACATGTATAAAGCGCTTCAGTTTGACTTGTTCGCTCAACAATTCCCGAGGGACATATCGGAAAACCACCAATACAGGGATGATGAATCGGCAACTCGTTCTCCACTCAACTTCGAAGAAGCTATCATAGTGCTGCTAGGGACTGATGCCGATGCAGAACAGTTTGGCTTGTTCTTCCAGAAATTCTACAATGGAATCCCTGCATCAGAACGACTTTGGTGGCCATACGTTGACGAGGACAACCGATTCCCGCTGCTGTTCAACCTCACCGATGGGAATGTGCTTCAGAACCGAATGATCATGAAGGCCAGCATCGTTCCCCGAGCTATCCCAGTGAACATCTTCGGATCCGGGAAGAATGCCCCTCCATCGTTTGAGTTCTACTACCCATCGGCAGCGGCAAGACAACTGGCATTTGGCCAACTGCCGATCAAGCTTTGCTACTCCAAGGTGGTAAAGCCCAGGCAGACTATCTCCAGCGCTCTAGACTGGAATAAAGTTGTGAATCTTCCTCCCAATGCCGATACATCAGATATTGACTTGTCCTCCTAGTCACCAACATCCTTCATCACAAATGAGTATAAATTCTGGTGGCAAGAGTGGAGATATCAATTATTTGCTAAGTCATCACATTACTATCGGCACATAATTGACGCCAACCACATCATCCCCAATGACGCAGTAAGTTTTATCCCGATGCATTCCTTATTACTTTGCTTTTACCATCGGCACTTAACCTCCTTATGCTTGACAGGTCGACGATCCTATCCCGAAGATGAGCAACAGTGGCAAGCCCTTCAATCTCCGAATGATGAGTCCTATATCACTCATCGGCAACAAGGCCCCCACGCTAGCTGCCTTCACCCCTCAGCAGGTACCCACACCGACGCCTGCAAAAACCAAGGCTACATCGGCCGCTGCTGCTGCCCTGACACGGGTTTTTGCAGTAAACTCATCTTCACTCACACCGATTACATACTGTTTCATCGGCAACAAGCTACTTTGTATAACTTATACTAATACTTTCAGGCAATGAGGTCATCGGCAGCTGCTTCAAACACTCAAGCATCCCCAAGTCCTGCTGCTGATGCCCCCCAGTCCTCATCGAAACGAGCCGGATCTCCCGCTGCCGCACCAAGGAAGAAAAGGCGTCTGAGGCTGGCTACCCCATCTTCGCCATCGGCTCCAGTTGCACCATCATCCGCTGATGCACCAACGGCAGGACCATCATCGGTTCCAGTCCCTAATCATCCACTAGATGACATCCCTGATCAGGAGACAACTCCATCCGCTGCAGCAGCGGAGGCGACATCGGCATCGGCACCACCAGCCGAAACTCCCGATGAGAGAACGGTGTCGCCACCACAAGAGCCAGCCACTACATCGGAAGCGACGCCAGCAACAACGCCACCAGCACCAACGGCGTCAACTGCTTCCCCAGCAGAGGCTCAGTCATCGGCAACTGCTGCCGATCTCCAGGATGAGGCTGGACCATCCATCATGCAAAGTCCCAGGCAAGAAATTCGCTTCAAGATGGTAAGTCAGTTACCTAAAAATTCATAGTATAATCTTACGATCGGCACACTTTAACTTCTTCTTTTTCAGGCCCAAGACTCCCCAGATAGACTCTTTTCCTTCGGCATCAACCCCCAGGATGAGGAGGAGCACCAAGAAGGCCCCGTTCGAGCAGACAGCCTATTCTCCTTCGCTACCAACATTTCCGATGAGGATGAGGAGGAAGAAAGCTCTGTTCCAGCTCTATCGGCAGAGACTAAATCCAAACTTGAAGCATTGCTCTCCTTGCTGCAACAAGACACATCATAGCTTGTCCAAGATTCAACTGCAGCAAGGACAGTCTTCAAGGATCTCCATGGCCAACTACCTACTGATGCAGAAGAGATCCTCCTCCAAGCAGCCTTCCTTGAGAGTCGCTGACTCCAATACCAACGGGTCTCAAGCCGTATCGCCAACAGGAACGCCCAATCCAAACTCACGGAAGAAATGCTTCAGTTTAAGCAAATTGCTGATGAGAAGCACAAGAACATCGGTCAAGTGGAAGCTTCCGGCACTGATCTTGAACAAGCATTTACCCAATTATCGGCAAGAAAGGAAGAGCAGCAGGCCGAGCTGAGAAAAGTTGAAGAAGCTTTGAATGCAGTCAGCCAGAAAAGAGCCCAACTTCCCGACACCATCACGGCTCTGCGACAAGAGAGGGACAGCAATGCCCGACAAGCCATCGTTCTAAAGAAAAAGATCAAGTCGGTTGAAGGATCTGCCGATGAGGATGCCAGGGAGATAGAAGAGATAGAACAAATTCGCCTGCGTGCGATATCAGTTATCCAATCTCTGTTGTAACTTGTTAAATTCTATCACATCGGCAAATGTAATATTGATACTTGATTTTGCTCTGTAATATAATGTCAATACGCTTTTACCGATGCTTATATAATTTTTCCTTCACCAGCATTCAACTGAGCACTTATGCGTCTACCCATATGCTAGGGTAATATTTCTTCAAGTATTTACCGTTGATTGCCCTAGAGAATGCAACTCCTTCGAGAGTTTCTAGAATATAAGCATTACCAGGAGCAGACTGTTTTATCCGATAAGGACCTTCCCAATTAGGAGACCATTTTCCAAACTTAGAACTCTTAGTCCCAATCGGTAAAATCAACTTCCAAACCAAATCGCCATCAGTAAATTCTTTTACCTTTACTTTCTTGTCATACCATCTGGCAACCCTCTTCTTGTTTTCCTCGATGCTGATCAATGCCCTCAACCGATGACCTGCTAAGTCCTCTAACTCATCTTTCATTAGAGTATCATAATCATCGGTCATCAATTGATCTTGAAAAGATAATCGCCTAGAGCCAGTTTTAATCTCCCAAGGCAGGACAGCATCGTGTCCATAGACCAACTGATACGGCGAGACTTTGGTTGCACCATGACAAGCCATCCGATATGACCATAAGGCTTCGTTTAACACCACATGCCACCTTCTAGGGTTTTCTTCAATCTTGCGTTTTATAAGCTTAATAACTCCTTTATTAGTCGCTTCAGCCTGACCGTTAGCTTGAGCATAATAAGGAGAAGAATTCAATACCTTGAACCCCATACTAGCAGCAAACTCATCAAACTCTCCCGATGTGAACATGGTTCCTTGATCGGTAGTAATAGTTTGGGGAATACCGAATTGGTAAACAATGTGCTCTTTAACAAAATCCACCATGTTTGTCGATGTCACCTTCTTTAAAGGAATTGCCTCAACCCACTTAGTGAAGTAATCAGTAGTAACGAGTATAAACTTATGCCCTTTACTCGATGGCGGATAAATTTGGCCGATGAGATCAATAGCCCATCCCCTAAACGGCCAAGGCTTGATTATAGGATTCATTGCCGATGCAGGTGCCCTCTGTACGTTACCAAACTTCTGACAATCTTGGCACCCTTTGAAGTAGTTGAAGCAATCTTCAAGGATTGTCAGTCAATAATATCCATTCCGCCTGATCATCCACTTCATTTTGAATGCCGACTGATGCGCTCCACACACACCTTCATGGATCTCACCCATCAATTCCTTTGATTCCTCTTTACCAAGGCATCTGAGCAAAACTCCATCAATCGTTCGATAATATAATTCATCATCGAGGAGCACATACTTAGTAGCTTGGAACCTTAGACGCCTTTCAACTTTCTTAGATGGATCCCTTAAGTAATCGGCAATCTCTTTTCTCCAGTCATCGGCAACTGTTACCGATGTTATGACTTCTTGAATCGGCTGATACCCTGAGGCATTATGTGCTAACCGATTGGCCTCTTCATTATGCAATCTAGAAATATGCTCAAGGCGGTATTCTTTGAACTCTTTTAATAACTGCAGGCATCTTTCATAGATTGCAATTAAAGCTTCACTTCGGCATTCATATGTCCCAATCAATTGGTTAATCACCAGCATAGAATCACCGAAGATTTCAACAGCATCGGCATGTACCTCTCTGAGTAATTCCAACCCCTTAAGCAAAGCCTGATACTCAGCTTGATTGTTTGTTGAAGTGGCAACAATCGGCAACGAAATTTTATACTTCCATCCTCGGGGCGAAATCAAGAGAATACCGATACCTGCTCCGTCCTTGCATGTAGACCCATCAAAGAACAAAGTCCAAGGAGCAATTTCCACAGAGCTCACCACATTGCAATGCTAAGTAACAAAATCGGCCATGACTTGACCTTTAACTGCTTTAGCCGATTCATACCTTAGGGCAAACTCTGAAAGTGCCAAAATCCACTTACCGATTCGTCCACTCAATATCGGCATTGACAACATGTATTTAACCACATCATTTTTGCAGATAACAGTGCATTCCACCGACAATAAATAATGCCTCAATTTAATGCAAGAGAAATATAAACATAAGCATAATCTCTCTATGGCTGAATACTTGGTCTCAGCATCCACCAACCTTCTGCTCAGATAATATATTACACGTTCCTTCCCTTCAAATTCTTGAATCAAGGCTGACCCGATAACGCCGTCATCGACAGACACATATAACCTGAAAGGCTTCCCGTGTTGAGGCGGAACCAAGACCGGAGGGTTCACCAGATATTTCTTGATCTCCTCCAAGGCTAACTGCTGTTCTTCTTTCCATGTAAACTCTTGATCGGCTTTCAACTTTAACAATGGGCTAAAGGACTTAATCTTACCAGATAAGTTAGATATAAACCTTCTGATGAAATTAATCTTGCCAATCAAAGATTGCAGCTCAGTCTTGTTTGTAGGAGCAAGCACCTTGTTAATCGCATCAATGGATTTCCTGCCGATTTCAATGCCTCTTTGATGCACCATAAAGCCCAGAAATTAACCTGCCGATACACCAAACGCACACTTATTAGGATTCATCTTCAACCCATGCTCCCTTGTGCATTCCAATATTTTTCGCAAATCGGCAAGATGCTTCCCGAAATCTCCAGACTTAACCACTACATCATCAATGTAGATTTCAACTATCGTGCCGATATACTTATGAAAGATGAAATTCATTGCTCTCTGATAAGTAGCACCGGCATTCTTTAAGCCAAAAGTCATGACAATCCACTCAAATAAACCGACGTGACCTGGACATCTGAAAGCAGTCTTGGATATGTCTTCTTCAGCCATGAATATTTGATTATACCCAGCATTACCATCCATGAACCTAATGATCTGATGTCCAGCAGCAGCATCGATCAGCAGATCGGCAACGGGCATCGGGTAACCATTTATCGGCGTAGCCTTGTTGAGATTCCTGAAATCAATACAAACACGAAGTTTTCCATTCTTTTTATACACAGGAACCACATTAGAAATCCACTCGGCGTATCGGCATTGCCGAATAAACCCAGCTTCGATTAACTTTGTAACCTCAGCCTTGATGTCGGGTAGAATAGTAGGATTGCATCGGCGCGCAGGTTGCCGATGTGGTTGGAAACCAGACTTGATGGGTAACCGATGTTCAACTATCGATCGGTCTAAACCAGGCATCTCTATATAATCCCAAGCAAAACAATCTTTATATTCCTTTAATAAAATAGTTAACTGCTGCTTACATTGGGAATCTAACTTAGCACTAATAAAAGTAGGCCTAGGTTTACTACCATCGCCGATGTCAACCTCAAGTAAATCATCGGCGGACGTGAAGCCCTGTCCCAGCTTTCCATCGTCAGCGAACCGATCCATTAAAACTCTTCTTCAGGACCGACTGCTTGGATCAGTTTAATGCGGTAATCGGCAACTTTGAGGAACTCCTTGTCCCAAGCTTCGCCAGATATGCACCTGGTCTGCTCATAAGTCTCCGATTCTGCCGATGCGATAGTAGATGGGGCTTCACTCCGGACGACCTCAATTCTATCCCCAATCCACTGCACAAGACTCTGATGCATAGTAGAAGGAATACAACAATTGGCATGGATCCAATCCCTTCCGAGGAGCAAGTTGTAAGTGCCTTTGCCACTGATCACGAAAAACGTTGTCGGCAAAGTTTTGCTGCCGATGGTCAATTCAACACATACGGCTCCCATGGCTATCGACATGTTCCCTTCGAAATCCTTGAGCTTCATGTCGGTCTTGACTAAGTCTTGGTCGCCTTTCCCAAGTTTTCTGAACACGACGTACGGCATTATATTTATCGATGCCCCACCATCTACCAGCATCTTTGTCATAGGCTGTCCATCCACTCTGCCTTTAACGAACAAAGCCCTTAGATGCTGCCTCTCATCATCAGCAGGCTTTTCAAGGACATCCATCATCGGATCCAGCACCAGTTGTGCCATCTTAGCAGTCTCTTCATCATCGCTGGTGGGTGCCATGAACTCCATCGGCAACATGACGACCATATTGATGTCTGCCGATGGATCCCTGTCCTTGCGCTTTGGCCTCCACTGCTTTTCCTTTGAGGGTTCTTCATTTTCATACAGGTCATTGCGGCGTTTGCGCTGAATCCTTCTCTTCTGAGTTTTGGTCAGACCCTTAGGGCACCACTGAGGAAGCTTGGTTTTCCAGACATGCTGGTGTTGCCTTCTATCGCTTGCATCGGTACTTCTTCCGATGTTGGAATCTCTGGAGAATGTTTCTTCGTCAGGCACCCTTGCATTGGCCATCTCCTCTAGCTCCTCCTGATCAACACGTCTGCCAAGCCTGTTATGGGCACTGAGCTTGCCCCCAGTCGGTCATGTGCCGATCTGTTTTCTCTGAGCGGCTTGGCGTACCTGGGTGCTCGATCATCAAAACAAGGCTTCTTACCTGACCGATCGACGGTGTAGTACCCATTGCACTCGGGGCAATTATCGGCAGTAGGCAGCTTGATGCCTTCTTCCCAACAGTGAACGAAGAAGGGACACTTCCAGTGGTCCTTATGCCGAAGCCACTCCTGGTGCTCCTCTTCCTCTTGCCGATATCGCTCTTCGCGTGATTGCCGATGGTCTCGCCTTGGCTGCTTATGCGTGATTATAACACTAGGAGCCCTGTTGGCACTGCTACCTTCATCGTCAACCTTCTTGCCCTTTCTGTCATCGGCAAACCTCCTTTCATCATGCTCAGTTACTTGATTATTAGGATCTACCGATGCCCTCCTCCTAGAAGCTTCCGATGTCAGCACTTTGGTCTTTCCACTAGTTTCAACCATATTATTTGGAAACGGGTGCTGATCAATCTTCATCGGTTTTTGGACTTTAGAATTTTCAAACTTAATACGTCCAAATTCAATCTCTGACTGCAACTGCTGCCTGAATACTTTGCAGTCATTGGTACTGTGTGAGGTTGCATTATGCCACTTGCAGTACCTGATCTTCTTGAGCTCTTCGGCCGATGGAATTACTTGATTGGGCGCCAACTTGATCCGCCCTTCTTGAAGTAACAAGTCAAACATCCTATCGGCCTTGGTGATGTCGAAGGTGAACCTTTCGGTTTCTTTCTGGCCGAACGGACAAGACACAGGTTTCTTATCCTTTACCCATTCGGCCGCGCTGATGCTCAGCTCTTCATCTGACCCAGAGTCTTCTTCTTGCCCGATGAAGGTCACCTTCCTGTTCCAAGTCTTCCTGGGTTCAAAGGTTTTAGTATCTTGATCGGCAATCCTTTGCACCAGATGACTTAGGCTTTCAAATTCTTGGGACACGTACTTGTCCTTGATGTGTGGCAGTAATCCTTGGAAGGCCAACTCTGCCAATTGCCGATCATCAAGTACCAAGTTGTAGCACTTGTTCTTCACGTCCCACAGCCTCTGAACAAAGCTTTGTACCGATTCATCATTGCGTTGCCTCATCTTGACCAAATCGGTAAGCTTCTTCTCATGTACGCCAGCGAAGAAGTATTTATGAAATTGCCTCTCTAGATCGGCCCATGTGATTACAGAATTCGGAGGCAGCGATATGAACCATGTGAATGCCGATCTAGACAATGATGGAGAGAACAATCTCACCCTCAATTCCTCCCTACTGACAGCTTCCCCGCACTGGATAATGAAGCGGTTAATATGCTCCATTGTTGACGTGTCATCTTGGCCGGAGAACTTGGTAAAATCGGGCACTTTGTACCGATTTGGGAGAGGAATCAAGTCATATGCTGGAGGATACGGAGTCCGATAAGAATATGTATTGAATTTGGGTTTGATGCCGAATTGTTCTTTCATAACTTCGGTGATCTTATTGGCCCAATATGCATCCTGCTCTTGCCGACTCATTGGCTGGTTGTTGACTGGTGGAGTCGGCTGATGCGCCTCTTGAAGATGATGCGGAGTAGTCACGGGCGCAGCACCAGTCATCTGAACACTATGCCTCGATTGATTTACCGATGGATAATTTTGCACACTTAGCAGATTAGGTTGATTCATTGTATTCATCGGTTGCTGTACCGATGGTCCGCTCTGAGTGTATGTTGGGCCTCCATGATGATACATTGACACACCAGGCTGCTGAGCTGGCGGTTGGTTGGCCCATCCAGGATTATAAATCATCGACACATAACTTACTGATGGCTGATAGCTAACTGGAGCGTGTGGCTCTTGTATCCTGGAGCAATCAATCATCAGATTACCTTGATGCGTCAGTACTACGGCTTGAGGATTTTCCACCAGAGGTTGGCTGCCAGCTGCTATAATGTGTTGCATCGGCATAGGGCTTGCCGATGGAGGCATCAGAGGTATCTTGGGAATCACTTGAAGATCTTCTGATGGCACTTGTACAGTTGGAGAAGGCGCAAAGTAATGCATCATAGGAGCCACCGGCGGTGATTGTATTGCCGATGCCACAGAGCCCTTCCAAGCTGAGCTATCTCCCTACACCAGATTAGAACTAGCAGATAGATTTGAAGGCATACCGTATCCCCACCAGTTAATGGGAGCTGGTTGACTCTGGATAGCAGGTCCTGAATTTGCCGACGCCACTGAATTTTTTTTGAGCTTGGTGACGTCTTCAGGGTTCGGCCTTGACGGCGCAGCCACATCGGCAGACGGCTCCACAGGAGTAGAAGACGTCATTGGAGCTGCCGATGGACTTATAGATGCCGATCCAGGTTGATGATACGCTGGACCAACATATTGAGGTGCATGTCCTTATTTGAATGATTGCATGACAACATTGTAGACAGTATTGGACAGCACGCTGGAGTGGCTAATTAATGCTTGATTTAAAGCAGAATTAACCATCTCTTGTAGCTTACCAGGATTGGCGTCGTAAGTGACCTGCCGTGGCAACGACGGATCTTGCTTCTGGATTGCCTCGCCGCTCCTGCTTAGGCTAAAGGATTTCAGATATAACTACTTGTATTCCTCCATAGCCCGCTCCATGGCCAGCTTCTGATCATCTTTCAGATCGGCCTCGGAGACTTCAATGACGTTCCTCTGGTTAACGTCGGCGTTATCACCCATGATAGATGTATAATTTGTATACTCGTGTCCTACTGGGCGTGCCAAAAGAGGTGTTGACACAAAAAGCGTCAGGATCTGCGAACACCTCGGGCTTATACCCGAAATTCGATATCCGGAGGCGTGCTAGTCGATTTGACCAGTTAATCGACAAGGACGATAAATTGGTTTGATTTTGATATGATTGATATATCTTTTACACGTAGCCCTTGGGCACATATTTATACTCCCGCATGGAGAGTTGTACAAAGACACGACTCGTATCCTTCCTAAAACAAACTCCTAACTTTAAGGAAACTGACTCGCGCAGGAGTCGGATCTAAAATAACAATATTTATTTTCCTAAACAAACACACCTATTTTAAAGGAAAACAAACGACTCATGCAAGAGTCGGACTCAAACTGCCATAATAATACTGGTATAAAATCACCAGTTTCCTTATATCTCTCCCTCGATGAAAACTTTCCATCGGCAGATCCCTTCAATCCGTGGCTTCCTTCTCTGGCCACCAGTAATCCCCTGCTGACATCAAACGCTAAGTCACCCTATGCTCATCGATACCCCATGCCCATCGGCATCGGCAACACTTTTCCAATCAGCAACCTTGTACTGGTAACTTGTCTTCACCAATCAATCCCTATCAGCAATCATCCAAGACTTTCAGCTTCCATCGGCAACACACTTAGTCACAGCACACTCCCATCGGCAATACTGACTCACGATTTCCCGATGCCGATGGAAAACGGCCGCTAATCAACACAAGTCTTAACTCACTCGACACGTGCCGAAAAACGGTGTCAACAGCAGCGCAATGATGAATCGGTAGAAAGCTTTATGCAAAGACTGTGAGATGTGAAGAACAAGTGCTATAGTTTGGTACTTGATGATCGGCAATTGGCGGATTTGGCTCTCCAGGGATTACTGCCGCACATCAGGGATAAATACGCGTCTCAAGAGTTTGAAAGCTTAAGTCATCTTGTGCAAAGGGTTGCCGATCAAGACACCGAGATTTTCGAATCTAGAGGAAATTGGGATGAGGAGGTGTCTTCAACTAAGAAAACAAATTCGGATGAAGAGGCAAGTATCGATTTAGTTGAATCAATAGAGAATAAAAAGCCGATATCTTGTCCGTTTGATCAGAAAGAAGCTAAGAGATGCACTTTCGACATCACCAAGGCCGATAGGATGTTTGACCTATTGCTCCAAGAAGGGAAGATTAAGTTGGCACCTAACCAGGTAATTCCATCGGCCAAAGAGCTCAAGAGAATCAGGTATTGTAAGTGGCACAATGCAACTTCTCACAATACCAATGACTGCAAAGTCTTTAGGCAGCAGTTGCAGTCAGGAATTGAATCTGGGTGGATTAAGTTTGAAAATTCCAAAGCCCAGAAGCCGATGAAGATCAATCAACACTCGTTTCCCAATAATATGGTGGAAACTAGTGGAAAAATTAAAGTGCTGACATCGGCACGCACCATATGGCGTTGTAATCACGCATAGGCGACCAAGGCAAGAGTATCGGCAGTCACGAGAGGAGCAATATCAGTTGCAAGAGGATGAAAGGTGCCAAGAGTGGCATCGGCATCAAGGTCATTGGAGGTTCCCCTTCTTTATTCACTGTTGGGAAGAAGGCATTAGGCTACCCATTGCCGATGATTGCCCTGAATGCAATGGGTACTACTCTGCCGATCGGTCAGAAAAGAAGCATCGTTTCGACGATCGGACATCAGGCTGCGCACGCCGATCAAAGGGAAGAAGTCAGCGCATGATCGGCTTGGGGGCAAGCTCAGTGCACACGACAGGCTTGGCAGACATATTTGTCAAGGTACCCGAAGAAAAAAATTTCTCCAAGGATGCAGATACAAGCAGTGAGATGCGGTATCAGCCTGTCTAGAAGACTAAACTCCCTCGATGGTGCCCCAAGGGTCTGACGAAGACTCAGAAGAGGAGGATTCAGCGCCAACGCCGAGAAGATTTGTATCACGATGATAATCCTTCAAGAGGGAGATCTTCAGGCGAGCGATGAAGGCTAAAGCGTAAAAGATGGAGATCCATCGGTAGATGTCAATATGTTGACGATGACATGACCAGAGTCGATGACTTTGGGCGTTTTGGCTTGGGGGCAGTATTTGATAAACCCTGGCATATCGATCGTTGCACTTGGGGGCATCGGTAAGCTAAACGTGAAGAGTTTGTGCACTGACATCAGCTACCAATGGATTTATTAGATGCAAAAGAAAGAGATAGCAGCAGAAGGAATTTCAGCGCATAAGACATCTTATACTCCAAAACTGGGGGCATGTGTTGACACCGTTTTTTGGCACATGTCAATATAATCTAAGGATTGTGCCGATCGGCAAGAGGCTGGTTGTTGTTCCTTATCGGCATCGGAATATTATCGGTCAGACTGTCGATAGAGGCAAGAATGTTGCTGATGACAGACTTGTTGCCGATGGAGGCAGAAGGACTTGATAAAAGCAAAGGTCAGCTTGCCGATGAGAAGTCAGTGCCGATGAGAGATAAAGGCTGTTGCCGATGAGTGGTAGATGCTGCCGATGGAAGCAGAATAACGTGGCTGGCAGTTGCCGATGAAGAATGACATGGTTAATGTGAACATACAGTTGCCGATTGCGCTAAAAGGAGGTTGCGGATCGGAAGGATGTCAATGGAAAGTTTCGTCGGGAAAGAGGCATAAGGAAACTGGTGATCTTATACCAGTATTGTTATAGAAGTTTGAGTCTGACTCTTGCATGATTCATTTTATTCCCTTAATAATAGTAGAATCTGTTTAGGAAAAGATTGTTTCTGTTTGGGTCCGACTCCTACGCGAGTCAGTTATTTCCTTAAAGTTAGGAGTTTTTGTTTAGGAAAGGTACGAGTCGTATCTATCTACAACTCCCTCTGCCGGAGTATAAATAGGTACCCAGGGGTGCTGTAAACGATCATATCCAAGCATATCAACTGTTGACACAAACAGCGTCAGGATTTGCGAACACCTCGAGCTATTACCCAAAGCTCGGTATTCCGGAGGCGTGCCAGTCGATTTGACCAGTTAATCGACAAGGACGATAACTAGAACAAAACTGAACGAGACAACGGCGATGCGCCCAGATGTCAAGGCTCAGATTGATCAAGGATAACTAGAGCAGAGCTGAACGAGGCAACAGCGATGCGCCCGGATGCCAAGGCTCAGAGGTACTCCCACGTGGAATTTGCAAGGATTTGACGGAGATCAAGGTGATGCAGCCCGTCGAAGCTTGAAGAACTCGTTAAAAGCTATAACTAATGCAAAAAGGGTAAATTGCGATAAAAGTAGAATAAGAATAAAATTTGGTTTGTTTGATTGGATTCTTTTTTCGTAACCCTCGGGCATGTATTTATACTCCCGCATGGAGAGTTGTACAAAGACACGACACGTATCCTTCCTAAAACCAACCTCTAATTTTAAGGAAACTCACTCGCGCAGGAGCCGGATAACAATACTTATTTTCCTAAACAAACACGCCTATTTTAAGGGAAAATAAACGACTCATGCAAGAGTCGGACTCAAAATACTATAACAATAATACTGGTACAAAACACCAGTTTCCTTATACTTCTCTTCGATGGAAACTTTCCATCGGCAGATCCCTTCAATCCGCGACTTCCTTCTTTGGCCACCTGCAATCTCCTGCTGACATCAAATGCTAAGTTATGATGTACTCATCGGCATCTCATGCCCATCAGCATCGGCAATACTTCCCGATCGGCGACCTTGTATTGGTAACTGTCTTCACCAATCAATCCCTATCGACAATCGGCAACACCTCTTTGTCAGTAATCGGCAATATCTCTGTCGGCAATCGGCATCAGCAACTTCATAGCTCAAGCTATCCGACTTCACCAATCAACCTTTGTCGTCAAGGACCATCCAGCTTCCATCGGCAGCACACTTAGCCTTCCCGCAGTATACTCCCATTGGCAATATTGGCTCAAGATATCCCGATGCCGATGGAGAACAGCTGCTGACCAGTCAAGCCTTAGCTCATTTGACACGTGTTGAAAAACGGTGTCAACACATGCCCCCCAGTTTTGGAACGTATAATATTTTATGTGCCGAAATTCTCTCCACTGTAGCCGTTGCTGTAGCCGTTACCTCCGAGATAGACGCACAGTTTCCTCGATCTCCGTGTGTGAAACTGCAATTTAATAATAAAATCCCTCGATTGTAGCACAAACAGTTGCAGACCACCTCGATCACCACGCGTATCTACCGCGGGCCTCTCCACATTCCTGCACAGTGTGAAACGGAACCCCAAAATGCCCCTGAGTAATCTTATAAAAGTTACCGGGATCCACACTGCCTTTTTACTTGAGCCCATTTTCACTTTTACACTCCCTGCCTTCGTCTTCAACCTCCGACGCCTTTGAAGAACACGAGCTCAAGCAACAGTCCCTCTCCGCAATCCAAGGACGAACCGCAAGCATTCCTTTGACTCCAATGGCAATCCAAGTCGACATTCCTAAGGTAAGACTTATTCTCCGCCTAATCCAACCTCCTGCTGGTTCTTGTCCTGGCTCAAATCTGGATTTATCCCCATTCTTTTTCTGATTCGTCCCATTCTTTTATTTGAACCCTAGGAACTGTACAACAAGATAGTGGTCCCACTTGCTGATTCCAACCTAAGCTGCTTAGGCCCCATGGGCAATCCAGACCCCACCTTCGTCATCAATGCAGAAACCAACCGGGTACCATTCAGATCCGAGTGTTTTGGTCTAGGACTGTGGAAGGATGCCTTCCGCTCATGGCCCAAGCCTACCAAGGGGTGGAAGAACTGGTACCTTAGGGTAGTCAGATCACAGCAGGTGTACTGGCAGGAACGCAGCCTGGATCAGTGTATCAGGCTTTCAATTGTCGATATGGAAAAGAACGAGAACCTGTTGATGGCAGCCTCATACTTCTGGTCCGATAGCATGAATGCCTTCCTCTTTAGACATGGACCAGCCACCCCAACCCTTGCCGATGTCTACATGCTGACCGGCTTGGACGTCACCTCTGCCGATACTTTCACTCTTTTCAACAGAAAAGCCGAGTACAAGGTGAACACCCGAAACATCGGCGGTTGGACGGGTTATATCAATGAGAACCAGAAAACCGGATCGGTAACCCAACGGGAGCACGCCACTCTCTTGAACATGTGGTTGGAGAAATTCATCTTCTGCGGCAAAACCATCGGCCCGACCACCATGCACCTCCAAGCGGCTGAGCTACTTGCCGATGGAACAGGGCTTCCCTTAGGCAGGTACCTTCTCGGATCAGTATACCGATTGCTATATCAAGTGTCCCAGAAGCTACTGCTAGGAGAACCCATTGGCAATCTTGGGGGTCCCTAGTGGTTTGTCAATATGTGGCTGAACGCACACATGCACAGGGCCCTCCAGTCCGATCTGTTTGCCCAACAATTCCCGAGGGACATATCGGAAGATTACCGATATGGGGATGATGAATCGGCAACTCGCCCTCCACTTAATTTCGGAGAGGCTATTATAGTGCTGCCAGGTACCGATGCCGATACAGAGCCCTTCAACTACTTTTTCCAGAAGTTCTACAACGGACTCCCCTCACGGAACGGACTTGGTGGCCATATATCGATGAACACAATCAGTTCCCGCTGCTCTTCAACCTGACCGATGGGAACCTGCCTGAGAACCGAGCAATCATGAAGGCCAGCATCACTCCTCGAGCTATTCCAGTAAATATCTTCGGATCTAGGAAGAATGCCCCACCATCCTACGAGTTTTACTATCCATCGGTAGCAGCGAGACAACTGGCATTTGTCCAACTGTCGATCAAACTCTGCTACTCCAAAGTAGTGAAGCCCAGACAGACAATATCCAGTGCTCTAGACTAGAACAAGGTCGTATTTGAGTAATAGCCCGAGGTGTTCGCAGATCCTGACGCTTTTTGTGTCAACAGGGTCAATAAACCAAGACCATTGCAAAGAGTTCGGTGACTTGATGTCCAAGGAGTTTGAGATGTCAATGATTGACGAGCTAACCTTCTTCCTTGGTTTTCAAGTGAAGCAAATGAGAGAAGGGACCTTCATCTCTCAAGAAAAGTACACTCATGATCTACTTAAGAAGTTCAAGATGGAGGATTGCAAGCCAATCAAGACCCCAATGCCTACTAATGGACATCTCGACCTTGATGAGGGAGGTAAACCAATTGATCAAACCCTCTATCGTTCTATGATCGGTAGTTTACTTTACCTCACCGCATCTAGGTCGGATATCATGTTTAGTGTATGTATGTGTGCTAGGTTTCAAGCAAGCCCTAAGGAGTCGCATCTCTGTGCGGTTAAAAGAATCCTTAGGTACATAAGGCACACACCTAGCATGGGTCTTTGGTATCTCAAAGGAGCTCCCTTCCAACTAGTTGGCTATTCCGATTCGGATTATGCCGAGTGTAAGGTTGATAGGAAGAGTACCTCCAGCGGGTGCCACATGCTAGGAAGATCACTTCTTTCTTGGTCCTCAAAGAAGAAAAACAGTGTGGCATTGTCAACCGCCGAGGCAGAATACATTTCCATGGGAGCAAGTTGTGCACAAATCTTATACATGACCCAAACACTTCTTGATTACGGCGTTGTTTTAAAAGATGTTCCACTTTTGTGTGATAATGAAAGCGCCGTAAAGCTTGCTAACAACCCGGTTCAACACTCTTGCACCAATCACATTGATATTCGCCATCACTTTCTTAGAGATCATGTGGCTAGGAAAGACATAACACTAGTTAGAGTTAAGAGAGAAGATCAATTGGCGGATATCTTCACAAAACCACTCGATGAAACAACCTTTTGTAGGTTGAGAAGCAAGTTGAATGTGCTTGATCACTCAAACTTCACTAAAAGATGAGCTTATGTGAACCATGCATTCATATGTAATATAACATGTTTAATTTGGTAATGCACATAGGCTTGGCTAACACAGTTGAGATAACCGCCCTCAAAGCGTGTGACAAAGCTTAACCGCGGTTTAAACTTGCAAGCAACCTAGATTCAAAGTTCGTAGTGCATAGCATATGCATGTGTGTTGCTTCGTCGTTTCTTTTCGGTTAAGCTTGATCATCCTCTAGGCTCGTCACTTAGGGGGGAGCAATTCAACGCTCTAGCTTCAGCTAATACCCTTTTGTGCCCCTATGGTGACCCTTGGAGCTTTATTGAACTATTTTTCTTACAAAACTAATTCTAGCCTATGGCAAACTATTTCTAAATTGAGGGTTTGAGAGATGGTTCTTATGCCAGGTCCAACAAGTGTTTCTTTTTGCTCTTTTATGTTGGTACTTGGCTAAGAAAAGATTGGAGAGAAAACAGGAAAATTCAAAGCAAAATCAAGCGTCGGACCACCCACCGGACTACTCTGCATAGTTCAACGCCAAGTAGTCCGACGCTGTCCCTCTCTACGTGAATTCTTCCAAACACATAATCTCGTCGGACTACACGTCCGACGCTCCACCGGACCATAGCCGAATGGTCCGGAGCCTCGGTCAGTGGTCAATAGTCTAGTCAAAGGACCGTCGGACTAGTCCAACGCTTCGTCCGAAGCCCTAGTCCGGTGGTCGGGTGCTCTCTGCATGGATTTTTTTTATTCTCTGGTTCCGTCGGACCCCTCCGTCGGACCATCCACCGGACCTTGGAAAGTAGTCCGACGCTCGGAATTTTTGCGCATATCCCCCGCACTGGCTGTTTCTCTCGGTAGTTCCTTTTCTACCGCCGTCCGTACGCCGCGCCGCCTCTCATCGCCACCGCATAGCCGCCGCTCACCCGCGCCTCGCCCTCGCCTCTCGCAGCCAGTGAGCTCCTCACCGGAGCGCCGCCGTCCTCGCTGCTCTGCTTACCCTCCCCGCCGAGCAGCAGCAGCACCAGCCCTCTCCATCGCCGCCGCCCACAAACCTCGCCGTCGAGGTTCCTCTCACCGGCGACCAAGCCCCACCTCCACTGCAAAACTCCCCTTGCCTCATCCCCCAATCCAAATCCACATTGCCAGCCGAGAAGAAGTTTCCCCCTAGGGTTTGCCTAAACCTAGGGTTTGGGGATTTGTCGTTGAATTAGTCCAAATCCGACCTCGTCTTCGATCGTCGACTTCGCTTCATTGTCTCCTAGGGTATGTCATTGATCATGGTTTTAGTGTTTTGACTAGCTATTGACCATCTCATGCCTTAGTTCTTATACCTTGATCATGCAAACAATCTCCCATTCTCTAATTCATCGTGTCAATTATAATTCACAGTTGGAAAATCTCTTTTTGAGTGTGGTTCGTCACTTGAGTTGCTTTGATTAGATACGATTACTTATATCAGGTACCATGACAGATTTCATTCTCTATCTTATCTAGATGCTTGCTTCCATACGGGTTCTTATCTCTAGATTTTATATATGCTTATATATACCCTGTCTATTCTATCTAGCAGCAGTCAGTGGCAGCTTAAACTCGGGGCAAAGCTCGCGAGTATGGATTGAGGCAAAGCCTCAGAAGGTTTAGTCCAGTGGCTTGTAGGCCTCTCTGTTAGTTGATGCTTGGTTGATCAGTTTGCAGTTGATTGTGACAGAAGCAGTTGCTCAGTTGGCAGTGTTTCTTGTGATTTGTCAGAGGTTCTCGCAGTTGTCTCTTGACAGTGGTTAGTGGTTCTTGTCAGTGGGCAGTGACTCTCTTATTGATCAGTTATGGCTCATGGTTCTCGTGCTCGTGGTAGTGGCTCAGGTGATGACACTCCTCCTCCTCCATGTCCTTCAAGAGACAAGGGCAAGAAGCAGATTGTTGAGAAGCCCAAGAAAAAGAAGCGAAAGCTTACAGAGGCCAAGAAGGCTGAGGCAGTGGCAGATGTAGCAGACCGTGCAAAGCGAGGTGGTCGCCGAGGTTCTGTTAGACTTGGCACCCCTCCGCGGGATTTACCGTCTACTCCTCCTACTTAGTCACAGACAGAGGACGCTCCAGAGGAGCAAGAGCTTGTCACAGAAGCTCTTGGTACACCGTTGACACCCCTTTCCTGGGGGTGAGCTACTCGTTCTTAGGCAGCTCAGTCTCCTCAGAGTGCCTCAACAGCTCCTACGGCAGCCTCAGCTTCAGTGCATCTTGATTTGAGGAACCTCACAGCAAAGCAGGTAAAAAAGCTCCGTTTTGTGGCACTTGAGAAGTGATGCCCTGATCAGCGTGACCCCAGAGCTTCACCAGGATGGCACACACCTCTCATGGAGGATTTCTACAGAGCAGTTTAGCTTTCTAGCATTCAGATCAGACCTCACAGAGTTTGCTCCTTGGAGAGCATTGTTGAGTTGGCTGGAGAGGAAATTTGACCCTTTATCACGTATCTTCCGGGACTCGCCGACCTTCTTGGTCGTTCCGGGAATTACATTGAGAGGTGGGTTAGGGAGTTCTACGCTTCAGTTTGGGTTGATCCTCTTCATAACTTTATACAGTATACCTTCAGAGGAGAGCGCTACAGGCTTTATATGACTCGACTCAGAGAGATTCTTCACCTCACTCAGACAGCCGGAGAGCTCAACCTTCACTATGATTGCTACAGAGGAGTCTCTGTGCCTCACCGAGCTCGAGGTGGCCGTACTTTGACAGTTCAGGAGGTTGCTCCTCTCTTCAAGCTACCTTTCACAGAGGGTTCTCGTCGTACCCCGGCAGAGCTCCGTCCTACCGTTCACCGTTTGAACGACGTTCTCTGGCGTACCTTGCTGCCTCGCACTGGTTACAAGGAGGGTTTGACTAACATGCAACAGCTTCTACTTCAGGCCCTCGTCTCTCAGACACCGTTCGACATAGCAGATTTTCTAGTGTCAAAGATTGAGGATGTGATCACTGATGGTATGAGGGCACGACGTCAGTTTCCATATGGCCATTGGATTTCTTCTATCATAGCTATCGAGCTTGTGGGAGCCAACCCGGACTCCGTGACTTCCTGGATCAGTCACCGACTTCCTTCCTAGCATACAGAGTTCTAGGTTCCTTTGATAGCCGGTTCGGAAACCGGGTGTTGCGCCTTGTCAGGCAACGGACTGCTCCAGCCGACAGAGATGATGTGGATGCCTAGGATGAGGCCATCAGAAATATTGAGCAGCAGGAGCTTCATGACTTAGAGACTGGAGAGGCAGAGAGTGACTATGCTGACACTTCTTCCAATAGCTCAGACGCCGATTTCCAGCCAGTTCCTCCTATGCCCCCACGGGCTCACGACACTGAGGCTGGCGACTCTGGCTTAGCTATAGAGACTATGATTCTGAAGATACTTGATCGTCTCAATGAGCAGCAGAGTTCCTTGGTCACTGCAGTCACTCAGGTCCAGCAGAGACAGGATGAGATTCAGAGGCAGTCTGAGGAGCGACACTTTGAGATGCAGCTACAGATGCTCGCTATGCAGTTAGAGTCCCAGCGCCTGCAGTTACAGTCTCAGCAGATCCAGCAGCAGAACATGGCCTTTATGGCCCATATGATGCAGTGGACTGGTGCTCCTCCTCTTGAGTTTCCGGCTACACCTCAGATCCAAATGATGAGTCAATCTCAGCCCTCTCAGTCAGTTGGTCAGATAGCCACACCACAGCAGTCAGTTGGCCCTTCAGTGGCCCCTCCCAGTTCAGCCGGACAGACTGTCACTCCCACCCCAGCCATACAGTCTAGTGGACATCAGGGTGCCGGAATAACCACCCCTTTCCAGTCCCCGGCGACTCAGGTCACTCAATGGTTGGACACCTTAGGCCCGACTCAGCAGTTCACCCCTCTTACTACCGGTTTCACGCCGATGTCTTCTACGATGGGTGCTACTGCCAGAGATCTCTCAGCGTCATTCAGCGACATCACAGGGCAGCCGTCCCCCACTGGTAAGCAGATAGCAGCAGAGATTGAGGCAGAACTGGTTACACCGATAGCTGGTCAGCACCATTCTTCAGTTGCTTCCTCAGAGGCTACACACGACAGTCGGGCTCCAGCCGTATCCACCCCACCCACAGCTGTTGTTGCTACCGATGCCACTGTTGTTACTACGACTCCAGTACAGCCTCCGCAGCCTCCGGTTATTCAAACTCCAGTCGAGTCCGTGCTCGAGGTACAACCGAACCCCGCAGCTCCAGAGGCCCCAGTAGAGACAGTGGCAGTGGATCCTACTGCAGCTCCAGCACCAGCTCCTGCTCCAAAGTCCTCAGCGGCAAAGGCCGCGAGCACGTCAGCTCCTGTCCCCCAGACCGCTCCGCTTCCAGTGACAGATACTCAGGGGGAGGATTCAGATGATGAGACCTACTTGTCAGAGTTCAGGGTGCTTGACCGCTCCACGGCTGCTCCCACTCTGCCTCTAGACGCTTAGTTTTAGTGCTTCGACGCCAAAGGGGGAGAGGGAGAGTGGAGTAGTTGGGCTAGCTTCAGGGGGAGCTAGTAGGATTCATTCTTTTGATGTGTATTTACTCTATCGCATCATGCATCACGTTTACCGTCTTTATGCATTGTATGATATGTGTGTGATGGTTGAGACTTGATGGTTGTGTGACATGTGTGGACCTTTTTCTTATATATATCATGTCACTTGGTTATGCTCTATTGCTTCCGCGCTAATCTCTGATCTTTTGGCTATAGCATATCCTTTGAAATCAAGTACTATGCTCAATTCATATCTATTGTGCTTGTCATGGCTTGAATGGTTAGACATGTTTTTGTCTTTCTTATCACTAACCCATGCCTATCTCATGTCAAGTCACGTTTTCTCTTATCAAAATTCACTCATTATTCTCTACTCGAGCTTGTATTGTCGTCAATCACCTAAAAGGGGGAGATTGAAGGATCATGGTCCCTTGTGTTTAGGCGATTAACGACAATGCTAGGTCACTATGACTAACGTGTGTTTTGCAGAGGCAAAGTCATTTGTGTTAGGTCATTAGGGATTCAATTTGAATGGGCTCAATGGATATTCATGCCTCCAAGATGGAAATCGTTTCGGTTTCAAAGGATGATGATACAAGTTGAAGACTAGGCTAGTTCTTAGTGCCATAAGGTTGAGAAGGGCACTAAGTATAGCTAGGACTTTGTTTTTTCCTTTGACCGTACTATAAAGGGGGGTGTGAGGTTAGTAGCTTGACCTAGGAGAGTTTGGGAAAGTTGGTGTGTGCACACTTGTCACAACTAGTCCTAGAGACCTTGCTATCAGCCCTTGATTAACCCTAGAAATGGTAGGAGCAAAACCTCTAGAAAAGACTTAGTGAAAACAGTTGAAACAGGGGGACCAAGGAGAGTGGTCCGACGGTCCCTGACTTAGGCAAAGGTTCAATGAGATAGCTCCGGACCACCTGTCTGGAAGAGCACCGGACCATAGGCAAGTGGTCCGGTGGCCTCTGTCAGTGAAAGCCTGCCCTGGGAGTGAGCTCCGGACTAGTCCGACGAAGGGTCCGACGGGTAGTCTGACGCTCACAGGCAGAGCTGTAATCCAACTCATTGAGCTCCCTGGCTCCGGACCTGCGCGTCGGACCAGGGCTCCGGACCAAGGAGAGTGGTCCGGAGGTTCGAAGAAGAGAAAGTGTTTTCACTCAGTGAGCACCCTGGCTCCGGACCAATGCGTCGGACCAGGGCGTCGGACTAAGGCAAGTGGTCCGACGGTGTCTGTTTCACAGCAGAGAGTGAGGTCCGGACCAGGCTGCTTGGTCCGGTGGTGTTAGGTCCAGACTAGTCCGGTGGCTTCGCAGAGAAGAGAAAAAGCAGAAAACGGCTAGTTTTGGAGGTGGGGACTATTTATAGTTGCCCCCTTCGTCCTTAGGACCTCTCCTGACCTTTGTTTCAGCTGGTTAGACCTTGAGAGAATTCTTGGAGAGCCAAGTGCCTAGTGAGGGAGAGATTTGAGAGATTCCATCTTGTTCTTCCCTCCTAGAGTGATTAGGAGTGACTTTTGTGCATCCATCCACCTTCCTAGGCTTGAGTTGGTCAAGTGAAGGTCTTGTGCGTGTTACTCTTGGTGTTCGACAGCACCTAGACGGTTTGGCGGTGTTCGGAGGAAGTGATCGCCAGAAGATTGTCGGCAGCTCTTCTCCAAGTTTCTGTGATCGGTTGTGGGCGATTCACCGAGCCGGAGTGGCGAAGAATCAGCCCGTAGAGAGCACTCTACCCTTGCGTGGGTAGAGGGGGAGCTATACCTTGCGAGGTGCTCCAACGAGGACAAGGGGGGTGTGTCGACACCTCGATACCTCGGGAAAACATCGCTGCGTCACTGAGAATGTCTTTTCCCTAGCTCTTTACATTTCCGCATTACATTCCATCTTGTTCGTTCATTTCCCACTAGAATTGCTTAGGGTGTCTTTCAATTCCATGAACTGCTACCACTTTCTAGCTAGGACACACAACCGGTAGGTACTAGGGGGTGATTGGCATTTGATAGGTTTTCATATTTGCTTTAGAAATTTAAAACAAGCCCAATTCAAACCCCCCCCCTCTTGGGCATCTTGATCCTTTTAGAGTATAAGTAGGATGCTATTTTTCAACAATTCCTAATCTTGTATTAAGTATTTTCGTTACTAAATGAATATAATCAAATGAAAAAAGTTTTAACTGTAAAGTTTTAAATCTTTTCAATTAAGCACTACAACTTTAGTATATGATTTTTCTCCATATGAGATTTTAAAAAAATGAATGTCAAAATATGTGATGTTAAAACAAATATTTAACTCTAAACTATTCAAATAAAAATACTTATCATCAGTAAATTTGTAGATAAGGTTGGGCAATACAACTTTGGTATTAAATATGTGGACATTCAAGGTAGTTTGAGAATTCTAAATTTTGAATATCAAAATCTATAAACTTAAAACACAGATTTAGCACTCTAAATAACTTCAAATCAAATAGAAAACTAGTCAACTACAAAATTATAGATTGTATTAAGAACTATAACTTTGGTAATTGGTATAGACCATATCGACATCTAAAGTTGTTTGAAATTTTAAATCCATAAACTAAAACAATATAGTGGGACTCTAAACAGTTTTAAATTAATAATCTTCTCAACTAAAAAGTTATAAATCGTGTTAACTTTAATATAAGTTTGTCTTCATGAAAAATCATGAATTATTGTTATATTTACAATAAGGCCAAATATCTTCGTTGCTAACGCACTTAATTTAGTGTTGCTCGTTCTAATCTTCCACCAGTTTGTAGTTGGCGCCGTCAATAGTTTTGAGATCGATCCATCATTTAGGGGGCGTTTGGTTGCCTTCTTAACACAACCGTCTCGTATATGACATAATATGCTAACGATGGCTAGTATTAGATGCAACGGCTTTCTTTTTAGTTGTTGTATCCATGGAGCTAGGCCAAAGAAAGAAGTCGTTTGGTTTGCTACTTGGTCTGCACCACTCCTCTCTAGATAGTGTAGGCAGTGTGCATGTCAGTGCATGCAACGAGCCTGGTCCGTAACAAACGAAAAGCAATCTCGTTCCTAAAGAGCCAGGCTGAGCAGCTGATTTTACATATGTGGAACCTGGCTTGAGTGCTGGTACACTGCAAGCACGCTTCCTTACTCCTAAAAAGTTCACTGCAAGCCTCCCATACCTTCCGACACCTCCCAAAATAATTTTCCTTGACAACTACCCATCTGACACATTACTGTATTTCATTGAAATGACCCTCCCCGCCTCCTAAAATAGCACAAGTCCCCGCGTTCCCTGTACCTCCCGGCTCCCGCCATGCCTGCATCCTCGAAACGAAATGGATATTGTGAAGCGGGTGCTCGTGCCATGGGCAGTGCTGCTGCTCGCGCTGCAGCTCGCTGGTGCCTCCCATGTCATCCACCGGATCCTCCCGTTGTCAGCCCCCTGATCAGGACGGGTATCATTTTCTATTCTGTTTTTTTTTTCACTCTTGCATGCCAATTCCCTGCATGTACTGATGTACATCCCTATAGAATAATATAAAGATAAGAAACTACTCTATTATTTTCACATGACGTTTTAATAAGAGTAAAGTGCATCAACGGTCCCTAAACTTACGCTACTGTGTCATTCCGGTCCTTAAACTCGTAAATCAACTGTTTAGGTCCTCAAACTTGTTCGCTTGTGTCATCCTAATCCCTAAACTTGCAAATCTATTGTTTAGGTCTTTAAACTTATTCATCCGTGTCATCCCGGTCCCTAAATTTGTTTAGCTGTGTCATCTTGGTCCAAACAGAACAATCACTAAAAACTAGATATCAAAAATAATTCATAATTTTTTTTATATAAACTCGAATGAAGACAAATTTTATATCAAAATTATAGCTCTCAATATGATATATAACTTTGTAGTTAAAAAGTTTTTAAAAAAGAATTGTTTAAACTCCCAAAATATTAGTGTATGTTTATAGATTTTGAAATCTAAAATTTAAAACCAAGTTTTTGGACATTAAATGACTCCAAATAGAAAACTTTTCAACTACAGAGTTGTAGATCACGTCAAGAGCTATAATTTTGATATAAAGTTTGTCTTCATTCGAGTTCGTATGAAAAAATATGAATTATTTTTTTATATTTAGTTTTAGATCGTTCTGTTTGGACCAAGATGACACAACTGAACAAGTTTAGGGATCGGGATGACACAAACGAACAAGTTTAAGGACCTCAACAGTCGGTTTATAAGTTTCGGGACCGGGATGACATAATCAAACAAGTTTAGGGACCTGGATAACACAGATGAACAAGTTTGGGGATCTAAACGGTTGATTTGCGATTTTAGGGATCGGAACGACACAAGAGCACAAGTTTAAGAACCGCTGACACACTTTACTCTTTTAATAATCTCTGTATATAACTAGTGCCCGGACGAATTTGCTATCTGACCTCTGAAGTCTCTCCATGTATATGATGTATCTAGACTTCTCAAGGATCAAGTCGTAGTATTAGTAGTAGTTAAACAGTTAAGTTACAAACAAAAGTACGTGTGCTCGCTCGAAGTGACCCAGGCAGCTCGCCTTTGGTTGCTTCTTGTCGTATTTCGAACTCCTTTATTCCCTTAAAGCAACACGCGCAACGGCGTGATTTTCGAAAAAAAAAGGGCGCACCTCGATCAACACGGCGCTCAGAGGCTGGTTTTGCAACACGAAACCAAGCTCCGTGTCTCTTCGCCACCAATTGCCATCAGATTGGGCTATTTAATTTATTGTCACTCTTACGGTTGTCAGTCCTCCCGTTACCAGTGTTAAAAGTGCTTCTACGTATTTACCACTGTATATAATTCGTCTCCTACGGATTTGCCACTTTTACCGATGTGTCGTGCTAGATGGACTCACCAGCGTGGAAGTCATCCTGGGAACTTTTTTTTTTTTTGACGAGAAACATAGATTTCATTGATTGACCGCAAAGAGCTGTAATGATCCTTACATCATAAAGGTTACAGAGTTGCAGTGCCATTCGACATGGGCACTGAGAGGCAACTTCATGGTGAGTACAAGCTATCTGAGGAGGGTGGCTATTGATAGATTGTGGCAAGGCCGCTTGTTTTGCAAGAGCATCAGCTATAGAGTTTGTTGACCTGTTGATTTTGTACATGCTGAAATGAGCTGCTGACCTGCAATTGATAAATTCCTGAGTACATCTTTATCCTCCAGTCTGGCGGGTCACTGATGTTGGGAGGCCATGAAGCTGACTAACGGACTATTGTCAGAAAGAAAGTAGACATTTGTAAGATTAAGAGCAACAGCTATTTTGGCTGCTAAGACCAACGCCGCTGTTTCCGCCATGATAACCGAGGAAGAGGAAGTCATTGAAGCATTGATGTATATTTTGTTTCCCTACATTTCAAAGTAGATACCTACCCCTACTTGTCGTTGCTGGTTATTCATGTTATCCGTAGTTGTTGAGGCGTCCACAATAGATTTGATTCCTTGTAGAAGTGTGGGCTGGATGTCGCACTGTTGGTGGTCTGTTGCTGCAGGAGTAGTATTGATACCTGTAGTAGTGGTCGTGGGAGCCTCAGCGTGTTTGTAGGAGTCCCTTGATATAGCCGATGGAGTGCATTGAGCTGGTGTTAAATAATATGATAATTTTCAGATTAATACCAGAATATAAATTATGACAGATTGATTAACTAGAATAAGCATATACTGCATACTAACATGATTAAACCACATATCACATAACATGTTCAAGTTAACTAGCATAGACATAGCTTGTTTACTAGATAGATTGGATAGTATGAACGACAAGATTAGATCACAAGGTTTATACCTGCTAGTTGTAGGAGTAGTAGATTGTGGTGAAGATGGCGAAGATGCGGGTGTCAATGGAGCGACGTTCAGGTTTTTGAAGACGATGTCGATGTCGTTGATGTCGATCACGGGCGGCGGAAGACTTCGGTTCAGCTGACGACAAATACGCCGGGACGTAGCGCCGCCTGACTTGGACGGAAGACAACCCGTCATAAAGATTGGGAGCAGTCGCGCGAAGAGCGCTTCCCAAAAACCTTATTCGCCTTCTCCCGCTACAGGATCACGAAGACGAGGGTTCCGGAGACTTGCTCGCCCGGTCGCCGGTGCACGCCGACTATCGGACTGGAGTAGCTACGGTGGCGCAACGGTGTGAAGAGGTAGAAACTCTAGCTCTTAATTTTATGATATATTGGCGTGATCGATAGTCTCATTATATAGTCTGGTCCAACTAATACCTCTACTTCCACAAGCAATGTGATACTAAATAGTTCTCACATCCTCTCTTGCTTTCATGCATGGGCCTTTGAGATTTATTAGGAATTTCTGAATTTGTTATTGGGCCAAGCCCATATAAATTCCAACAATCCCCCACCAGATCTCAAATACCCATTTAGAGATTTGTCTGTTCTCGCTCCTGTTTGATATACCAGTGTTTCGGCAGAGACTGTGAAGTTGAACTTCCACCTAGAACCTCAAGTTACACTCATCCACAACTTTTAACAATGGACTACGCCTTGAATTGTAAGTTTTGTGCGAATGAGCTTTACCCAAAGCCAAACTAGTACCTGACCACCAATAGCCTTACTCCGTGGGTTGAACATATACGTCGTACTTCGTGGTCTCTTAATGAGTTTACTAGAAACTACCCAAGTCTCATAGACTGCGACGTTTTAACAGTCGAACTCATATAGGTATATTCTTTCAAGAATGCTCTGTAGGACAACATCTTCGCTAATGAAAGTCAATAGAACATATTAACGTATTTAGCCAACCTACCATACAGTGCCTCAATGCTTTGAGAGTATTTGCATCTTCACTTAGAGAGGGTTTATAGTTATACTCTCCTCAGTTTATCAATAGCTTGTTCTTCCCAGATCCTTAGTCACGGGATCTCCGATCAAAAAGGTTGGGTTACTACTACTGCAAACTCACATGGGTCTCATACTCATCTCCCTTGATGCAATTTCTATCACATTCCGTGATAGCCCTTTAGTAAAGGGATCTGTCAGGTTTTTGTCGGTTTGGACATAAGCCACAGTTATTATTCCGGAATTTCTTAGCTTCCTGACAGACTTCAAACGTCTTTTAACGTGTCTTGTTGACTTCGCATTATCCTTTGCACTATTCACTTTAGTGATCACTGTTTGATTATCACAGTTCATAAGGATAGCCGGTATTGGTTTTTCATCCACCGGCAGGTCACACAAGAGCTCACGCAGCCACTCTGCCTCTGCAGATGTTGTATCTAAAGCAGTAAGTTCTGCTTCCATAGTTGACTTAGTTAAAATAGTCTGTTTACAAGACCTCCATGACACTGTGCCACCTCCAAGAGTAAAAACATACCCACTAGTGGCATAGATTTGATCAATATCAGAAATCCAGTTCGCATCACTATATCCCTCTAGCACAGCTGGGTGCCCAGAATAGTGAATCCCAAAACTCATTGTACCTTTAAGATAGCGCAAGACCCTTTCAAGTGCATTCCAATGATTATCACCCGGGTTGGACATGTACCTACTCAATTTTGCACACAGCAAAACAGATATCTGGTCTGGTTGCGCTAGCTAGATACATGAGTGAACCGATAATTTGAGAATATCTCAACTGATCTTTAGCACTCTTTTTGTTCTTTCTTAGTGTCACACTAGGATCATAAGGTGTTGGAGAAGGCTTGCTATCCATAAAGCCAAATCGGCTTAAAAGCTTCTCAACATAGTGTGATTGCGACAAAGTAATCCCACTCTCTTTCTTAATCAATTTGATGTTTAAAATTACATTAGCTTCTCCTAGATCTTTCATGTCAAAACTCTTTGACAGAAAAGACTTGACTTCATGTATGACATCAATATTTGTTCCAAAGATTAAAATATCATCAACATATAAGCATAGAATAACAGATTGACCCCCACCATGTCGATAGTACACACACCTATCAGCCTCATTAACAGCAAAGCCCGCACTAGTTAAAGTAGTGTCAAACTTCTCATGCCATTGTTTAGGTGCTTGTTTCAAGCCATACAACGATTTCAATAACTTACACACCTTTTGCTCTTCACCTTTTACTACAAACTCATCAGGCTGATCCATATAAATCTCCTCATCCAACTTTCCATTAAGAAAAGTTGTCTTCACGTCCATTTGATGAACGAGAAGACCATATGAGGTAGCCAGGGAAAGTAGAACTCGAATAGTGATCATTCTAGCAACAGGTGAATAAGTATCACAGAAATCCTCGCCTTCCTTCTGAGTATAACCCTTAGCCACAAGCCGAGCCTTGTACTTATCAATAGTACCATTAGGTCTAAGCTTCTTCTTGAACACCCACTTACAACCAATGAGTTTAGAACCAAATGGCAACTCATATAACTCCCAAGTTCCATTAGAAAGAATTGAGTCTATCTCGCTACGAACGACTTCTTTCCAATCATCTGCATCTGGTGATGCATATGCCTCTGTGATAGAAGTGGGAGTATCGTCCACAAGGTGCACAATGAAATCATCACCAAAAGATTTTGCAATCCTTTGTCTCTTGTTCCTCACGGGAACTTCATTGTCATCCTCCTCTAAGACTTCTTTAAGTGGTTGTTCAAAAGACTCAACAGGATGCTCGGTAGGTATAGTAAAATCAGGAGCTAATTCAGTAGAAAATTTAGCATTGCTATGCATATCTTTCATAGGAAATATATTCTCAAAAAATATAGCATCACGAGATTCAAAGATTGTATCTACATTCATATCAGGAACCTCGGATTTTACTACTAAAAATCTATAAGCAATGCTATGGTGAGCATATCCTAGAAAGACACAGTCCACAGTCTTCGGCCTAAGCTTACGCTTCTTAGAAATTGAAACATTGACTTTCGCCAAACATCCCCACGTGCGCAAGTATGAAAGTGATGGTTTCCTACCAACTCAAATCTCATATGGAGTTGTTTCTTTATTTCTGTTTGGAATTCTATTCAGGACATGACTCGCAGTCAATAAAGCTTCCCCCACCATGCCTTAGATAGTCCAGCAGTGTCTAACATGGCGTTCACCAAGTCAGTCAACGTGCGGTTTTTCCTCTCGGTAATCCCGTTTGATTCGGGTGAGTAGGGAGCTGTCCTCTCATGAATAATGCCATGTTCCGCACAGAACTCATCAAATAGTATAGAAAAATATTCACCACCACGATCAGACCTTACATGTTTAATCTTTCTCTCTAACTGATTTTCAACTTCACCCTTATAGATTTTAAAGTAGTCTAGTGATTTATCTATAGTTTTCAGCAAGTAAACATAGCAAAATCTAGTTGCATCATCAATTAAAGTCATGAAATATTTCTTTCCACCTTTTGTCAACACACCATTCATCTCGCAAAGATCAGAATGTATGAGTTCAAGAGGCGCCAAGTTTCTCTCCTCCGCTGCCTTATGAGGCTTTCAGGGTTGCTTTGATTGCACACAACTATGACACTTAGAACCTTTGACAATAGTGAAATCTGGAATTAAACTCAAGCTACATAAACGCGACATCAAGCCAAAATTCACATGACATAAACGAGAATGTCAAACACTTGAATTATCATTAATGGTGCCACAAATATGATTAACTGACTTATTACTAAAATCTGCCAAAGATAAGCGGAACAAGCCTCCGCATTCATAGCCTTTACCAATAAATTACCCATGCTTGGACATAACTACTTTATTGGACTCTAATACTACTTTAAACCCATCTCTCAAAAGAAGGGATACGCTAACAAGGTTCTTGCGAATACTAGGGACATGGTGCACGTTCTTCAATTACACGATCTTTCCCGAAGTAAACTTCAGATCTACCGTGTCAACACTACGAACAGAAGCATGTGACTCATTCCCCATTAGGACAGAGGAACCTTGGAGCCCCTGGTAAGAAGAAAACAAAGAGATATCAGCACACACACATGAATATTAGCACATGTATCAACCCATCAACTTGGTGATTGAAAAACTGATAGTACAGTAGGGAAATTACCTTACCCGTCATTAGTTTTGCTAGTAGTCACGAGATTGACCATTTTTTTTTCTCTTTTCGGTCCGCTCGTTCCAGACAATCTTTAGCAAAATGACCAAGCTCTCCACAGGTGAAGCCAGGCATCTCAGTTTTGTCTTTCTTCTTCTTCTTGAAGGGAGTAGTTGATTTGGCATTGAAAAGCTTAACCTTTACTTTGTTCTTGCCATGGTTTCTCTGGACAAAGTGGACACTAGCTCTATCCTCGTTCTCCTTCTCAGTGTTGTCTTTAGCCCGAGCCTTCTCTTCAACATCAAGAGATGCTATCAGGTTTTCAACTGATATTTTCTGTCTCTTGTGTTTAAGACTTGTGGCGAAGCTCCTCCATAAAGAAGACAACTTTGCAATAATGCAACCAGCCACAAATTCATCGGGTAAAACACACTTAAGGAGCTCAAGTTCCTTAGCCATGCGCTGCACCTCATGAGTTTGCGCGACTATAGATTTGTTACCAACCATCTTATAGTCATGGAAGCTCTCCATGAGATATAGCTATTTTCCTGCATCCGAAGCTCCATAGGTGGAGTTCAGATAGTTCCATAGAGACTATGCATCTCCATAGTGCATGAGGGCATCATAGATATGATCCGACACCACAATATGCACAGCTCCTATAAAGATCTTATTAGCTTCCTGGTATTTTCTCTAATCTTCATCAGAGATATTACCCTCGGGCAAGCCATCTTTAACCCAGAAAACATTCATGACAGTAAGCCAATCTGTGACCCTGACGGACCACCTCTTAAAGTTTGTACCAGTAAACTTTTCTGGCTTCAACGCGTCAACAAAACTAGCCATAGATAATTCTGAAAATCTACAATAAGATTTTTGGATTGTTAAATAATATGATAATTTTCAGATTAATACCAGAATATAAATCATGACAGATTGATTAACTAAAATAAGCATATACTGCATACTAACATGATTAAACCACATATCACATAGCATGTTCAAGTTAACTAGCATAGACATAGCTTGTTTACTAGATAGATTGAATAGTATAAACGACAAGATTAGATCACAGGGTTTATACCTGCTAGTTGTAGGAGTAGTAGATTGCGGTGAAGATGACGAAGATGCGGGTGTCGATGGAGCGACGTTCGGGTTGTTGAAGACGATGTCGATGTCGTTGATGTCGATCAGCGGCGGCGGAAGACTTCGGTTCAGCCGACGACGAATACGCCGGGACGTAGCGCCGCCTGACTTGGACGGAAGACGACCCGTCGTAAAGATTGGGAGCAGTCGCGCGAAGAGCGCTTCCCAAAAATCTTATTCGCCTTCTCCCGCTGCAGGATCACGAAGACGAGGGTTCCGGAGACCTGCTCGCCCGATCGCCGGTGCAGGCCGACGATTGGACTAGAGTAGCTACGGTGGCGCAACAGCGAGAAGAGGTAGAAACTCTAGCTCTTAATTTTATGATATATTAGCGTGGCCGATAGTCTCATTATATAGTCCGGTCCAACCAATACTTCTACTTCCACAAGTAATGTGGTACTAAATAGTTCTCACATCTCCTTTTGCTTTCATACATGAGCCTTTGAGATTTATTAGGAATTTCTGAATTTGTTATTGGATCAAGTCCATATAAATTCCAACAGCTGACATATGACCTTCCTGTCACTGTGCCACGGGGAGAGGGCGCTGCGTGAGTTGCCCTGCCACAGCACTGTGCAGGGAGCCTGACCCGGACGTACCAATCCGGATGCTCCAGACCATCATGCATCTAGTATATCTCTCAAATGCGCTAATAATAATGTACTACTAGTAACTAGAGCTAGCTGCCACCAAAAAAAAAAAACATGCATATATAGTCGTTGGCAGTGTACAGCAATGCTGCACGTACATATATGGAGCCACCTAGCTAGATACTAGCTCCCCTTATCTATATATAGAAGGATTCGATCATCATCGCACTGCAACACAAAGTCGTCGTTAGCACAACATGCATGTTAGTTGCAGCAGGCGCGCGCAGAGGAGACGACAGAGCATCATGCATGCATGGTTCATGAGCGAGCGAGCGAGCTAGCTGGTCCTGCCTGGCCGGTGCGCTCTCGTTCGCGGTGTGTGCGCGCTAGCTTTCTCGTACGTACGTGCCCAACCAACAAATTTTAGAACCGATCCGCCACGATCATCCGTATGCAATGTACGTATATACAACCAACGGGTGCGTGGCCGGCTGGGGAATGATCGATGGACGTTATATTGTGTGCCCCGTGTACCGGCCCGGCCTGCCAAGAGTTCAATTCCAAGTGAAACCACTGCACGCAGGCACGCACCGTCGGCCAGTGGAACGCGCTAAAACGTGTAGTTTTTTTCCCTATAAAAGCCCCCGACCCGATGCCCTGCTCTTCTCAGCATTTCCCCATCCAAAACCGTACTCCCTTTTCCCCCTCCTAGCCTGTTGCCGCCGCATCCTTGAAACGCAATGGGGACTCGGCAGCGGGTCCTCCTCGCGCCATGGGCGGTGCTCCTGCTCGCACTGCAGCTCGCTGGTGCGTCCCATGTCATCCACCGGAGCTTGGAGGCCGAGGAGGCTCTGCCGTCGGTGCCGGCCTCCGTTGTCAGCCACCTGAGCAGGACGGGATACCATTTCCAGCCACAAATGAACTGGATCAACGGTACGCTAGCTACTTCTCTAGCTGCTTTGCGGTTGAATCTTTAGTTGCTTGCCTTCCTGTTATTGAGCCGGGACGGCGAAACTGAACAACGACGCATACATGTTCCAGACCCCAACGGTACGCATGCTTTTCCCATACAAGTAGTACTGTGTGCTAGGGGTTGTTCTTGTGTTGTACAACGCCTTTTTCCCATATAATACCGTTAAATTTTATATATTACTAAAACTTGGACTGCAGCTCCAATGTACTACAAGGGATAGGGATGGTATCACCTGTTCTACCAGTACAACCCCTATGAAATCGTGTGGGGCAACATCGTGTGGGCTCACTCCGTGTCACGGGACCTCATCAACTGGATGGCGCTGGAGCCTGCAATCTACCCCAGCATTCCGGCGATCCTGTTAGTATGCAATCTACAAGTACGGCTGCTGGTCCGGCTCGGCGTACGTGTACCGGAGCCGGAGCCGTGACTTGAGGCACTGGACCCGCGCCAAGCACCCACTGCACTCGGCGCTGATGGGGATGTGGGAGTGCCCGGACTTCTTCCCGGTGTCCGCGTCGGGGCTCCAGGACGGGCTCGACACCTCCGAGGCCGGCGCCAAGTACGTGCTCAAGAACAGCCTGGACCTCACACGGTACGACTACTACACCATCGGGTCCTACAACAAGAGCACCGACCGGTACTACCCAGACGACCCCAACGGCGACTACCATCGGCTCCGCTACGACTACGGCAACTACTAAGCGTCCAAGACGTTCTACGACCCGGCGAAGCGGCGGCGGGTGCTGCTTGCGTGGGCCTATGAGTCGGACAGCATGTCGGACGACCAGGCGGAGCAACCACAATGTGTTCTAAAAGTGGTCCATAGAGATTAAACTATTCCTTATAGACTGGCTGAAATACCGTGACACAAGAAATAGAAGAGTCTATAACAGAAGTCACCCGTAAGCATATGGCCTGCCCATAAGCAGTAAAAAAATATTTCTCTCCACATCTCTCTCACTCCAGACCCTCGGGGCTGTCGCCCCGGCCATCCGCGCAACCCACACCGTCGCGTGTCCGGCATCTGCGCCACCTGCGAGCATGCCTGCCCGGCCATCCGCGCCGCCCGCGAGGTGCCGTAGCCATCCACGACGCTCAGGCCGCCGCTGCAGCCATCCGTGCGGCCCGCCACCATCTGCACGCCGAGCACGAGGAGGAAGAAGCTGGAAATCCGATCTGTGAAGACGAGGACGTTTTGAGATGGCCCGCCCTGCATACCGAGGATGAGAAATAGCGGCAGTACTGCAGTAGGAACAAGCAGCAGTAGGTACGCCGCGCCTTGGCCTGCTTGCATCCGCTCCCCGTTGATCGGTTGGGAAGAAGTAGCGTCGACACAGAACAAGCGGGGGCGGGGAGGGCTGGGCCGGCATCCATGTACGTCGCTCGTCGCCTCGATCGTCGTCCTCTTAATTCACATACTATATATGCATGCGTGCTGGTGACAGGCGATCCCAAGGAAAATGTGGCTCGATCCCACCGGAAAGCAGTTGCTGCAGTGGCCCATCCAAGAGGTCGAGAAACTAAGGGGAAAGACCGTCAGTGTAGGCGCCAAGCTAGTCAAGCCCGGCGAGCATTTTGAGATCACAGGCATCGCAACTTACCAGGTTAGTTTTACTCTACCTTCGATCGATCATGTGCTAGGCACTAGCTAGCTAGTGATGGCAAGGGTAACATGCATATGTGCGCGCGGAAGTAGTTGTTCCACCACTGATCTATCTTCCAATGCAATGCACAGACAGATTAATCCTTCACTTCACATATATATTAATTGATGCCACGTAGTACGTGTGACCACTGATTACATTGACTGACAAAGCCAATCTACTAGCTAGTACTTTCTGAAATGTTTTGTTCTTCCGATCCGGAGAGTGAAAAAAAAAAACTGAAAGATGCTACTCCTATGCATCGTCGATCCTTGTGATGGCAGGCTGATGTAGAGGTGACCTTCGAGATCTCGAGCTTGGAGAAGGCAGAGTCCTTCGACCCGGCGTACGACAACGACGCGCAAAAGTTGTGCGGCGTCAAGGGCGCGGACGTTAAGGGTGGAGTGGGTCCCTTCGGCCTGTGGGTGCTGGCCTCTGCCGAGCTGCAGGAGAAGACGGCCGTCTTCTTCAGAGTCTTCACGGACGGATACCGCAAGCCCAAGGTCCATCTCTAACCTACTACTCTAGTCTCTAGTCTCTACTACAATACATCCTCCCTCTTTCTTGCATGGCAACAACCACATTATTGCATATGTGTATACATACATATAGACGCATAGATATGCTTCTTCAGATTAAAATGTTTGCATAAAACTGATTGAATGGAATGCCTTGTTTTTTTCTCATATATACATCATTATATTCTTGTGTGGGCATGCAAGTCATCTCTTAGTCCAGATCTGTACAAGCCGACCTTTGCAGGCTTCGTCGTCGACACTGACATTTCAAGCGGGAAGAAGAGCAACACGATTGCTCTTAGAAGCTTGGTACGTATTGTTTGACAAACAAGCAATTAGATAGATTACGACTGACTTATCGATCATCACTTGGCTGATTATTCTTATATTATTGTTATCTTCTTGCTGTTTGTTTCCTTGTGCGACATGGCATCTACTGATATGATGTGTATATACGTACAGATCGATCGGTCCGTGGTCGAGAGCTTCGGCGCGGGAGGCAGGACTTGCATCCTGTCACGGGTCTACCCGTCCATCGCCATTGGAAAAGACGCTCACCTCTACGTTTTCAACAACGGTGAGGTGGACGTCAAAGTGTCAAGCCTGACTGCCTGGGAGATGAAGACGGCGTCGATGAACTAGGCCAGTATAAAGTGTCGTTGTCGATCGCATAGGCATAGAAGGCCAAAAATGTAGCGGTGCCTTAAATAAAACCGATGCTAATTCGAGGGGATTGTGACTATATTTGTGTTACAAACATTTACTGCTATTTCCTGCGCACAAACGCAACAAGCAAGTGCGGTTATGACAAATCTTACCGTGACCCTTCTCGATCAAGAAGAGAAGAACGCGTGAACGCTCACTATTGTCTGCAATACTAAGTTAGTAGCATACGAGCAATCATTCCAAAAGTAAATAAACGTGCGCGCGATCTACTAATGTCTATGCCATTTGATAAAAAAGAGAGCATGAAACCCCATTTAAAATAAAAGCATATCTCCAAAAGCTACTCAAAATAATTAACTCAATGTTTTTCTTTTGGAAAAAGGAAAAATCATTCGACAAAACTCTTTCTGAACTCCGTAAAGATAAGCACTAGTGCACTACATAGTTTTGCACACTCCGTATCCCCTCCACGAAGTTTTTTCACCTCTCCTGTGCAGTCTTTTGTCTCTTTTATTTAATTTCCTCCTGTGAGTCATATCCAAATGACGGTAGATTAAAACATGTATTATTTGAATTTACTATATGCTAATAGTTAGCTGCTGAAAAATAGACGGCTCATGAGGAGCGATCCGACGATAAAAAAGGCCGAGACACCAAAAAGAACTAATTGGAGACCGAGAGGAACCAAGTGCGTACTAAATTATGAGACCATACGCACTAGGTATGTGTACTAAAATTGGTGAAGTATGCACCTAAAACGTAGTAGGTTTATTCTATTTTCATATTTTTGTTATGTACCTAAGGGTAGAATGGTAAATTTAGGGATGACTGAAATAGTATAGTATGTCACATGTATTTCTCCTATTTCCTACCACGCTAGCCACTCTCTCACTGTTCTTCCTTCTCTCCGAGCTTTCGTGCTGCGGCGGCACCAGATTCCAGGGCAAGGGCGAGCGGCGGCTGCCAGGGCGAGGGCGAGGTAGGGCAAGGGCGAGATCCTGGCCCGGCGGCGTCCGCGCTCCCCATCACGATGGTTGTGGCCATCGCCGCTGCCGGGATGGTGCGGGCGGCGATGGCGCTCGCAGACGCAGCGATCTGAGGCGGTGAAGCTGGCGGCAGCCTAGCCGTCCCCGGCTTCTGCTGTGCGTGCCGCTACCCTTCTTATGCTCCGCGCCCACCTGGCCTGGCGGCGCCGCTAGCCCACTTGCAGCCATGGCGAGGATCGGCCTGAACGACCTGCCTGCATGCAGCGTGCTGCCTGCTCCCGCTGCTTTAGATGAAGCACACTAGCGATGAGTTACATTTTTAGATGAAGCACATGCAGTTAGAAAGGTTTCTAGTTGATGTCTGCTTGTAATTTTCTTTTTCTCTCTCCACCTCTGTTTCTTTCATGAAACGAGCTGCTTTGGCATGATGTTGATCCATGACCAAGTGAGGTGAATTGGATTTTTGCAAAGCCAAATCTATCTTCGGGCACATGTTTGCATAGAGAAGAAACATACCTCTAAAATTAGACTAACATTCAGTCCCATTGAATGAACTAGTTCAAGAATTAATCTATAAGAGTGACTTAAAGAATTGGGGACGCAAACAACACGATAATAATTGATAAGAGTCAGGACCGTACCATTCAGTGAACTGTTAATTCAAGTTTCAGACCTCAATCTAATCTCTAAAACAAATTCATGATCATGTAATTTAAATTACTATAGACCAGAAATTGGACAGGATGCACTCCTATTGATTGAACCGATCCATTCAATCCAACAAGAGATAAATTGGAGACCCAAATTTGATCCACAATTACCAATCCTTCACAGATGGTCCCTCCAATCTTCTGGACTGGACAATCCACCGCTACGGAGACCGGAGACACACAAGGAGCTCACGTACTCAACCACCTAGCTGGTTACCTGGTCGGAGTAGCTGGTTTGTTCTCGGGCGGAGACACATAAAGAGATCGTGTACACTGAACGAGAAGAATGACGACCGCACGGTCGTGTTCTCGGGCGGTTAGCCGGCGACCGTGACTTTACGAGGCACGGCAAGCGCAGGCCAGCGTGCGAGCGCACTGTATGAGGCATAGTTAGCATGGAAGAGGGCCGTCTGGCGGCGGCGTCGCCGTGTGAGGGCAAGTGCAAGGGCGAGGCGACCACGGTTATGGCCGAGGGCAGGGGAGCCTCGCGTTCTTCGGACTTGCCGCGCACGTATTCGGGGGTGTGCGTACGCGAGGGGTGGCAGGGTAGAGGGGAGCCGCAATTACCATACTAACCTTCCACTCATAAAATTAATTAGAACTATTAACTTAATTAGAAACTAAGAGGAACCAAGAAGTACCCCAACCACCATAAAAGATCTCATGAAATTATTAGAGCAACTCCAGAAGATGTGTTATTTTTGTTGTCTAAGTTATATTTAGATTTTTATAGCAAAAAATGAACTCCAACAGATATGCTATTTGGTTTTCTCAAATAGCAAGTAAGCTATTCCTGAAATTTCGCTGGCCAAAAAAAGCAAGCAAGCTTCGCTCGCCATATGCGAGTTTGCTCGCCACATCAGCGCACACGCGCGCATGGGAGATCCTTTCCGTGCACAGGAGATTTCCTCCCCGCGTTGAACATTCCTGTTGCTGTCGCGAGGAGCCGCCCACCGCCCATGGTCTGCTGCCCATGCTGGCAGGAGCCTGCTGGATGCTGCTGTTCTACAGAGTGCAGACTCCGCTCATCTTCAAATAGATGTCCGGCATCCGGGATGGCCATGGTTTGTTACCACTCTCCTCAGTCGCTATAGGGTTGAGAGTTGAGTTGAGTCTCTGAATAAATTATACACAGCTATTTATTACTTAAAGCAATGATTTACGATGATCTTCTATTGACGCAAAGGAGCACAATCGCTGGTAGGACGTTTCTGCTGATGACTCCAAAGGAATAGATCGTGGAAAATTTCAATTGGCAGTGAAATAGGTCTGGGTAGTTGGTGACATGGTAATTTTTTTAATATACAAGAAGAAAAATAGCAAGTTTATTGATGTCGGTATCTAAAATGACGGTGTCTAGACAACCAACTAGTAAATTTCTAAGCGCGTCTGAGATCGGATGGTTGCACAAGGAGAACACGGCGATGTATACTGGTTCAGGCACGAACGCCCTACGTCCAGTGTGTGGCGAGGTCGTGTTACCCAGCGCAGGGGCGCTCGTAGAGGGGAGCTATAAGCGGTTGAGAGAGGGAAAAAGCTTCCCAGGTCTCGTGCGTATGGCGTAGTTGGTTCTGGTGAGGGCTCGCGTGAGCGCGAGTGTGTGGATTAGAATGTCGAGAGAAAGGATCGAGGGTCCGCTCTCCCCATTTACATGTAGGGAGAGAGGGCTTGGTACAGTGTAGAGAGAGAGGTAGAAGACGTGCGCCTGATACGGACTGCTGACTCGGGAGCGTCTCGGGCCTTCGCTCGCCTTCTTTCCCGGAGAAGATTACGCCTGTAGACACGCCGTTGGGGACCTGTTCGTCCTTAGGGAAGGCTGTAGCCACGCACCCCGCAATCAGGGGCGTCCTGTTCCCTGGTTATGGTATGGGCGGAGGTTGGCAGCACAGGGCCAGGCACTCCTGCGTTCCGTCGTACAGTGTTATACACATGGTGATCCCTGTTCGCACGTCCCGTGCGCATGGCGAGGGCATGGCAAGCGTCATTCGGAGGGTAGGCAGCATGGTCGCTGTACCCTATGACCTCTATAGGGGTAGTCATGGCGGGCCACGCCCGGCTGGTTGTACTCGAACAGTGGAGAGGACGAATGACGTTGTGCGCCTTTTACAGATAACGCAACGCCCTTGCCGGACGAGGCGGAGAGCCCCCGAGGGAGGAGGCGTCACGGATGACGTCACCCTCGCTCGGACGAGGCGGAGAGCCCCCGAGGGAGGAGGCGTCACGGATGACATCACCCTCGCTCGGACGGGGCAGAGAGCCCCCAAGGGAGGAGGCGTCACGGATGACGTCACCCTCGCTCGGACGAGGCGGAGGGCCCCCGAGGGATGAGGCGTGATGGGGTGTTTTTGTTTTTGTGAAGCGCGGTGTTAGGGTACCCTATTCTCAGGTACCCGACAGTAGCCCCCGAGCCTGTGGTGAAGTACCGGGACTACACTAGAGGTTTTTGAGAGTGATTATTTCGGTGTTTTGGGTTTTCAATTCCGGTGGGTGCGCATGAGCGCACCCGTCGGGTGTAGCCCCCGAGGCCTTAGGAGGATGACTTTTCCTCCTAAGGGCTTATTCGGTCGAGCCTACAGTGTTTGGCCTTTCGTCCTCCTTGGGGGGTAAGAAGGAGCGAAGTCTGGTCCGTATGCGCAGAGTCAAAGTCTGGCTTGCACGCCATCCCTGCCACGGGGCGCACTGTTGAACTTCGGCTGGTGTGTTTTGACGCGACGAGTCGAAGTCGCGCAGCGCTACCGCCTGACCGCGACGCCTAGTGGACGGATCAGTGCCGTGTAGTCATTCGGAAAGCCTGGCCGCGCCCTTTGTCGGTCCAATACGGATGCGGCGTGTTTTTCTCGCCAGGGAGCGACGTTGGGTGCTGCTCTCTGTTGGTCAAAACTTCGAACGGCGAGCCCTGAACCTCCAGAATATTTGACCATTTAAGGCCTTGTTGCGCCCTTGCAAAAATAGGCAGAGGCACACAGTGCCGGATAGTCGAGGGGAGCATTGTAGCATCACAGGCAGATTGTTGTGCGTGTGCCCACGTGGGCTATAAATATGGGTAGCCATCTGCGAGGAGGCTCAACACCCCCACAACATGGCTTGCCCCTTCTTCCTCCGAGACTCGGTTGGTGGTGCCCTTGAGACGCCCTGGCAAGCGGCTTCTTGAGAGTGACCCGGGATTAGGGGAATTTCTGCATGAGGGGTGTCGGTGTCCCGCCTTGCCCAGTGGCAGAGATTAGGGGAAGTTCTGCGAGACGCGCAGTTCTTCCCGCTATCCTGGCCACTGGAAGGGCGAGAAGACGACGACCCCCTCGACGGGGTGGCGTCTGACTGCCGGGAGACGCCAAGAGCGTCGTCCGGGCTGCCACCCTCTGCTACTGCTCCTAGGGCCGAGAGGCGTAGGGACCATCCTTTCGCCGGATAGGTCCTGTCCTCTGCGTCCGAGGAGCGGTGGCATTCTACCCTTCCCCATCGGGCAGTCAGGGATGTGTCCACTGGGATAGCCATGGCAGTATGCCTACGTGGCCCTAGGAGTTGGCCCATCCTAGACTATTGGTTGATGGCGATGTCGCCGTCGGCGAGACGGGTGGACTCAGAGCTGCCAGCGCATGGCGGGCTCGGAGCCACCCTCCGGCGGTGACCTTGATCATGGAGCAGCTGTGTTCGCATAGCTGTAAAGCGCCCAACCAGATCTGGGGGAGGGAGCAGCGTCGTCGCGGCCCACGCCCTTCTAAAGACGAGGCAGCCGCTGTTCTCCCACAGCTGCAACGTGCCTAGTCAGAGTGGTCACTGGGTCGTGATGTCGCCGTTCGACGCGATCTTGAAGGCTAGGCAGACGTTCCCCGGGCCCACGGCTGGGTTGCCTGACCTAGATATGAAGAACGTCAGACGGCGGTGCCCTTAGCGCGGGCATCCGTGTAGTATTTCTAGCTTTCGACCTCTTGGCCGGGGATTTCCTTTCAGTCCAGCTTGTAATCTCTTGTGTTTGGTGTCTGTTATGTCGGGCTTAACCCCTGAGGCTCCTTTGAAGAGCGTATGTAACCCCTGCAACGATTAGCGTAAGAAAATGAAATGGGTTTATGCATTTACCTATATCCCTGCTCGTCGAGAGGGTGTTTTTACGTGCACTTTTTCCCTATCCGGTTGCGAGAACCGGGGTGAAGTGCAATGGCAGCCCCCAAGTCTTTACTCAGTGTAAAGAATCGTCTCGGGTCCGTATCGTCTTTTTATGCATTCCTCGCGCATCTCTTCGCGAGAAGGGGGAAGGTGAGCCGAACCATGCTATCCTCGGGGTGGACGAACCATGGATGCTCGTCGAGCTGGTAACGGGCATATCTGAGTGGGGTGTTGGTTCCCATTCGATAGGGTTCTGATTAGTGGCCCATGTCTGCTCACCCCAAATCGGTTTCATCTAGTACTCGGGTCCGTTCGACGGGTCCCGGGGGCTTGGTGCCTTCCTCCGGGGGAATACCATGAACCAATCTCGAAAATGGACTCAAATGCGAAATATGAAATGACCTCGGCATCCGGTTGCCAGGCTGATGACTGCTAGCGTGTCCATTTCTTATTCGCCCGTCGCTCTGCTGTCCTGAGTTGGCTGTTTCGAACCCCGCTGGGTCGGCCTCCGAACCTCTGGACCGTAATGGGCCGTCAGGGCGTCTATAGCCCCTATCCCTTTGCCTTACCTAGGCCCATGGGCTGTTTTCGTCGGCTATGGCTCGTGTGCGTTCCTCCGACCTTCGCGTATGTCAACCGAGCTCGGGCGAGGCGGAGGTTCGCCCGAGGTGGGCCCGTGCTCCCGGGGTACGCGCCTCGGTCATGCGTGTTTGGGATGCGCACGGTGTGGTGGACTCAAGATAGATCCTATAATCATGATAGATACGGGGTGCGCTAGTCGGAATGAAGGAAAAGGGTGAGTGGTGTCAGTTACCTGCCATCGTGTGCGTGGCTTCCGATATTGCCATGGATAGGGGACGGGACGCGACCGAGTGGCTGCATTTAATGCGACTGGGGTCGTGGCGTCATGGCGCGAGGATGCGAGAGGGCTCTGCTTCATCTTCTCCATCCTTATAAATATCCTCGCGTCGTGCCATTCCTCGTGTGCTTTTCCTGTTCGCCTCCCTCGCTTCCCAGCTCGCCCGCGTAGCCCCCTTTCAGATCTAGGGTTTTCGCCGCTGCTTCCGCCGTGTTTCCCTTCTATCGCCGCAAGTCGTACCTCAGGTGCGTCCTCCATGTCTCGGGAGCTCCCGCAGAAGTGTTGGGCTCGATGCTTGCTCACCCACTCGTGGGTGCTCGAGTTGGTGAACGCGGGGCTGTTGTGCCCCGAGCTTTCGAGGAAGGGCGACGTCGAGTGGATCGTTCCCACGAACGTTGACGTGCCGGACCCACCACCGGGGTACGTGGTCTCCTTCCTCCCGTTCCACGAGCACAGGTTTGGCACTCCCCCGCATCGCTTCTTCCGCGAGATCCTTCACCACTACGGGGTTGAGCTTCACAATCTCAATCCTCCATCTTGCGGCATTCGCGGCCATGTCAGAGGGGATGTTGGGGACGGAGCTAGATTTTGCCTTGTGGAAGTATCCGGCGGCGTGAGGTCGGTGGTTTCGTGTGGGGGGTGCGCGCTCAGCATTCGCTCCTCCCGCGCGGAATATTACATGTCGGTGCGGATGGTGTCGTCAAACCAGTGATGGCACTCACAGTGGTTCTACATCCGGAACCACCCCGAGGCGCCACTGCCGGCCTACACGGGTCGCCACTTCCCCGACGAGCTCCCGAGCTGGTACCATGGGCTGGAGCACCAGGAGCGCTCGGGGATAGGGCCCTATCTGCGGAGTTTGATGCGGCTCCGGGACCATGGCCTGCACCTTTCGGGGGTCGTGGCGCAGTTCCTCTAGCGTCGGGTGCTCCCGCTACTGGAGCGAGAGCGTTATCTGCACGAGATGGTGCCTGGGGCGTCGCGCGTGGGATCCGCCATGGTAGAGGCGGAGTTGAGCCTCGAGGATGCAGTCACCGCCACCCGGAGGCTGCTCGGGAACACCCTGGTTGTGGATGACGTCTACCGCTGCCCCCCGATGCGCCCGAACCTTGGCTTCGTCGAACTGGTGAGTGCAGTCGACGTTGCGTTGGTATGCCTTTGTGTCGCCTCCCCCCGGGGATTTTGGCTCATGCGTTGTTTGTTCCTCTCCCACAGGGGCCCCGATCGATGGCCCGCCACGTTGCCGCTCCCCTTCCCGTTCTTCCAGAGCAGCGGGCGGTGAATCGGCAGCGGAACGCGCAACAGCAGGCGGCGGTCACCGACAGGAGGAAGAAGAGAGCTGAGAAGGCACTCAAGCACACGCAACGGCCCAAACAGCGCCGTGAGGGCTTACCAGAGGTGGAGTCCTCCACCGAGTCCAACGATGTGGAGGAGGGCTGAGATGACGACGACGACGATGACGACGATGATGATGACAACGAGGATGGACGTCCTTTGTCCACGGTAGTTCCCGCGCTTCAGACGGCAGGAACTCTGCACCGCCCCGCAGGGGTCGCGTCGACGGTGGAGGTACTGCCCGCGCGGACGTTGGGCGCGCACCTAGCCCCGGGGGTTCTGGGGGCGGTGTTACGGGTGATGTCCCGATCACCCCCGTCCCGTCCCATCTGGGGGGAGCGGGGGTGGCGGATGGAGTGGTGGCCCGACGGCTGGCAGACGTGGCGAGGGGTAGCTGTAGTGGAAGCGTAACCGCATCTTCTCCCCACGGTAAGCTTGCGTTCTTCGATGCATTTCCTCGTTCTCTGGGTCAGGAGGGTTCTCCCACGTCCTTACTGTGCGTCGTGGTCTTCAGCTTTGCCAGGGGCACCTCGCACACAGGGTGGAAGAGGCTGCGCCGGGGAGCGCCGTCCACCAGCCCGGAACAGGGCGACGCACCCCTGCCTCCCGGTACGGCAGACACCGTAGCGACCGTGGCGGTCGTGGGAGAACCGGCCCCGTCCGGGGTCGTTACGAGAGACATCGCGGGCGCGAGTGCCGCGGCGTGCCCGTCTGTAGAAGAACCCGCTATGGCGCCCCTGATTTTCACCGCTGCAGAGCCCGCGCCTGTCCCGTCGTCCTCTCCCAGGAGGTGATAGTTGTTGATGACTCTAGGGAGGACGGTGGCTAGGGCGAAGCCATGGCCGTGGACGCCCCGATGGGTCAATCGGCAGTGCGAGGCTGATGGTGGCGGTGTCACGGACGTGGGTACGGCTGTGGGCCTCCCGGCCATGGCGTCTGAGACCGAGGCGGGTGGCAACCGTGGCGAGCGAGGAGGGCCTCGTGGGTAGCCCTCTTCCCCGAACGTGTTGGCACGGGACGTCATGGGTCCCGGTCATTCACTGAGGAGGAGCTGGCGGCCGCTCGCGCGGCAAGTCTGTTCTTTCCCAGTCTAGCACGACCTCGCCGGGCGAGGTGGCTGATGCTGGGGGGAGATGCTGCCCCTGGGGCCCTGCGCCGTCTCTGTCCCGGTCGGCGTTCCTTCGGGGATGGGAAGCGGATTACCTAGCTCGACCAGAAGAACCTGGGGACGCCAGTGTTCGTGCTGGACGACCGACGCGACAACAACCACTGGAGTTGCGGGAGGCCTCTCGTGGGGAGGACGAGCACCTCGTCGTGCGCGGGGTGGAGCTGATCTAGAGGGCAGTCGCAGCACTCGCCGATGACCTCTCCCATCATGGCAACGTGAGGGGTCGTTCGAGTGTATGTTTTTGCCTGCCCTTTGTTGTTGATTCTCTGATATCTCCATTCGTGCAGATTTTGATGGCGACGAGCGTCAACAAGTCCGAGTTCCTCCGCCGCGAAGCCGGCCGATGGGCCCCTGGATCAGGGATGTCTGCCAGGGAGGCTGCCATGGCCGAGGAGCTCGCCGTTGCTCGCATTCGTGTGATGGAACTGGAGGAGCGGCTGGGTGCCTCGGAGCTGAGGGCGGACGGTGCCCAGGCGTGGGCGCGCCTGAGTGCTGCCGACGTCGAGCGGATCGGCCGGAGAGCAGGACGAAGCGTGTGCCGATGCTGAGAGTGCCCGCAAGACGCTGGAGGCCGAGCGCACGGCGCGCCAAGCTGAGGTCAAGAGCCTGACCGCCGAACATGACGTTGAGGCTCAAGAGCGGCACAGGGACGCCTTGGCGCTGGTGTCCATGGAAGAGGAGCACAACATAATGCGATTCCAGTGCGACAACAACCGCTGTGAGCGCGACGAGGCTGTGGCCAATTTCGAGGACCTATCGCGCAGGGCGCGTGACCACAACGCCGACGCTGACCGGAGGATTCTAGTGTTCTCTACTCAAGTCGGCGAGCTGACTGCGGTCACGTCACAGCTCCGGGCGACGATCAACGGCCTCGTGAAGGAGAACGAAGGTACGTTGTCCCTTCTTTGTTCGTCTGTTTTCACGTGCGTGTGATCGAGTTAAGGGTGGTGACCCCTTTTTGTTGCTCTAGAGCTGCAGTCTGTGGCACAGGAGTCCCAAGCGACGCTGCGCGAGGCCATGGAGGGCGTATGCGTTGTCTTCGGGGTGCCGGATGCAGGGACTGGGCCTGCTACGGCTAGGAACCGCGTTGGCCTGCTCCAGGAGCGGAGCCAAGCGATGGTCCGGGAGGCCCTGCACGTTGGCGTCCACCGTACGATGGCAATTGCTGCCTGCCTCTATGACATTGTGGACCCAACCCTGGTCAGCGACGGCTACCCCCAGGACACCCCAGAGGAGCTGCTAGACCAAGTTGAGGCGGATGTGGAAGGGCCGGCGACGGCGTTGGCCAATCGGCTGGAGGCCGAGGTCTTTCCACCGCCGGAGGAGTGACCCTACGTGGTCAGTGGTTAGGGCCTATGGCCCTTGTAATAAAAACTATTTAGCTATCGTTTGCAACCATGCGCCCTGGAGGGCTTTGGACAAGTTGGATTGCTCCTTCTGAGCTTGTTTTTAAGTTGCTTGCTTTTTTGCCTCCATGTTTTTGCCATTTAACTTACTTGCCCGACCTTTCCCGAAGGGGGTTTTTCCTATTCGGGTGGGCAGTCTGGTGGAGGTACTTGGCTCCGGGGAGCCGGAGTACCTCGCGGCCCGTTGCCGCGGCCCGGTGAGGTTTTTTCCCTTGTCCGAGGGAGACGGGGCTTTCGTTTAGAGGGCAAGGACGTGGGTTTTTAGTTTATCCGCCCGAGCGCGGGTGATGTCGTGAGGACGTCGGCCCTGTTCGGGATGGATTTTTGCGCAAAAAGTTTTTTTTGGAAGGAAAAGTTAGGGGGTTCCCCCCTTTCCAGCCCCGAGCAAGGTGTGCTCTGGCCCGAGCCGGGAGTGCACCTCGCTAAGCGATTGGTCTGAGAGTTCCCGCATTTCATTCCTCAATCCTTTTGACAGGAATTTATATGCATATATACAATATTGAGGTAAACTACTAATGGTAGAAATGACGTAGCTGTTGGTGCTCTGGGGGTCTGAGCTCTTCGCCCTCTAGGGGTGTCCACGGCTTCGATCACCGCCACCAGCTCCTCGCTGCGCACCTCGGCCATGGCATTCTCGCAGCAGTCCACGTCGCAATGGTATGCCACCTTGAGCTCGGAGCTAACTATGATGACGCCGCATGGCCCGGGCATCTTGAGCTTGAGGTAGGTGTAGTTGGGGATGACCATGAACTTTGCGTAGCATGGCCTCCCCAGCACCGCATGGTACGTTCCTTGGTAGGACACAACCTCGAAGGTGAGGAGCTCGCTCCGGAAGTAGTCCGGTTCCCCGAACGTGATGGGCAGGTCGATTTGCCCCAGGGGTACCATCTGTCTTCCGGGGACGATGCACTGTAAGGGAGCCCCCGACGAACAGAGCTTGTCCCTGCACATCCCCAGGGGCTCGAAGGTGTTGTAGTACATGACGTTGAGGCTGCTGCCCCGTCCATCAGCACCTTGGTGAAGCGGACATTCCCGATGATTGGATCCACGACCAGCGGATAGCGACCTAGTTGGGGAATGTGGCTAGGGTGGTCGCCGTGACCGAACGTGATGTCGGACTCTGACTAGTCGAGGTAGACTGGGGTCGTCGGAGCCGTTGCGAACACCTCGCGTCGTTCGCGCTTTTGCTGGCGCTTGCAGCTGTAAGCGTCCGAGCCCCGAAGATCATGAGGAATTTGTTTTTGTGGGGGTAGGAGAATTCGCGACCCCCATCCCCGTCTTGGTCCTCCGGTTGCTTCACCTTGTCGTCCTTCTTGGGGACGGCCGAGTAATACCTGGCCAGCATGTCGCACTCCTGAAGTGTGTGCTTGACCGACCGTTGTGGTACAGACAGGGTTTGGTGAGCATCTCGTCGAAGAGTCCCCCCTTCTTTCCGCCCTGAGGGCGACTAGGTTGTTGCCGCCGCCATGCTGCGGCTTACCCTTCTTCTTATTCTTGTTTTGGGCATGGTTGGAGGTGCCCTCGATGGCGTCCTCTGTGCCCTTGCACTACAAGAGATGACACCTTCTATGACAATTAGAAGTTTATCTTTTGTCACAGAAGGTCAGTCATAAAAAGCCTTCCGTGACAATTTTAGTGACAATTTCTGATCTGTGACCATTTTTGTGACAATTACAATTGTCACATACTCACAAATTATTACAAAGATAGCTTGTAGTTGTCACAGAAGGCCTTTTATGACTAGCCTTCTGTGCAAGAGATAAACTTTTAATTGTCATAGAAGGCGTCATCTCTTGTAGTGTTGCCCTTTCCCTTGTCGGGGTGGAAGATGGCGCCAACCGCCTCCTCACCCGACGCGAAGCTTGTAGCAATGTCTAGGAGCCGCTCCGTGGTGCGAGGGTTCCTGCGGCCCAGCTTGTGGACCAGGTCCTTGCAAGTGGTGCCGGCGAGGAAAGCCCCGACCACGTTCGCGTCGGCCACAGTGGGGAACTTCGTGCACTGTTGGGAGAAGCGACGGATGTAGTCCCGGAGGGACTCGTCCGCCTTCTGCCTATAGCTCCGGAGGTCCCAGGGGTTCCCCGGGCGCGTGTAGGTGCCCTGGAAGTTCCCAATGAACGCGCGTCGCAAGGAGCTCCACCCGTCGATGGTGTCGGGGGGTAAGTGCTTGAGCCATGTGCGTGTCGAGTCCGAGAGGTGAAGAGGCATGTTGCGGATGATCAAATCATTGTTGTCCACGCCGCCTTCCTTGCAGGCAAGGCGGTAATCGTCGAGCCAGAGCCCGGGGTTCGTTTCCCCGGAGTACCGAACGGTGTTGGTGGGTTGTCGGAAGCGTTACGGAAATGACGCGAGGCGGATGCTACGGATGTATGCCAGGGGGCCCACCGACTCGAGGGAGGGAGACCGATCCTCCTCGCTGTCATACCGGCCGCCCTGACGAACGTGGTAGCCTCTACTTGTGCCATCCTGCTTGGCGTGCTTATGCGCGTCAAGTGTGTCGCATGCGTCGCGCTTTTCGCCTACGCGGGCGTGGACCGTCGGGCGTTGGTGTGCGTCTCGCGTGGGAGCCTGATGAACCGAGCCCTCTCAGTCGTTGGGCGCCGGGTCGGCTTGCTGGATGTAGTTGAGCCCGCGCCTTCGCAATGCAGAACTTTCGGCCTGTTGGACCGCGACGCGCTCCAAAAGGGATTTCAGCTCGTCATGGGCGAGCTTTCCCTCGGGAGTGTTGGGAACCGGGAGGCTGCGCTGCAAAATCACTACTGTAGCGATGTTCTGGCTTGCTCGCGCGAACTGCGGCATCCCGTGTTCGTCGTTGATGATGCGTTGGTGCACTACTCAGGACTCCCTCCGAGCGCGGGGCTCTTCGGGCGCCCGGGCGGCTTCGCGCTTGAACGTTACGCGTCGTTGCCCCTCCTGGAGCTTCAGCTCCATGTCGCGAAGTTCCTGCTGCTGGCGCTGCCGGGCGTCCGAGGGCTGTGGGTCGCCTCGTGGCGCAGGCGCGGCCGGCGCTGTCCTGCCCACGGGCGTGCGAGCTCCGTCTTCCCCCTCTTCCTCGTCCTCGATGACGATGGTGGCGTCAGCTGCTGCTCCATGCTGCGGCGAGTCGCACATGAAGCATTCATGTCCGTAGCTGATGCTACCGTCGCTCGAGCTAGACCCGAGCAGGTAATCGCTGGCGTGTAAGAAACCATAAAAGGCCTCCTTGTCCCCCAAACCTTCGAAGTCTAGTGGTTCCCAGGGATTGATGCTCCCGCAGTTGGAGCCGGTGTCTGAGGTGGCCTCCGAGCTTGTGAGCAGGTCGGAGACAGACCGAAGGTGATGGGACGGGAGCCCGATGCATGTTCCCTCTGCGGGGTCAGCACGGAGACCCATGGCCACCGCCTCTGAGTTGCATGTTGCGGCGTTCGGCTTGCCGTACGGTAGCGCGTCCGGGACTTGCGCCTAGGTGAGCTCGGGGGAGAGCGGCTGTCCTCCCGCGAGCTGCGTTGCCACGTTGACGAACGCGAAGTAGTGGTTGCGGAGGGACCCTTGAGTCAGCTGAGAGCTCGTCAGGGTGTCGAGCCGGTGCTCGAATCCGGAGTAGTCGGCTCTCGGGACGGTCGTCCCTTGAGCGGGTTGTATCCCAGGGGGAGACAGGCTAACGTGGGCCACGGACGCCGCGATGGCGTCCACGGCTACCTTAGAGGGTGTCGTGGGGCGATGGAGGACTAGGTTGGCCCCCTACCCGAAGCACTGGAAGTCTAGGCTGCCAAAACGGACGATGGAGCCTGGCGTGAAGTCGACATGACAAGATGCCATCCGAAACTCGAAAAATGCAGGTGATGTGCAAAGTTCCCCTACCTGGCGCGTCAACTGTCGGTGTCTAAAATGGCGGTGTTTAGACAACAACCTAGTAAATTTCTAAGCGCGTCTAAGATCGGATGGTTGAGCGAGGAGAACACGGCGGTGTATACTGGTTCAGGCATGAATGCTCTATGTCCAGTATGTGGCGAGGTCGTGTTACCCAGCGTAGGAGCGCTTGTAGAGGGGAGCTACAAGCGGTTGAGAGAGGGAAAAATATTCCCAGGTGCGTATGGCGTAGTTGGTTCTGGTGAGGGCTCGCGTGAGCGCGAGTGTGTGGATTAGAATGTCGAGAGAGAGGATCGAGGGTCCGCTCTCCCCCTTTATATGTCGGGAGAGAGGGCTGGGTACAGTGTAGAGAGAGAGAGGTAGAAGACGTGCGCCTGGTATGGACTGCTGACTCGGGAGCGTCTCGGGCATTCGCTCGCCTTCCTTCCCGGGGAAGATTACGCTTGTAGACACGCCGCTGGGGACCTGTTCATCTTTAGGGAGGGTTGTAGACACGCACCCGCAATCAGGGGCGTCCTGTTCCCTGGTTAGGGTATGGGCGGAGGTTGGCAGCACAGGGCGAGGCACTCCTGCGTTCCGTTGTAGTGTGTTATACACATGGTGATTCCTGTTCGCACATCCCGCGCGCATGACGAGGGCATGGCAAGTGTCATTCGGAGGGTAGGTAGCATGGTCGTTGTACCCTATGACCTCTACAGGGGTTGTCATGGCGGGCCACGCCCGGCTGGTCGTACTCGAACAGTGGGGAGGACGAATGACGTTGTGCGCCTTTGACTGATAACGCAACACCCTTGGTCAGACGAGGCGGAGAGCCCTCGAGGGAGGAGGCGCCACGGATGACGTCACCCTCGCTCGGACGAGGCAGAGAGCCTCCGAAGGAGGACGCGTCACGGATGACGTCACCCTCGCTCGTACGAGGCAGAGGGCCCCAAGGGAGGAGGCGTGATGGGGTGTTTTTGTTTTTTGAAGCGCGGTGTTAGGGTACCCTATTCTCAGGTACCCGACAATTGAAAAACTCTTTTTTCAGGACTTCTATATTTTACAAAAGAGCTAAACTATATAATTTAGGTATTTATTTTACCACATCTGTTGGAGATGCTCTTATCTAGCTAATTATTAGCTACCTGTCATCAGTTGGACGATGTTTGAATGCAGAGCCAATAAAAAAAATACTACTAGCCAATATCAGCCGGCTTATCAGCCGTGTTCGCCAGTCAATTATCAGCTGGACGTCCTGTTCGCTTGTCTTATCGGCCACCGAAACAATGTTTTTACCACAAACAGCATCAGCCGGCTTATCAGCCACTAAAACAGTCAAACAAACTGTTCTGAGTACTGAACATCTGAATGGTAACCATCGATGCATCTGCATCACAGACATAATGGATCTTTGCAATTTGCAACAAGGACAATATAGACAACAGGGAGGTGGCGAACCCCCGGTGCCTCTCAATCAGGTCCGTGTACCCTTATCTCGCCACGCCGGGAAACATGCGGTGCCTGACGGGCCTGACGAAGTGGGAGATGAAGCACTCCGGCGCCACCAAATGCGGGATGGGTAGATACTCCATGGATAGTGGGTAGAGACGAAGATGGCGTGTACGGAGGGGATCGTGTATTCGTGTCCACCAGCCACAAGAGTTCATTTCGGTTCTGTTCTGGTTGGAACACATTTGGATTTAGCACATTTGAAAAGCATTGGAAAGAAGATACTTATTATTGCAATTCCCTAGTAATGGACGTTGTTGTGCTTACTACTTAACTCACTACTACAAAAAAACGATTTGTAGCAACCCCTCTAATTTTTTAAAGGACGGTTCTATATAGGGCCTTCTCTACAAATGGTTCTCAAACAAATCGGCACTACAAATGGATTTATAGGGCTGCAGGTGTTATCAGCCACCCCTACAAATGACTCTATTTGTAGACCCTACAAATGACTCTATTTGTAGGAGCGGCTCAATATCCAACTGCCCCTAAAAATCCGATTTGTAAGGGAGCTATATTGAACCGCCCCTACAAATAGACGTCGAATATTAAATTTTAAGTATTTTAAATTTTGAATTTTCTAAATGACCTCGCATGAAAAAAATGACCAAAATAAAAGTTGTATATCTTGGAAAATTATATAACTTTGCTATTTATAACTTTTTAATTTAAAATCATTTGTTACTTCAAAATTATGTTAGAAAATTAATTTTCAAATTGCTAGAGAACTTGATTTCTCTTTTTAATCTGTGGCTAAAACTTATAACTAGTCTTTCTCCCTCATACTAATTTTAAATTACTTGTTTTTTTCTAAAATTTTCTAAAATCATGCTCTATCAATGTATGTTGTTACATTTATTATTTTTGTTATATTTTCTTGTGAAGTTTTCAAAATTTGAATTTTAAAAAATAACAACTTGAAACAATATTTTGAAATATCAAATGATTTTAGCGGGAGAAGTCATCAACAACAAAGTTGTAGAACTCATCAAGATCTACATCTTTTATTTTAGTCATTTTGTCATCCGACAAAATCGTAATATACATTATTCACAAATAACATATGTCTCTTATAGTTTCATGAACTATGTGAGAGATTTATGAATTTGTGAACAATGTATACTGTCATTTTGTCAAATGGAGAAATAAACAAAATAAAAGTTATAAATCTTGTTGAGTGCTACAAGATTGTTGTTGATGAATTGTTTAGCTAAAATCATTTGATGTTTCAAAATGTTATTTTAAGTTGTAATTTTTTGAATTTCAAAATTTGAATTGTTCAAACCAAGTCATATGAAAATATGACAAAAAAAAATTTTGTAGATTTTGATTAGTATTAGAGCTTTGAAGTCAACAACATTTTCATTTGAAATCATTTTGTCTTGGTAAACTACATTTGAATTTCGTAAATTTAAAATTTGAATTTTTCAAACATTCTCGGATAGAGAAACAACAAAAACAAAAGTTGTAATTTTGAAAAGTTATACCAGTTTGTAGTTGACAATTTTTTAATTTAAATTTATTTAGGGTCTCAAATTTAATTTAAATCTGGTTTAGGATAAGACGAGGGGACCCAAAAATCTATTATAGACACAAGAAAGTGTGAGGTGCAATGGTAGAGGAGGTGGCGCGCGAAGGAGAGGTCACAGGATTGATTCCCAGCTGGCGCACTACACAAGCAATTTTTTAAGCGACGAAAAATCCCAGCTGGCGCACTACACAAGCAATTTTTAAGCGACGAAAAATACCGTGTCTGGATACTTGGACACGGTGGGTGGTCGGCTGACTAGTGGGAAGCCTCTCCAGATTATTGCTATTTTTAATTATTTTTTTTTATTTCTGAAACTGATTTATAGGGACGGTTCTATGTCTAACCGTCTTCCAAATCATCAACCGTTCCTACAAATCAATTTGTAGGGGCGACTGCTAAACTGACTGTATAATTCATTGATTTTTAGAGACCCTAGTATAGGGCGGCTGGCCAAACCGCCCCTAGTAATGGATTGCAGCCGCCCTAAAAATGTTGTGCGCAGTAGTGTTGGGGATATTACCTCGGCATATCCCTAGGGACCTTATGGGCCTACCGACCAGAAGACGGCCCAGCCCGCGAGGCCTTGCGGCACGCGACCAGCCCGTCGTGCTCGCCAAGCACTCCGAAGAAGCCTTACTCGCCAAGGAAGATCTTAGTAGATAGACTCGGATCCCTTTCCTTAAGAGACCGATCGTAATCTGTTAGGATATGAAAACTGTAACCCTGCTCCCCGGCTATATAAGGCGAGCATGGACCCCCTCCAAAACTCTCTCTCAGATCTCATCTACACCTCGTGTAACCTAATACTAACATCAATCCAGCCACCAGAACACATGACGTAGGGTATTACGGTGATTTGCCGGCCTGAACCTATATAAATCGCTGTGTCTACGCTCTCTGTGTTACGCTTGATCGTCGTCGCCACACCTCCGCCTACAATCTACTACCATAGGGTACCCCCTAGGTAGACTGCGATGCATATTTCGTCGACAGTTGGCGCGCCAGGTAGGGGGTGTGTGCATCGATTACATGGCTCATCAAGCGGTTACCTTTTCCGGATCCATGGTCATCCCCATGGGCGGCGCCACCCTCCAGATTGGATCTATGGTCTGGAAAATCCATGGCACCATCTCCGTCTCCGAAACCGCAGAACCCGTGCAACTCCCCACGCCAAACTCTCCTTCAATCGAAGATCCGACCACACCGGTGTCATGGAATGCCTCGACCTTGTGCAGACGGCACAACGCAGACTCTCCAGCCACCACGGCCACCGACCATGCCATCACCGAACCTTGACGAAGACGACGGCTGTGACAACCAGGGGCACCCGCCCCTCCTCCGACGATGCCTCATGGACTCAGCAATCAGGCGGCAGTCTTCCAGCGCCAAATGTACCGATCGGTCTCCGACCAGATCCCGACGGCCCCCATCGTAAACATCGTCGTCATCTCCGCAATCCCCAGCGACTCCGAACGGGCAGTGTCGCTCGATGGCACTATCTCTTCGGGCTCGGCCACCAGTGCGAGGACCGAAATTGCCGACTCCTCTGGATCAACCAGCAGTTTGCTGGAGTTCCCTCCGGGCTTCGGAGGATTAATTTTTCAAGTCTCCGCCGACAGCGTCACCCCCGACAATGAGACGGATGTCGAACGCGTCGCGAAAGAACAGCACAACGTCGAGCGCGCGCAGAGGCGCGACGAGGAGCGCCACGAGCAGGAGCGACTCGCACGAGAACAGCGTGAGCAGGAGCGGAGGAATTGTGACCGCCCACCACGCCGCAACCTCCAACAAGAGTTCGACAAGGTGGGTAACGTTCCGGTGTACCCGACCCCTAGCGCCAATCTAGGGGTAGCCGCCTACGAGCTTTCCAAGCTCCCCTCTACGCCCGAGATCGAGAAGATAGAAGCCCACATCATGGCGGCTGTGGTCCAGGTCAACAAAGCGGGTCCTCCGCCCAGTCCCACAGCAGAAACCACCCCTGAAGCCCGCCGAGGGAACCCAGTCGAGGATCCCCACCCCACAACGATGAAGAGCTCGACGGGCTCCGGCGCGATCAAGCACCTGCACCACCGCGCCGAAGCCCTCCGAGGGAGCAGAGGTGAGGATCCCCACCTCACCACGACGGCGAGCACGAAAGACCCCGGCACAATCCAACACCGGCACCGGCGCGCCGAAGCCCTCCAAGGGAGCATCAACGCATATCCCTACGGTATGATGATGACAATCCCCGACGTGGCTGCACACCGCCACCAGCACCCCGGGCCATTGGAGGCCTGCGCCCCTTCTCCGCCCATCTGCGCGCCACCTAGTGGCCCTAGAATTTCAGAGTTACGTCGGTGGAGAAGTATGACGGTAAGGAAAACCCAGAGCAATGGGCGTCCACCTATGAGATCGCCGTCTATGCCGCCGGAGGAAATCAAGACGTGATGGCTAACTACCTTCCGGGGATGTTGTCAACCTCCACCAATAGTTGGCTCCAAAAGATCCCAGAAGGCACCATCGACACCTGGGAGCAACTCAAGGAAATCTTCATCAAGATGTACAAGGCTATGTGTGTCCAGCCAGGGATGCGTTATGACCTGGAGAACGTCCGACAGAGGAGCAACGAGAGCCTCCGCGAGTACATCAGGCGCTTCTCCGACAAACGGTTGAGCACCACAGAGATCTCCGACCCAGAGACCATCGCCATCTTCTCCAACGGCCTGCAGACGGACGACCTTCGAAACAAGTTGGCCGATCGCGAATCCTTACGCCGACCAAGACGACGCCACCCGCAGCTAGGAGAACCACAGAAGAGCTCATGACCCAGAGAGCATAACAACCATAGAAGAGCTCATGACGATCGCGAATCCTTACGCCGACCAAGATGACGCCACCCGCAGCTGGGAGAACAGGCGATGGCACTCTCGTTCCCAAGAACGCGCAAGGGACAGGGACCGCCGACCAGATTACCGCTGCGAAGGAAGGGCCGACGACCGCAGGGATTATCGATCAGGCAACTCCGAGCGCTACCCGCAGAAGTATGATTACAGGCGTGACAACCGCTACGTCGCCAACACGAATGCCCGCCCAAGGAGGAACTACGACGCCGGCTACGAGAAGATCCTGGACGGCCCGTGCCCCATTCACAAAAACTCCAAATATTCCATGCGTGATTGTGAGCAATTTGAGTCAGCAGTACGGGGAAGAAGCGACAAGAGAGCAAAGAAAGATGACTCCGACAAGGGCAAATACCAATAGCCACCAGCGCCGGAGTTCCGACCACCTTCAATGACGTACTCCATTTTCGGGGGCAGCGTGGTTGTTGAAGGAGAGAGGAGACGTTGTCAAGTTCGCAAGGATATCTACTCAGTCGTAGCAACAGGAGATGATTCAGCCAACGCTCGCTACCTCGACTGGTCAGAACAACCCATTAGCTTCTCCGGAAAAGACGAGTGGACGGATTATAGATACCCCGGCCGCTTCCCACTCATCATTGATCCAACCATTGCTACGTACCGCTTCAGGAAGGTGCTGGTCGACGGCGGCAGCGCGCTCAATATCATCTTCGCCAACGCATTCTGCCAACTCGACTACTCGAAGGACCTCCTACCGGCGAACTTCCCTTTTTGGGGAATCATCCCAGACAAGGCATCCACACCAATAGGACAGATTACACTCCTTGTACAGTTTGGTGACCAGAACCACTTCAGGGTCGAGAACATCAACTTCATCATCGCCGACTTTAAAATAGCCTACCACACGATCCTTGGCCGCCCGGCGCTTGCCAAGCTCATGGCAGACCCGCATTACACGTACATGGTGCTGAAGATCCCGATGCAACAAGGCATCCTTAGCCTCCGCATCGACCTGAAAGTCGCATATGAATGCGAGCAACAGACAATCAACGCCGTCGAGAAACCCCGTACCCAGGACAAGTACAGCTCCAGCACCAAACGGCAAGCCTACCGCCAAGAGATCAAAGGAAACAAAAGCGGCAACGACCGACGTCGACCTCTCCCGCAACTACGCGTAAAGACCTTTGGCCCCAGCAGCGTGAAAAGTTTAAAAGCTTAGAGTGTCTCAATAAAGTTTGTACTATCTACCCCTCAATAAATAAATAAATAAAGTGCTACGTTTTTTCATACTCCATGTACACAATTCAACTTCTACAAAACGCTCATGGTGTTCGGCGACCACCTTAAAAGGCTCACGGCATTCGGCGACCTCTCCAAAACGTATTACGGTGTTGTCTCCAAACCGCCTGGCCATAACCGGAAGCCTTCGAATCTGACCTATCGATTTCATAGCTTATAGAAGTAGCTACCCTATACGCTATGATCATATCGATAGACCTCTCAGATGACGTCTCTCCATCAAATGAGAGATATCATCTGTGTTGAAGGTCATGAGGACATGTGCCCAGAATCTGTATACGACCACGACACGGTCGACGACTCTACAAGCAGCATGGCTTTGCACCCAACGTCTACAGGAATGGTCTCCATAGGCCCTAATCACGCCATGATCGAGCCTCTCGGAAAAAAGGTTCTGTCCCTGGCATCTCACTAAGCGTGCATGAGTTGTTCACCCTCTACGCCGCGGGTTGCCAGCAGTGTACCTCCCTGGTAATCCCTATGGCACCTACGCATGCAGAGGCTCTGGGCCCTACGATCCAGGCCATAGGGAACCCAGGGTCGAACGATTCATCGCTATGGCTCATGACTTAGTAGGCACGACAGGACATACAAGTGAAACAAAAGCTCACCGCTCGGATATTATACAACTTTGTAGTTTTCACTTACACGTCCAAATTCTTTTATCTGGGATACAAACTACTACTTTCTAGCAGCAAAAAAATCAACATCCTTAACTACAACCTGCGCCACGTGATCAGCATCAACCTCCAGACAGCCCACCTCCTCATCCGACGTCCCTAACGCAAATCCGGCCGCTACCCGGCCAAGGTCCAGCTTCGGGTAATGCGATTGCAGCATAGCCAGGCCATGAGCAGCCACACTTTGCGCCGCTGAAGTTGTAAAGGACCGAAATCTGGCCCACAGACTGCGAAGCTTTGATAGCACACCCTCCATGGTCGCTTGGTCATCAGGCTCAGGAATAAGCACCTGGCCATCAACACACTCCACCATAGGGACGATCTCCCGCGCCAACGACCAGGAGCTACCATAGTAAGTGTCCACCTTTCCCTGCAGGTCTGCAAATTGAAGTCGAACGTTGCCTCGATAAGCTGTGGAAACGGCAGACACCAAATAAGCCAGCCGCACAAACAAAGCAACAGGTAGGAAAACGCTACCCTCGTGCATCGCTTGCATCTTGTAAATCTCTCGTTCGGCAGCACCGGCTTTCTCCTCCACAAGGCATTTCGCCTCTTAAGCACTGAGCAGTTCTACACAAAATACAAGGCAAGTCATCACGTAGCTACAGCAATAAGTCTTCCAACCAGAGAATGACAAAGACTTACGGGCGGCAAGCTCGTCGACCTTCTCCACATGCGTCTGAAGCTCCGCGTTTTCACGCTCCCGCTCTCGGATTGCGGCTTCTAACATCTGTGCACGCCGGTGCGTTGCCTCCAAACTATCCTCCAGCCCTGCAAACTGACCCTCGACACGAGCGACGTCACCACGCAGATGCTCGTTATCAGCAGTCAGCTTCGCAAGCTGGTCGGCCATCGCCCTATGCTCCCTTCCGGACTTAAAAAGCCCATACGACAACACAACAACAGTTTAATAAAGGATACACGGAGGCAATACAAAACCCGAAGAAGTGCTACAATTACCTTGACTCGCCCGAACAGATCGCTCGCATCACTAAGAAAGGCCGCCGCCTCCTTCTCGGCCTCGTCGTCATCGAGGACGACGAAGTCCTCGCCGTCACGACGAAAAGTCTGGACCGGCGTTGGTTTTGGCTCATATCCTACACGCGGAATCTACTCCACTAACTCCGGCTCCTCTAGCAGCACCGCCGCTCTCCTCCTTTTTTCTGGCCTCGGACCCGGCGGTGCTGAGGCCGCTAACGGGCCCGGCAGATCAACACGCACCGGTTCGGCGAGAGCATCCTCCGTCACAAACCCAGAAGCAGCATCAACAAACGTCGACCCTCCACCCACAGGATCACCAACCGGAAAAACGGGGGTCCCCCCATAGGAATCCGCAGGCACAGGGGCGCCATGTCCCCGTAAATTAGACTCACCGAGCGCATCTTCAGTAACGTCAGACACATCACCATGGGGTATAGGTGAATCCTCAGCATTCGGCGCTCTACCAACAGCCATATCGTAAGTAAGCAGACAAACCCGACCAAGATTCAAGAGAACAAAGATGAAACACTTACAAGTCCAATTTCCGGTGCGCCCTCACGAACCTCTGAGCCGGAAGCTCCTCCGTGAAACTTGACGGCACATCCGTAGGCGGACGCTCCGACGACGGGGCAGCACATTCCTCCACAAAAGCACTCCCGACAGCCACCGATGCGGGCGGTGGAACAGGGGACGTCTTGTGCAGACGCACTTTGGCGCTTGAACCTGAACACCCTTCTCCATCCAGGGTCACAGCCGGCGCGTCACCCTCGTCTGACCCCTCGTCGGTCCAACCAGATATCGAGGATGGCGGCTGAGCGCCGGCTTCGTTAATAATGAACTTACCCCCGGTCCCAACTGACGGCTTCTCCTTCTTCCGGGGAGGGTCGGCTAGGCGCTTCCCAACAAGGGGCTCACGAACTCCTCGCTCGCCAGAAGATTCACGAGCACCTTCATCCAATATAGCTTGCATGCTCCTTGCCCAATCGACGCCAAGAGGCCACATTGTAGAAGGGACTTGGGAAACGAAGACGGCACGGCCCTGACCAAGAAGATTAGAGTAAGGCAACCAAGAACGCAGAAGCTAGAAGATCGCTAAAAGAGCAAAGCTAGAACTCCCAGGTGGTGGGGGTACGCCAGCATGGAACGAATCCCGCGGATTCTGCATGTACGGGAGACTAAAATCGAAGATTGCAGAAAGGCGGTCAAACCCCTCTTCCGGCTCCATTCCAAGCGGTGTCTCCCGGGTCGGGTCGCGACGACCAGTATAACGAAAGGCAGAGTGAACCCTGTCCTTGCAAGGTTGACAGCGCCTCATAATGAAATTCCAAGTAACTGAAACCCATCAAGCGATGACCGGTCCACTAACGCAAGCAGCTCTTTCACCTGCTCCATCGCCGCCAGCGAAGGAGTCGCCGACCAGCTAGGCTGCGACACTGGAACTTCCGCCGGTTCGCCGCGCGCGTACGGCTTCTCCTGAGGGATGTAGAACCAACGGGACTTGTACTCCACTACCTTGGAAGGCAGCGGAGTAGCAAGATACACATCCGCCATGCCCTCCCAGAGTTGAAGATACACAGAGTCAACAACCCGGGATGTGGCGGTCCCATTCGGCTTGAGGCGGAAGAAATAGCAAAACAGCTCAAAATGTGGTTCAATCCCCAAATACGCTTTGCAGAAATGTACGTAAACTGCGATGTGCAGTATAGAATTGGGATGGAGGTTGCACATCGCAATCTTGTAAAACTCCAAGAGACTGCAAAGAAAGGGGTGAACAGGAACCCTGAAGCCACGCCAGAGGAAAGGCTCAAAGACGACGAGCTCACCGGTGTTAAGAGTCGGGAACTCCTCCCCGGTCGCCGACCTCCAATCAACAAGGGCCTTATGTTGAAGAACGCCAGCGGTAACAAGAAGTTGGATATCTTCCTCTTTCAGGGTGCACTTGGCCCAATACTTGGTCCAATCTGGAAGCACATCCTTCATCCTCGGGGACTTTCCCCCTTCTTCGTCGATGAACGAGTATTTGGTTTCCTCCGGGGAGCCATTGCTAGGTTAAAACGGAAAAACAACTAAGATTCGTGATGGCGCACGGAGCAGGAAGCAAAGCAGATCGAAGAATACGAGACACTCCAACGCAAAGCGAAGATGTGAAACCACCGCCGCCGCAGCTTTCCCTTTATACCAAGCGGTGCGGTGCTTCCCCTTCTAAGGTTTTTGGGAAACCGCAACGATCAAATGAGGAACCACCACGCCCACCTTCTGCGTCGCGACTTGGGCCGCTAACTACGTGGTTAATTCGGCCCATTTACTTCCTTTTCATTCTCCTTATATATTTACTTCCAGTTAATTTCCACAATTTATGGCCAATTGTTTTATGAAAAACCACTAACACTACAGTCTCAGGGACTGAACATGCAACCTTGTTATGATTTCTTTTCTACAGTTATAGTAACACGGCTATAGTAGTCTGGTCATCAAGCAACACAAAATTGGTCGTCAACAAGGATACTTGGGGACTCCGTCGACAATAACCACGATTCGGCTGCCTGGTCGCGTCCCCGACTAGGATCGGGGACTTCGTCCAACATCACACCGAGCAAGGCTCGGGGACTATGGCCACATCACAGAAGGGCGGCGCGAAGCAAAACAACACTCGGGGACTGACGCCCGGGGACTGCGAATCAAGCAACATGATCCTGATATAAGAAGCTTCCAGTTTCTTACACCAGGCTCGAGGACTACTGGTATTCCCAGTCATTTCTTACTAAACTCATATTCAAGTTTTTTAATTTTGCAATATATGATCCTGATACAAGAAGCTTCCAGTTTCTTACATTAGGCTCGGGGACTATGGGCATTTGCAGTCGTTTTATACAAAACTCATGCTTCAATCTTTAGTTACATACCTTATGCATCTTTTTATAAAGCCTGGCACCACGTGCATACTTCACCTGCTACCATGCTCGGGGACTAAGTGGGTACACTTCACCTAGCTGTGAATGTACTGATTTTCTTCTCGACAAAGCTCTGTTGTTTTTGTTTTTGCAGAGCCTAAGTGGGTACACTTCACCAGGAAAGGACTTTTCAAAAGTTTCTTCTTCTTCAGCACGTCACATCCTTCCAACGAGCTGCCGCAGCATCCGACGAGGTGACCAACTCGCACATCAAGCTACGACGCTCTCGACCAGCCCGACCTGGTCAGGAGGCTTCTCCGAGCAACGCCTCGACCAGGCAGCCTGGTCGGGACTCCACGACGACCACTTCGCATGATGGCGACCAGCTGAACACCTCCAAGGATGACGCTGCGGGCTCGCCAGAAGAATACAACATGCTCGGGGACTTGTTGGGGATATTACCTCGGCATATCCCCAGGGACCTTATGGGCCTACTGACCAGAAGACGGCCTAGCCCGCGAGGCCTTGCGGCACGCGACTAGTCCGTCATGCTCGCCAAGGACTCCGAAGAAGCCTTGCTCGCTAAGGAAAATCTTAGTAGATAGACTCGAATCCCTTGCCTTAAGGGACCGATCGTAATCTTTTAGGATATGGAAACTGTAACCCTGCTCCCCGGCTATATAAGGCGAGTAGGGACGCCCTCCAAAACTCTCTCTCAGATCTCATCTACACCTCGTGTAACCTAATACTCACATCAATCCGGCCACCAGAACACAGGACATAGGGTATTACAGCGATTTGCCGGCCTGAACCTGTATAAATCGCCATGTCTACGCTCTCTGTGTTACGCTTGATCGCCGTCGCCACACCTCTGCCTACAATCTACTACCGTAGGGTACCCCTAGGTAGACTACGACGCATATTTCATCAACAAGTAGTGACTTCGACTAGTGATATCGTGTTCTTTTCTCCTCTAGTTTATCAAGGTAGGCCGTTGAGGCAAGGATGAGTGAGAGTTTTCCTTGTCAACTAGAGAGCATGGTGGCAAAACGATGTGTAGGATGGATGGGAATGGTTGTGATAAGTCGGTGGCTATTAAAGAAGAGACTTTAGAGTTTCTTATTGCTAAGGTTAGGCACAACCAAATGATAGGTCTACCATGCATACTATTTAGATCAAATGCTTCGTGACATATAGTACTATAATTCAACAAATACAAGTGATAGTTCCGACTACAACTTTGAGAATGACAATTGGGATGAGTTACTGGCTTTATCCTATGACAAGGTTGCTTGAGAAGATGATGTCTGCTACAATGTGCTTTGCTATGCTTTTCCCTAATATTTTGTGCTTGTGTGATTCAGTCCATGTGGACCCTTGTAATAACATGAGACCATGTTATGTAATCCTTAAAACTAGTATTTGTGTTGTATGACTATGGTATTTGTTGGATAATGAGGAAGTAATAACTTTGTTTCCTAGGACTATCATGTTTGTGCTTACTTTTCATGTGGAGTTCCCTTCAAGAAAATCATTGTTTCATACCACCTACTCTCTAGTTGGGCTGCCTCCTCACCAAATCCAGCCTCTATGGAGTTATCTTGGTAGGGGGAGGGGGACAACAGACAATAAAGGAGGAAGAGAGGAGGTGGCAATGATGGAGAAGAAGTAGTGGATGGGAGGAGGAAGAGGGGAGGTGTCATGTGACAGAACCAACCAATTCATACAAGATCAAGTACGGTTGTCTCTGCTAAATGCGTTGATAAGCACATACAATCATCTATATGAACCCAGTAGTCCGCCAAGTGTCCCAAAAGACCTCGGTAAATCACAAGACAACGAAGATCGCGGGACTAAGTAATACAAATCACTTACACAGAGGTTTGCAACGAAAATAATATTACAATATAGTTCTCAAATAATAATACAAGTTTGAGTTAAAAACTAATTAACAAAACAAATTTGCTTTGAAATGATGATGATAACATAAGTTGAAATACATTGCTAGCTCAAAGTGACACCCTCCAACAACATCATAAGGATGAGAAGTTACTATAAAGTCATCGTGCTCATAGGTGGTTAGACACGCCAACCTTCTTAGAATAAGACCATCACCTGCAATAGGGTAAGATAAAACTCCGAGTACTCGAATGTACTCAGTTAGACTTACTCATCAGCATAAAAATAAAAGACACTCAAGGATATGCAAGGCTCATATAGAGGAGTTGGTAGGAGAGCATATCTTTTGTAGAAAAGCATTATTATCCTAAATTCTTACATTCAAATTTTTAGTCAAAATTTTAGCATCAAAGTTAATGAAGCTTATCATAACTAAATTTGCACCAACCACAAGACTCCATCAAATTTCACCACCGGACTATAGTTCACTCGGTCCAGTTGGGGGGTCAACTTGCATATTGTGTAGTCAATGACCTCTGCACCATTCCTCTAGGGTCTGGAGCCTACCACCAGACCCAGTCCTGACGGTTTGTCCGAGGTTTGGACCTCTCTAGATCACACCAGACCAATCGACTATGGTCCAAAGCCCTTCCTCAAAGCAGTCCTGAGCTTGTTTCATTGCATGTTAACCCTAGTGCTCCCTCTGTTCTATAACTCACCTCGTAACCGTGTCCGTACATTGCTAATTAACCCCTCGCTCATCCTCGTCGTCCACCCACAACCGACTCTCGCCGCCAGTAATCTCGCCCGTGGCCCCCGCTCTCCTACCCAGCGCAGTCGTGCTCGGTTTCCCTGTACTCGCGCGTTGCATCGCCGCCCTCGAGGGGAGTCGAGTATGCTAGCTTCAGGTGGAGCTAGAGGATTTGCTATTTGATTGTGTTTATACTCTATCATGCATCATGTTTACTTCTTTCCATGCATTGTATTATATGTGTGTGATGATGATCCTCTTTGGACTTGCTTGTGACATGTGTGATTTCATTCCATATATATGTCATGTCACTTGTTTTTGCTAATGATATGCTTCCGCGCTTATCTCTGATTCATTTGATTAGCATATCTCCATGTACTTGCACTCGATTCATATTCCTTATGTACATGTCATGACTTGAATGGTATAACTATGTAAATGTCATTCATATTCACTAACCCATGCTTATACTAGTCAAGTCATGAGAATCTCAACTAATCAACTCTTATTTCATACTCGAGCTCGTATTGTCATCAATCACCAAAAAGGGGGAGATTGAAAGCATCTAGGCCCCATGGTTTTGGTGATTAACGACAATGCAAGATTACTATGACTAACGTGTGTTTTGCAGAGGGAAACTTGGTAAGTTAGGTCATAGTAATGGATATTGAATCGGCTACCAATGGTATTCATGCCCCCAAGATGGATTCATTTTGGTTTTTAAAGGATTGGCGACAAGGTTGAAGCTTAGGCTAGGTCTAAGTGTCAATTAGAGTTGAAGAGACACTTAGAGTAGTCTAGGGCCTTTATTTTCCTTTGGCCATACTATTATGGGGCTATGAGATTAGTAGCTTGGCCTAGGAGAGGTTACGGATGTAGGTGTGGTGCACACTTGTCAAACCTAGTCCTAGAGTGTCTATAAACAACCCTTAAGAAGTATAGAGCAGCTTGCTTTCACAAAGTGTCGAGATCCGAGGTGATCTGGAGCCTCAAAAGAGCACCAGACCAGTTGGCCAGAGAGCACCAGACCATAGGTGAAGGGTCTAGTGGCTCTAGACTCTATTGAGATAGCATTCGGACCATAGTTGATCAGTCAGGTGCAACATAGAGAACTATAGGAATGAGGGTTTGCCTCCATACCGAGTCCGAAGCTAGCGTCTGGACCATATGTGATGAGTTTGGAGCTATACAGAGAGCTCCACAAGTGTGAAAAGGCTCCAGACCATTGGTAATCAGTCTGGAGGTACTAAAAAAAGTGTGGAGACTATTGAGTCGTCTGTGAGGTCCGGACCAATGCGATATAGTCCGGTGCCCCTATACCAAGTCCGGTCCGGTGGTACGCATACACGAGTTGATGTGAGTAACGACTAGTTGGAGGCTTGTGGGGTATTTATACTTGCCCAACCCGTCCATACTAGCTCTCTTGCCCATTTGTTCAGCTCAGGAAACTTGTGAGAGTGCAAGGGAGAGCAAGAGCCTAGTGAAGTGACTGAGATTAGTGAATCCATTCATGAGAGCCTCATTAGTGAGATTGGGAGTGACTAGTGTGCATCAATTCTTCTCCTTAGCCTTGATTGGATCAAGTGAGGATCTTCTACTTGTTACTCTTGGTGATCGACAACACCTAGACAGCTTGGTGGCAATCGCAAGCTTGGTGACCATCTGAAGGATTATGGATGGCCCATCTCCACTTCTTCTGATCAGTTGTGGGTGATTCACTGAGCCGGAGAGGCGAAGAATCAGCCCGTAGAGAGCACTTGGTCCTTGCGCGGATCAAGGGGGAGCGATACCCTTGCACAGGTGCTCCAACGAGGTCTAGGGGGAGTGTCGACTCCTTGATACCTCAGCAAAACATCGACATGTCAAACTCATTCTTCCTCCTCCTTCCATACTTGTAATTACTTTCAAGCTTTACTTTCATTGCTATTCTCATGCTTATGATCATGCTTTATTAGAATTCCATAGGGTGTCTTGGTCTACATGCTTATCTAGTTACTTGCTTTGTTTAGCTAGATACACACACGCAGGCACTAGGGGTAATTGGCAATTATTTAGGATTTAATTTTCACATTATAAATTTAAATAAGTCCAATTCACCCTCCTCTTGGGCTTCTTGATCCTTTCACTACCCGTTGACACCGTTTTTCGGCATGTGTTAAATGAGCTAAAGACTTGCATTGGTCGGTAGCCGTTTTCTATCGGCATTAGGAGGTCATCGGTTGAGATTACCGGTGAGAGTGAATGCTGCAAATGAGATTAAGTTTGTTGCCGATGGAAACTAGACGATTTTTGCCGATAAGTTGGTTGGTAAAAGCAGGTTCAGGAGTGAAGAGTTACCGATTGAAGCATATTGCCGATGAGGGAACATTGCCGATGGAAACAGGATAAAGTGGCTGGTGTCAGCAGAGAGCTGTCGATAGCGATAGAAGAAGGTTGCAGATTATCAAAAGGGTCAAGATTCACTCTGATCGGTAGCCATTTTCTATCGGCATCGGAAGGTCATCGGTCAAAGTTACCGATGAGAATAAAACCAGGGCGCTAATGATAAAGCATACAGGGATGTTGTCGATGAAGGATGACATGGCTAATGTGAGCATGCAGTTGCCAATGACGCTAAAAGGAAGTTGCAGATCGGAAGGATGTATCGATAGAAAGTTTCATCGAAGAGAAGACGTCAGGAAACTGGTGATCTTATACCAGTATTGTTATAGAAGTTTGAGTCTGACTTTTGCACAAGTCGTTTATTTCCTTAAAAATAGAGGTGTTTGTTTAGGAAAATATTATTGTTATTTGGGTTCAACTCCTGCGCGAGTCAGTTATTTCCTTTAAAATAGGAGTTTGTTTTGTTTAGGAAAGGTACGAGTCATGTCTGTCTACAACTCCTATTGCTGGAGTATAAATATGTACCTAGGGGTCATGAGGAAAAAATAAATCAATCATATATCAAACAAATTTATTATTCTTATTTCCTTTCCAGCAATTCTACTTTTATCGCATTAGATCTAGTTTACCTACGAGTTCTTCAAGTCTCGACGGGCTGCATCTCTTTGATCTCCGTCAACCCTTGCAAGTTCCGCGTTTGAGCAACCTGAGCCATGACGTCCGGGCGCATCGCTGTCGTCTCGTTCAGCTCTACTCTAGTTATAATGATCAAGTTTGAGCCTTGACATCCGGGTGCATCGCCGTTGTCTCGTTCAGATCTTGTTCTAGTTATCGTCCTTGTCGATTAACTGGTCAAATCGACTGGCACACCTTTGGATATCGAATTCGGGTATAAGCCCGAGGTGTTCGCAGATCCTGACGCTTTTTGTGTCAACACCTCTTTTGGCACACCCGGTGGGACCAATTATACATCTGCTATGGGTGATCATACCGACGTCAATCCGAGGAACGTCATCGAAGTCTCCGAGGCTGATCTGAAAGATGATAAAAAACAGGCTATGGAGCGGGCTATGGAGGAGTACAAGCAATTGTATCTGAAGTCCTTCAGCCTAAGCAGGAGCGGCGAAGCCATCCAGAAGCAAGATCCGCCATTGTCGCGGCAGGTCACGTCTGATGCCAATCCTGGTAAGTTACAAGAGATGGTCAATTCTGCATTGAATCATGCGTTAATCAGCCACTCCAATGTGTTGTCCAATACTGTCTACAATGTTGTCATACAATCTTTCAAAGAAGGACAGTCACCTCAGTATGTTGGTCCAGTGTATCATCAACCTGGATCGGCATCTATAAACCCATCGGCAGCTCCAATGGCGTCTTCCACTCCTGTGGATCCGTCTGCCGATGTGGCTACACCACCAAGATCAAGTCCTGAAAGCATCACCAAGCTTAATGCAGATCCAGTGGCATCGACAATGTCAGGGCCTGCTATCCAGAATCGTCCAGCTCCTGCCAATTGGTGGGGTTACGGTATGCCTTCAAATCCATCTGCTGGTTCTAATCTGGTGCAGGGAGATAGTTCAGCTTGGAAGGGCTCCGTGGCATCGGCAATACAGTCACAGCCGGTGATCCCCATGGTGCATTACTCTACGTCCTCTCCAACTGTACAAGTGTCATCAGAAGATCTCCAAGTAATTCCTAAAGTACCTCTGATGCCACCATCGGCAAGCTCTGTGCCGATGCAACACACTATAGCAACTGGAAGCCAGCCTATGGTTGTAATTCCTCAAACTGGAGTACAAGCACATCAAGGTAACCAATTTGTTGATTACTCTAAGGTGCAAGAACAGCAAGTGCCAGTTAGCTATCAGCCATCGGTAAGTCATATGTCGATGACTTATAATCCTGGATGGACCAATCAGCCGTCAGTTCAGCCGTCTGGCGTACTAATGTATCAGTATGGAAGTCCAGCAAACACTAGTGGACCATCGGTATAGCAACCGATGAATATGACGACTCAACCTAATCTAGCAAGTGTCCAGAATTATCCATCAGTAAGTCAGCCGATGCATAACGTCCAGATGACTGGTGCCGCGCCCGTGACAACTATGCATCATCTTCTGCCAAGACTTGAAGAGGCGCATCAGCCGGCTCCACTAGTCAATAACCAGCCAATGAGTCGGCAAAAGCAGGATGCATACTGGACCGGTAAGATCGCAAAAGTGATGAAAGAGCAATTCGGCATTAAACCCAAGGTCAACACATATTCTTATCGGACACCATATCCTCCTACATATGACTTAATTCCTCTCCCAAATCGGTATAAGGTGCCGGATTTTACTAAGTTCACTGGCCAAGATGACACGTCAACGATGGAGCACATCAACCGCTTCATTATTCAGTGTGGAGAAGCTGCCAGCAGAGAGGAACTCAGAGTGAGGCTGTTCTCATCATCATTGTCTGGATCAGCATTCACATGATTTATATCATTACCTCCAAACTCTATGATTACTTGGGCCGATCTAGAAAAACAATTTCACAAGTATTTCTTCATGGGCGTACATGAAAAGAAGCTCACCGATTTGGTCAAGTTGAGGCAACGCAATGACGAATCGGTAGAGAACTTTGTTCAGAGGCTGCGAGATGTGAAGAACAAGTGCTACAGCCTGGTACTTGATGATCGACAATTAGCGGATTTGGCTTTCCAAGGACTACTGCTGCATATCAAAGATAAGTATGCGTCGCAAGAATTTGAATGTTTAAGTCATCTGGTGCAAAGGATTGCCGATCAAGATATCAAAACCTTTGAACCTAGGAAGACTTGGAACAAGAAGGTGACCTTCATTGAGCAGGAAGAAGATTCTGGATCCAATGAAGAGCTAAGCATCAGCGCGGCCGAATGGGTGAAGGATAAGAAATTTGTGTCTTGTCCATTTGGCCAGAAGGAAGCTGAGAGGTTCACCTTTGACATCACCAAGGCCGATAGGATGTTTGACTTATTGCTTCAAGAAGGGCGAATCAAGTTGGCGCCTAACCAAGTAATTCCATCGGCCGAAGAACTCAGAAAGATCAGGTACTGCAAATGGCACAATGTGACTTCTCACAGTACCAATGACTGCAAGGTATTCAGGCAGCAGTTGCAGTCAGAGATTGAGTCTGGACGAATCAAATTTGAAAATTCTAAAGTCCAGAAACCGATGAAGATTGATCAGCACCCGTTTCCAAATAACATGGTGGATACTAGTGGAAGGACTAAAGTGCTGACATCGGAAGCTGCCAGGAAGAATGCATCGGTAGATCCCAACCATCAAGTGGCTAAGCACGGCGAGAGGAGGTTTGCCGATGACAGAAAGGGCAAGAGAGTTGTCGATAACAATGCCAAGAGGGCTCCTGGTGTTGTAATCACGCATAGGCGGGCAAAACAAGATTATCGACAAATGCAAGAAGAGCGGTGTCGGCAGGGAGAAGAAGAGTACCAAGAGTGGCTTCGGCATAAGGACCACTGGAAGTGTCCTTTCTTCGTTCACTGTTGGGAAGAAGGCATCAAGCTACCTACTACCGATACTTGTCCTGAATGCAATAGGTACTACACTGCCGATCGGTCAGGTAAGAAACCTTGTTTTGATGATCGAGCATCTAGGTATGCCAGGCCGCTCAGAGAGAAGAAATCGGCACATGACCGACTGGGGGGGCAAGCTCAGCGCGCATGACAGGCTTGGCAGACGTGTCGATCAAGAGGAGCTTGAGGAGAGGGCCAATGCAAGAGTGCCTGATGAAGAAATATTCTCCAGAGACCCAAACATCGGGAGAAGTGCCGATGCAAACAATGAGAGGCAGTACCAGCCTGTTTGGAAAACCAAGCTTCCTCAGTTGTGCCCTAAGGGTCTGACAAAGACTCAGAAGAGAAGGATTCAGCGCGAACGCCAAGGCGACTTATATGACAGCGAAAATCCTTTAAGGGAAAAGCAGTGGAGGCCAAAGCACGAGGATAGGGATCCATCGGAGGAAATCAACATGGTCGTCATCTTGCCGATGGAGTTCATGGCGCCTGTCAGTGATGATGAAGAGACTGCTGAAATGGCACAATTGGTCTTGGATCCGATGGCAGCTGTCTTTGAGAAACCTGCCGACGATGAAAGGCAGCACCTGAGGGCCTTGTTTGTTAAAGGCAAGGTGGATGGACAGCCTGTGACAAAGATGCTGGTAGATGGTGGGGCGTCAATCAATATAATGTCGTATGTCATATTCAGAAAGCTTGGGAAAGGCGACCAAGATTTAGTCAAAACGGACATGAAGCTCAAGGACTTTGAAGGCAATGTGTCGCCGGCCATGGGAGCCGTATGTGTCGAGTTGACCATCGGCAGTAAGACTTTGCCAACAACGTTTTTCGTGATCAGTGGCAAAGGCACTTACAACTTGCTCCTCGGAAGGGATTGGATCCATGCCAATTGTTGTGTCCCTTCTACTATGCATCAGAGTCTTGTGCAGTGGATCGGGGACAAAATTGAAGTCGTCCGAAGTGAAGCCCCATCTACTGTTGCATCGGCAGAATCGGAAACTTATGAGCAGACCAGGTGCATATCCGGTGAATCTTGGGACAAAGAGTTCCTCAAAGTTGCCGATTACAGCATTAAACCGATCCAAGCAGTCGGTCCTGAAGAAGAGTTTTAATGGATCGGTTCGTTGATGATGGAAAACTGGGACAGGGCTTCACATCCGCCGATGATTTGATAGAGATAGACATCGGCGATGGTAGTAAACATAGGCCTACTTTTATTAGTGCTAAGTTAGATCCCCAGTGTAAGCAACAATTAACTGATTTATTAAAGGAATATAAAGATTGTTTTGCTTGGGATTACACAGAGATGTCTGGTTTAGACCGATCAATAGTTGAACATCGGTTACCTATTAAGTCTGGTTTCCAACCACATCGGCAACCTGCGCGTCGATGCAATCCTAAGGTGTTGCCTGACATTAAGGCTGAGATTATGAAGTTAATTGAAGCTGGGTTTATTCGGCAATGTCGATATGCCGATTGGATTTCTAATGTGGTTCCTGTGTATAAAAAGAATGGAAAACTTCGTGTTTGTATTGATTTCAGGAATCTTAACAAGGCTACGCCGATGGATGGGTATCTGATGCCCGTTACTGATCTATTGATCGACGCTGCTGCTGGACATCAAATCATTAGCTTCATGGATGGTAATGCTGGATATAATCAGATATTCATGGCTGAAGAAGACATATCCAAGACTGCTTTCAGATGTCCAGGTCATGTCGGTTTATTTGAATGGGTTATCATGACTTTTGGCTTGAAGAATGCCGGTGCTACTTATCAGAGAGCAATGAATTTCATCTTTCATAAGTATATCGGCACGATAGTCGAAATCTACATTGATGATGTGGTGGTTAAGTCTAGAAATTTTAAGAAGCATCTTGCCGATTTGCGAAAAATCCTTGAATGCACAAGGAAACATGGGCTGAAGATGAATCCTAACAAGTGTGCGTTTGGTGTATCGGCAGGTCAATTTCTGGGTTTCATGGTGCATCAAAGAGGCATCGAGATCGGCAGGAAATCCATTGATGCAATTAACAAGGTAGTTGCTCCTACAAACAAGACTGAGTTGCAATCTTTGATCGGTAAGATTAATTTCATTAGAAAATTTATATCCAACTTGTCTGGTAAGATTAAATCTTTTAGTCCATTGTTAAAGCTGAAAGTCGATCAAGAGTTTACATGGAAAGAAGAACAGCAGTTAGCCTTGGAGGAGATCAAAAAGTATTTGGTAAACCCTCCAGTTTTGGTTCCACCTCAACACGGGAAGCCTTTCAGGTTGTATTTGTCTGCCGATGACGGTGTTATCGGATCAGCTTTAATTCAAGAATTTGAAGGGAAAGAACGTGTAATATACTATTTGAGCAGAAGGTTAGTGGATGCTGAAACCAGGTATTCGGCCATAGAGAGATTATGCTTATGTTTATATTTCTCTTGCATTAAATTGAGGCATTATTTATTGTCGGCTGAATGCACTGTTATTTGCAAAGATGATGTGGTTAAGTATATGTTGTCGATGCCGATATTAAGTGGAAGAATCAGTAAATGGATTCTGGCACTTTCAGAGTTTGATCTGAGGTATGAATCGGCTAGGGCAGTTAAGGGTCAGGTGATGGCCGATTTTGTTACACAGCATTGCAATATGGTAAGCTCCGTGGAGATTGCTCCTTGGACCTTGTTCTTTGATGGATCTACGTGCAAGGAAGGAGCAGGCATCGGTGTTCTCTTAATTTCACCCCGAGGACGGAAGTACGAGATTTCGTTGCCAATTGTTGCTACATCAACAAACAATCAGGCTGAATATCAAGCTTTAATTAAAGGGTTGGAGTTACTCAGGGAAGTGCGTGCCGATGCTGTTGAAATTTTTGGCGACTCTATGTTAGTGATCAATCAATTGATTGGGATATATGAATGCTGAAGTGAAGTATTGATTGCACATCATGAGAGATGTTTACAATTATTGAAGGGATTCAAAGAGTATCACCTTGAACATATTCCCAGGTTGCATAATGAAGAGGCCAATCGGTTAGTACATAATGCTTCAGGATATCAGCCGATTCAAGAAGTCATGACATCGGTAATGGTTGCCGATGACTGGAAAAAGGAGATTGCCGATTACCTAAGAGATCCATCTAAGAAGGTTGAAAGGCGTCTAAGGTTCCAAGCTACCAAGTATGTGCTCCTTGACAATGAATTGTATTATCGAACGATTGATGGGGTTTTGCTCAGATGCCTTGGTAAAGAGGAATCAAAGGAGTTGATGGGCGAAATCCATGAAGGTGTGTGTGGAGCACATCAATCGGCATTCAAGATGAAGTGGATGATTAGGGGGAATGGATATTATTGGCCGACAATTCTTGAGGATTGCTTCAGCTATTTTAAAGGGTGTCAAGATTGTCAGAGGTTTGGTAATGTCCAGAGGGCGCCTGCATCGGCAATGAATCCTATAATCAAGCCTTGGCCGTTTAGAGGATGGGCCATTGATCTCATCGGACAGATTTATCCGCCGTCAAGCAAGGGGCATAAGTTTATACTTGTTGCTACCGATTACTTCACGAAGTGGGTGGAGGCGATTCCTTTAAAAAAGGTGACATCGGCAAACATGGTGGATTTTGTAAAAGAACATATTGTTTACCGATTCGGTATTCCTCAAACTATTACTACCGATCAAGGGACCATGTTCACATCGGGAGAGTTTGATGAATTTGCTGCTAGTATGGGGTTCAAGGTGCTGAATTCTTCTCCTTATTATGCCCAAGCTAACGGTCAGGCCGAGGCGACTAATAAAGGAGTTATCAAGCTTATCAAACGCAAGATTGAAGAGAACCCTAGAAGGTGGCATGTGGTGTTAAATGAAGCCTTGTGGTCGTATCGGATGGCTTGTCATGGTGCAACTAAAGTTTCGCCGTATCAGTTGGTCTATGGACACGATGTTGTCCTGCCTTGGGAAATTAAAACTGGTTCTAGGCGATTGTCTTCTCCGGATCAATTGACAACCGATGAGTATGATACTCTTATGAAAGATGAGTTGAAAGACTTAGCAGGTCATCGGTTGAGGGCTTTGATCAGCATTGAAGACAATAAGAAAAGGGTTGTCAGATGGTATGATAAGAAGGTGAAAGCGAAGCAATTTGCCGATGGTGATCTGGTGTGGAAGTTGATTTTACCGATTGGGACTAAGAGTTCTAAGTTTGGAAAATGGTCTCCTAATTGGGAAGGTCCTTATCGGATAAAACAGTCTGCTCCTGGTAATGCTTATATTTTAGAAACTCTCGAAGAAGTTGCGTTCTCCAGAGCAATCAACGGGAAATACTTAAAGAAATATTACCCTAGTATTTGGGTGGATGCATAAAATACTCAGTTGAGTGCTGATGGAAAGAGAAGTTATATAAGCATCGGTAAAAGTTATACTGACATTACATTACAGAACAAAATCAAGTATCAATGTTACATTTGCCGATATGTAATAAGTTACAACAAGGATTGGATGGCTGATATCGCACGCAGGCGAATTTGCTCTATTTCCTCCATCTCCTTGGCATCGGCGTCGGCAGACCCTTCGAGTGACTTGATCTTCTTCTTCAGAGCGATAGCTTGTCGGGCATTGTTGTCTCTCTCTTGTCGCAGAACCTTGATGGTATCGGGTAGTTGGGCTTTCTTCTGGCTGGCTGTGCTCAGGGCTTCTTCTACCTTTCTTAATTCGGCCTGCAGCTCTTCCCTCCTTGCCGATAGGTGAATTATCTCTTGCTCAAGATTAGCGCCGGAGGCTTCTACTTGGACGATGTTCTTATGCTTCTCATCGGCAATTTGCTTGAACTTAAGCATTTCTTCTGTAAGCTTGGATTGAGCGTTCCTATCGGCAATGCGGCGTGAGACCCGTTGGTATTGGAGTTTCGCGGCTCTCAAGGAAGGCTGCTTGGAGGAGAATCTCTTCTGTGTCGGCAGACAGGTGGCCTTGGATGTCTTTGAAAGCTGCCCTTGCTGCAGTAGAGTCTTGGACGAGCTGGGATGTGCTTTGTTGCAGTAGGGAGAGCAGTGCTTCAAGTTTGAATTTGACCTCTGCCGATAGAGCTGGAGAAGAGTTTTCTTCGTCCTCATCTTCATCGGGAAAGTTGACGGCGAAAGAGAATAAGCTATCTGCTAGAGCAGAAACCTCTTGGTTTTCATCTTCGACAGGGAGGTTGACGCCGAAAGAGAACAAGCTGTCGAGAGAGTCTTGGGCCTGAAAAAGAAGAAGTTACGATGTGCCGATCATAAGGTTATACTACAAATTTTTAGGTAACCGACTTACCATCTTGAAGCGAATTTCTTGCCTGGGACTTGGCATGTCGGTTGGTACAGCCTCATCTTGGAGATCGGCAGCAGTTGCCGATGAACATGCTTCCGTAGAAGGAGCAGTTGGTGTTGTAGGTGCTGTTGTTGACACTGTTTCTGCTACGACGGCTGGCTCTTGTGGCGGCGATGCTGTCCTCTGATCAGGAGTTTCATCAGATATAGGTATTGGTGCCGATGCCGATCCTGTTGCAGTCGGTTCCTGCGGGGATGGTGTTGTTCCCTGGTTGGAAGCTTCGTCCATCGGCTGATCGGGAATGGACACCGACGATGGTTCTACCGTTGGTGCGTCGGTGGCTGGCGATGCGACTGGATTCGATGGCGTAGATGGAGTGGCTAGCCTTAGACGCCTCTTTTTCCTTGGAGCAACGGTTGGTGAGCCAGCCCGTTTTGGTGAAGCCTGGGGGGCATCAGCAGCAGGGGTTGGAGAGGTTTGCACGTCAGGAGCAGCTGCCGATGACCTCGCTGCCTGAAATGTTTAGCGCAAGTTATATGAAGTAAAATTTTGCCGATGAATAGTTTGTGATCGGTAAAAGCAAAAGTAAAACTTACTGCGAAAGCTCGTGCCAAAATGGCAGCGATGGCCGATGGAGTGGCACTTATCGTTGCGGGTGTCGATCTTGGTTTCAGAGTGACCTTAGGTGTCCTCTGAGGAGTGAAGGCAGCCAATGTAGGAGCATTGTTGCCGACGACTGATATTGGGCTCATCACTCGGACACGGAAGGGCTTGCCACTCCTGCTTATTTTGGGGATCGAATTGTCAGCCTGTTAAACAAGAAGGTTAGATACCGATGATAGAGGTAAATAATAAAGAATGCATTGGAATAAAAGCTTACCGCATCATCGGGGATGGCGTAGTCGGCGTCAATCAAATGCCGATAATGGTGTGATGATTTAGCAAACAGTTGATGTCTCCATTCTTGCCACCAGAACTTGTATTCTTCTGTGATGAAGGAAGTTGGTGCCCAGGAGGATAGATCAAGGTCTGACGTATCGGCATCGAGAGGTAGATTGACGACTTTGTTCCAGTCCATGGCGCTGGAGATGACTTGTCTTGGTTTTACAACCTTGACATAGCAGAGCTTGATCGGTAGTTGGCCAAATGTCAGTTGTCTTGCCGCTACCGATTGGTAATAGAATTCGAAGGATGGAGGAGTATTCTTCCCAGTTCCGAAAATGTTAACTAGAATGGCTCAGGGAATAATGCTGACCTTCATGATCACTTCATTCTGGGGCACATTCCCATCGGTGAGGTTGAATAGCAAGGGGAATCGGTTGTTCTCGTCGATGTAAGGCCACCAAAGCCGTTCTGCAGCAGGGATTTCGTTGTAGAACTTTTGGAAGAATCTGCCAAACTGGTCTGCATCTGCATCGGTCCCTGGCAGCACTATGATGGCCTCGCCAAAATTGAGTGGGGGACGAGTTGCCGATTCATCATCCCCATATTCGTAATTTTCCGATATGTCCCTTGGAAATTGTTGGGCGAACAAGTCAAACTGAAGGACTTTGTACATGTGTGCATTCAGCCACATGTTTATGAACCACCAGGGACCCCCGAGATTGCCGATGGATTCACCCAGTAACAGCTTCTTGGACACCTGATGCAGGAGGTGGTATACCGATCCAAGAAGATATCGGCCGAGAGGAAGTCTTGTTCCATCGGCAAGGAGTTTTGCTGCTAGAAGGTGCATGGTGGTAGGTCTGACTGCTCTGCCACAGAAGATGAATTTTTCTAACCACATATTCAGAAAGATGGCATGCTCCCTTTGGCCTACCGATCCAGTCTTTTGGTACTCTTGAATATAACCGGTCCAGCCACCGATGTTCCGTGTGTTCACTTTATACTCAGCTTTCCAATGGAACAAGGCTGGAACATCGGCAGAAGAGACATCAAGGCCGGTCAGCATATGTACATCGGCAAGAGTAGGAGTGGTTGGTCCATATCTGAATAAAAAGGCATTCATTGTGTCAGACCAGAAGTAGGAGGCTGCTATCATCATGTTCTCATTCTTCTCCATATCGGCAATGGAGAGTCTGATGCATTGGTCCAAATTGCGCTCTGCCCAATAAACCTGTTGTGTTCTAATTACCCTAAGGTACCAATTCTTTCACCCCTTGGTTGGTTTGGGCCATGAACAGAAGGCATCTTTCCACAAACCTAGACCAAAGCTTTCGGATTTGAAGGGAATGCGGTTGGCCTCCGCGTTAATCAGATTGATAGGGTCAGGGTTGCCCATTGGACCTAGGTAGTTGAAGTTGGACTGCTCAAGGGGGATTACTACTTTGTTGTACAGTTCCTAGGTTTCGAAAAGGAAAGGAAGGATCAAAGAAAGAAAAGGGGAAAAGATTGCAAAATTCATGCAAAAAAGGGAACTGGCAGAAGAGAATGAGGAAGGAGTAGGCTTACTTTGGGGATGTCGACGTGGATCGCCATTGGAGTTGGAAGGGTTCTTGCGGCTCGTACTCTGCTTGAGGAGTGAACTATCGCTTGGGCTCGCAGGATTGTTCTTCGAAGTCGCCGCCGAGGTTGAAGACGCCGAGGTTGAAGACGGAAGCAGGTGAAAAGTGAAAGAAGGCCCAGGGTAAAAAGTAGATTGGATCGTGGTAACTTTTATAGACCTAGGTCAGGGGTATTTTGGAATTTCCGCTCGTACTGTACAGGAATGTGGAGAGGCCTGCGGTGGATGTGCGCGATAATCAAGGAGATATGATTAGATTTGCAACTGTTTGCGTTATAGTCGAGGAATTTTATTAATAAATTGCAGTTCTGGGGGCGGAGATCGAGGAAGTTGTGCAGTTATCTCGGAAAGAACGGCTACAGTAGAGAAAATTTCGGCGCGTAAAATATTCTACACTCCGAAATTGGGGGGCATGTGTTGACACTGTTTTTCGGCACGTGTCAAATGAGCTAAGACTTGTATTGATCGGCAGCCATTTTCCATCGGCATCAGGAAGTCATAGGACAGTATTACCAATGGAGGTAAAAGCTGTGAAAAGGATAAGTGTGTTACTGATGGAAGCTGGACGTTTCGGATGTTGCCGATGGGAGTTGGGTGGCTCTTGCCGAGAAGAATTAATTGGTGAAGTCACCAGAACTGCAAAATTGCCAATGAGGAGATGTTGCCGATGCCGATTGCCGATGAAGAGATGATGCCGATGGGTATGGAGTGCCGATGGACACAAGGTGATGTGGTAGTTGATGTCAGCAGAAGATTGCCGGTGGCGAAAGAAGGAAGTCGCGGATTGAAGGAATCTACCGATGGAAAGTTTTCATCGAAGGAAGGACATAAGGAAACTGGTGATTTTATACCAGTATTGTTATAGTAGTTTGAGTCCGACTCTTGCACGAGTCGTTTGTTTTCCTTTAAAATAGGGGTGTTTGTTTAGGAAAATAATATTGTTATTTAGATCCGACTCCTGCGCGAGTCAGTTATTTCCTTTAAAGTAGGAGTTTGTTTTAGGGAAGGTACGAGTCGTGTCTTTGTACAACTCTCCATGCGGGAGTATAAATATGTGCCTGAGGGCTGCGTGTAAAAGATATCAATCTATCAAAAACAAATTAATTTACTCTTATTCTACTTTTATCGCAATTTACTCTTTTTCGCATTAGTCTTAGATTATCTACGAGTTCTTCAAGCTTCGACGGGCTGCATCACCTTGATCTCCGTCAAACCCTTGCAAGTTCCGCGTGAGAGTACCTCTGAGCTTTGACATCCGGGCGCATCGCTGTTGTCTCGTTCAGCTCTGCTCTAGTTATCCTGATCAAGTCTGAGTCTTTGCATCCGAGCATATCGTCGTTGTCCTGCTCAGATCTTGTTCTAGTTACCGTCCTTGTCGATTAACTGGTCAAATCGACTGGCACACCTTGGATATCGAATTTCGGGTAATAGCCCGAGGTGTTCGCAGATCCTAACGCTTTTTGTGTCAACACTTACCATCTTAAAGCGGATGGTCAAATCGACTGACACACCTTGGATATCGAATTTCGGGTAATAGCCCGAGGTATTCGCAGATCCTAACGCTTTTTGTGTCAACACTTACCATCTTAAAGCGGATCTCTTGCCTTGGGCTCGGGAAGGCAGCTGGCGTGGCATCATCTTGAAGATCGGCAATAGTTGCCGATGAACTTGCCTCCGTGGGAGGAATAGTTGGTGCTGGTGGTGTTGTTGCCGGTGCTGCCTCTGCCGTGGTGACTAACCCCTGTGGTGATGATGCTATCCCCTGGTCATGGATTTCAGTTGGTATTGGTGCTGGTACCGATACCGATGTTGTCTCCATTGTTGCAGCTGGTTCCTACAGCGATGGTGTTGTTCCCTGGTCCGGAGTTTCGTCCAATGGTTTCTCAGGAATGGACGCCGATGTTGGCTCTGGTATTGGTGCATCCATGGGAGTTGGTGATGCAGCTGGAGTTGATGGCACGGATGGAGTGGCTCGCCTCAAGCGTTTCTTCTTCGGGGCAGCAGTTGGTGAGCCGGCGCATTTTTGCTGTGAAGCTTGGGGAGCATCGGCAGTCTGAGTCAGAGAAGCTTGTACATTTGGAGCAGCTGCCGATGAGCCCGTTTCCTGCAAAAGATATTTGGTGCAAGTTAAATAAAATAAACATTACCGATGACGGTTTGTAATCGGTATAAATGGGAGGACTTACTGTGAAAGCTTGCGCCAAGATGGCGGCAGCGGCCGATGGAGTAGCGGTGGTCCTAGCTGGTGTCGGCCTGGGTTTGAGGGTGACCTTGGGTACCCTTTATGGGGTGAAGGCAGCCAACGAAGGAGCCTTGTTGCCCATGATTGATATGGGGTTCATCATTTGAAGATTGAAGTGCTTGTCGCTCTTGCTCGTTCGAGGGATTGGATCGTCGGCCTGTTAGTAAAAGAGGGTCAGATGCCGATAGTAGAAGTAAATAATAAGAGATGCATTAGAATGAAGAACTTACTGCATCATCGGGAATGATGTGATCGACATCGATCAAATGCCGATAGTAATGCGACGACTTGGGGAATAGTTGATTTTTCCATTCTTGCCACCAGGATTTGTATGACTCCGTGATGAAGGATGTTGGTGCCCAAGAAGATAAATCAATGTTTGATGTATCGGCATGGGAGAAAGATTGACGATCCTATTCCAGTCCATGGCACTAGAAATGACTTCTCTTGGTTTGATTACATTGGCATAGCTGAACTTGATCGGCAACTGACCAAATGCCAATTGTCTTGCTGCTGCCGATGGATAATAAAACTCATAAGTTGGAGAAGTATTCTTCCCAGTCCCAAAGATGTTAACTGGGATGGCCCAAGGAATGATGGTGGCCTTCATGATCGACTCATTTTGTGGTATATTTCCATCGGTAAGATTGAAGGAAAGTGGAAATCGGTTGTCCTGATCAATATAGGGCCACCAGACTCGTTCTGTAGCTGGAATCCCGCAGTAAAGTCTCTGAAAGAACATGCCAAACTGACCCTCATTGGCATCGGTTCCTGGCAATACGATGATGGTCTCCCCAAAGTTGAGTGGGAAACGGGTTGTCGATTCATCATCATTAAATTCATAGTCCTCCGATATGTCCCTTGGAAATTGTTGATTGAATAAGTCGAACTGGAGGGTTTTATGCATGTGTGTGTTCAACCACATGTTGATGAACCACCATGGACCGCCAAGGTTGCCGATAGGCTCGCCTAGCAATAGCTTTCTGGACACCTGATGAAGGAGGTGATATACCGAACCAAGGAGGTATCGGCCAAGAGGAAGTCTTGCTCCATCGACCAGAAGCTCTGCTGCAGGAAGGTACATAGTAGTAGGTCCAACTGTTCTACCGCAGAAGATGAACTTTTCCAACCACATGTTCAGGAAGATGGTGTGTTCCCTCTGACCTACCGATCCAGTCTTCTGGTTTTCTCGAATATATCCAGTCCAGCCGTCGATGTTGCGTGTGATTACCCGATGTTCGGGTTTCCTACCGAAAAGATTGGAGGGATCGGCAGAGAAGATGTCGAGGCCGTTAAGCATGTGCACATCGGCAAGAGTGGGGGTGGCTGGTCCATGTCTGAATAAGAATGCATTCATTGTGTCGGACCAAAAATAAGAAGCAGCCATCATCATGTTCTCGTTCTTCGCCATATCGGCAATAGAAAGCTTAATGCATTGGTCCAGGTTGCGCTCTGCCCAGTAAACTTGTTGTGTTCTAGCCATCCTGAGATACCAATTCTTCCAGCCTTTGGTGGGTTTGGGCCATGAACGAAAAGCATCTTTCCACAACCCTAGACTGAAACACTCGGATCTGAAAGGAATGTGATTGGTCTCTGCATTGATCAAATTGGTGGGATCTGCGTTTCCCATTGGACCCAGACAGTGGAAATGTGATTGATCGAGGGGGATCACTATCTTGTTGCGTAGTTCCTAGGGTTCGAGCAGTAAAAAGGGGAAGAAAGAAAAATTACGGAGCAGCGCAGAACGAAAAAATCGCTGGAGGCAGATTGAGAAGGGAAAAATTTTACCGCGGGGAGGTCAAAGTTGATCGCCATTGGAGCAGAAGGAGTTCTTGCAGGAATTACGCCTTCCAAAGGGAGAAGAAGCTGCCGTTGATCGTCGGAGTTCTTGAGGACGCTGGAGGACTCTTGGGAGCGCCGGAGAAGGTTTGAAGACGGGGGTAAAAATGAATGCGAGCTCGGAGTGAAAGGCAGATTGAATGGTGGTAACTTTTATAAACCCAGTTAGGGGTATTTTGGAATTTTCTTGGCATGGGGCGAGAATATGGAAGGGTATGGTAGTGGATTTGCGCGCTGATCGAGGATATATGATTGGATTTGCAACTGTTTACGCTGCAGTCGCGGGGTTCTGTTGGTAACTTGCAATTTTCGCGTGCGAGAATCGAGGAATTCACGCAGGTGCCTTAGAGAAGAAGATTGCGGCACAGAGAATTTCGGCGCGTAAAAATATTTTACGCTCCAAAATTGGGGGGCATGTGTTGACACCGTTTTTCGACATGTGTCAAATGAGCTAAAGACTTGCATTGGTCGGTAGCCATTTTCTATCGGCATTAGGAGGTCATCGGTTGAGATTACCGATGAGAGTGAATGCTGCAAATGAGATTAAGTTTGTTGCCGATGGAAACTGGACGATTTTTGCCGATAAGTTGGTTGGTAAAAGTAGGTTCAGGAGTGAAGAGTTACTGATTGAAGCATATTGTTGATGAGGGAACGTTGTCGATGGAAACAGGATAAAGTGGCTGGTGTCAGCAGAGAGCTGCCGATAGCGATAGAAGAAGGTTGCAGATTATCAAAAGGGTCAAGATTCACTCTGATCGGTAGCCGTTTTCTATCGGCATCGGAAGGTCATCGGTCAAAGTTACCGATGAGAATAAAACCAGGGCGCTAATGATAAAGCATACAGGGATGTTGCCAATGAAGGATGACATGGCTAATGTGAGCATGCAGTTGCCGATGACGATAAAAGGAAGTTGCAGATCGGAAGGATGTGTCGATAGAAAGTTTCATCGAAGAGAAGACGTAAGGAAACTGATGATCTTATACCAGTATTGTTATAAAAGTTTGAGTCTGACTCTTGCACGAGTCGTTTATTTCCTTAAAAATAGAGGTGTTTGTTTAGGAAAATATTATTGTTATTTGGGTTCGACTCCTGCGCGAGTCAGTTATTTCCTTTAAAATAGGAGTTTGTTTTGTTTAGGAAAGGTACGAGTCGTGTCTGTCTACAACTCCTATTGCTGGAGTATAAATATGTACCTAGGGGTCGTGAGGAAAAAATAAATCAATCATATATCAAACAAATTTATTATTCTTATTTACTTTTCCAGCAATTCTACTTTTATCGCATTAGATCTAGTTTACCTACGAGTTCTTCAAGTCTCGACGGGCTGCATCTCTTCGATCTCCGTCAACCCTTGCAAGTTTCGCGTTTGAGCAACCGAGCCTTGACGTCCGGGCGTCGTCTCGTTCAGCTCTACTCTAGTTATCCTGATCAAGTTTGAGCCTTGACATTCGGGCGCATCGCCGTTGTCTCGTTCAGATCTTGTTCTAATTATCGTCCTTGTCGATTAACTGGTCAAATCGACTGGCACACCTTTGGATATCGAATTCGGGTATAAGCCCGAGGTGTTCGCAGATCCTGACGCTTTTTGTGTCAACACTACCCTCATTTGATGGTGACCCTTTAGTGTTGGTTGATTCGTACCCTAATCATTGTTGCTCTCATTATAGCATAAACCAACAGTAAAGATATAACATTGTGGGGTCACACATAATCCGGCAGTGATGTTTAAATCTGTAGTAGTGCATTATCTCTAGTCTGGGTGTCAAACTGATGTTCTAATCTCACAATTGAACCATGGTTCAACATGGGGGCATGGTGTCGAATCTACTTTGGACAAATGTGGCACGTGGGCCTAGGTGACATGCTAGATCTAGGTGTCTTTTAGAGCGAGGCTAATAATATAGTTGGTCTGTTGGCTGCAATGACCTTATAACCCACCTCTCAATATGTTTATGTAATAATTAACTTTTCAATTCTAACACAAGTCCCATTTATCTCTCTCATAGATTTTCCTAGTTCTTATGTTTAAATTGGCTATAAGATTGTAGTCTGCTTCTCCCCTCTCTTCTTTTTCTCTCTTATTCACCTCAGCATTCAGTGTTCCTACAATCTACTATTATATAGTTGCTCTTAGAAGATGGTTTGGGGCTCGACTCACCAGCATAGTGCTAAAACATCAAAGTTTTCTACAAAGGAAATAGTAATATATAACCTACAGCAACAAAATTTTGATCATTTGAAAATATTTTTAAATACAAATCCAATGTATCTTCTTTGTGCTATAACTTTTTTATAATTAGGCTACTTTTGGTAAAAAATAACCAACCTTGAATTTTAAAATTCGTGTACATCTTATATATATTTCGAGGTGAAGGAGAATATAGTAGTGAGCTGTAGTTGATCCACGTGCAAATCACATATGTTTTCTACCATATAAGTTAGTAATTTGTCTGTACGTTTGTAACTAAATCCTGTCAATATAGAAAGGTTTGATAAGATTTTATAAGCATATACGCATTAGTTGTCAATGTAAAATATGTCAATAATTACATACCTACTATGCCTTGCCTATAGGCTATAAGTACTCACCTAGTCTGCCTACTTTTTCTCAACAGTTAAAGGAGTAGCAGTAGAAAATCGCTCCTTCCGCCTAGCACGTCAGTTTTCTCTCTTCTGTTCCTACTACACAGTAAAAAGGATGAGTCCATGGACTTTCCTTGTCACCACATCCACCGTCGTCGCCATTTTAATCGCTCCTTCCGCCTAGCACGTCAGTTTTCTCTCTTCTGTTCCTACTACACAGTAAAAAGGATGAGTCCATGGACTTTCCTTGTCACCACATCCACCGTCGTCGCCATTTTTGTTCTCCATGGTGCCGACGCTACGGTGGTGACGACGTGCAAGGCGGCTGCCGAGAGCGATAAACGTGTCGACTATGGTTTTTGTGTGTCAGAGTTGAGCAAGCACCATGAGAGCCCCGACAGTGGCGGAACTAGAGGGGCGAGCAGAGGCCGTGGCCCCCATTCGACCAAAAATACATAAAATATACCTATATATACATGTATATTTATATTATTTATATATATATATATATATATATATATATATATTTATATATATGTATATATATCGGCCCCCTATCTCGTTTAGCTGGTTCCGCCAATGAGCCCGGCCTAGCAAAAGTGGCGACTCAGGTCGGTGCTGTCAACTCCGGGAATGCTCTCGTCGAGATCAGGGCCCGGTTAGCCAAGCGGGGAACAGACGCCAAGACGACGACGGTGTTGCAAAAGTGCCTTAAGTTGTACGACCAAGCATATGGCGCGTTCCTGATCGCCTATGAAAGAATCAGCCATCGCAATTACGCCGCAGGGAAGGAAGAGGTGGGGTTGGCCACACCTCTTGCGCTCAGATGCGATGACGCATTCACTAAGATTGCCATCCCATCGCCTCTCAACCAGAGCAGCAGGTACACAGTGAAGATATCCATCGTATGCATAGCAATCACCAACCTCATAAAGTGATCAAAAGAACATCAAGTTGGTGCCAAGTTTTGTTCGTCAGGGCTGTACCGCTGCCTGATTTTTTATTGAATAATAAAAGGCTGGGTTACCTCATTTAGTTTTTTAGCTGTGATAAATCCAAACCTTAATTAAGGACTACCCATGTATTTTACCCTACACGGTTTATTAGCCATGTTTATCCAGTCTGCATATCGAGATGAATTTATATAAAAAAATATAGTGGTATTTTACGGTGCTCGAAGAAAACTATGACGGCCATCAGCGGGGGCGGGGTTTGGGTGCACGGTCGAGAATTTTTCTCTGTTCCTACGTTTTTTATGTGAGAATATGAACTAATTTCTATAAAATTTCTGCGTATTTCTTGTCAAATTCTTACGTTTCAAACATGCCCTAGGTGGGGAGAGGACGAGGGTTTCCCACAGAAAAGGGGACTGCAAAGCTCAATAGCGGAGGTGGTGGAGATAGAAGTAGGAATAAATTTGGAGTAAATACGTTAATTTATAAAAATTTGTTTCCGGAACATTGCCACCCACCGAATATTTATCATACATAACCGGGGACAAGGTGAAATTATATAAAGGGTTAGTTACAGAAGCATGCACACGACGGTAACTTCTCGTGCTGCCGCCAACCAATTCCACCGGAGAATAGTAGAATTAGTTTATATTACAAATTGAGACTAAAGGTTTTAGGCCTTTCTTTAGTCTCGGTTTATAATTTTATAAACTAGGATTAAATATTTTTTTAACCATCGACAAAAGTTAGTCATGTTTTTTGATGCATGTAAGTTTGTGACTTGATGCACGGAAGTTCTCATTTCCCAAATCCATGTAGTGACAGAACATGTGGCTTGTTTCCAACATACTCCCTCCATCCCAAAATAAAAATCATTCTTACTTTTTGAGACATTATTTTTTTTAACTCTAAACAATTATATATAAAAAGATATTAATATTTACTTCTTTCATTTTAAATTATAAAACATTCCAAAAATCCTGGAGAGTCAAATCATCTCAAGTATGACTAATAATTATAGAGAAAATCATAAAAGTTTATGACATCAAATATACATACTATAAAAATATAATTGATAAAAAATCTAATTATACTTAGTTAGCATCATAAATGTTATTATATTGTCATATAAATTTGGTCAAACTTGAGATACTTTGACTCTCCAAGATTTTTGAAATGTCATATAATTTGGGATGGAGGTGGTATAATACATACTCTCTCCAAACTCAAATAAAATTATTTTGGACAAGACTTACTCAAACATTGAGAACATAAATTATAAATAACTTTTAAGTTATTAAATTATTAAGTTTCTTCTAAGCATACAAGCCTGCAGCTGCAGAGGCAGTTCAGTCTGGACCAGGGATGTCCAGCGCTGCACCCGGGCGATGTCCAGTGCTGCTTTACCACTGAAGCTTATTAGTCTAACTAGTTGAATACGCGCGCGATGGCGCGCGGTATTGATAGGCAAATGTCTGAACGTACATGGATGTAGGAGCATAAGGTAGATAAGTACTTAGACACAAGTGGAGTATAAAAGTTCAGTAACGTTATAAATAGTACAGGTTAACATATTACACAGGCATAGTTCAAAAGTTCAGGAACATTATAAAGAGTACGGGATTCTATACAGGTTGATACGCTAGAGCTGGTATAAGAGTGTGTGGCGCCTAATGGTCTTAAGCATTAGGCTGTAGAGGCAGCAGAGGTGCCTTTGACACGAGGGCACATATTTTATATTTAGACATAGCATTTAAAGCAACTATACATTTTGCCTGGAAGAGCAGCAATGATCTTCTCAGTATCTTGGTTCCCAGTTTGTTCATGGAGGTTGTGTTGTTCTCGCTGGTTGAATCTGCATGCAAATCTGGTATGATTACCGGTAATGACTGACCTAGAATACATCTGGTATGATCACCTGTAATGACTGACCTAGAATACATCTCAGTCACCTCTTTGACGATGCGGGAACATCAACAGCACCTGGGCTGTTTGGTCGCAGACTCCCAGTCAGAAGCTGGTTATGGGATACAACACTGCAAAATTGCTGAAATAGCATAGCATGGTTTCAGTTATATCTCCCATATAATTATGTATATGTCATAGCTAAAACTGGTCTAAAAAAAGGTCAGTCCATCATGACAAACTTTCTCAGGGGACTCAACACAACCAAATTTGTTGGACCAAACAGAAATGCTATCATACAAAAAAAGGTTTAGAAAAGAAGAAATATATGTAGTAAATTACTCTGCTTCATGTACTATACTTAAGGCCTCAAGGTCCTCCAGAAATTAAAATAGAGTGATCTACCATGAGAAACCCAGTAGAATAAGCCAAACTATTTCTATAGGAATCTGTATTACCTATTATATTTAGCACACTGTGGCAGGATGCAGATTCTTCACTCTATCCTTTATGGCTATCAGCATTGGGGGCATATAAGCTGGGCACCAACATTTTTCTGTGGATGGCATCGCCATAGGACTCTCATCAACCTTGGTACAAGGTTATTTTGTTCATTTTTCAGGTAGGTTCAAACTTTCATCATTTTATCTTTATCTCAATGAGCTGGAAAAGGGCATGTACTTTTCGAGAACTCAGTTTAATAAAATGGGTAAAGAAAACCTTTAATACTACAAAGGAACAAAATCATGGTAAGTTGTGCTGTAGGTGGTGGAAAATCTATACATAGGTGACCGAAAATCAGTAACCGTAGAATTTTTTAAAACATGAAGTGTTGCCCAGATAAGCTCTAGGTAGAACTAAGAAATGCAACAAACATTTACTCAGCAACATTTTGGCACCCCAGATGCATATGCATTTGATCCGGTTCCCCTTCAGAATCCTGCCTTGGAAACAGCTGGACAAAATGTATCAAATGAACATATCTATGAGGTGGCAATTAAATGAATTTTTTTGTCTTGCTAGTCACATCAAATTTTGAACCACACGATACAAAGGAACTGCATGGTGTGAGAACTTCAGAAAAGCATCCATGTCTGAAGCGAACAAATTAACAGAACCAAATAAATTGAGCCAATAAAAAATGTGATACCTGAAAAAATATCAGAAAAGAAGAAATGTAAATAGTTTTTTCTCTGCTTCGTCTACTACACAGGTTGCAGGTACCGAAACCAGTCAACCACATATATTTGAACTGATTCTCGAGAAGATGGGTGTCAATTGGTTGATGATTCAGTTTTTTCATTCAAAACAGCATCAGGTAAGTAGATGATATTATTACTGAATCAATTAATTTGGTGATCAAACAAAAAGTAAAAGAAATGAGCACTTAAAAAATGTCCAACCAGGGATTCTACCATTAGCTGCAATAAACAGAAGGAGCACATGTTCTCTGCCCAGTTAGTGCACTGTGAGCGCCGCTTGCCTCTGCCCAAAACTATGACAAGGGGCCACAATGGGCTGTGTTCAGTGGCACACAGGTAAGCTGCAATGTTTGCTAAAATGCGAATTCATAAGTGGAACCATAAATCAAGTAAAACAATTATAGATTGCATCAAATTGAAGAACCAATAAGATGATCACAGTGGCACACACATGTTCTAGAAGATGATCACACGGCTGCAGCACAGACCTGCTTTGTGCCATTCTAGAAAGGCAATAGCAATATTAAGTCATGGCCATAGTGGTATGTATTTATCATCTCTGCATTATGTTATAATACTGTGAACCCATATGCATATAGAGAGATGGCTAGGAAAATATTCGCATAAGTCAACTGAAATAAAAAGCAAGGAGCATGCAGAGGCTGGGAGAGGCGCCGCGACGTGCGGGCGTGCCGGGGGCGTGCCGCTGGTGCGCCGCCGTGCTGGTGCCGCGCCGGGGGTGGGAGCAGCCACCGACAGCGCGCCGTGGGCGCCCGGCGGCGCGGCGACGTGCGGCCGTGGGGCCTGTGCCGGGGACGTGCCGCTGGCGCGCCGCCGTGCTGGGGGCGTGCGGCGCCGGGGTGTCCAGTGCGGAGGAGACGAGGGCGACGGAGGGGACAGGAGCGATAGGTGGAAGAAGATAAGGATGGGAACGAACGTCCACGGGGAGATTTTTTTATTAGGAAATCAAGCCGGAGAGAACACGTAGCGATGCACAGTAATTACTGTTGAAGTAAGTAAATCGAAACCATTATAACGAGAATCAGATGGCTGTAAATTTTTAAGCTACGTGGCTGTGGTAGCTATCGGCCAACCTGAGTTGTATTGTTAGGTAGGTAGGCGCGCTCCGCCGCGCCCGTAAACTCTATATAGTCACGGTGATAAGCTTTTCGTTGCATGCTATTTGGCGTTGAGTATATTATGGAGAGCTTTGGCAGCACATAGATCTGACATAACTTGTTTCACTATTTCCTTGTACAGCATTAAGATGTTACAATCGAGAATATAATCATCATGACAACAATGCAAGAGGAAAATACAGCTATGCTAATATATTGCACATGGAGTCATACACATAATACATAGCACAGAGCAGAGGTTTAGGCAGGTGCCTAATTGAGTCAAACAAACGCAAGCTGTAAACCTTATCATGAGTGGTTGGTCGCATTATTCGGCCTCAATATCTGTTTGATAACAGAGTAATAGTAATATTCAAGAAAAAACTCCATACAGCTTGGCATGCCTAGGTATGCTTGGAGAAATCCTATAACTGAGCCTTTTTCTAGTGTGAGCTTTCCTGTGGCCATGTATCACTGCAATTGACATGCAAGTGCAAATCTCTGAGTGACTAAAGAAGGAAGTTATAAGAAACAGTAGAGGTCAAAAAAATGAGCATATATGGTGCAAGAAGTTATCTATATAGACTCCCAACAAAAAGATAGATACAGCAAAAAATTATATAGGATAGTTTGGTTTCCCTAGAGATAAGTTACGTGAGGAACATTTAGGTATTTAGGCTGACAAAACACAAAATAAGATCATAATCAGATGACAATTCTGAGCATAAAGCAAAATGGGCAGTTACACTTTTTTACTTAACAATAGATGCTAATTTTGTTTATGGTTAAGCTATGTGAGTAGTCATAGGTAGGAATGAGACAAATATAGGAAAGCATCATCAGCTTCTTTGTTGTGCAATTACTTAGTAGATGTATCAGGAGAATAATGTAGAGAGGCACTATCTCTGTGGGTATGAAATGAGCCTATCATGAATATCTGGGATCGATGCTACAAAGGGATGGAGATATTGATGCAGACGTTAGCCATAGAATCAAAGCAGGGTGGATCAAGTGGCGTCAAGCTTCTGGCATTCTATGTGACAAGAGGGTACCCCAAAAGCTAAAAGGCAAGTTCTATAGGACAGCAATTAGACCTGCGATGTTGTATGGAGCTGAATGTTGGCCCACAAAGGCTCGACATGTTCAACAAATGAGTGTTGCAGAAATGCGCATGTTGCGTTGGATCTGTGGTCACACAAGAATGGACCGAGTTCGGAATGATGATATACGTGATCGCCTAGGGGTGGCACCAATTGAAGAAAAGCTTGTCCAACATCGGTTGAGATGGTTTGGCCATGTCCAGAGGAGACCGCCAGATGCACCAGTGCGCTGTGGAGTCCCAAGCCAAGCTAATAATATAAGGAGAGGCAGAGGAAGGCCGAAGTTGACATGGGCGGAGGCGGTGAATAGGGATTTAAAAGCTTGGGATATATCTAGAGATCTATGTTTGGATAGGATTGCCTGGAAAGCAGCTATTGAAGTGCCGGAACCATGACTTGGGTATCTTGTTGGGTTTCAACTCTAGCCTACCCCAACTTGCTTGGGACTACAGGCTTTGTTGATGTTGATGTTGATGTTGAGATACTTGACCTACCTAAGGAGGGTTCCATTGGGACTGCCAACAATGTCATCAACTTAGTAGGCTTCGCATGATGATCACTGCATTGAAAGAAAGTAGATTGAAGCAACTGGAGGCAATATTGAGAAATTTGACACTATCATAGCCTATACAATTCTAAAATATTGAGGCCGAGCAGAGTATACAAAACAAAATTTAATTTTAGATCAGGCTAAAGTAAAATTAAATTTACGATCAGGTTAACATATAGGATCCTATAGCCTATAATTGTAAAATAAAAAATAGCTTTTTAAATGTTGGGAGACGGAGGTAGACATAGCTTTTAAATGCTGCAAAAAATTGCAATTGGTACTCAAATTGTTACTTTGTATTGTACATAAACAGAAAATAGGATTGTTGCAAGATCTCTTGAGTTGAGTTTGTCATTTAAAGGCATATAATGTAAATGAATTATTCTGTAAGAACCATCTTCAATATAGTAAAGCCTCCATATTGGAATCTAGATTGCACCAAAAATGGGTGCTAAGTTTACCCACTTTCAGTAATTAGGCAAGACCAGAGAGTTGTCATTGGTGCACTGGAGGGCACAAAATATGATATGTGTTCTTATACTTATTTGAAGGAACAAAATATATATTGAGTGAATCAACCATAACAAAACCAAATAGGAATTGCACTTGAGTACCAACCTCGTCACTTTCTCCAATTTAAATGCAACTTATCTAGTATGCAATGGAATCAGGTAAGCTTCTTTGCAAACCGTGCAAAGAATATCACTGCCATCAATTCCAAAAGGGTAAGAGCAAGCTATAGCAAAGATTAGTGGAAACTTTAGGGTGCATTTGTGCCATAAGGTGCGTAGCCAATAGGGATATCTATTTTTTGAACAAAGGAATAGACTAATAAACTAATAGTATAAGGAAAAGGGGTTCTATAAGAACTTATTATGTAACAATACAGAATCTGCTTTTTCCTTAAAAAAATTCCACTACATACCATAATCCAAGCATATCATGATAAGGATACTGAAATAAGTAGAAGAAGGAATGCGCTTTGCAGTGATAAGGAAAACATATATTCATATAGGTGATTAGAAGCGGAGGCGACACTAAAACAGTCCATGGTACTGTATGGCCCACACTAAACCTAAGAGAAGAACAAATTCAGCAATGTTGAATGTTTGATTAAAAAATAAAGCATAGGTCTACAAATTAATAACAAACAAAGATGCATGAGATGTTCAAGACTTATACAATTATAGATTGGTCTATTGCTAAATAGGTTATCCTGACTAACAGAAACATTCATTAATTATGGGCAAATGACATTGAGTGATCAAACAACATCATATAGATAAAGGTACAATATGAGAATAGAAATTTATACAGAGAAACTAACCTTCAAATTTGGACGAAAAAGGCTGCACACTGAAAACAGATTGGTTCTATGAAACAAAGTAAATTAAAATGAGGACTTGAGAAACCACAACACCACACATCAAGTTGTGTGTGCATATAGAAACCTAGATAAACTACAGACCACACTGCACAGGTTTGAAAATGGCAAACAGAAACACAATTTATATATTTGATATATTTCGAATGGTAAGCTAGTAATCCAGGTTAGTAATCTTTGAATCAAAATGAAAGGAAACAAAAAGGGTGGAGAAGGTAAAGGAGCACAATAAAATATGCTCATGTCAGCAGTCGTGGCCATGCTGCTCTTTATGCTTATACATGTTGTACCTGTATCTACAATTTGAATGTAGCAAAGCCTATAATTCACAAAAAAACTTGTAATATATTAAAACATTAAATGCATAAATATAGTACGTACATGGATAGGTTATCATATTTTTACCTGGCAGGCTTCTATATTAACCAAAGGCTTTATGTATAATTATAACAACTCTGTAATTAAAAGCAAGATCGTTAAATAGTCAGAGAGCACTCATTTGAGATATGAACCTGAATTTCAAGCCAGCCATGTTGCCACTTTGTCAGTCAAATGCAATGGCATTTTACTGCTACCCTGACCTCACCACTTTCAAGTTCTTCATAACTGTCAGTCTGTCACTCTGAAGTTCACAATTGCTTTAAAAAAAGTTCTACAAACTTCCTTAGATATTTGTAGGAAGGTAGCAGAGGAGGCTAGATTCTTATCTGCAAAGAACACAGATTAATACTAATACATTCTCCATATAAACGAAATCAGTGAAGCTCTATGCAGAATCTATATGTCTATTATGAATAGTGACGTACCTTAGTTCAGCAGTTTGCGCAGAGCACCAGAGCACTGAGCATCAGCAGTTATCTTTTCTCCTTCTAATGTAACATATGGAAATGAAATTAGGCATTCTATTTGTCAGAACATTTTCCTCATTTTCTTGTCCATGGAAGTTGATTGGCGGAGGTGATTGCCTGATTGGACGCGTCTTGCTCATACCATTATTGTGTATCTCTCAAGCGAGGGGTAGTGCACCATCTCTAGCGCTGTTCAGCAATCAGCACCCCTCTCTAGCGCTGTCCAGCATGCCGCACGCGTATTCATGGTCACGGTGATGTGGGCATTTGACGGCTGTAGCGACAAGCTCTAGGACCTCAGAAAAAAGCCGAACGGAAAACAGAGATATTAGTAAGACCTAATCAAATTAGCTCAAATCAGATTGAGAAGAACACAACAATCCCATGGACATTAGATACCAGAAGAAGACCGAGGAAAAAAATAGATGAACTAACCTCAATATAAGTACGATGCCGAGGTAGACCTGAGCAGAGATGAAGATGAGGACGACCTGTACCTCGTCAAGGAAGGCGGTGTCCACGTCTACTCGCTCGCCGCGGCGGGGTACCGGCTGTACACGGGCACGGACTCGTGGAACGTGCGGGTGTGGCGGGACCGTCGCAAGCTCGGCGGGTTCAAGTCGGGAAGCGGCCTCGTGAAGGCCATCGTTGTCGGCGACGACGGCCGCATCTACACGGGGCACCAGGATGGGAAGATGCGCGTGTGGCGGCGCTCGTCGTCGTCGGCGGCGGAGGGTGACGACCCCGCCGCTGCCGCGCAGCAGCAACAGCAGCACCGCCGCGTGTGGTCGCTGCCGCGGTTCCGCGACGTGCTGCGGAGCTCCCTCCGGCCGTCGCAGTACGTGCAGACGCGGCGGCGGCACAGCGGGCTCTGGATGCGGCACTTCGACACCGTGTCGTGGCTCCCTTCAAGGTGTGGCGGGTGTCCGACTCCAAGTTCCTCGAGTCCGTCTACGCCCACTCCGACACCGTCAACGCCATCGCCGCCGCGACCTTCGACGAGCTCGTGCTCACGGGCTCCGCCGACGGCACGGTCAAGGACTCAAGGTGTGGCGGCGCGGGACGAATCCGGTCGTGCGCCAATCGCCGTTGCTGCTGTCGGTTCCACCTCCAGCAGGGTCGGCCGCCGCTTCCACACCTGCATACCAGAGGACCATGGACCAGGATGGATAGCACTACAATGGTGGAGGGGCTGGCTGAGAACGGCAGGGGAGAGGAGAAGAGTCGGAGGGCGGGGGTGGCGAGGCACGACGCGATGCAATGATGGGGAAGAAGCGAGGCCAATCTGACTGGGAGAGGGAGCTGAAACCTGCATAGATGACCCCCAAAATGAGTTGCCGGAGCATTGAAAGAAGGGAGCGGAGATCGATGACCCCCAAAATCAATCGACGGAGTAGTGAAAGAAGGGAGCGGAGATCCAGAAGACTAAAGAACACGGGCCAGCACGACGAACGCGACGGAGGCACGCACCTCCGCAACAGCTAGGACGGCGATGGTGTCGGCGCAGCAGAGCAGGTGGAGGTGCGCAAGTAGGAGAAGGACGCAAGCGAAAAAAGAGACGGCTGAACTTAATGTGCCGGTCGACGGACGCGGACAGGCCGGTGCGAGCGCGACTCTCGAAGGCAGCGGCGCGGTGCGTGGAGGCGCGTGCCTTGCAGCCCAGGCGACGACGAGTTCGAGATGAAACCCGAGCGCACAACTGCGACTGGGGCCGAGCAGATCTGGGGCCCAAGAATCATGAGATAGGGATAGCAGGAGGGCACACGCACGAGCTGCCGCAGCGGCGCAGCGGCGCAGCGGGCGGCCGTGGTTGGCGCAGCGGCACAGGTGGGCGGCCGTGGTTGGCGCAGATGGGCGGACGCTGCTCTGTCTTTTTTTTTTGCCAACGCTGGTGACCTGGTGGGCTGCACAGGGCACGTTTGGTCCATTGACCAGGAGGTACACGTTCAGAAGGGAAGGTGGGGCCCACGTAAGCTGAACACGTGGAAACTGCGGTGTGGAGGCCCGTACGTACACAGTATTCAGAATCGTTGTGGAGGCGGCGATTGCACGAGCCATATGGATCTTCATATTAATTAATAATAATTAATAACTAATAACTAATAACTAATGATGCTCCAGGTAGTCTCTATACACGATGCCCCGGAATTTGATGTCATGACCGCCCAGCGCCATTATAAACGGTCATGTTAAATATATCATTATAAACTTTATTATTTTAACCTGATATTTTTAGCATAGTCATAATTTTTAGTGTCCTACAAATATATTAACAAATTAACTATGGTTAACTTTGTCTATTTATGAAGAGGAGCAAAATTATCATTCTAGTACAAAATAAAATTTTTACTCTATAACTCTCATCATGTAGAGCATAAAAGATTTGATACAGTAATTTTTAGGTATTTATATGATTTTATATCTATTTTGTAACGGCTTGAACCCAGCTACGCTGTCCATTGGACCAATTACACAAAACCGCAGTGTCTTATACCAAATATCAAAAATAGAGGTGTACATCAGCCAATTTTCATATTTCAAAATATCCCACAACTAATTATCCCTTTATAATTTGGAATAAAGAGAGTACAAGGTAAGGATATGGTGTATATGTGTTAGAGACTTGCAAACGGATCAGCGCCATAGCCTCGTAGGCATGGAGATTATATATGCGACTGTCGATGAAATATGCGTCGCAGTCTACCTAGGGGGTACCCTACGGTAGTAGATTGTAGGCGAAGGTGTGGCGATGTCGATCAAGCGTAACACAGAGAGCGTAGACACGACGATTTAGACACGTTTGGGCTGGCAAATCACCGTAATACCCTACGTCTTGTGTTTTGGTGGCTGGATTGATCTGAGTATTAGGTTATAAAATCCGTAAATGATCTGAGAGAGAGAGATTTTGGAGGGGGTCCCTGCTCGCCTTATATAGCCGGGGAGCAGGGTTACAATTTTCATATCCTAACAGATTACGATCGGTCCCTTAAGGCAAGGGATCCGAGTCTATCTACTAGGATCTTCCTTGGCGAGCAAGACTTCTTCGGAGTCCTTGGCGAGCACGACGGGATGGTCGCGTGCCGCAAGGCCCCACGGGTTGGGCCGTCTTCTGGTCGGTAGGCCCATAATGTCCCTGGGGATATGTCAGGGTAATATCCCCAACAAGTCCCCGAGCACGTTATATTCTTCCGGCGAGCCCGCAGCGTTGTCCTTGAAGGTGTTCAGCTGGTCGCCATCATGTGTCGTGGTCGTCGTGAAGCCCCGACCAGGCTGCCTGGTCGAGGTGCTGCTCGAAGAAGCCTCCCGACCAGGTCGGGCTGGTTGAGAGCGTTGTAGCCTGATGTGCGAGCAGGTCGCCTCGTCGAACGCTGTGGCTGCTTGTTGGGAGGATGTGACGTGCTGAAGAAGAAAAAACTTTTGAAAAGTCCTTCCCTGGTGAAGTGTACCCACTTAGGCTATGCAAAAACAACATATAAAACAGCAGAGCTTTATCGAGAAGAAAACCAGTACATTCACCGCGAGGTGAAGTGTACCCACTTAGTCCCCGAGCATGGTAGCAAGTGAGGTATGCACATGGTGTCATGCTTTATAAAAAGATACATAAGATATGTAAATTGAAGCATGAGTTTGTTAAAATGACTGCGAATACCCGTAGTCCCCGAGCCTGATGTAAGAAAATGAAGGCTTCTTGTATCAGTATCATATATTTGGAAATTGAAATACTGAAATATGAGTTTAATAAGAAATGACTGCGAATACCCGTAGTCTCCGAGCCTCATGTAAGAAACTGTAGTCCCCGAGCCTGATGTAAGGAGATTAGGAGGTTTTTGCATCGGGGTCATTTAAGTTTTATTCGCAGTCCCCGGGCGTTAGTCCCCAGGTGTTGTCCTTCAGTGTCGTGGCCGCAGTCCCCGAGCCTTGCTCGGTATGACTTTGGGCGAAGTCCCCGAGCCTGGTCGGGAATGCAACTAGGCAGCCGAGTCATGGTTGTTGTCGACGGAGTCCCCGAGTGTAGTTATATCGCAAGCTCTGTGGATCTTGCCAATCATACTATTGTAGTTGTGTTACTGTAGCTGCACAAAATAGATTATAATAAAGTTGCGCGTCCAGTCCCCGGGACTGTAGTGTTGGTGGTATTCAAAAAATCATTAGCCGTAAATTGAAAGATTAACTTAGAAGTAAATATATAGGGAGAACGAAAAGGAAGTAATGGGCCGAATTAACCGCGCAGTTACCGGCCCGTGTTTGAGGTGCACGGAGTGGGCGGCGTGGTGGTTGTTGCGGTTTCCCAAAAACCCTGGAAGGCGAAGCGCAGCGCCGCTTAGTATAAAGGGCAAGTCCGGTGGTTGGCGGAACGGGAAGAGTCGCGTCTCCTTGCCTTATAGAGTGCGCCGGGGATACGAAGAGCCGGCGATTCCGTGCTATATATGCTGATGATCTGAGAGGATTTCCATCCACTTGTTCAATAATATCCACACTTCCTGGCCACGAAGAGTAGAGGGGATTCGTCGGTACTAGGGTTTTGTCAATGGAGATGGAGGGTGGCAGTGCGCGCCTTGAGGTGGGTTTCGCCGCCTTGCTGGCTCTGCCGGAGGACCTGATCTTCCGGATCCTTCTTCGTGTGATCGATGATGGCGACAATGTGCGTGAGTATGTGAAGATTCACCCGGCCTGTCGTCTCTTCCGCGACTTTTGCGACGACGCTTCGACGATTCGGCTCTTGTCCCTTCGGCGTATCCAGGATTATTGCTGGCCCTACTTCCCTTTTCTGGAGACTTCCTTCGAGCGGCGCTTTCTTGAGGCTGATCACCCGAGGCGTTGTTTTTTGTGGTGTGGAGAGATTGATGTTGTGGGGGAGAGATCCCGATGGGTAGTTGCTTATCAAGCGAGCGGTGGCTACTGGAGATGAGGTCGCCATGTACTTCCAGGCCATGATGTTGTATTATGCGAATCCAGCAGATACGGAGGCTCTTGCTATTGTCGATCGACTCAGCGGAGGTGCCCTTCCCGATGGTCGGTTCGGTAATCCAGGCTTGCGTCATCTTCGGGAGTGCTCCCGTGGTGATCTTCACATCATCTGGCGGCGGTGGTGGATTCGTGCCCCGGAGGACGTGCCGGATTTGGTCATTGGTGCTTCTGCGTGTGCCTGGGGGAGTGCCATCGTTTTGGTCCGGCAAATAACAATATGCCTGGGATCATCATATACTGTAGACGACAATGTCAAATTGGACACGAATTCGATCTCTGGACCAGAAACATTAGTGAGGTGGTCACATACCGCGTCAGTAGAATGAAGTTGTAATCGTCGGAATGACTAGTCTTTAGGTGTGGTTTCTTCTGTCTGGGAGTCTCAACTTTATTACCATGCTCTATTTTGCTGCGGGACAGCGGTAATTTGTATCTCGGATACAAGTGTTCGGACGTGTAAGTAAAAACTACAAAGCTGTAATATATTCGAGGCGGTGAGCTTTTGTTTCACTTGTATGTCCTGTCGTGCCTGCTAAGTCGTGAGCCGTAGCGATGAATCGTTCGGCCTTGGGTCTGTCGATGTTTTACCACCGATAGCCTGCCACGGGGTTACCCGAGATAGTAGTTCGTGCCTCGGAGAATAGTGAAACCTTGGTGGTTGGACACGCAGGGACACACGGTTTATACTGGTTCAGGCCCTCGACAAGGTCGAGTAATAACCTTACGTCCAGTTGAGTCGTTTGTTATTGCTCTTGATCGTAATACAAGGTGTTGTGTGTCGCTCTGTGTATCGGATGTTGCGTAGTATGTAGGGATTGTTTTTGGGTGATACCTCCACCAGCCTTTTATAGTCCAGGAACTGGTCGAGGGTTGCTCTAATCCTACTCGGTTACAAACTTAGAGTCCTAAACTACGCTTCGGTCTTGTCGTCCTTACCGAGTAGAATTCGGTTTCTTCTGTCCGTCTTCCTTTGTGGGCCGAGGAAAAGAGGCCCAAAGCTTAGGTAAGCCAGTCCCTGGGTACCCTATAGGATATCCCATCGACAAGCCCCGAGCATCTCATGATTTTTCTTCAATATGTCGGGTCGCTTCGAAAGCGAGCCGAGTTCTTTTTGAAGCAAAATCATGAAATGATCTTCTGTGTTCTTCGCCTTGTGGTTTTTTGTGCACCTCTGGTGCACTCATTGAGTGTAGCCCCCGGGCCTCTGGATACTTGGTACAAGTATTCGGAGGATCTGAGAAAAAAGTCTTGTAAGTTAGGTATTGGCAGCCCCCGAGCCTTTCTCCGAGTTCTTTTTATCGGAAAAGAGCCTGGTGGAAGGATCTAAAATAATGTGCACTTGTCTTCTTCTTACTCACGGGTGGGTACTGTGTCTTCACGGGTATGTAGAATCTTGCTTTTACTGTTTGCTTTGGTCAGCTTTTGTCTTTTTCTTGCTCTTCCTTTGTCGTGACTTCTGGCTTCTAGTGGTCCTTCCTTGCTATATATTCTGTTGTGGTTGCACTGATGGTTTGATCTTTAGGGTGCTCTTCTTTCTTCTGATGACTATGCTGCTGAGAGAGAAAGTGAGCAGCCCCCGGGCTTATGCCCGCCTTTTGGTAGTTGAGTGGGTAGAAGAATTCTTGTGAATGGAGTTAGAGGTAGACAACTCTTTGGTTAGATTTTTCTGAGAAGTTTGGCGTGGTAGGCAGAAGAAGTCTTGTGAAGTAGCTTCCATGCCTTCTCTATCTAACTGCTGGACCCTGGGCTGTAACCGTTGCCGCTCCTGAGTTGATTGAAGTTGTACACCCCATATTTCTAGTTGTGCATGCTTACACCGAACTCCTGCTGGAAAGGCTAGAGTTGGAGCTGTCCAATCTCATTTGTTGGGAGTGGTTTTCTGCCTAAGATCCGGCACTTCTTCATGCTTTGTGAGGATTCCAGGTTGTTTTGACTTGTAAGGTTTCTGTTCGGGTATCAGGTCTTCTTTGGTGGTAGATCTAGTATAATCCTGGCTATGACCTTTATATTTTGTCACTTGTGGTCTTTTGTTGTAAATGTGGCTTAGTCTGGTCTTGTCTGGTTATTGTAAGTTTATCGGCCGAGTTGTTTTTGTAGTCTGCAGAGCTGTTGCTGGTTGTATGATTGTCTTTGGAATATTCTTCCAGATATTTTGTATAGTACCTTGATGTACTGCCTTTATTGTAGTCGTTTTTATCTCATCAATGTAGTCCTTATAAAATCTTTTGCCTTTACTGCTCCCTTTATGTACTATTGCTGTTGTTGCCCTTTCTTCGTGGACTTGGTGTACCCCATGTTCTTCTATAAATATTTGAGGTATGGTTGTCTTGTTATATCTTCTTCCTTCTCTTGTAAAGGTCTTTGTTGAATCATGGATATTGTAGTTGGCAAGCTTGACGAGCCCCCGGGCTTCTTTCTCTCCTCCTTGAGTTGTAATCTGGTGAATGGTGTAGTTCTTGTGATAGAAACTAGCAGGTAGCTAGTTTCAAGGTAGTGCCAGGCTGAAGGAAGCTTTAAGGAAAATGGTGTAGTTCTTGTGATGAGGTTGTCGCATGTTGTGCTGCCTCATCTTCTAGTGTCCTAGTTCCATGCCTTTGGCTGTTCTCCCGGTCTTGGTTGAGAAAGCATTCTTGAGTTGATCCTGTGCAGTGTCATTTTGGCACCTACTGGTGTTGATCCGCCTTCTCTCTGTCGAGGACCTGGCGGAACTGTGAATCTTGAATGTCTTCTGGGCTCTGCTTCTACTACCTTTGGCAAGCGGGTGTGCCTTGTCTTGTTGGGTGCCAAGCATGTTTGAGTTATTTGGCTCTATTTACTCATTTGTGAGCCTTGATCCTCGAGGTTTTAGTCTCGAATTCAACTAGGTTCTTGACTTGTACTAGTTCCTTTCGGCAGTGCAACTTTGTGTCTAGTCTGTACTTCAAAAAGTTTGTAATAAAGAATCAAAGAATTGTTGTCTCTGTCCTCCGAGTTCTTTATCTCTGTTTTGCTTGTGCTGATCGGGTTCTTTTTGCGAGTTGTCTGTGTATTCTGAAAAAGGAGGTGTTGTCTAACTGCTTTAGGTTCCGTTCCGTAATTGATGGTATTTTTCATTTACTGTACTTTCTGCTATAGGTAACGCTTCCTTATAAATCTGCCCTTTTGTTATCTCTTCTTTTTTACCTTGCAGTAAAAAACTCTTCCCTTTACTTGCGAAACCCTAACTGCCACCGCCGCTCTGGTTGTCCTTGATCCGCCGGATGGTGAAGAAGAACAAGAATAAGAGCAAGACTGAATTTGTGGACGAAGATACCGTGCTGGACCATATAGATAATCCTGAGTTTGTTGAGATGTCTCGTCAGATGAAGCGGTCTCCCAAGCCTACGACTCAGGATGCAGATTTGGATCTCTTAGTTGCTCATGGTCTGCTTCAAGCGTGGATTTTTTCTGAGTACTCTCTTCCTGGTGAGCACGTCATCCCTAGACCCTCCTCTGGTCAGACTGTGCTCTTTGTTCCCTTTGTCCGTGCTAGACTCTGCTTCCCTCCATTAGATTTCTTGATGGAGTTCCTTCGTTTCTATGGCGTTCAGCTTCATCATCTGCCTCCTAACGGCATTCTTTTTCTTTCTTCGTTTGTGCACCTTTGCGAAGCGTTTATTGGCATCCCTCCTTGTCTTCTTCTTTTTTGTCATTTCTTTCGTCTTCGATTTCATGAGAATAAGCCCAGTCGCTCTTTTGGCTGTTGCGCCGTTCAGTTTCGTCAGGGTATGAAGGCTACTTATTTCGCCTTTACCCTTTATGAGTCTGTTAAAGACTGGGTGGATAAGTGGTTCTATATTTCAAAACCTGATGCTTATTTTTCTTCTGATCTTGCTGCTCTTCCGACTCCTCTTCCTTGTTGGAATAATCCTCTGTCTTCTTCTGAGTCCTTGGCTATTAAGCCTCTGCTGATTCGGATAAGTTACCTGAAACAATCTGGGTTAACTGGCAATGGGTTGATTGCCAATTTCTATCGTCGCCGGGTTTAGCCTCTCATGCAGAGGGAAAACCTTGGCTTTGAATATACCGGTTCTTCTGATCCCTCTCGGATCATCCCTGAGTCCGAGTTGTCTGAAGATGATATGTTTGATCGTTTGGGGAGTCCTGAGTGCTGTGTCTGTCATTCCTCCCCAAATTCCTGAGTATCATGCTGGAAATCCTCCTCCTCAGGTTAGTGACTTATTGGTTTGTTTTGATTTCTTTCATCTGAGTTCTTGTTTTGTTGATGATTTGCTTTGTATTTCAGGATCATGATCATTCTTTTAGGCTAGATTTGCCTTTTGGGCTTGAGGCCTTTGTTCCTGAGGAGACCGCAGCTGAAGTCACTGTGGCTTCGAGTTTTTCTTCCAGGTTGCTCCCTGGATTTTGTATTACTGATGGGTATGTGCCGTATACTCCTGATCCTCGGATTGCTCAACTTGTAATGTTTTCTAGGAAAAGGAAGCTTGAGTCTTCTGCTCAACCTTCTTCACTTGCTCCTGCTACTCGTCGTCGGTCTCCTCGGCCGTGTGCTCCCACAGATAACATTATTGTAGGTGAGCATTGTGTTTGTCATTCGAGTTGTTTTGTATACAACTCTTCTTTATTCTTCTATTTTGTTCTTTTTCAGATGGTCAGTCCGTCCTTCTTGATGAGGAATGTTCAGATGATGATCCTCCTCTCTCTCATCCTCCGTGAGTTGTTTTCTTGATGTCTTTGTAATTTTTGTCTAGAGATCCTTTCCTTATTATGAGTTTTATTCAGTCGTAGATCATCTGCTGGTCAGTCTTCTAGTGAGGCTGCTCCGATTCCTTCAGCTATTCCGATTTCTTCTTCGTCATTGCTTGATGATGATTTTTCTTTCGACATCCCCGAGCTTTCCTTTGCTTCTGTTGCCGCTTCTTTCAGCAAGTTGGTCAAGTAAGTCAAGCCTTTCTTTACAGTGTTTAGGTCTTAGTTGTCTTTGCCTAATATTCTTGTTTTTGCTTTCCTTAGGCCTTCTCCTGATGTCCCTGCTTCATCCCGGAACGGTAGGGTTCTTTTGTCCTGTTGATGAAGATTTTTGCCTTTTGTTTTTCTCTTAACTCTTCATGTCTTATTTTTTGTAGGACTTTGTGCTCATGATGCTGCCAACGTTGCTGGTACCTCCGAATTTGTTGGTGCTTGTCCTCCTGATGGTATGCCTCTACTTGAGGTTCCTGAGTTGAGTCTCTCTGGTAAGGCTCCAATGGCTCCTTTGCTCCTTCAAGGGCCAGAAGTCCAACTTAGCCGTGTTGATCGAGTCCAGAAGCTTATTTCTTCTTAGAATGACTTGTCAAAGTCTTTTGGTGCTGAGCTAAAGGTATTTGCTTATGTTTTTTTCTTTTGTTTGTTTGTTTGTACTTTTGTTTTGATCTTTTATCTCTTGCAGGGAGTTTATCAGGAATTGATTGCTTCTTCTTCGAAAATTCAGTCGACTACTACTCTTCAGGCTGATCTTGATAGGGTTCAGCTTGAGTTATCTCAAGCTCGTTCTGCTTTGGAGCAAGAAAAAGATCTCTGAAGAGTTGCTGAGTCTGCTCTTTCTGATCTTAAAGAGAAGATGGCTAATAAGTGTCTTTATATTTACCTTTGTTGTTGTGGTTCTCTTGCTTGATATTTGACATATCTATCTTTCTTGTAGTTGCTGAACAGGCTTCAATTGCTTGGGATGAAGAGGAAAAAGATTTAACTCTTCGTGCTGAATCCTCAGAGAAGAGAGCTGAAGCTGTAAGCTGATTATTTATTATCCCCTGATTTTTTTTGTTGTTTTTCTCTTTCTGACTTCTCTGCTTTCTTCAGTCATTGAAATCGGAGGGATCTTTGAAGACCCGGCTCTCGAAAGTTCATGAGCGATACACAATTTTGTATGCTGTTGTGAGGCCTGTTGTGGCTGCTGTTTGTCATAAAGAGGATGCGAAAGAAGGCCTAAGAACCTTGATTCCTGCACTGCCTCTTCATTTTAGGGAATTTGTTGAGAATGGCTTTGAACGTTGTATAAACAATGTTGTTTCTTTTACTCGAGCCCTTGCTCCTGATGTTCCTTTGGCCCGGATTCTTGAAGATCCGATGGACGCTGATCTCCTGACTAGGTGGGAGCAATCGAAGCTCGAAGTCCAAGATCCCAAATATTTGGTCAGATGAAAGTGTTACCCTCTTCTCCTTGATGAACATGTTAGCTTATCTTTGAGTGATGACTCTTGTAATATACTCTGGATGATACTTTTGCTTAACATATTGTCACGCTTCGTCCTGATATTGTGATACTCTTGTCCTTATCTGCTAATGTCGTGTAGTTTTGTTTTCTGATTGATGCAGTTATCCTTCTGATGAATACCTAATTTTCTTGATATTTGTGAGTTGTGTCGAGTTCTTTTGGGTATTGTACCTCTATATTGGTCCTTGAAGATGCTTCTGAACTCTCGAGTTCTTTCTGGGTAATATTATTAGCTTTCATGTCTTGATGACTATACTAGAGATATTCTTGTTCATAAAATGCCTTGTGCCTCTGAGTTAGGTGTTGAGGATCTTTGCCGTTGCTTTTGATAATTTTTGAGTAGTTTCGAAGTAGTCTTGGTGTTTTGGACGAGTAGTTTCTGATGCTGGAGTAGTAGATATCACTTTCTGTCGTAATAGCATTTGGTTTGCGGTCTTTGTTGTGCCGAGTCTGCGCTACTCTTTAAGCAGGAATGTTGTGCCACTTTTTGTAAGTGATTATCTTTGATGTCGTCGAGGTAGACTGATGTTTTTTTATTGTGCCGAGTAGTTTGGTATTTGCCATGCCGCCTCTTAAAACGGTAGACTTGTAGATGTATGAACTAGACTGTGCCGCTCATGGTGCAAAGCAGTTGGTTTGTCATCGAGGTAGACTGGTGCTTTTTGTTGCGCCGAGTAGTTTAATTTCATGCTGGTAGACTTGTAGATATATGAACCAGACTGTGCCACTCATGGTGCAAAGAAGACGGTTTGTCGTCGAGGTTCACTGATATTTTTTGTTGCGCCGAGTAGTTTGATGTCATGCGGTAGACTTGTAGATACATGAACCAGACTGTGCCGTTCATGGTGCAAAGCAATCGGTCTGTCATCAAGGTTGACTGATATTTTTTGTTGCGCCAAGTAGTTTGATGTCATGCCGCCTCACGATACGGTAGACTTGTAGATATATGAACCAGACTGTGCCGCTCATGGTGCAAAGCAGTCGGTTTGTCAGGTTGCCTCACGAAACAATTGACTTAAAGATGCTAGACAATGCCGCTCATGGTGCAAAGCTGTCAGCTTGTCATGCCGCCTCATGAAACGGTTGACTTATATATGAACCAGACTGTGCCGCTCATGGTGCAAAGCAGTCGGTTTGTCGGGTTGCCTCACGAAACAACCGACTTAAAAATGCTAGACAGTGCCGCTCATGGTGCAAAGCTATCAGCTTGTCATGCCGCCTCACGAAATGGTAGACTTATATATGAACCAGATTGTGCCGCTCATAGTGCAAAGTAGTCGGTTTGTCGGGTTGTCTCACGAAACAACCGACTTAAAAATGCTAGACAGTGCCGCTCATGGTGCAAAGCTGTCATCTTGTCATGCCGCCTCATAAAACGGTAAACTTATATATGAACCAGACTGTGCCGCTCATGGTGCAAAGCAGTCGGTTTGTCAAGTTGCCTCACGAAACAATTGACTCCAGACAGTGCCTCTCATTGTGCAAACTGTCGGTTTGTTCTTGATGTCTTGTATCTTATGTCTTCAGTTGTAGAATTTCTTGAGTTGGCTGATATGCTAGGTATTGCTTAGTTGAATTCCATCTTCAGTCATTGGCTCGTAAGTTCCGGGTTGTATTGCTTTCTTGATGATAAAAGGACCATCCTATGGGCTGAGTAGTTTATGTCTTCCGTCTTTCTTTTGAATTAGTCGTAGTACCAGATCTCCTGGTTTTAACGTTCTTGGATGCATATTTCTGCCGTAGTGTCTTCGCAAGCCTTGTAGGTATCTTGTATTTTGTATCACTGAACTGTATCTTATTTCTTCGATTGAGTCAATCTCTAGTCGTCTTGTTTCTTCGGCTTCTCCTTCATCGTATTGTTCGATTCTTGGTGATTGTCATATCAAGTCAATTGGTAATACGACTTCTGATCCGTATACCAGGAAGAAAGGTGAGTAGCCTATTGCTCTGCTGATTTGGGTTCTTAAGCCTCATACCACTTTTGGTAGTTCTTTTACCCATTTGCTTTATTAGTCTTTTAGGTCTTGTAATAGTAGCCCATTAGCTCTTTCCACTTGTCCATTTGCTTGGGGGTGAGCCACTGATGCATAATCTATTTCTATTCCGCAATCCCTTGTCCAATATTGGAATTCCTTTGCTGTAAATGGTGATCCGAGATCTGTGATTATTCTATTGGGCATCCTAAATCTATGCATGATGTCTTGTATGAACTCTGTTGCTTTTTCTGCACTGTATCTGACGAGTGGTTTGTATTCAATCCACTTGATGAATTTATCTATTGCCACAAATATGTATTCAAATCCTTCTTTTGCTTTTTTGAGAGGTCCGACTTGATCTAGCCCCCAGCATGAAAAAGGTCAGGCTGGTGGTATACAGATTGGATTGTGTGCTAGAACATGTGACTATCTTGCGAATATTTGACAATTTTTGCATGTCTTGACTAATTGTTCTGCGTCTTTGAGTGTTGTTGGCCAATAAAATCCACTTCTGAATGCTTTGCCGATTAATGTTCTGGATGCTGCATGATTTCCATAACAGCCCGAGTGGATTTCATCCAATATTTCTTTTCCTTCCTGCGTAGATACGCATTTCAATAATACTCCAGAAGATGCTGCTCTTTTGTATAATTTATCCTTTACGAGGATGTAGACTTTGCTTTTTCTTATAACCCTTGTTGCTTCTGCTTTGTCTCCGGGTAGTTTGTTTTCTTTCTTATAATCTATGAGTGGTTTTCTCCAATCGCTTTCTATGTTGAGGATCTGTCTTGAGGTGTCTGGTTCTTTTATCTTGTCTATGTCCATTGAGTCTTCTTTTTGTTTGCTGATTTCTTGGATTGATGGCTTTGCGAGTTGTTCTACAAATATTCTCGGTGGTACTTTTGCTCTGTCTGATCCCAACTTTGACAAGATATCTACTGCCACATTTGAATCTCTCAAGACGTGATGGATTTTTAATCCTTCGAAGTTCTTTTCGAGTTTCCTTACTTCTACATAGTATGCATCCATGTTTTTTGAGCAGTCCCACTATTTGTTTACTTGATTGATTACTACTGCTGAATCTCCATAAGCGAGAACTCTTTTGATTCCCAGGGTGGCTGCTACTTTTAATCCGTGTATGAGTGCTTCGTATTCTGCTTCATTATTTGTTGCTTGTCATAATATTTGTAGTACGTATTTTAATTGTGTTCCTTCTGGGGAAATCAGTAGTACACCTGCTCCAGCCCCTCCAAGTTTCAGAGAACCATCAAAGTACATCTTTCAGTGGTCTCTTATTGGTTCAGGTTCTTTTTATGCAATTTCTATCCATTCTGCAATGAAGTTGGGTAATATCTGTGACTTGATTACTGTCCTTAGTTTGAAATCTATATTTAGAGATCCGAGTTCCACTGTCCATTTAGATATTCGGCCTGTGGCGTCTTTGTTTCTGAGTATGTCTTATAACGGGAAGTTGGTTGCTACTGTTACTTTGTGCTCGTGGAAATAATGCCTCAACTTTCTTGATGATATGAGTACTGCATATAGTAGTTTCTGTACGTGTGGGTATCTGACTTTTGATTCCGTGAGTACTTCGCTGATATAGTATACCGGTCTTTGCACTTTGTAAGTGCGTCCGAGTTCTTCTCTTTCCACGATGATTGCTGCACTTACTATGTTTTTTGTTGCCGTGATATACAACATTATGTCCTCCTTATTTCTTGGTGGTGTCATCACTGGAGATGATGACAAGTATTCTTTTAGCTTGATGAAAGCTTGATTTGCCTCTTCTGTCCACTCGAAGTTTTCTTTCCTCTTTAGGAGTTTGAAGAAGGGTAGTCCTTTTTCTCCCAATTTTGATATGAATCTGTTGAGCGCTGCCATACAACCTGTTAGCTTTTGTATGTCTTTGATCTTTTTAGGTGGCTCCATATCCATTATTGCTTTGACTTGTTTTGTGCTGGCTTCAATCCCTCTGTTGCTGACTAAAAAACCGAGTAGCTGTCCTGATGGTACACCAAAAACGCATTTTGTTGGATTGAGCTTCCACTTCCATGCTTTTAGATTCTTGAAGGTTTCTTCTAAGTATTCCAACAGTGATTCAGGTTCTTTTGTTTTGACTACTACGTCGTCGATGTATGCTTCAGCGTTTCTTCCAATTTGATCTCCTAGGCAAGTTTGTATTGCTCTTTGATATGTTGCTCCTGCATTTTTCAATCCGAACAACATTGACTTGTAACAGTATGCCCCGAAAGGTGTTATAAAAGATGTTTTGCTTTGATCTTCTTCCCTTAATGATATTTGATGGTATCCTGAGTAGCAGTCGAGAAATGATAGTAGCGATGATCCCGCTGTTGAGTCTATGACTTGATCAATTCTTGGTGGCCCATATGGGTCCTTTGAACAGTGTTTGTTGAGGTCTATGTAGTCCACACACATACGTCATTCTTTTGAGTTCTTCTTCTCTACCAAAACTGGATTGGCCAATCAATCCGGGTTGATTATTTCTCTGATGAACCCTGCTGCCAGTAATTTTGTAATTTCCTTTTTGATTGCTGCTTTCATGTCTGGTGCAAATCCGCGTAGCTTCTGTTTTATTGGTCTTGAACCTTTATTTGTGTAAATTTTGTGCTCAGTCAACTCCTTTGGGACTCCTGGCATATCTGTTGGCTTCCATGCAAATATGTCTTTGTTGTCTCTTAGAAAGTTGGTGAGCGCGAGTTCCTATTTGGGATCCAAACTCACGCTGATTGTTGCTATTTTTTCTAGATCTCCAATTAATAGATCAATCGTCTTTGTGGTTGTTTCTTTAGGAGGTGTGAAGGTGCTTGGCTTCTTTGCCGGTATTTGGATTTTATCCGGGTTCATTTCTCAACTTTCTTCGCAATGTCTTCTTTTTCCTTGTAGTCTTGTAGTTTTTCTGATATTTGTACGGCTTGTACATCACAATCGTATGCTCTCTTTAGATCTCCTTTTAATGAAAGAATCCTTTTGTTGTCAGCATCTTGAGCAGTACATACGGGTAGTGAGGTATTGCCATGTATCTTGTTAATGCCGGTCTTCCAAGGATTGCATGATAACATGATTCGAAGTCGGCTACTTCGAATTTGATGAACTCGGTCCGATATTTGTCGGGTGTTCCAAAGGTGACTGGTAAAGTGATTTGTCCCAATGGTATGAAAGCTTTTCCGGGTACTATTCCATAAAAAGGGATACTCGTTGGTGTGATCATGACTTCATAGTCCAAGTTCATCTTCCTTAGGGTGTCTGCGAAGATTATGTTTAATCCTGCTCCTCCGTCGATGAGTACTTTGGAGACTGTCACTCCTGCTATTGTTGGTTCCATTACTAGGGGATAGTAGCCCGCATTTGCTGCGCTTGTCCATTGATCCTCTCTTGTGAATTGAATTGGGTACTCTGACCAGTCTAGATATCTTGGGGTAGCTGGTTCTGCTGCCATGACGGTTCTGTGTGCTAGCTTTTCCTGCCTTTTATTTCTTGTGTATGATGCTCCAGAAAAGATTACTATTATTTGTCGTTGGGGTTCTTGATAATTCCCCTCTGCTTTCTTGGTATCCTTCCCTGATCCTTCTGTTCTTTGTTCCGAGTTGTTTGCTCGTGTATCCTCTTTCTTTATGAATCTTCGTTGGAATATGTCACGTTCTACTAGCTTGTGGCTTGCGTTAGGATGTATGTAGCAAGGTAGGTCTTCTATCCTTTCTGCTGGCCTTCTTGTGTAGTTGTTGCCTTGGTAGTTGTTATTCGAGTACCTATTATTCTGGTTTATGTTTCTGTTGTTATTATAGTTGCTGTTGTATCCTCCTTTGTCATTGTCGTTGAATCTTCTTTTGTTGTCCGTTGCTGCTACCATATTGTCTTGTCTTGGTCTTTTGTCATTGGGTCTGAAATTTGGTGTTTTATTTTCATGAAAATCTCGAGTGAATCTGTGCCGAGTTCTTTCTTCCGATGATATCATCTTTTTTACAGCTCTTTTGAAGTCTTTATTGGATCTCGGATTTTCGTTAAAGTAGTCTTTGAACTCCCAATTTGCTATGATTCCATCCGCAAATGTTTCTATTACTTCTCTGTCGGTAATGTCATGTATTTGGGCTCTGAGTTCTCCAAATCTCCTGTAATATTCCCTCAGGGTTTCTCCTCTTCTTTGCTTTACGTTCTTCAATTCTGCCGCGGTCATGGGATGTGTTATTATTCCCGTGAAGTTGTTGCAGAACACTTCTTACAAATACTCCTAATATTTAATTGACCCTGGCTTTAGTTTATCGAAGCATTGTAAAGGCATGGCTTCGAGTGTGAAGAATCATGGCCCTAGTTGGTTTCGGTGATTAACGACAATTAGCGATTATTATGGCTAACGTGTGTTTTGCAGAGGCTATGAGTAGCCTAGCCATAGTGATCAACATGAATGGGCATCAATGGGTGTCACCTAGCGCCCAAGATGGATATCGTTTCGGATTTCAAAGAGACATGATGAAGACCCTAGAATGTTAAGCTAAGTGCCATAAGGTGATGAAGGGCACTTAGAAATAGATAGGGCTTTTATTTTATCTTTGACCGTACTATTAAGAGGGGTTGAGACTAGTAGCTTGACTTAGGAAAGCTTCATGATTTAGGTGTGGTGTACACTTGACTTCCTTAGCTCTAAGAAAGCCTATGGTGACCGTAAGATAGCCTAGAACAACTTCCATATTCATCGCGACGAAAAACAAAGTTGAGAGGCCTGTTTTCTGGACGACGGACGCTCCTGACGGAGGCGTCGGACGCTGTCCGTCGCGTTTGACAAAGGCGTCAGACGCTGGGTGGTTGAGTCCACAACGTCCGTCGGCCTTCCTGTGGCCGTGTTTTTCTAGCTAAAATCTTCAGGGTCCGACGGACGCTGTCCGTCGGCTAGGCGTCGGACGCTTGGAGAGTGTCCGTCGGCCTTCCAGTGAGGGTGTTTTTCAACCCAAGCCAGAGTATAGCGTCGGACGCTGGGAAGAGCGTCTGTCGCCCCTTCGATGGAGCGTCCGTTGCTGGGAAATCCTGTCAGAGATAGCCGTTGGGGCTTGCGACGGAGCGTCTGTCGCCTAGGCATCGGAGCGTCCATCGCCCAAGCTTTGTGCAGAACTAGTCGTTGGGGCATGCGATGGAGCGTCCGTCGCCAACTTAAAAGCTGTGCTTTTTCCAGCCCGAGGCAGTTTTGTGTGAGGGCTATTTATAGCCCAACCCTTGCCTTCCCACCTTGCCTTTGCTCATTTCATTTGCTGAGTTTGTTGAGAAGGTTGGGAAGAGAGCAAGAGCCCTAGAGTGAGAGAGTGATTCGCGAATCCATCCATCCTCTCCTCTAGTTCATCCAAGAGTTCAAGTGTGCATCCTCTAGTTGTGAAGCTTGAGTGAGTCAAGCGAAGATCGAGGCTTGTTACTCTTGGTGATCGACATCACCTAGACGGTCCGGTGGTGCTTGGAGGAAGGTGATCGCCGAAGGATTGTCGGCGGCCCTTCTCCATCGACGTTGTGATCGGTTGTGGGCGATTCACGAAGCCGGAGTGGCGAAGAATCAGCCCGTAGAGAGCACTCATCCCTTGCGCGGGATTGAGGGGGAGCTATACCTTGCGAGGTGCTCCAACGAGGACTAGGGGGGAGTGTCGACTTCTCGATACCTCGGCAAAACATCGTCGTGTCAAGCATCTCTTTCCCTAGCTCTTTCTTACCGCATTACTTTCTGCACTTGTCTTTCAATTCATACTAGAATTGTGTAGGAAGTTTTCGCCTTCTATTGACTTGCTACCGCTTTCTAGCTAGGACACACAAGTGGTAGGCACTAGGGGGTTAATTGGCTCTTTATAGGTTTAATTCTTGTTTAGAAATTAAAAAGAGCCCAATTCACCCCCCCTCTTGGGCATCTTGATCCTTTCAATTAGTATCAGAGCAAGGTTTGCTCTAAATTAGGCTTCACCGCCTACAGTAAGATGTCCCATGGGGATGGACCACCTCCCATGTTTGATGGAAACGACTTTCCCTATTGGAAAGTTCGTATGGAAGCCTATCTAGAGGTCGTTGACGTGGGCGTGCTCAATGCCGCCACAAAGGGAGGCACTCTCTTCGCGGAGGACCTCAACTTTGATAAGCACAATGCCAAGGCGAAGAACATTCTTTTTCGTGGCATTTGCAAGGATGTCTTCAACCGAGTGCGTAATGCCAAAGACGCATTTGAGTTGTGGACCACTATTTGTGCTCTTCACGAAGGCACAAAGAGTGAGCGTGAGGAACACTATCACTTGGTCATGGCTAAGCTCAATTCTTTTTCCATGCATGGAAATGAAAATGCAAATGAAATGTACTCACGTCTCAACATTATTGTAGAAGAATTGAATGGGCTCGGTCTCAACCAAATGGCACCGGCCGATATGGTGCGCAAGATTCTTTGTGTCTTGCCCATTGAGAAGTATGGACACATCGTCACGGTTCTTCACCAAGGGGACCTCTCCGCCGCTACACCAACACAAATCTTGGGCAAGATCAATGCCCATGAGATGTACATGAAGATTGGTGATGGTGGCTCTTCTTCCTCCTCCAAGAAGAAAGAAAAAGAGAAGGAGAAGAAGGACTTGGCACTCAAGGCATCCTTCTCGGAGAAGTACAAGATGCAAATTGTGTATGAGAGTGCAAGTGATAAAGAGGATGATGATGACCTCACTCTCATGGTGAAGAAGACAACAAAGATGTTGAAGAGGCTAAACAAGAATGGAGTCAAGTTTGACTCAAAGAAGAAGAAATTCTTCACAAGCTCTTCAAGAAAGCCTCTCTACAAGATGGATTGCTACAATTGTGGCAAACTTGGACACCTGGCTCATGCTTGCCCCGAAGAGAAAAAAGACAAGTACAAGAACAAGAAATTTAACAACAAGTTCAAGTACAATAAGGGCAACAAAGATGAGTCAAGTGATGAGGAGAAGAAGGATGACAAGCCATTCAAGAAGAAGAAGAACTTCAACTTCCACAAGAAGAAGAAGAATGGCAAAGCCTACATTGTTGGTGATTGGCTCACCAACATTGAAGACACAAGTGACTCATCCGGAGATTAGAGTGAAGATGATAAGGTGGCCGCCTTGGTGATTGGGTCATCTACTCCACCGCCACCTCCTCCATCATCTCCGGGCTCATCCTCTACAGACCTATGCCTCATGGCTAAAGGTGACAATAAGGTACAAAAATAGGATAATGATAATGAGGCTAGCTCTAGTGATGATAGTGATGATGAGTTTGAGGCACCTTCCTATGTTGAGCTAATTGTGATTTGCAACAAATACACTAAGCTCATTAGGAAGTATAAAGCTGTCGGTGTTATGACCCGGGGGTCAAGACCACCAACGAGTAAATTTGTATATCGCGTGCTCCCTCTCTCAGACGTGATGCAAGATGGACACAAGATTTATCCTGGTTCGGGCAAAGAGGGCCCTACGTCCAGCGGGGGAGGATGACTTGTATTATCTCGCATCCAAAGCGTGCTCGTATAGGGGGGGGTACAAGCAGTGTTACACGGAGTCGGCCACCCGAGGGGTCGATCGAGCGGCTGTGTGTGTGTGGTGTGGTCTAGAGTCCTTGAGAACCAAAGTCGGACTGGAGTCCTCAAAGAGAAACCTGGAAAAAGAAGTCTCTGAAGAGCCCCCTTTCATCTACCTCGGCGTCCCCCTTTTATAGACCAAGGGGGAGACTCGAGGGTACAGGGTCCTAATAGTAGAAGTATGGGCGGTGTATCCTCGGCACAGTGTTGGCGAAGAGACATCGAGCACTGTGGCGGCGTGGTCTTCCCGTCCTTCAGGTGTTCCCGGTCGTGGCATCAGTAGAAGTCGTCGTAGTACAGTATTCGCAGGCGGGCACGAGTCCCCTGGCCGAAGCGGGACGGGGCAGATGGGACGTCTTCCGTACCGGAGTTGTTGAAGAGGAGGGGGTCGAGCCCTTGGTCGAGGGGGGAGGTCGAGCCCCGTATGACTCTGTCACGTTCCCGAAGCCGTCGTCGTGGGTCGCACTGTTCACTTTCCGAGGGGTACTGTAGAAGTCTGTACTTGCGTAGTGGCGGCAGTGACGGCACAGTCGTCGGGAGTCGGGGACTGGACGGGGAGTTGGCGGATTTGACAGTGGACGCAGGCGCCCATGTCGTCAGGCGGTTTTACTTTTACCCATGCCGGAGTGGTTGGGTTAATCGAGCCCTCGTCCGTCGACGGCGCTTGGAAGGTCGAGGCGTCGACAGGTTGAGGGGGTCAAAGTCAAGGTAGAGCCGGGGGGTCGTTCGTCCGACCCCTCGTCCGTCGTCGAGGTAGAGCCGGGGGGTCGTTCGCCCGACCCCTCGTCCGTCGTCGAGGTGGATCCGGAGGGTCGTTCGTCCGACCCCTCATCCGTCGTCGAGGTAGAGCCGGGGGGTCGTTCGCCCGACCCCTCGTCCGTCGTCGAGGTAGAGCCGGGGGGTCGTTCGTCCGACCCCTCGTCCGTCGTCGAGGTGGAGCCGGAGGGTCGTTCGTCCAACCCCTCTTCCATCGTCGAGGTAGAGCCGGGGGTCGTTCGCCCGACCCCTCGTCCGTCGTCGAGGTAGAGCCGGGGGGTCGTTCGCCCGACCCCTCGTCCGTCGTCGAGGTAGAGCCGGGCCAGTGGCTGGTTTCCGCAGTCGGTGTAGCGGGGGCCCTCGATTGATGGGCCACGTCTTACCGAACAGTAGGCTAATCCTTGCCTTAAAAATGGTTGCTATGTTTAGCGTTAATTTATCGAAGGGTTTAGGGTACCCCTTACCTTCGTACCCGACAGTAGCCCCCGAGGCCCCAGAGGAGTGATTTAGAACTCCTCTGGGGGCTATGATACGCGTTTCTTGGGGGAGCAAGAATTGTCCGGAGGGTTTATCCTTGGCCTGCAGGGTTAGTGAGAAATCCGATTCTCCGGGGGTTGCGCGCGAGCGCACCCCACGGGGGTAGCCCCCGAGGTCCCAGAGGAGTGATTTAGAACTCCTCTGGGGGCTAAAATACGTTATGTAGTGGGGTCTTTAAAGGATACCTGGAGACGCGGCACCCTGTCGAGGGGTCGATCCCGTTCCTTTTCCTGCAAAGAGAAGTGTTCGAGGGCGGCTGTCGAACCCTACCGAGGGCCAGCCTTCGCTCCCTCGAGCACCGCTGGAGTCAGAGCGCCCCGCCCGAGAGGTCGACTCTGTCTGCCAGGTTACGAGTTTTCGACCCTCTTTCGTCGAGGGGTGCCGTGCGTAGTCGGGCCCTCGAGCCCTCGAATGGCTAGGCCTTCACTACCTCGTAGCGTCCTTCCCACGGATCCTTTCGCTCGGATCGTGGGGTGAGGAGCATCGAGCTATCCTCGTTAGGACGACGAGCCCGAAGTCCTCGATGAGCTGTTCTCGGGCATGAGTTCATTAGAAATGGTGCCCTGTACGGGTAAAAATCCGAGTGAGAACTCGACCCCGTTCGATAGGGATCGACTAGCGGCCCGGAGGCGTTCTCATTGTTAAGCAAGCCGTACGGCTCGCTAAGCACGACCATATGGACTACCAAGGTGCCAACCCCGTTCGATAGGAGTTGGTGGCTCGATGCCTCCCAGCGTAGGGATCCTTAGGTGTTCCTGGGTATGCCTCGGATATGTCCCAGGGAGTCTCGAGAGTTCGTTCTCGAGCCTCCGGGGACATCCCTGACTCGTGTACTCGAGGGCGACTGTCGAACTCTATTCGTGGAGCCAGCCTTCACTCCCTCAAGATTTGGGGGTGGACTGGAGTCCGATAACCATGGGTCCTTCCTGACCTCAGGTACTCGAGGGCGGCTGTCGAACCCTATGTAAGGGCCAGCCTTCGCTCCCTCAAGATTTGACGGATGGTTCGTCATCCGACGCTATCCTCAGGAGGAGGAGTCCGACCTTGTGGACCGCCGAGGGGAAAAGCAGGTGGTTGTTGTATTGAACTTGGGGACATACCTGTGTCGGAGCTCTCGAGGGAGGCTGTCGAACCCTCGGACGGGCCAGCCTTTATCCCTTCGAGGCCATGTATGATCTGCAGTTGACGACCCGAGGCCCTTATCAGGCCTCGAGTACTCGAGGGGGGCTATCGAGCCCGTTCGTAGGCTGGCCTTTGTCCCCTCGAGATTTTGGGGGCGGACCGAGGTCCTAACCCGAGGTCATTTCTGGCCTCGAGCACTCGAGGGTAGCTGTCGAACCCTCTTTCGAGGGCCAGCTCTTGCTGCCTCAAGATTCCTTACCCTCGAAGGCGACGTTTCCGTCCGCGCGCCTTTTTAGGCGGTGTCCGTTCGGCGCAACAGTACAGTTACAGCGCGGAGCGCGGCGCGGAACCCGATGATGGGACGTTATGCCTTATCCTGGAGGGAATACGAGGAAGGGAGTACAGGCGAATTAAATGCGGAGATTCTCTTGCCTGTGCCGGATCCGTCCGTTGGCCTTCCGCGTATAAATAGTGAGGGCGAGGCATCCGGTGCCCTTTATGCGCACTTGCCTTCCCCGCCTCCTTGCCTTCGTCTTCCTCGCCTTCTTCTCTGCGCCTCTGCCTTAGGCGTCCCGCGAGCAGGAAATCTGCGCGAGTGAGAGAGAAAGAGAAAGATAGGGAACGTACCTTCCGCCTCCAAACCCGAGCAACCCACCGTTCCCATGGCCACTTTCCAGCTCTTCGGCGCCGGCGCCTGGCCTCGTTCCTCGGTCCGTCAGTCGTATCTGGAGGGGTTAGTGGAGAGCGGGCTTCTCCGGCCCGTCACCTCGACGGAGAGGCCGGAGTGGATAGCTCCGCCGCCGGACCACGCCGAGCCCAACCCGCCGGAGGGGTACGTGGTGTCGCTCGAGGCCTTCCACCGGGCGGGACTGGGGGTTCCACCCAGCCGCTTCCTGCGCGCGCTCCTCCACCACTACGAAGTGGAGCTCCAGCACCTCACTCCTAACGGCGTCAGCCAGGCGGCGGTCTTCGCCGCGGTGTGCGAGGGCTATCTGGGGGTCGAGCCCCATTGGGATTTGTGGCTCCACATTTTCAAGGCCAACCTCTTCACCACCTCGGTCAGCAAGGGCGTCCGTCGGGAGGTCAGGGCCGGAGGCTGCAGCATCTACGCCAGGCGGCCTGAGCTCTGGCTCCCTGCGAACCCATCCTCGAGCCATTCCGGGTGGCATTCAGGGTGGTTCTACCTGAGGAACGACGACGGTCTGCTCCCAGCATACACCGGGAGGACACTCAACGCCGAGCCCGAGCGCTGGAGGTACGGCGTTCCGACGGACAAGCAAAAACACCTCAAGGGCTTGCTGGACGCGCTCAGGCGTCTGAAGGAGAAGGGCCTTACCGCGGAGATCGCTGCATCAGCATTCCATCGACGGGGGGTTCTGCCGCTGATGGCTCGACCCCTCCGTCTCGATGAGATGGGTCCGGGGGTCGATGTGTCGGGGTGCCGCTTCGTCGAGGAGGAGTTGACCCCAGACCGCGTGGTCAGCCGCGTCCGCCGCTTTTTCGCGGGGGGGGGGGGGGGGGAGGGTTCGCCCTCAAGGATGTCGCGAAGGTCCCCATGATGCCGGACGAGGGCTTCTATGAGCTGGTAAGATCCTTCCTTTTACTTTAAGTCCTCGCGCCCGCCCCTCCCGTCCTTTCTGCTTGTTCTCTGACCACCTTGCGTTCCGCAGGGGAATGTGTCCTACAAGCGCTCGCTCCCGCCGGTGCCGGAGGACCGGGCCACGAGGGATGCGAACCGCCTCCGCGCGGAGAAGCAGAAGGCCGACAAGGACAAGAAGAAGGAGAGGAAGACCAAGAAGGCTCTAGAGAAAGAGCAGAGGAAGCAGCGTCGGGCCCAACAGAGGCGGTTGGGCCTCGATGAGGAGCTGTCGCCCTCGGAGGAGGAGGACGAGGAGGATGAGGAAGACGAGGAGGAGGAGGGCGAGGAGACGGCGCCTGAGCAGGCGGCCGCTGCTACCGGTGGGGAGGGGGGGGTCGACCTCGAAGTTGGCCCCTCCTGTTGAAGTTGGGCCACGGGCGGAGCGCCCCGTGGCCTCGCAAGAAGTCGCGCCGCGGCGAACGCGGTCGCAGACGCCGCGACCCTCGTCGGGGGGTCGATCGAGCGAGCCCCCGACGCCCGCTGCATCGACCGCCCGGGTGCCGGGCCCGCCGGCACAGGCGGAGACCGGCAAGAGGGCGAGGGTGGCGTCGCCGTCGAAGAGTTGATCGAGCAAGCCCCCGTAGCCCACCGCGTCGAGCGCGCGGGCATCGGACCCGTCGGCGCGGGTGGGGGCCAGCAAGAAGCCGACGGTGGCGCCGCCGGCCCCTGCCCAGGAGAGGGTGGCGAGTGCCGCCTCGACCCCCGCCCCCCAGGCAGTGGCATCCCAGAGCTCGACCAGCCCGGCGAGCGCCGAGCCGAAGCGTCGGGCTCCGAGAGGGTAAGTCGAGTTCGTAGTTGTTGTGCGTTTTTCCTTTTTTCGTCGGTGAGGACTCGTGCTTATTATCGCGCACGTGCTCCTTTTTCAGGTCGAAGCGCCGGCTGGGGGTTGCGCTCCCCTCCCCTGCTAAGAAGCTAAAGACGGGGGCTGTGGTGCAAGCCGCCGTCGAGGTTGGTCCGGTAGCCCCGCCCCCTTCGACGGTCGCCCCTGAGGCGGCATCGGCAGCCACGACCCCGGAGGTGGCGGCGCGGGGGGAGGCACAGGGGGCCTCGGCGCCTACCCAAACGGCGGAGGAGGCGGACCCGCCGGCGGTGGTAGCCGTCGAAGCGACGGTCGCGGAGCCTGCGCGGCCGTCGGAAGGGGTCACGTCGGGCGCCCCGGGGGGCGCGGAGCTCCTACCGACATCGGGCGCGGCCCAGGAGGTGGAGGTGGTCGAGGCCCAGGTTCCTGCGGCCGAGCGGGAGGCCCCGGCTCACCCGACGCCGGGGCGCTGGCCCGAGGGTCTGGCGGCGTTGGAGGCTCGACTCCAGCTCGAGCGCGTCGAGGGCCCATCCGCGCCGGCTCAGGGTGGGATGCTCATGGAGTCCACCCCCGCCCAAGTGGACGAGATGCTGGCCGAGTTGGTGGACCCGGCGGAACTGGCCATCATCGCGGCTCCTCGGGCGGAGCCGGAGGTGGCTCGACCTCCCCTCGAGGTTGGGGGGTCGGTATCTCAAGGTAAGTCGCACTTTGATTCACTCGAGACGCGGTGGGTTTGTCTCGCTAGGTATTAACCTTTCGGAGCCCTTCATCGCGCAGGGCCGTCGACGTCCTCGCGAGGTGGCGCCGAGGAGGAAGCCTCGCCCCTCTCCGATTACCAAGGAGGGGGGGGGACCTGCGCATTGGCGTCACCGGGCCGATGGAGCAGAGGATCGCCGCCCGCAGCGCGGCGTGGGGCCAGGAGGTTCTCGAGGTGGCGGACCCTCGAGACCCCGAGCGACTCTTCCTCACGCTTGACGACCAGTCCGAGCTTCGACGGTGGGAGAACGTCGAGGAGTACCGGGCTTTATTCGAACACTCGGTACGTCGCGCTGCAGAGGTCGCTGCCACGGACATACGCGAGGGAATGGAGGTAGGTTCCGTTCTACCTTAGATTGTACTTTGCACTGCATGGTTGCCATTTGTTGACGATCTTCGTCTTTATCCCTGTCAGTCGCTGCGGGTGAGGTCGTACGAGAAGTCCCAGTACATTCTCCGGGTACAGGGGCAGCTCTCGACCCTCCACGCCTCTCTGGAGAAGGCGAGGGGTGAGGCCGCTCGTGCGAAGGCGGAGGCGGCGACTATCGAGAAGGATGCCGAGTCGAGGGTCGCCTACGCGAGGGCCGGCTACGAGGCTGTCCAGAAGGAAGCCCGGGAGGCCTTGTCGTCGGCGCAGGCGAAGCTCGATGATGCCCTTCGGTCGACCATCGCCGTTGGGCAGGAGCGGGATGCCGCCGTCGAGGCCCAGCGCAAGGCCACGGAGGAGGCCGCCCGGCTGAGGGGAGACCTCGACGCCCTCTCCCGCGAGCGCGACGCTCTGGCCGCCTCGGAGGAGAAGGCTCGGACCCGCGCGACCTCCTTGGGCATGGTGGCGATGAAGCAGAAGGAGGCCCTCGGGGAGGCATACAAGACCATCGAGGGTCTCGAGGCCCAAGTCAGGGACCAGTCCTCTGATTTTGACGCCGTCCGCCATCAGCTCGAGGAGGCCGAGCAGGCCTACTCCGCCTTGGATGTGCAGGCCCAAGGTGAGTGTTTCGGGTGTTTGCGGGGTCTGTCCTGTCTCGACCCTTTTTCTGCTTTCGGGTTTTGATCGTTATGTGCTTGTTTCGGCAGAGCTTGCGGAGGAGAACGCCCGCGCCCAAAAGGACCTGGACAATCTTCAGGGCCTGCTGAGCACCGAGGTGAACCTCAACGCGTCGCTCTCGGCCGCCATCAACACCTTCTGCGACGACCTCTCGGTCAAGCCGGAGCCGGAGCTCGAGGGGGACACTCGGGGGGGATCCCTGCGTCGCCGCTTCTACGCCATGACGCGGGGCGTGACGGAGAACGTCCGAGCCGCCCTGCATGTGGGGGTGAAGCGGGCCCTCGCGGTCGTCAACTCCTTCTACGACGTGGATCTCAACCTCGTTGTCGACGGGTTCGCCACCGACCCGGATCTGACCGAGGAGCAGAACGACGCGAGGTGTCAGGAGCTGATGGACCACGCGGAGGTGCCCGGAGGCCAGCTGGCGAAACTCTTCGAGCCCGACGTGATCCCCTCGGCGGATGAGTAGTCGTTGGGAGATGTCGACGGGTGGTCGCGGGCCTGCGAGCCATATCTGGACAAAAAGGTCCATGTAATAGTTAGGCCTCTGTACCGATACAATGCCAAGCCCCCGAGGGCTTTTTGTATATAATGCGTTTTGGTCGATGTGCACAGAGTTAATTTCATTTTTTCGAGCTTTCCCTGCTTTTCTTTGCCTGGGTCGACGCCTGTGAACTAAGTGTTCGACACACGCTCTTATCCTTGGAAGGGGGTGGCGAGTAAGGATACCGTAGCCCTGGGGCGTAGGTGAGTCCCTGACTCGACGGCACCCTCGACCCCTAGGGAACTCGAGGCGTTTTTACTTAGTTCAGAAGCGTACTAGAGGGAAAGAACGAGAGGGAGAGTCGAGTTTCGAAAAAAACGTTCGAGTTTTTCGGAGACCTAGGAGGGGGGTGCCCCCCTGTTAGCCCCCGAGGGAGGCTCGACTTTGCTGAGGCAAAGTCGAGGCTACCTTAGTGCTGCGGATGGGTTGTCTTGTTACTTCTACTTCTCGGGCTCTCCCTGCTTTTCTTTGCCTGAGTCGACGCTCGTGAACTTAAGTATTCGACGCACGCTCTTATCCCGGAAGGGGGGTGGCGAGTAGGGATACCGTAGCCCTGGGGCGTAGGTGAGTCCCTGACTCGACGACACCCTCGACCCTTAGGGGGTTCGAGGCGCCTTTACCTAGTTACGAAGCGTGCCCGAGGCGAAGAAACGAGAGGGGGTCGAGTTTCGAGAGAAAGCGTTCGAGTTTTTCGGAGACCTGGGAGGGGGGTGCCCCCCCTGCCAGCTCCCGAGGGGAGCTCGACTTTGTCCGGGCAAAGTCGAGACTGCTTTCGGGCTATGAACGAACGTGAAAAGTGTTTCGAGAACATTTTATTCATTCGGGAATTTGTACATAAATGCGGAAATGTACAAGGCCCTGGGGCCTCAGGGATAGAAGCGACGTAGCTGTTCGATGTTCCCACGCGTTGTAAGTGCCGGGCTTCAGCACCTCTGCCACGATGAAGGGTCCCTCCCAGGGCGGTGTAAGCTTGTGACGCCCCTTGCTGCTCTGTCGACGGCGCAGAACGAGGTCGCCGACGTTGAGGTCCCTTTTGCGCACGTTCTTGTCGTGGTAGCGTCGTAGCGTCTGCTGGTACTGGGCCGACTTGAACAGGGCCATGTCACGAGCTTCCTCGAGCTGGTCGAGGGAGTCCTCTCGGGCTACTGTGTTGGCTTGCTCGTTGTAGGCTTTCAGTCGAGGGGACCCGTACTCGAGGTCGGTGGGGAGGACGGCCTCGGACCCATAGACCAAGAAGAACGGGGAGAACCCCGTAGCTCGACTCGGTGTCGTTCGGAGACTCCATAGCACAGCGGGCAGCTCTTCGACCCATCTCTTTCCATGTCTGTTCAGCCGGTTGAAGATCCTTGGCTTGAGGCCCTGCAAAACCATGCCGTTGGCACGCTCGACCTGACCGTTAGTTCAAGGGTGGGCAACTGCAGACCAATTCACCCTGATGTGGTGATCATCACAGAAGTCCAGGAACTTTTGGCCGGTGAACTGCGTGCCATTGTCGGTAATGATGACGTTGGGGACCCCAAAGCGGTGGATGATGTCGGTGAAGAATAGTACGGCTTGCCGAGACTGGATGTTGGCGATGGGCCGAGCCTCGATCCACTTCGAGAACTTGTCGACAGCCACGAGAAGGTGAGTGTGCCCACCCTTGGTTCTTTTCAGGGGACCGACCATGTCGAGCCCCCATACTGCGAACGGCCAAGTTATGGGTATCATCTGAAGGGCTTGGGCGGGTAGGTGAGTCTGCCTGGCGTAGAATTGGCATCCTTGGCAGGATCGAACGAGTTTGGTGGCGTCGTTGACTGCTGTGGGCCAGTAGAAGCCCTGTCGAAAGGCACTTCCTACCAGGGTTCTCGGCGCCGCGTGGTGGCCGCAAGCCCCCGAGTGTAGGTCCCTTAGCAGTGCCCTCCCCTCCTCGAGGGTGAGGCAGCGTTGGAGCACACCCGACGGGCTGCGTCGATATAGCTCGCGGTTGTCCCCGTACAGGACGTAGGTTTTGGCACGTCGAGCTACTCGACGAGCTTCCGTGTGGTCTTCCGGGAGTTCGCCTCGCGTCAGGTACTCAAGGTAGGGCGCGCGCCAATCCGTCGGAGGGGTTGGCACTGCGACGGCCCCGTCGATCTCCATAACCCCTCCCCCGCCCGAGGGGGGATCGGTCGAGGGGGGTGGGTCGACCCCATGCTCGAGGGCGGGAGCCCCGAGCCTAGGTCGATGGACGGTGTGTGCAGATCCCTCGAGAAGATGTCGGGGGGGGACCGTCCCTCGAGTAGACGCAATTTTGGCCAACTCGTCGGCAGCCTCGTTGTACCGACGGGCTACGTGGTTGAGCTCGAGGCCGTAGAACTTGTCCTCGAGCTTTCGAACCTCCTTGCAGTAAGCTTCCATCTTAGGATCGCGACAGCTCGAGTCTTTCATCACTTGGTCAATTACCAACTGAGAGTCCCCTCGCACGTCGAGGCGTCGGACCCCGAGCTCGATGGCGATGCGCAGGCCGTTGACGAGGGCCTCGTACTCGGCGACGTTGTTGGAGGCGGGGAAGTGTAGGCGGATGACATATCGCATATGGACCCCTGAGGGTGATACGAATAGCAATCCTGCGCCTGCTCCCGCCTTCAACAGTGATCCGTCGAAGTACATGACCCAGAGCTCGCTCTGCACCTGCGCCGGGGGTAGTTGGGTGTCGGTCCATTCGGCGACGAAATCTGCCAGTACCTGAGACTTGATAGCCTTCCGAGGGGCGTAGGAGAGGGTCTCCCCCATGAGCTCGGCGGACCACTTGGCGATCCTTCCCGATGCCTCCCGGTTCTGGATTATCTCTCCGAGGGGGAAAGATGAAACCACAGTGACCGATGGCCTAGGAAATAGTGTTTGAGCTTCCGCCGAGTGAGGACGACCGCGTATAGCAGCTTCTGGATGTGGGGATACCTCGTCTTGGTCTCGAAAAGGACCTCGCTCACGAATAGACAGGCCTCTGAACCGGCAGGGCGTGTCCTTTTTCCTTCCTCTCGACTGCTATGACCGCGCTGACTACTTGCGTAGTTGCCGCGACATAAAGCAGGAGGGGCTCGGCCGGGCTCGGGGGGACCAAGACCGGGGGCGAGGTGAGCAAGGCCTTGAGCCTCGAGAGGGATTCCTCAGCTTCGGCGGTCCACGCGAAGTGTTCCGTCTTCTTCAGGAGTCGATAAAGGGGCAGGGCCTTTTCTCCGAGCTTCGAGATGAAGCGACTGAGGGCGGCAAGGCACCCAGTAACCCTTTGCACACTCTTGAGGTCTTTGATCGGGCCCATCCTCGTGATGGCGGTTACCTTCTCGGGATTGGCCTCGATACCGCGTTGGGAAACTATGTACCCTAGGAGCATGCCTCGAGGGACCCCGAAGACACACTTCTCAGGGTTTAGTTTTATGCGGTTAGTCCTGAGACACCCAAACGCAATCTCGAGGTCTCCGACTAGGTTTCCGACGGTTCTGGACTTGACCACGATATTGTCGACGTAGGCCTCGACGATCGTCCCTATGTGTTTCCCGAAGACGCGGAGCATGCATCGCTGGTAGGTGGCCCCGGCGTTCCGCAAGCCGAAGGGCATTGTGAGGTAGCAAAACATGCCAAAGGGAGTGATAAAAGAGGTCGCGAGCTGATCGGACTCCTTCATCTTTATTTGGTGGTAGCCGGAGTACGCATCAAGGAAGCAAAGGGTTTCACATCCCGAAGTGGAGTCTACTATTTGGTCGATGCGAGGTAAAGGAAAAGGAACTTTAGGACATGCTTTATTTAAACTGGTGTAGTCTACACACATCCTATCTTTCCCATTCTTTTTCTTTACAAGCACGGGATTAGCTAACCACTCGGGATGATGTACCTCCTTGATGAATCCGGCCTTCAAAAGCTTGTCGACCTCCTCCCCGATGATCCTGCGCTTCTCCTCGTCGAAGCGGCGCAAGCGTTGCTTCACCGGTTTGGACCCGACTCGGATGTCTAAGGAGTGCTCGGCAACTTCCCTCGGGATGCCCGGCATGTCCGAGGGACTCCATGCGAACACGTCGGCGTTCGCTCGGAGAAAGTCGACGAGCATGGCTTCCTATTTGGGCTCGAGGGTGGCACTGATCGTCAGCACCTTCCCGTCCTTGAGGCCGGGGTCGAGCGGGATGGTCTTCGTGTCTTCCGCCGGCTTGAAGTTGCCAGCGTGGCGCTTGGGGTCGGGGATCTCTCCGAACAAGTCGTCGAGGGCCGCGAGGATAGCAGAATCCTCACGGGCTTCGGCTTTTTCCACGCACTCGACGTCGCAGTCGTATGCGTGCTCGTAGGAGGTGTCGACGGTGATGACTCCCGAGGGCCCCGGCATCTTGAGCTTGAGGTAGGTATAGTTCGGGACCGCCATGAACTTGGCGTACCCCGGTCTACCGATGATGGCGTGGTAGGTGCCTCGCCACACGACCACCTCGAAGGTCAGCTCTTCCTTTCGGAAGTTCGAGGGGACGCCGAAACAGACTGGTAGCTTGACGCGGCCGATCGGGAGTGCCTTCTTCCCCGGGACGATTCCGTGGAACCCCCCCGCGCTGGGCAGGAGCATGGTCCTCGGGATCCCCAGGAGGTCGAGGGTCTCGGCGTAGATGATGTTGAGGCTGCTCCCCCCGTCCATGAGCACCTTGCTGAGGCGGGTGTTGAGGATGATCGGGTCGACGACGAGCGGGTAAACCCCTGCGTTGGGGATGTGCTCGGGGTGGTCGTCCTGATCGAAGGTGATCGGCGTGTGGGACCAGTCGAGGTACCGTGGGGCCTGGGCCCGAACGGAAAAGACCTCTCGACGCTCCCTCTTGCGTTGGCGCGTGGTGAGGCGGGTCGAGGGTCCCCCGTAGATCATGTAGCAGTCGTGGATCTCGGGGAAGCCTCCCTTTTGAACATCGCCCCTGACTTGGACGTCACAGGGCGGGTCTTCCTTGCCGTCGTCTCTCCTGGGACCAGGAGGGACGAAGTGCCTTCGAAGCATGCGGCAATCCTCGAGGCGGTGGTTGGCCGGCCCCATATGGTAGGGGCAAGGCTCTTTCAGCATTTTGTCGAAGACACCCCCGTCGGGAGGGGGCCCTCGAGGCTTCCGCTTGTCCGCTGCAGCGACAAGGTCGTCGGGGTCGTCGTCCTGCTCGACGTTGGGCTCGACGACGCGCCGGCCCCGTTGGTTCTTCTTCTTCTTCTTCTTCTGGCCGCCGTTGCCGTCATTGTTCCTCCTGGGCCCCTTGTTTCTCTTGGGCCCATCGTCCGAGCCCCCGGGTTCGTCCGCGTTGCCCTCCTCCTTCGCTGGGGGAATCTGGAAGAATGCGCCAACGGCCTCCTCGCCAGCCGCGTAGTTGGCGATGACGTCCATGAGCTCGTTGGCGGTCTTGGGGATGTTTCGCCCCAGCTCCCGCACCAACTCTTTGCAGGTCGTCCCGGCGATGAACGTCGTGATGACCTCGTGGTCGGAAATGTGAGTCAGTGCGATACGCTGCTTCGAGAATCGGCGGGTGAAGGCGCGGAGGGTCTCTCCTGGTTTCTGCTTGCAGCCGCGAAGGTCCCAGGAGTTGCCCGGCCGCTCGTAGGTGCCCTTGAAGTTGCCCTCGAAGATCCGAACTAGGTCGGACCAGTCCTGGATCAAGTCCGGGGGTAGTTCCTCGAGCCACCTTCGAGCGGTGTCGGAGAGGAACAATGGGAGTTGGCGGATGATGACGAGGTCGTCTTTGGCTCCCCCCAGCTGGCATGCCAGCCTGAAGTCGGCAAGCCAGAGCTCTGGCTTGGTTTCGTCGTTGTACTTGATCAAGCTGGTGGGTGGACGGAAGCGTACGGGCAGGGAGGCCCGCCGGATAGTCCTTCCGAAGACTCGAGGCCCCGGTGGCTCCGGAGACCGACATCGATCTTCGTCGCTGTCGTAGCGCCCGCCTCGGTGAGGGCTGTAGCCTCGAGCCTCGGCGTCGCCGTATCGACGTCGATTGTTCACTCGAGGGGGGAGGTCGTCGACGAGGCGTTCCCGGACTGGTCGTGGCTCGACCTGGCCCTGGGGCGCCTTGTTCTGGTGGACAGAGGCTTCCCGATTTCGTCGAGGGGGCGTTGCTTGCCGCTCAGAGGCAGCCCCTCGACGCCTCGAGGCCGAGCTATCCGCCTGCTGGACGGCCGCAGTCTGGAGTAGCCCCTGGATTTCCTCCCTAATACGTTGTGCCTGGGGGGTCGATGGCGCCGGCATGTCGCGGAGCAGCATCGCGGCTGCTACAATATTCTGGCTGGCACGGTTGAAGACTCGGGGTTCAACGTTCCCTTCCTCGACGATCTGCCGGTGGACCTCTCGGGCCCGCTCGCGAGCTCCTCCACCCTGAGGACGCCCTCGATCCCGCTCGAGGGCATATTCAAGCTGCTGAAGACGCAGGCGCTCTTCCTCGAGCTTGCCGAGGAGCTCTCGGACCTGCGTAATCTGGACGTCGGGGGGTGGATCGACTCTATCAGGATTTGGGGGGATGGCGTCTCGAGGTGGCGTGGCGTTGGCCCCCCTCCCTTCTTCGGTGTCCGCTGTGTCGTCGACGTCGTCCTGAAGGACGGTTTGCTCGTCGAGATGGAAGCACTCCTGAGTGGAGTCGTAACTCTCGTCGGGAGAGTCCGAGTCGAAGTCGGCGTGGTAGAAGTGGGGAAGAGCCTGCCTGTTTCCTCCTCCTCCAGGCGCCGCCGTAACATGCCCACGTACGGGGCAGCTCTGGCTCGCCCAGTGAAGGGTAGTGACGGGATCGATCGTCGCCCATGACGGCGTCCATGGAGACTCGTTGTAGTTATGTACTCGCTGCCCTACGAAGGCAGAGTAGAGCCCGGCGCTGTTGCGGAGCCCATATGGGAACGGGTCGCGCGGTGGTGATGGGGTCGTAGGTGTCGGAGAAGCCACGGGAGCCTCCGGGGACGATGACGCAGAAGAGTCAAAGTCCCACTCGGGAGACGCCTGCCCTCGGCCCACAAGCGTGGGTCAAGCGGACCCCTAGGAGAGGGGGCCGTGTCGCCAGCTGGGACCGAGGGAACGGTATCCGGCACCCAGAGCTCGCACGACGGCGAGCGCGTCGAAGTCGCTCGCGCCTCCTCCTGATCGCAGGCCAGAGTCGCAAGCAGAGGGGCCGTCGTCTGATCCTAGCTGGCTCCGGTGCAGCGGAACTGCTGACGTCTAGGCCACGGGTGGAAGGAAAGACTACGAAGTCGCCCTGGTCCGTAGAAACGAACCCTAGACTGCCGAACCAGATGACGGTGTTGAACGGGAACGGTGGGATGGTGGAATCCATCTGAGAGAGTAGTTCGGAGTTGATCGGCACGCGAATCCCCCTACCTGGCGCGCCAACTGTCGGTGTTATGACCCGGGGGTCAAGACCACCAACGAGTAAATTTGTATATCGCGTGCTCCCTCTCTCAGATGTGATGCAAGATGGGCACAAGATTTATCCTGGTTCGGGCAAAGAGGGCCCTACGTCCAGCGGGGGAGGATGACTTGTATTATCTCGCATCCAAAGCGTGCTCGTACAGGGGGGGTACAAGCAGTGTTACACGGAGTCGGCCACCCGAGGGGTCGATCGAGCGGCTGTGTGTGTGTGGTGTGGTCTAGAGTCCTTGAGAACCAAAGTCGGACTGGAGTCCTCAAAGAGAAACCTGGAAAAAGAAGTCTCTGAAGAGCCCCCTTTCATCTACCTCGGCGTCCCCCTTTTATAGACCAAGGGGAGACTCGAGGGTACAGGGTCCTAATAGTAGAAGTATGGGCGGTGTATCCTCGGCACAGTGTTGGCGAAGAGACATCGAGCACTGTGGCGGCGTGGTCTTCCCGTCCTTCAGGTGTTCCGGTCGTGGCATCAGTAGAAGTCGTCGCAGTACAGTATTCGCAGGCGGGCACGAGTCCCCTGGCCGAAGCGGGACGGGGCAGATGGGACGTCTTCCGTACCGGAGTTGTTGAAAAGGAGGGGGTCGAGCCCTTGGTCGAGGGGGGAGGTCGAGCCCCATATGACTCTGTCACGTTCCCGAAGCCGTCGTCGAGGGTCGCACTGTTCACTTTCCGAGGGGTACTGTAGAAGTCTGTACTTGCGTAGTGGCGGCAGTGACGGCACAGTCGTCGGGAGTCGGGGACTGGACGGGGAGTTGGCGGATTTGACAGTGGACGCAGGCGCCCATGTCGTTAGGCGGTTTTACTTTTACCATGCCGGAGTGGTTGGGTTAATCGAGCCCTCGTCCATCGACGGCGCTTGGAAGGTCGAGGCATCGACAGGTTGAGGGGGTCAAAGTCGAGGTAGAGCCGAGGGGTCGTTCGTCGACCCCTCATCCGTCGTCGAGGTAGAGCCGGGGGGTCGTTCGCCCGACCCCTCGTCCGTCGTCGAGGTAGAGCCGGGGGGTCGTTCGTCCGACCCTCGTCCGTCGTCGAGGTGGAGCCGGAGGGTCGTTCGTCCGACCCCTCGTCCGTCGTCGAGGTAGAGCCGGGGGGTCGTTCGCCCGACCCCTCGTCCGTCGTCGAGGTAGAGCCGAGGGGTCGTTCGCCCGACCCCTCGTCCGTCGTCGAGGTAGAGCCGGGCCAGTGGCTGGTTTCCGCAGTCGGTGTAGCGGGGGCCCTCGATTGATGGGCCACGTCTTACCGAACAGTAGGCTGATCCTTGCCTTAAAAATGGTTGCTATGTTTAGCGTTAATTTATCGAAGGGTTTAGGGTACCCCTTACCTTCGTACCCGACAAAAGCTAAAAGTGAATCACTAGAGAAAGCCAACGATAACTTGCATGCTAAACTTGATGATTTGTCTAGTGCTAATGATGATTTGAAGCTTGAGAACAAATCTCTCTCAACTAGCACTAGGGAGCTCAAAACCTCACTCAAGCAAGCTAATGAGAAACATGATAAGCTTGAGAGGTCAACACAAGAGCTCCATACAAGATACAACTTGCTAAAAGATGACTACAACCAAGTTAGAAATGAACATGGCACACTTGTGATAGCTAACGAATTGCTTACAAATGATCTTGCTACACATGTTGCTATTAACCCGGTTGTTAAGTGTCATATAACTACTTCTTGTGAGGACTTGCTTGATGAAGTTGCTAGTGAGCAAAATGCTAAGTACAAGGGCAAGAAGGTAGTTGAGGCTGAAAAGTATGATGACTATGTGAAGATGAGGCAAGAGAACTCCAAGCTCAAGGAAGAGCTAATCAACCTCAAGGCAAACAAGCCATTCACCATCAAGTCGGCCAAGCAAGATGACAAAGATGCAATCACCTTAATCAACTCGCTCAAAGAAGAGAATGCAAAGCTCAAGGTTGAGAAGATCAAGCTTGCAAGTGGAATGGAGAAGTTCACCAAGGGCCACAACCTCCAAAGTGAGCTCTTGATGAACACTATCATGAAGACCGACAAGTCCGGCATTGGGTTCAAGGAGAACCAAATCATGAAGGCCAAGGTCAAGATAGAAGCTAAGAACTACTACAAGAACAAGGCCATGAGGAACAACTATGACACACCAAAGCCCAAGCCCAAAAAGTGCTTTGGATGTGGTCAAGAGGGTCACTTTGAATTCCAATGCAAGACTCCACCTCCCAAGACCTTTCCCAAGCACACAAGGTCTTTTGCTCATGATGCACATTTCATCATCAACAAGGACTCCAAGGGTAGACCCCAAGTTGTTTTTCTCGGTCTTAAGATGAAGAACAAGCCCAAAGTGCTATGGGTTGCTAAGGAGTTGGTGGACAAGGCTATAGGACCTCGCCAAGTGTGGGTTCCCAAACAACAAGCTTAACTTCAAGTTGCTTGTGTGTAGGTGAACTACAAGACCGGTGGAAGTCATTGGGTGATTGATAGTGGATGCACTCAACATATGACCGGTGACTCCCGGATGTTCACCACACTTGAGGAAGATTGTGAAGGGCAAGACAAGATTATCTTTGGGGACAACTCAAAAGGCAAAGTGCAAGGCCTAAGCAAAGTGGCAATCTCAAATGATCAATCAATATCAAATGTCTTGCTAGTACAATCTTTGAGCTTCAACTTGCTATCGGTAGGACAACTATGTGATCTTGGTTTCTAATGTCTCTTCACTCCAAATTAGATAGTTGTGACCAAGATTGAAGATTCATCATTGATATTCAAAGGGTTTTGGCACAACAATCTCTACCTAGTGGACTTCACCTCAAATGAAGCTAGTTTGCAAACATGTCTATTCTCCAAGAGCTCTTTGGGTTGGCTATGGCATAGAAGATTAGCACATGTGGGAATGTCAACTTTGAAGAAGCTTGTCAAGAAGGAGATGGTTAGAGGTGTGAAGGATGTGGTGTTTGAGAAGGACAAGTTGTGTAGTGCATGTCAAGCCGGCAAGCAAGTAGCAAACACTCATCCAACCAAAGCTTTCATGTCAACCTCAAGAGTCCTAGAGCTACTTCACATGGATCTATTTGGACCTACCACCTATGCTAGCCTTGGTGGAAATCTCTTTTGCTTGGTGGTAGTTGATGACTACTCTAGATACACTTGGGTGTTCTTCCTTCAAGACAAGGGAGAGACTTAATCAATATTCAAGAAGTTTGCAACTAGAGCCCAAAATGAGTTTGATGTGAAGATCAAGAAGATAAGAAGTGACAATGGGATCGAGTTTGTAAACACCAAGATTGAAGACTATTGTGATGAAGTTAGGATCAAGCATGAGGTGTCCGCTACCTATACCCCCACAACAAAATGGTGTAGTAGAGAGGAAGAATCGGACACTTATTACTCTTGCAAGATCAATGCTTGATGAATACAACACTCCCGAGAAGTTTTGGTCCGAAGCAATCAACACTGCATGCTATGCGGCCAACCGGCTCTTTGTCCAAAGGCTTCTCAAGAAGACCCCCTATGAGCTTGGGAATGGGAAGAAACCGGATATATCCTTCTTCCGGGTGTTTGGATGCAAAGTGTACATCTACAAGAAGCGCCAACACTTGGGCAAGTTCCAAAGGAGATGTGACATTAGTTTCTTACTTGGTTATTCTCTTAAATCCAAGGCATATCGAGTATTTAACAAAGCCTCGGCCTAGTTGAAGAAACATATGACTTAGAGTTTGATGAAACTAATGGCTCTCAAGAAGAGCATGAAAATCTTGATGATGTAGGTGATGAACCCTTGAGGGAGGCTATGAAAAATATGCCGTTGGTGCAATCAACCCACTAGAGGTGGAAGAAGTTGAAGATGATGCAAATCAAGTACCCTCTCCACCTCACATGCCTCAAGTTGATGAAGAACAAGTGAGGGAAGCACAAGAAGATACCTTCATCCCTCAAGATCAAGCCGAGACTCAAGCTAGTGATGTTGATGCACCACAACCTCCTCCCATGTGATTGATAGAAGATCTACACCTATGCTTCAAGCTCATCCACAAGACCTCATCATGGGGAGTCCATGAAGGGGGGTAACAACTCGATTTAGACTTGCTTCTTATGTTGAGCATCACTCTTTTGTTTTCTTTGTTGAGCCTTCTAGTGTGGAGGATGCACTTACGGATCCGGATTGGGTGAACGCCATGCATGAAGAGTTAAACAACTTCACCCAGAAGAAAGTGTGGACACTAGTAGAAAAGCCCAAAGGAGCAAGAATCATTGGCACCAAGTGGGTGTTTAGGAACAAGCAAGATGATCAAGGCGTGGTTGTGAGAAACAAGGCAAGATTGGTGGCAAAGGGGTTCTCCCAAGTTGAAGGCTTGGATTTTGGGGAGACCTTTGCACCGGTTGCAAGACTAGAAGCCATTCGTATCCTTTTGACATATGCTTCACATCATAAAATTAAACTTTTTCAAATGGATGTGAAGAGTGCCTTTCTAAATGGTTTCATCAATGAACTTGTTTTTGTCTCACAACCTCCCGGGTTTGAAGACCCCAATTTTCCTAATCATGTGTATAGGTTGTCCAAGGCTCTCTATGGATTGAAGCAAGCTCCAAGAGCTTGGTATGAGAGGCTAAGGGATTTCCTACTCAAGAAGGGCTTCAAGATCGGAAAGTGGATACCACACTCTTCACCAAGGTGCTAGATGGAGAGATCTTGTTTGCCAAGTATATGTCGATGACATTATATTTGGGTCAACAAACCAAGATCATAGCAAGGAATTTGGTGTATTGATGTCCAAGGAGTTCGAGATGTCGATGATTGGCGAGCTAACCTTCTTCCTTGGCTTCCAAGTGAAGAAATTGAGAGAGGGCACCTTCATATCTCAAGAGAAGTACACTAATGATATGCTCAAGAAATTCAAGATGGAGGATTGCAAGCCAATCAAGACCCTAATGCCTACTAATGGGCATCTCGATCTCGATGAGGGAGGTAAACCGATTGACCAAACTCTCTATCGTTCTATGATCGGTAGTTTACTTTACCTCACCGCATCTAGGCCGGATATCATGTTTAGTGTGTGTATGTGTGCTAGGTTTCAAGCAAGCCTAAGGAGTCGCATCTTAGTGCGGTTAAAAGAATCCTTAGGTACATAAGGCACACCCCTAGCATTGGCCTTTGGTGTCCAAAGGAGCTCCCTTCCTACTTTGTGGCTATTCCGATTCGGATTATGCCGGGTGTAAGGTTGATAGGAAGAGTACATCCGGCGGGTGCCACATGCTAGGAAGATCTCTTGTTTCTTGGTCCTCAAAGAAGCAAAACAGTGTGGCATTGTCAACCACCGAGGTGGAATACATTGCCATGGGAGCAAGTTGTGCACAAATCTTATACATGACCCAAACTCTCTTTGATTACGGCGTGGTTTTAAAAGAAGTTCCACTTTTGTGTGATAGTAAAAGCGTCGTAAGCTTGCAAACAACCCGGTTCAACACTCTCGCACCAAGCACATAGATATTCGCCATCACTTTCTTAGAGATCATGTGGCTAGGAAAGACATAACACTAGTTGGAGTTAAGAGCAAAGATCAATTGGCGGATATCTTCCTAAACCACTCGATGAAGCAACCTTTTGTAGGTTGAGAAGCGAGTTGAATGTGCTTGATCACTCTAACTTCACTGAAAGATGATCTTGTGTGAACCAACCTTGCATCATGTGTAATATAACCATGTTAATTTAGTAATGCACATAGGCTTGGCTAACATGGTTGGAATAACCGTTCTTGAATGTGTGAAGAAGTCCAAATCATGGTTTAAACTTACAAGCAACCTAGATTCAAATTCTTGTAAATGCATTGCATGTGCATGTGTTGTTTGTCGTTCTTTTTCAGTTAAGTTTGAGCATCCTCTGTGTTCGTCCACTTAGGGGGATCATTCCAAGCTCAAGACACTTCTATACCCCTCTTGTGGCCATATGATGACTCCTTGGTGCTTCCATTCGAATATTTTGAGCTAAAACTAAAATCTAAGCCTTTGACAAACTATTTGAAAATGAAAGTTTGAGAGATGGTTCTCATATCAAGTCCAATCAGGTGTTATTTGAATCTTATTGGGATTGGAACTTGGTTGGGAGAAAGACACAAAAACAAAATTTGAAAAATTCTATTTAAAAGGCGTCGGACGCTGCCGACGGACGCTCGGCGTCAAATGCCTCAGCATCCGTCGCGATCGTCCGGAGACTGAATGTTGCCCGCTTACACGGCGACGGACGGAGCGTCCGACGCGGTCAATGCGTTTGAGCGTTTCAAACCTGTTCTGAAAGCCCGACGGACGATGCTGTCGGACGTTGTCCAAGCGTCCGTCGCAGGCCGACGGAGCGTCCGTCGCGAACTTAAGGTGCAATTTTTTTAAAAAATCCCCGTCTCCTCTCTCTCTCTCTCTCGGTCGCTTGAGTCAGTCCGTACGCGGTCGCACGCCGCTCTCTCCGGGCCCTAACCACCGCACCGGCGCCGCATCTGCTCGCGCTGCCACTACCTGTGCCAGCGTTGCCCTCCCAGCGCCGCCGCGCCAAAGCTCGCGCCCAGCGCTGTCATTCGCTTTCCAAACACTAACTGCCAGTTTCCCCTGTGTCGCTGCCGCCGTTGCCGCTCCACCGCCGACGTGACCACCCTACGCCGCCGCTTTTCTTCCACCTAGCTCCGCCGCGGCACCAGATCTCGCCGCCACTCCCTGCGCCGCCGCCACCCAGGCCGCCGCGCCAGAGCACGCGCCCAACACCGCCGCCGGTGAACCTGCCTGTGGGTTCTTCACAAGGGGGAGAGAGGGTAGTCGAGTATTATTAGAGATAAGGGGAGGGATTTGAATCTTTATGTGCTTAAATTCCCGTACTCATTCATCATGTCTACTTTTATGCACTTGTATCTATGTGTGATGAATATTATGGTTGATGCTTGTGTGAAATATGGTTGGATGTGACAAACTCTTGATTATCACTAATATATCTTGTGAGTTGTCTTATGGTTCATGATATATCTCTATGTTCAAATGGTAATTGAGCTTCCGCGCTATACTCCGATACATGTTTTGCGAATATCATGAGGTACTCCTTTTTTACATTCATATCTATGAGTACCATGGTTTGTGATTTGGCTTGGGTGAGCAAGTATGCTTCTTTACAAATTCACTAACCTTGCTCAACCATTCCAAGTCACCGAAATCCTAATCTTTCACTCCTATATCCATACTCGAGGAGTTATTGTCGTCAATCACCAAAAAGGGGGAGATTGAAGAATCATGGCCCTAGTTGGTTTCGGTGATTAACGGCAATTAGCGATTATTATGGCTAACGTGTGTTTTGCAGAGGCTATGAGTAGCCTAGCCATAGTGATCAACATGAATGGGCATCAATGGGTGTCACCTAGCCCCAAGATGGATATCGTTTCGGATTTCAAAGAGACATGATGAAGACCTAGAATGTTAAGCTAAGTGCCATAAGGTGATGAAGGGCACTTAGAAATAGATAGGGCTTTTATTTTATCTTTGACCGTACTATTAAGAGGGGTTGAGACTAGTAGCTTGACTTAGGAAAGCTTCATGATTTAGGTGTGGTGCACACTTGACTTCCTTAGCTCTAAGAAAGCCTATGGTGACCGTAAGATAGCCTAGAACAACTTCCATATTCATCACGATGAAAAACGAAGTTGAGAGGCCTGTTTTCTGGGCGACGGACGCTCCTGACGGAGGCGTCGGACAAAGGCGTCGGACGCTGGGTGGTTGAGTCCACAGCGTCTGTCGGCCTTCCAGTGGCCGTGTTTTTTCTGGCTAAAATCTTTAGGGTCCAACGGACGCTGTCCGTTGGCCAGGCGTCGGACGCTTGGAGAGCGTCCGTCGGCCTTCCAGTGAGGGTGTTTTTCAGCCCAAGCTAGAGTTTTAGCATCGGACGCTGGGAAAGAGCGTCTGTCGCCCCTCCGACGGAGCGTCTGTCGCTGGGAAATCTTGTCAGAGATAGCCGTTGGGGCTTGCGACAGAGCGTCCGTCGCCTAGGCGTCGGAGCGTCCGTCGCCCAAGCTTTGTGCAGAACTAGCCGTTGGGCATGTGACGGAGCGTCCGTCGCCAACTGAAAAGTTGTGCTTTTTCCAGCCCCAGGCAGTTTTGTGTGAGGGCTATTTATAGCCCAACCCTTGCCTTCCCACCTTGCCTTTTCTCATTTCATTTGCTGAGTTTGTTGAGAAGGTTGGGAAGAGAGCAAGAGCCCTAGAGTGAGAGAGTGATTCGCGAATCCATCCATCCTCTCCTCTAGTTCATCCAAGAGTTGAAGTGTGCATCCTCTAGTTGTGAAGCTTGAGTGAGTCAAGCGAAGATCGAGGCTTGTTACTCTTGGTGATCGACATCACCTAGACGGTCCGGTGGTGCTTGGAGGAAGGTGATCGCCGGAGGATTGTCGGCGGCCCTTCTCCATCGACGTTGTGATCAGTTGTGGGCGATTCACCGAGCGGAGTGGCGAAGAATCAGCCCGTAGAGAGCACTCATCCCTTGCGCGGGATTGAGGGGGAGCTATACCTTGCGAGGTGCTCCAACGAGGACTAGGGGGGGTGTCGACTCCTCGATACCTCAGCAAAACATCGCCATGTCAAGCATCTCTTTCCCTAGCTCTTTCTTAACGCATTACTTTTTGCACTTGTCTTTCAATTCATACTAGAATTGTGTAGGAAGTTTTCGCCTTCTATTGACTTGCTACCACTTTCTAGCTAGGACACACAAGCGGTAGGCACTAGGGGTTAATTGGCTCTTTATAGGTTTAATTCTTGTTTAGAAATTAAAAAGAGCCCAATTCACCCCCCCCTCTTGGGCATCTTGATCCTTTCAGAGTACCATTGGAAAGTATAGGGCCTTGATGTCATTGTTTCCTCCTGCGAGTTCAATGGATTGAGAATATACTCTTATCCATTGTCTGGGTTCTACTTTTCCGTTATACTTGGAGTGATTTGCTAGCTTGAATTTGTGTGGTAATTTCAACGTCTGCAGTCTCCCTGCAAAGCATGGGAGTCTGTTGTATTGTTTTGCTCTGTTGAAGTCTGGTGACCAATCTCTTCGGTAATAGTCCCTGTCCCCTATGTATTCGGATTCACAATAATCTTCTGGATAGCGTTGATCCCAATCCGGGTTGTTTTGTTTTTACCAGCCCGAGATGTTGTTCCTGTCTTTCCGATAGTTGTGGTATCCCTGACTTCCCTAGTCCGTGGAATATCGACTTCTTGGGCGGTTGTTCTTGCTTCTCTCCTTGTCCTTCTTGAGGTGTGTTTGTCGTCGGGTTGTTTATTGGGGTCCCCGTCTTCCTTGATTGGTTCGTCTGTGATTCTTTCCTCTTTAGTAAGAATATTTAGTTCTTTCGTCAATTCTTCGATTCTTTCTCTCTTTATATTCCTCATGGATTCTCTTTCGCCTTCTTCTTGTTGTATTCTGTCAATTCCACCTTGTATTTGATCCAGATTTGTTTTCTCTGAGCAGCTCGATTTCTCCTTCTGCTCTAGCTTTGTTTTTTTTCAGCCTTGCAATTTTGTGATCGTTGGTTTCATTGTCATCGCCTTCTTCGTCGTCTGAGATATCCCCTTCTGATTCGTCCGATGATTTCAAGTCGGTATTTGTGGTGGTTCTAGATAAGGTTCTAGTTCTGCCATGTATATGGTATGTATCTTCGAGTTCTTCTCGCTTGTTCGCTTCTTGTCTTGTATGATGATCCTCGGTAAAGTCCGAGTTCTTTTCCTACTTGAAACAGTAGTTCTGTATCCTGGTCTTCCGTCCTTGAGGATTGGTTTGGCCAATGCATGATACATCCTTCTGGAGTTGTTGACATGATCATTCCCTCTTGGGCGCCTTTCAGAGTTATGCTTCTCGTCATCTTTTTCCAGAGAAAATTTTCATATGTATATGCAGAATTGTGTAGCCCATATAAACTTGAGTTCTTGATTGCTTCGAGTTGTTCTTGTCTTTGACTGGAGTTCGGTTACGTGTTCTGACTCGATTTGTGATTGGTTTTCTCTTGACAGCCTTGGAATCATCATACGGTGATGTCTCCTTTTTCGAGTCGGTTTCGTATCCCTCCTCGTCTGCTGGTCTGGTTGGTTTTGAAATTGTGAGATTTTGCGTCTTTTGAATCAGTCCTTGAAGATCTTGATCAACTCCTTCTTCTCGGATTCAGCCTTGAATCTTTCCATCGTCGCTGATCTTGCAGATCCATGATCGAAGATCAATGTTGATTCCATCGACTTTGTCATCTTGAGGTCGTGGTCTACCAAGCTTTCGAGAAAAAATTTGACGAAAGCCCCTACCTGGCGCGCCAGCTGTCGATGTTTTACCACCGATAGCCTTCCACGGGGTTACCGAGACAGTAGTTCGTGCCTCGGTGAATAGTGAAACCTTGGTGGTTGGACATATAGGGACACACGGTTTATACTGGTTCAGGCCCTCGACAAGGTCGAGTAATAACCTTACGTCCAGTTGAGTCGTTTGTTATTGCTCTTGATCGTAATACAAGGTGTTGTGTGTCGCTCTGTGTATCGGATGTTGCGTAGTATGTAGGGATTGTTTTTGGGTGATACCTTCACCAACCCTTTATAGTCCAGGAACTGGTCGAGGGTTTTTCTCTAATCCTACTCGGTTATGAACTTAGAGTCCTAAGCTATGCTTCGGTCTTGTCATCCTTACCGAGTAGAATTCGGTTTCTTCTGTCCGTCTTCCTTTGTGGGCCGAGAAAAGAGGCCCAAAGCTTAGGTAAGCCGGTCCCTGGGTACCCTATAGGATATCCCATCTCGGATTGGTAAAACAAAACAACCCAAATTGGGATCAACGCTATCCGGAAGACAATAAGATATCTGGACTGGTCAGAGTACCCAATTCAATTCACAAGAGAGGATCAATGGACAAGCGCAGCAAATGCGGGCTACTATCCCCTTAGTAATGGGACCAACAATAGCAGGAGTGGCAGTCTCCAAAATACTCATCGACGGAGGAGCAGGATTAAACATAATCTTCGCAGACACCCTAAGGAAGATGAACTTGGACTACGAAGGCATGATCACACCGACGAGTATTCCTTTTTATGGAATAGTACCCGGAAAAGCTTCCATACCATTGGGACAAATCACCTTATCAGTCACCTTTGGAACACCTGACAAATACCGAACCGAATTCATCAAATTCGAAGTAGCTGACTTCGAATCATGTTATCATGCAATCCTTGGAAGACCAGCATTAACAAGATACATGGCAATACCTCACTACCCATATCTACTCGTCAAGATGCCGACAACCAAATGAGTTCTTTCACTTAAAGAAGATCTAAGAGAGCATACGATTGTGATGTACAAGCCATACAAATATCAGAAAACTACAAGACTACAAGGAAAAAGAAGACATTGCGAAGAAAGTTGAGAAAATGAACCTAGATGAAATCCAAATACCGGCAAAGAAGCCAAGTACCTTCACACCTCCTAAAGAAGCGGCCACGAAGACAATTGACCTACTAAATGGAGATCCAGAGAAGACGGCAATAATCAGCGCAAACCTGGATCCTAAACAGGAACTCGCGCTCACCAACTTTCTGAGGGATAATAAGGACATATTTGCATGGAAGCCAGCAGATATGCCAGGAGTCCCAAAGGAGTTGACTGAGCACAAAATTGACACAAATAAAGGTTCAAGACCAGTGAAGCAGAAGCTACGTAGATTTGCACCAGACAGGAAGGCAGCAATCAAAAGGAAATTACAAAACTATTGGCAGCAGGGTTTATCAGAGAAATAATCAACCCGGATTGGTTAGCTAACCCGGTACTAGTGGAGAAAAAGAACTCAAAAGAATGGCGTATGTGTGTGGACTACACAAACCTCAACAAACACTGTTTAAAGGACCCATATGGGCCACCAAGAATTGATCAAGTCATAGACTCAACAGCTGGATCATCACTGCTATCATTTCTCGACTGCTACTCGAGATACCATCAAATTTCACTGAGAGAAGAAGATCAAAGCAAAACATCTTTTATAACACCTTTTGGGGCATACTGTTACAAATCAATGCCATTCGGATTGAAAAACGTAGGAGCAACATATCAAAGAGCAATACAAACCTGTCTAGGAGATCAAATCGGAAGAAACGCTGAGGCATACATCAATGACGTAGTAGTCAAAACATTACAAGTTGAGAAATCCGAGGATCAGGAGTATACGGCACATACCCATCAGTAATATAAAATCCAGGGAGCAACCTGGAAGAAGAACTCGAAGCCATAATGACTTCATCTGCGGTCTCCTCAGGAACAAAGGCCTCAGGCCCAAAAGGCAAATGTAGCCTAAAAGAATGACCATGATCCTGAAATACAAAGCAAATCATCAACAAAACAAGAACTCAGAGGAAAGAAATCAAAACAAACCAATAAGTCACTAACCTGAGGAGGAGGATTTCTAGCATGATACTTAGGAATTTGGGGAGGAGTGGCAGACACACCACTCAGGACTCTCCCCAAACGATCAAACATATCATCCTCAGACAACTCGGACTCAGGGATGATCCGAGAGGGATCAAAAGAACCGATATATTCAAAGCCAAGGTTTTCCCTCTGCGTGAGAGGCTGAACCCGGCGACGATAGAAACTGGCAATCAACCCATTGCCAGTCAACCCGGATTGTTTCAGGTAACTTATCCGAGTCAACAGAGGCTTAATAGCCAAGGACTCAGAAGAAGACAGAGGACTATTCCAACAAGGAAGAGGAGTCGGAAGAGCAGCAAGATCAGAAGAGAAATAAGCATCAGGTTTTGAAATATAGAACCATTTATCCACCCAGTCTTTAACAGACTCATAAAGGGTAAAGGCAAAATAAGTAGCCTTCATACCCTAACGAAACTGAACGACGCAACATCCGAAAGAGCGACTGGGCTTATTCTCATGAAATCGAAGGCGAAAGAAATGACGAAAGAGAAGAAGACAAGGAGGGATGCCAATAAACGCTTTGCACAAGTGCGCAAACGAAGAAAGAAAAAGAATGCCGTTAGGAGGCAGATGATGAAGTTGAACGCCATAGAAACGAAGGAACTCCATCAAGAAATCTGATGGAGGGCAGCAGAGTCCGGCACGGACAAAGGGAACAAAGAGCACAGTCTGATCAGGGGAGGGACTTGGGATGACGTGCTCACCAGGAAGAGAGTACTCAGAAAAAATCCACGCCTAAAGCAGACCATGAGCAACTAACAGATCCAAATCTGCATCCTGAGTCGTAGGCTTGGGAGACCGCTTCATCTGACGAGACATCTCAACAAACTCAGGATTATCTATATGGTCCAACACGATATCTTCGTCCACAAATTTAGCCTTGCTCTTGTTCTTGTTCTTGTTCACCATCCGGCGGATCAAGGACAACCAGAGCGGCGGCGGTAGTTAGGGTTTTGCAAGAGTCTTTTACCGCAAGATAAAAAAGAAGAGATAATAAAAGGGCAGATTTATAAGGAAGCGTTACCTACAGCGGAAAGTACAATAACGGAAAAATACCATCAATTACGGAACGGAACCTAAAGCAGTTAGACAACACGCCTTTTCAGAATACACAGACAGCTCGCAAAAGAACCCGGTCATCACAAGCAAGATAGATACAAAAACTCGGAAGATTGAGACAACAATTCTTTGATTCCTCACTTCTCAAATACAAGTCTCGAGTACAGACTAAAAAGTTACAAACAGATAACTACTGAAAGGAGCTAGTATAAGTCAGTAGCTAAGAACTCGGTTGAATTCGAGGTTAGGACAACCCGAACCAAGATTCAATATTGACAGACAGAGCCAAACAACTCGGATTTGTGCCATACCCAGCAGAGCAATGCACACCTAAGCTGTAAAGGTAGCAGAAGCAGAACCCGGAAGCCATTCAAGATTGGCAGCGAGAGACGCAGTAAAATAGTAGTGACCAAATTCAAGTCATACAGATCAGCATCAGCATACACCAAAATGACACAGCACAGGACTGTCCAAGGAATGCTTCTTCAATCAAGACCGTGAGAATAGTCAGAGGCACTAGATTAGGACACTGGTAGATCAGGCAGCGTAGCATGCGACAACCTCATCACAAGATCTACACCATTTGCCTCAAAACCGCCCACAGCATGGTCCTACTCTGAAACCAACTATCTATTGGTTTCTATCACAAGATCTACACCATTCACCAGATTACAATCAAGAAAGAGAAGAAAGAAGCCCGAGGGCTCGTCAAGCTCGCCCACTACAATATCCATGATACAACAAGGACCTCTTATAAGGAAAAACAGAATATATGTGACAAAGAAACCATACTATAGCTATTTATAGAAGAACAACGGGTGCACATATACCAAGTCCATGAAGAAAGGACAACATCAACAATAGTACATAAAGGGAGCAGTAAAGGCAAAAGATTCTACAAGGACTACATTGATGAGATACAAACAGCTACAATAAAAGCAGTACATCAGAGTTCTAGATGGAGTATCCAGAAGAATATTCCAAGGACAATCATACAACCAGGGACACTTATTGAATACCAAAAACAACTCGGTTAGTGATCTTACAAATACAACAACCAGAAACTACCAATACAAGGCCAGTACGAACCTCATCTACAACAAGAGATCACAAGTGACAACATATAAAGACCAAAACCAAGGACAGATCAGGTCTACTACCAAAGAAGACCTAGCACTTGGTAAAAAACTCACAGAGTAAAACAACCCAGAGCTTCCTTAACGCCTGTAGAAAGTCCTGGTTCATAGGCAGAAAGCCACTCCTAGCAAATGAGATTGGACAACTCCAGCTCTAGCCTTTCCAGCAAGAATTCGGCGCAAGCACGCACGGCCAGAAAGATAGAGCATACCACGTCAACCAACTCAGGAGTAGCAATGGTTACAGCCTGGAGTTCAGCAGACAGATAGAGAAGGCATGGAAGCCACATCACAAGACTTCTTCTACCTGCTACACCAAACTTCCTAGGAAAATCTAACCGAGGAGTTAGTCTACCTCCAACTCCATTCACAAGAATTCTTCTACCCACTCAACTACCAGAAGGCGGGCATAAGCCCGGGGGCTTCTCAGTTTCACTCAGTAGCATGATCACCGAACCCTAAGAATCGAGCTATCAGTGCAAGCACAACGCAATATATAACCAGGAAGAGCCACCAAAAACCAAAAGTCATGAGAAAGAAAAAACAAGAAAACAACAAAAGCTGACCAAAGAAAACAGTGAAAGCAAGATTCCACACATCCGTGAAAGCGCAGTACCTACCCGTGAACAAAATCAGACAGAAGCGGAGTATTTCAGAACCTTCTGCCAAGTTCTTTTTCAAAAGAACTCGGAGAAGGCTCGGGGGCTGGAAATACATACCACATAAAGATTTTCTCGGATCCTCTGAATACTTGTACCAAGTAATCAAAGGCTCAGGGGCTACACTCAATGAGTGCACCAAAGGTGCATAACTATCACAAGACGAATAACACAGAAGATCATTTCACAATTTTGCTTCAAAAAGAACCCGACTCGCTTTCAAGAGCAACCCGACATATTGAAGAAAAATCATGAGATGCTCGGGGGCTTGTCGATGGGATATCCTATAGGGTACCCATGGATCGACTTACCTAAGCTTTGGGCCTCCTTTCCTCAGCCCACAAAGGAAGACAAATAGAAGAAACCGATTTCTACTCGGTAAAGACGACAAGACCGAAGCACAGCTTAGGACTCTAAGTTTGTAACCGAGTAGGATTAGAGCAACCCTCAACCAGTTCCTGGACTATAAAGGGCTAGTGATGGTATCACCCAAAAAACAACCAGAACATACTACACAACACTCGATACGCAGAGCGGCGCACAACACTTTATATTACGATCAAGAGCAATAACAATCGACTCAACTGGATGTAAGGTTATTACTTGACCTTGTCGAGGGCCTGAACCAGTATAAACCATGTGTCCCTGCGTGTTCAACCACCAAGGTTTCACTATTCGCCGAGGCACGAACTACTGTCTCGGGTAACCCCGTGGCAGGCTATCGGTGGTAAAACATCGACATACCCTACGTCATGTGTTTTGGTGGTTGGATTGATCTGAGTATTAGGTTACAAGATCCGTAGATGATTTGATAGAGAGATTTTGGAGGGGGTCCCTGCTCGCCTTATATAGCCGGGGAACAGGGTTACAATTTACATATCCTAACAGATTACGATCGGTCCCTTAAGGCAAGGGATCCGAGTCTATCTACTAGGATCTTCCTTAGCGAGCAAGACTTCTTCAGAGTCCTTGGCGAGCACAACGGGCGAGTCGCGTGCCGCAAGGCCCCGCGGGCTGGGTCGTCTTCTGGTCGGTAGGCCTATAAGGTCCATGGGGATATGCCGAGATAATATCCCCAACAGCGACCCGATAGGTTTTGAAATCGAAGTCCGTATCATGCTAGACAAGAGCTATTCAAACTTGTATAAACACGGATTACATATATAAAATTAGAAATAGATCTCTACTCTTGTCTTTTACTATTTAGATTTGCATTAGAATTAGAATTCCTATTCATCTTACACGGGGTATTCTATTTGGATGAAAGTAGGATTCTTAACTATACTCTTCTTCAATCCCTATATATATAAAAATAGAAGGGTTGCACATAAACAAATAGACATGCATTTACGGAGTTAGTTAGAGGAGGTCATACAAAAAAATGGATGGAGAAATTTTACGTCTTTATTGTTAGGTATAGATAGATGATGATTATCATTATCATCATCATCATCATCATTATTATTATTATTATTATTATTATTATTATTATTATTGTTGTTGTTGTTGTTGTTGTTATTGTTGTTGTTATTATTATTGTTATTATTATTATTATTATTATTATTATTATTATTATTGTTGTTGTTGTTGTTGTTGTTATTATTATTATTATTATTATTGTTGTTGTTGTTGTTGTTATTATTATTATTATTATTATTGTTGTTGTTATTATTATTATTGTTATTCTTATTATTGTTATTATTATTGTTATTGTTATTGTTGTTGTTGTTATTATTATTATTATTATTATTATTATTATTATTGTTGTTGTTGTTGTTGTTATTATTATTATTGTTATTTTTATTATTATTATTATTATTATTATTATTATTATTGTTGTTGTTGTTGTTGTTATTGTTATTGTTATTATTGTTGTTGTTGTTATTATTATTATTATTATTATTATTATTATTATTGTTGTTGTTATTATTGTTATTGTTATTGTTATTAAACAAGCAGCATGTTAAGTGTGATCTTATCATATTTGAATCTTGACATACTATATGGTTCGGACAATCACAATAGGGATAATATATATCTTTTTTCTACTTAATCAAGTTATGTCTTTTAGCGGCTTCAGTAAAACTATTCACATCTTCTATATAAAAGGCTTTATGTCTTTATTTCATTTACATCGATGACATATCCATATGTGGTCTTTGAAGAGAAAAGTTATATTTGCGTCAAGATATTATTCTCATATAACTAGTAAAGGAATTGAATAACTTTTATATAAATATTATTATAGGCCTATCTAGAGCTAAAAATAATCTAAAAATTGTGAACCAAAATGAACAAAGTAACTATATGAAGTAACTAGAGTTGATGTGACCAAGTTTTGCAAAAAAATGAGCTAAATTGCTAACAAAAATGAAAAACTATCAAACATCATGGTTCTCTAGATCTAAATATACATAACAAAAATTAGTGAAATAAATGTTAACACAAACTTTGAAAAGATTTTAGGTGTGGCATGACCTCACCTCTCAAACCCAACTTCTTCAAAGGTTCAAAGAGAAAAAAACTCCTACCTCTTTTTTTATAGTTTCTCGCCTGTAAATGAGAGGAGCTCCTTACCCCTCCTTATCTAGTTGAGGGGGGTAAGCTTACGGAGAGAGTCATGATAGGTTTACATGTCATTTCCTAATTTGTTACAAAAAATCTAGTCAAATACATTTTGCTTCTAAGTACATCTTGCCATGATTTGTCCACAAAATACATGAGGTACCCTTTTTAGTTCAGGCTTCTTGTGTAGCTTGCTGGATGCACCTTGTCTCATTTAAATAATTTTTCCTCATGACAAGGGTACTTAGGGTCCAATATAATGACACTCCTACACCCTCACAAAGTATTTTAGGAATTTTATATTATTGTGTAAAATAAATTTCATATGTAACCTTTTTTTAACTATATAAGTAGTTATATTTCAAATTCCTAAAATTTTAAATAGTTGTGACATCCGATCCAGCATGGAATTTGTTCCATAGAGACCCATGTGCATGTTTTTTTGACAATTACACAGTACAACACAGACGCTCAACACGTACGCACACTCACCCCTATAAATATACATACGTAAACCTTACCCCTATGAGCACCTCTGAAGGACTGAGCCGGCAGATTCCGAGCTTCACAAAGTCCCCACAGGCACCTCGCTGTCGACGAGGACGTCACATACCACTGAATGCATAGCGTCGGTAAATCCTGAAATAAGTCCAGAAAACCACAGTATGAAGTTCGCTCCTACGAGGAATCGAAATGAGGACATGTGGGGTGTCGCTCGAGCGATTTAGCCAACCAGACTAAACAGTGCATGTTAATAAGATATTGTGGAGGGTTTATTCTCACCTGGGCCATTAAAGGTGAGGTTAGACCAACATATAAGGCTTCTAGAGTTCATCCCACCATTCTCGGGTTAATCCTTTTTAGGTAAAGTGAGAAGGAAAACATAAGTGGGATGGTGGTAGGTGTGGTTCATTCAGTATGTTAAGTGGCTTTAAGCCGATTAGACCATAGGGCATTACAATAATTTTAGTTGACAATCTTATACAACCTACTAGTACAATTAAAAAGGGCAACTTGTAAGGCAATTCACATTTTTCTATATTAATAATAAAATTAGATAATATGATGAACAACAACAATGACACATCTGAAATGTATATAGAAGTGATTATATAAGAGCATCTCCAAGAGTTTCTCAAATCCATTCCTAATCTTGAACTTTTTAGCTAGATTAAGAAAATTGCTTTCCAACAACTCTCTTAACCCTCAATCTTTCAAAAATCAACCTGAACACACGGAAATATACGTGCACCTATCGACCGACCAATCCGGAGGTGGAATTATGTAGGGAAGAATAAAGAGTACAATAGGATTTTCATAGCAAATGTGTAATAAGAGACAAAAAAGTATAAAAAGTGGTTAGCATGATTTAGAAATCTGTTGTCTCTATATTTTAGGAGTAATATTTTAAAATATGCTAGAGAAAGGTGTTAAAGTATTTTTGAGAGGCAAGGAATTTCAGTAGTTGTTTTCAAGGTAAGCATTGTTTTATTGTAATGGGGTATGCCTTCTTTTCTTTGCCTTTTTTGAGGTAGTCTCATAACTTTTCATTTGTAGGCATGGGAAATTAAGGCTTAGGATTAGCGTATTTCATAGTACAAAGCATGAGTTAGGGCTATAAAAAACACTCTCTTGGAAAAACAACTTGTTTTTTGTAAAGGTACCCCCAAGTTTTTTAGCCACTTGAAAACCCAGTTATTTATGAATTGAATTTTTAGAACCATTGGAGACACTCTAAGAGGCATCTCTAAGAGTTCCGTAAATTCCTTTCTAATCCTTGGTTTTTATCTAGATGAGAAAAAAATCTCTTTTCAATAGCTTTTAATCCATCCCCCCTCATCTTTTAGAACTTGGGAAAAGACATCCTATTCCACATTAAGTTATGCGCTTCCACATATCTTTTCTCCCTCACGTGTTTGACGGATAATCTAAATGTGGAAGGACATGAATAAAATAAAGAGTACAAAAAGGTTCTTGATACAAATCTACAAGATAAAAATATATATATAATTAGTTAGAATAATTTAGAAATAGTTCAGGATTAATGATGTAAAATTGTATTCTATATTTTTGGAGTGGATTATTAGAAACACATGGAGATGAATTTTTTATTTTTTTTCCAATTATTTTTTTGCAAGTTGGAAAACATTATATTTTTGGGAAGAAAAATTAAGTACTCTTGGAGAGGCTCTAAGTATAGAAATATTATAATATAGGAAAAAGTCTACTTAAGCCCCTCACCTATCAAGCGTGGTCTAATTCACACCCTCAACTGTGAAATCTTGTATTGTACACCTAAACTTTCTAAAACCGGTCAAATTACCCTCTTAGGTGGTTTTGGATGGTGGTTTTCCTATAATTTCGGTGGGTTTGCTAAAGTAACGGTGGTTTTATCTTTTTTGCTAAATATTTAAAAAAAACAATAGTAAATCACAAAATAAACATAAAATAGAAAAATCTAATTTTTGTTAGACTCTACATGAGATCTACGCAATGAACATATATATGGTATGCTTTAGTACAAAATTTTTGTTGTAGCTTTATATTAATTGGAAAATTTTAATTTTATATGTAATTAAATTGGAATAGTTCATAGCTGCAACTTCTATGGTCCAATTATGGTGAACTAATTATTATATGGTTGAACCACTTCATACACATTGGACCATGTATAACTTTGTTATAGATAAAACATAGGTTTAACTAGCATGAAATTAGATTTTTCTTTGTTAAATCAATATTTTATCTATAACTAGTAAATGTGCCCATACGTTACAACGGGAGAGAAAACTAAACGTCAATGAAAACACATATAGAAGTATTACATATTTATTTATTTATTTTCTATGTCTCTTTTAACCTTTTTTCATCTCATTGTATTGCTAATTTTTGAGCTACATACGTGGCTTTTTCAGAGTATCGAATAAGAGGAGTACGTCGTGGAGTCCATTACTATTTATTTTTTATTTCTATTCTTTTTCTCTATAACATGGGTCATTACTTTTTTCTACAAACCAGAAGATTCCATTATTAATTTTTTCTTACTATTCTTTTTCCCTATAAGCATGATTTTTTTTCTATTTCTTTGTGCGCGTCTCAATGAAATGGAGCGAGAGAGTCTGTCATGAATTCCATATGTTTTTATTTGCGTATATTTTTATTATTATTATATAAACTTTGATCTTGTTGGTCACCTAGTTTTAGTTTTATATTGCCATCATGAGCCATTCGAGATATGATTTGTACTAGAAAAAATATAATATAATCTTTTGTCATGAGCCATGTCGGAATAAAATTTGTATGGAAAGCTAGTTGTTTTGAGTTCAGGTCCCATATACACGACTCAATAGGTTTTAGAATCAAACTCCACATCTTGCTCGATAAGAGCTATTTAAACTTGTATGAGCACGGGTTATTTCTAATTCTATGCTATTGTCTTTGATTATTTGATTAGGATTAGGACCCTTATTCATCTTACTTAGAGATATTATATTTGGACTAGAATAGGATTCTTAGCTCTACTTGTGTTCAGTGTTATATTTGGACTAGTTAGTTAGAGAAGTCCATACAAAAAATGGGTAGAGAAATTTTGTCTCTTTAGTATTAGGTATAGATATAGATAGAATACGTTATACGGTCCAATGAGTATAAAAATTTCACTATAGTTGAAGCATACAATAATTAGCTCACCATAAAAATTTTATCACAATGAGACCATGGAAGCTACAAAATTATTCCAATTAATTACAAATGAAATTGGATTTTTCAATTAACCTAAAGCTATAGCAAAAAAATTACTAAAATATACCATATTATATATTCACTATGTAGATTTACTCATGTGGACTCTAACAAATTTGAATTTTTCATTTTATGAGTTTTTTTAGTTAATATGATTTTTAAAGATTCAACGAAAACAAATAAAAAAGAAAAGACAACACCACCGTCCAAAACCGTCTGAGGGGATAATTTGACCGGTCTTTAAAAGTTTAGAGATAGAAAATACGGTTTTATAGTTGAGGAGTGAAGTGACCACGTTATATAGGTGAGAGAGACTGAGAGAGTATACTTTTCCATTAGGATAGTATTTATGTACGGTATGCTCTGGTCATAGCCACATACGTACTTCCTTCGTCTTTAAAAGAATCAATTCCTAGAATCCGTGTCAGTTAAATTTTTTTAACTTTGACTAACTTTATAGACAAATATAACAATATCTATGACTTAAATTGAGCATCATTTAAAAATATGTTTTTAGATAAATCTAATGATATTAATTTAATACTATAACTTTTTAGTGATTTATTCTAAGAATTTGCTCAAAGTTCAAACAGTTTGATTTAAGACAAATCAAAAATCTATTCTCTCATACGGAGGAGTATATAGTAACGGGTACGTTTAACAATAGGGTTTTTTGAACCATACCATTACAATTTTCAGTTTTTGGAGAAGTACCATTACAATTTGACTAATTGGAATCATACTATTGCAACTTCGTGAATCTGTGAGGAACGCCATGAAGTACGTTGGGGGCACCTATTAGGCCCAGCTGCAGGCATAAAGGTTGGCTCCTTATTTTTTTATGGACGTCCATACCCTCGGGTCAATTGGATAAGGCATAGGCATTGTTGACCGTTCTCTTCCTCCTCTCAGTCACGTCCTGACATTGCTGACTTCTCTCTTGGCGCTGACGTGCGGGCTCCACATGTCATATTCTTCTTCCTCCTCTTACCATCTTCTATTGCTGAAAGTGCAGCAGCAGCACGCGGGCACTCGGGCAAGCAACAACAACTTGTGGGCACTCGGGCAAGCAACAACGACTTAGCGAGCTGCAACATCAGCACACACGGACACACAGGCGAGCAACAACAACACACGGCCACGATGACGAGAAGCACGCGGGCGAGCTATGCCGGTCGTGTGCTCGATGCACCACCCAGGTCGCGAGCTCCCCAACCGAAAGCTCCGCGTGCCGCCTGGCCGCGAGCTCCGCACCGTCTGCGTGCTCCGCCCACGCTGCGAGCTCCCCAGCTGTGTGCAGGGCTGCAGGCTCCGCCGACCACGCGTGCCCCACCACCAGTCGCTCGCCCACGTTGCTGCTGCTGCGTGCTCAAGCTGCAGGCTCCGCCGGCCACGTCCGCGCCACTCTTGGCCGCTCGTCCGCATGCTGCTGTAATTGCGGCAGTCCACAAGAGGGAGACTCCTCCCTGACTGTGATGAGCTAGAAGCCATGGTGTCGCCATGGCCAACCGGTGGAGGGCTGTTGGGCACCACAGAAGCGGCGGCAGAGCACCACGGAGCCTTGGCGGCGCAGGCGACGGCGCGACTACGCACCACGGCGACGCATGCAACAGCTGGCTGCAACGGCAGCGCTGACAATGGCTGGGACCAAGGGCAGCATGGGTTAATCCTAGCAGCAAGACGACATGGCGAGGAGAACGCAAGAGCACGACGACCGCCGAGCAATCAGAAAGGTATGCACGGTTGGGGCTTATCCACTTGACCCTGAGGGCACTAGTGTCCATACGGAAATACGGGGACAAGGCATACGCCTGCAGCTGGGCTTAATAGGTGCCTAAACGTACTCCATGGCGTTCTTTAAAAATTGACGAAGTTGCAATAGTATGATTCTAATTAGTTGAATTGTAATGGTACTTCTTCAAAAACTGAAAAATTTTAATCGTATGTTAAAAAAACCTTAACAATATGTCTAGAGAATTCCTAAAATACCGCATCCTCATTTATATACCGCACTCGCCGCAATTTTTGGATATTTCCTCAACGAGGGGACAAATTGTCGATCGTCGCAACATCCCAGCGCAACCGCCACACCCCGTCGAATCGCGACTGGAGGACACGATATCGACATTGACATGAAGGGTGGCGGCGGCGGTCGATCCTGCCATATCGATGACTCCACCTCCTCCGGGCGCCTCTCGAAGCGGCGCAAGTTGAGGGTTAAGCGCGAGTCCTACCCCGACAAGTTCTCCGACTTTCGGTGCGGTGCCGGCGGCAGCCCCCTCGACTCCAACGATGGCGGTCCGGTCTTGCCAGGCAAGCGCCGCTTCACGGCCGTCTCGTCGTCCGCAGCCGCCGTCAACCTGGTTCTCCACGGCCACGTTTCGGTTTCGCAGACAGCAAAGAGGGTAGATCCGGTCGTCTCGAACGGGCCCATGGCCTCTGCCATCGCCACGCCGCCGACCAACGCGTGTCCGCCGGCCGCAGGGACGGTTCCTCCGCCTCCGGTCTCTGCCCCAGCCTCCGCGGCCCCGGTACCCAGCGTGCCGCTGAACGTGGCGGTCTGCCGCGTCGTGCCCAGAGCGTCCTCTTCTTTGCGTTCGATGAAGAAGTGGCGTTCTACGCAACCTGGTCCTGTGATGGACGGCCTCACCGGAACTCCAAAGGCGGCGCCGCCTTTGGGGAAGGAGAAGGACGCGGCGGCTTGGGGGAAGTACGGTCGGGACATGACAGCTGAGGCTGGCAGATGGACCCAGTGATCGGCCGCGACGACGTGATCGACCGCGTCGTCTGCATCCTCTGCCGCCGGACCAAGAACAGCGCCATGCTCATCGGCGCTCCCGGGGTCGGCAAGACGGCCATCGCCGAGGGCCTGGCGCAGCGCATCGCGGCAGGGGCGGTCCCCGCCCCGCTCGTTGGGGCGCGTGTCGTGGAGGTCGACCTCGGCGCGATGGTTGCCGGGACCCGGTACCGCGGCATGTTCGAGGAGCGGATGAAGATGGTGATCCAGCAGGCGGAGGCTGCTAACGGCAAGGTCGTGCTGTTTATCGACGAGATGCATATGCTACTTGGCGCTGGGCGGACCAAGGGTGGATCAATGGATGGTGCCAATCTGCTGAAGCCAGCTCTGGCTCGTGGCCGCATCCGCTGCATTGGCGCCACGACGTTTGATGAGCACCGTAAGTATGTTGAGAAGGATGCTGCGTTGGAGCGACGGTTCCAGAAGGTGCACGTGCAGGAGCCAAGCGTGCAGGCGACAATTGACATTCTTCAGGGCCTCAAAAACAAATATGAGGAACACCATGGCGCTGTAATCCAGGACGCAGCCATAGTAGCAGCTGCCCAGCTTGCCAATCGGTACATTACAGGTGCGCTCAGTTCTGCCACTTGCTTACCCACTACTGAATTTGGCATATTAGTGTTTCCCTACAAAATGGACAGACCACAAATAGAATTCATAAGAAGCAATGGACAACCCACAAAAGGAATTTGTATAAACATAATGGCATATTTATGTTACATGTATATCACTTGCTTGCCCACTATTGGAATTTGTGAGTTTCTGAGTAAATATGATGATTGGTGATAAAATGGACAAACCATAAAAAAAATTCCCCTTACTATAGGGCCCCCTGTCTTTTAGAGCTATAGCTCAATACTTTGAGCTGGTTATCTCTGATCAAATGGTATTTGGGTGGGACATTATGTTCCTAATAATTTAGACCAAAAATAGAGAATTAAACAAAGTCAGATCTACAGACTCTGCAACTGATGTGGTATTCACAAACAAGAGGAGCACTCTACAATTGAGTCAGAAGTCAAAACATCATCTTGCTGATTATGCCAACAAAATGAACATGTAACGGTTCAATATTGGTTAATGGCTGCCCAAGATAATAGACTCTCTAGCCAGATGTCCCGCCATAATAGAAGTTCTGACAACTTAATTATCACAGTTGAAAGTTGGTCTCCAACTTGTAGTTGTACTGAGAGTAGCTTCTTATTTCTTACCATGGATTATGATAACCAATTAACCATATAGTGATCATGAAAAACTTTGTTTTATCTCTAATTTCCACTATATCTGCCATTTTTCTTTAGCTCTTATAATTGTATATTTTACTGATCACATATATTTGTTGACAAGACACCTTATTGCTGAAAATGTATATTCTGTTCCATAATATCAGATTCTGAGTGTTGAAAAACTTTGTTGGACTAAAAATTATTACCATTTTCTTTGAACTTGATGTGACATTGGGATAATCTTCCATAGGGAATACAGTGATGGCTGTTTGTCTGTAATACGGTTCTATGTCATATATACAGATAATACTATACTATACACAAGCCATTGGTATTACATATGTTGATGGGTTCTGTTAATATTTTTGAAGGTCGCCAATTTCCTGATAAGGCAATTGATCTTATTGATGAAGCATGTGCCACTGCAAGGATGCAAAGAGATAACATATTGAAAGGAAGTACAACACATATTGTGCATGAAAATGTCGCGAACGAAGCTATTGTTTCACCAGACCAAGTCGCAGAGGTATTGCACTTGAATACCGTGTTCTGTGTTATACATCCGTATAAAGAAATTAAAAAATATATTTTACGACTTGTATTTTTTTTTCTGAACCATATCTAATCAGTCTAATCTCTAGTATTGCATGCCTGGGGAATTTTTTATTATTCAAGGTAGAAATAGGGAAAATGTAGAATTGACTAGATATTTAAACGTGGATAATTTGCTGTGTTTCTCTTGTCTTAGCTTGACATTTTTAATTTCTCATGGCCCTAAAATGAAACTTGTTATTTTAGCCATAAGATCAGTTTGACACTAACTGTTCAAGTTTTTTTCTCTGTTCCTTTTGGAGTATAACTCTAGGGCTTTCTTACAAAATAAAGATGGTTAGAGATAGTAATATGTACTGGCACATGATCTTTCGTGGTGTAGAAGGAATGTTGTAGGGTCTTCTTTATGTGGGATTATATTGTGGGTTTATATGTCTATGACTACAGTTATGCATTGTCTCTGCAGCCTAATACAACTGCGTACGATTTTATTGTTAGTTAGTGTATATGGTAGAGTAATTTCAATAGTTCAACATGCATGTTTGCAGTAATTTTGTGTTCACTGTTTCAGTAAAGTATATACTTACTGATTCTGAATGTAGGTCATTCTATAGGATTCCAGTATGAAAAACTAACATAACTTGACCATTAATATATGAAACATTACATATATTAACAACACATGATTGATATTATTATTATTATATATATATATATATAATTATCTATTTGAAACAGTATCTTTTTATAAACGTTCTAGTGGCGGAGACTGATGCAGTCATAAACGACTTATATTTGGAATTTGAGGGAGTAGTGTACTAAAAAATTCACTTGTTACTTTGTAACGTTACTTGAAGGTTGTGAGTCGATGGACTGGCATTCCTGTCAATACACTTGATCAGGATGAGAAGGAAAGGTTAATGCACCTGGCAGATAGATTACGTAAGCGAGTTGTTGGCCAGGACGCAGCTGTTAATTCAGTTGCACAAGCTGTGCTAAGGTCAAGGGCTGGGCTGGATCAACTTGGCCAACCAATAGGCTCTTTTCTTTTCTTGGGATCCACTGGTGTTGGGAAGACAGAACTTGCAAAGGCTCTTGCGGAACAGCTGTTTGACAGTGAGAAGATGTTGGTGCGGTTTGACATGTCTGAATTTGTTGGCACTCACTCGGTGCTACGTCTCATTGGGCACCTCCCAGGTTTTATATCATTTAATTCATTATCACTCCACTTTCAGCTATAAGTCTTGCTTCAAGTTTTTCCGATTTGTGCAAATTATGCAAGATTCACTTGGTTTCCACTTGACCTTTATTTATACTCAATTTTTGTCGCTTTAAGCTGTCATGGACATGAGGATGGGGGACAGCTAACTGAGAAAGTCAGGCAACAGCCATACGGTGTAATTCTTTTCGATGAAATTGAGAAGGCCGATCCAGCAGTGTTTAATGTTTTTCTCCAGCTTCTTGATGATGGTTTGTTGACTGATGGTAAAGGCAGAACTGTTGATTTTAAAATACCATCATCATTATGACTTCAAATCTTGGAGCTGAGTACTTAATGGAAGCAATATCTGGTGAAAAAACAAGGGAGGCTGCACGTGACCTTGTCATTAAGCAGGTTTGCAATCCTTGCCCTGAATGTTCAATCAATAAGTTCTTTCAAATGATGACATTATTGGTCCCTGCAGGCACAGAAACATTTCAGACCTGAGTTCCTGAACAGGCTGAGCGAGCTTGTGGTATTTGAGCCACTATCCCAAGATAAAAGGGGGGAGGTTGCTAACATTCATATGAAAGGCATCATTGATCGTGCAGCAATAAGGGCATCACTCTGTCCTCAAGCGATGCTGCTTTGGATGTCGTCTTGTCAGAGTCAGACGAGCCAGTAAGCACCATAGCACTCCTTGCTAATAACATCCTTGCATGAAGCTTTCTTATAACATACATACATAGGGAATGTTGCTATTTACACCGTTTATGTCCAATATTCTTTGCAGCATTATGGTGCAAGGCCCATTAGGAGGTGGTTGCAAAAGAATGTGATGACAAAGCTCTCTGAGATGCTTTTTAAAGGACAAATTGATGCAGATACTGCTGTCATTATTGATGCTTGTGATGATAAGAAATGTCTAAAGTATGAAGTCGTAAAGAATGTACCAACAAGCAAGGCATGCCGCCCTGAACTTGTTGTGGAGATTCCTAGCGACTCTGACAGTGACGATGATGGTGTTAACCTCACTGATCATGTAGCAAAAAAAATGAAGGGGAAAGCCAAATCATCTTCTTGGGAATAAATTTTAGGATTCTGCCATCAGTCACTGTAGTGTAGCATACTATGTTCTGGGAAGTTAATCATTATCTTTATAGTATAGTTAGGTTGCTATGAACTTGGTGAAAAAATCCATGATAATAAATTGGACACACTTCCTTAAAGCATGACATCCGCATGAAAAATGCAAAATTGCCGTACCCATTTGAATACGAGTATATGACGTATATGTACCATCTTTAGCATCAAACTCTTGATTTTCCTAAATTTCATAAGATGCAAATTTCACATTTATTTTGGTTACAAATACTAATACTAATTGCTAATGGTATTTTCTAAGGCTTTCTCACACTAGAGGTAGGTTTCTTAGGATTTTTAAATTTCTGAGTCTACTGCTTCAAGGTAGCAATCTATTCTAGCACGCTGATAAAAGTTCGGGTCGTCCATTCTAGCATGCCGATACGAGAAGTTCGTGCCGTTAAATTGCGAAGGTCTATATCCAGCATTCCCACTCTGCATAGCGTTTAGCTCGATGGCAGATAAGCCAAAGGTTCAAAATGATCCAACGGGGCTTTAATACCAATTGAAGAGACTTCGATGAGTGAATTAGGTTTTCTAGAAACTATATATTTGGACTCTTTAGTTTTGCTATACTTCCTCAGTCTCTCTGACGGAATCAATTTATAGAATCTGTGTCAGTCAAGTTTTTTTTAACTTTGACTAGCTTTATAGAAAAATATTAATAACATCTATGCCTTAAAATGAGCATGAAAATATGTTATATGATAAATCTAATGATACTAATTTTATACTATAACTTTTAATGTTTTTATAAAAAATTGGTCAAATTTTAAAAAAAATTGACTTAGGGTAACTCCAAAAATTTATTCTTTTATGGACGAGAGGAGCATTACCAAAAAAAAAGTTTTTACTACACCAGAATTAATAATCACTGTCGGGTCCAAAACCTCAATCATTATCGGAATTCATGCTAGTAGAGTTAATCAGCATTGATGGGGCGGCCTGTCATTGCCAGATCAGTGACTTGGCAGTGATAATAGGCACAATAGCTTGCCGGCGATGATACTCATTGCTATCATTGTCTAGTTGGACCATGTATGGTGAGGGTCACTACCGGTTTAGGCCATGACCGCATAGTGGGATTCATGAGACAAATGTCGGACTAGTGTACACCCGGCAGAAAATTGTTGAGTGCCGCTGCAACACCATCCAGGCAACTATTATTAAAAACACACCTTACACAGTAGCATGATACATCATATATAACTACAAAGGTCAAATCAAATCCTTTTATTCGCTTAGCTTATTAACTCAGCTTATTAGCCATAGAAATAATCAGCTAAATAGGACGATAATAGGTAGCTAGATAAAAAAGTCCTTACAAACCAAAGTCTCCTTACTCTTATCTCTTCTATCTATATCTATATTTATATAATAATAATAATAAAAAGAGAAAATTTCTTCCTATTTTTTATAGTCTTTACAAAGTACGATTCCAACTTCCAAGGCACATTAGGTCATGCTCTCCCTAACAAAACTTCATATAAGCGTACTTATATACGAATTATAATAACTCATATTTGATGACCTTTACCTTCTATATGATTCATGCTCATACGAGTTAGAATAGGTTGCGTCTAGCAATGATAATATAAAATACAATTTTAAGGCATATAGAGTCATGCTCTCTCTAACACAAACTTATAAATATGTTCATACTAGTTAGAACAACTTATGTGTAATGACTCTTACCTTCTAGTATTTTTTACAACAAAACCAAGAAAAAGAGAAACAACGGACGATTGTGTCCGAACGAAAACAGAAAAAAAATAACGGACGATCACAGGTGGGGAAAAAAAAGCGCTATATCTATATCTATACCTAATCTATATCTATATCTTCTATACCTATTAATAAAGAGTCAAAATTTCAGCCGTTTTTTTGTTCGTCTTTCCTAAATAACTCCATGAATGTTCGTCTATGTCTATTTTTATATGGATTATATTCTACTCCAATACGAGTTGTCACTTGAAACTTATCAAAATTAAAAACCCAAGAGTCTCGTTCGATTCCAAACGAATTTGGGTCATGTACGTGTGACAGGACTCATAATTCAAATACAACATCTCTAGATTCTAAGTAACCTGAATAGAATAAAATCTTCATCCTAATCTATATATTTATACCTAATAATAAAAGATAAATTTTTTAATTTTTTTTCGTCCAGCCCATTCAATCTAATCCTAACTGTCAGCCCACTCCTCTCGTCCCACTTCACTCGCTCCCTTTCGGCCCGAAAAAAAAAAACTGCCCGAGCGGCGGCCGCCCGGCAGCGCTCGCGGACGATTTTTTTCCGAGTAAAATATCAAATCTGGCGAGCGGCGGCCGCCGGCGCAGCAGTGCTCTCGTGAACGGCATCCTCAGCCCCTCGTCGTGCTTGCAGCGGACGGACTTGAGGAAGCGGCCGCGGCTGACGACGTCGAGGAGCACGAGGTTTGTAGGTGGACGGCAGGTCGTGGAGGCAGTACTTCCGTCGTCGACACCTGCGTCGTCCGCGCGATCTTATTCCCCATCGCGGCCTCCGCCTCCGCCGGCGGCGGCGCCGCGCTCCCGGCTCGCCGGTGCTTGCTTCGCTTCGCTGCTCGCTTCGCAGGGTGCGTCGTGGCGTTGCGTGGGGCATGGACAATGGACTCGGGGTCAGCCAGTCAGGTCATGTGTGGCCTCGTGTGTTGGGCTCGAACACGCTGGCCCTCGTTCGCAGTTCGCACTCGGCACGCCAGGGCCAAGCCCGGTTGGATGGGAACCGGTTTGTGTTCCGATTCTCATCCTGGATGCAATGGATAGTTTCTTGACTTCTTCACGGGAAGCGGCTCCATCAGTTCCAATATTTATTGTTTAAAAAAATCTAATATTTATCTATCTATATCCATATCTATATTTATATACTTATACCTAATAATAAAGAGCCCAAATTTTCAACTCTTTTTTTATTGTTTAAAAAAATCTAATATTTATCTATCTATATCCATATCTATATTTATATACTTATACCTAATAATAAAGAGCCCAAATTTTCAACTCTTTTTTTTTCATCCATTCTTTTTAGGTCCATCTCTCTAACTAATGGATAATAGATAGTTACTCCGTTCGAACTTACATATATATATATATATATATATATTATATATATATATATATATATCTGGTGTTTATATACGAGTTATAATAGTTCTTGTCTAACACAGTATAGAGTTCGATTACAAATGGAGTTTCTTAATTTATAACCTTAAAAGCTATGAGTTCTAATTGTAATCCAAATAGAGCTCTAAATTTATACGGAACACACGTGATACTCCTAAATAACATAAAAAAGAATTCTAATCCAGATGGGAATAAGATCATAAGAAAAGAAATTTTGCGCCATCAGTATTAAAAAAACAAAAGAGCTCCAAATCAAAATCAAAAGCACACCACGTTACCATCCATGACTAAACATATATAATCAAACAAGTAAGATATTTTGACATGTGAATCTTATTATGACTATGCATGGGGGCGGCGACATTATCAAAGTCGAGAGAGAAAAAATCAACTCCCGTTGCAACGCACGGGCATATTTGCTAGTATATCTATATCTATACCTAATAATAAAGAGGCAAAATTTCTCTCCTCCCACTTTTTTTGGTCCGGCTCTCCTAATTCGATTCGTACACGTATTAAGTTCCGTTACAACACACGCATGTTTACTAGACAAAGTACAAAGTCTGATTTATACACGTATTGAGTTTCGTTGCAACGCACGGGTATATTTGCTAGTGTAAATAAAAAAGAATGAAACTAAAAATAAATAGTAATGGACTCCACCACGCACTCCTCTTATTTGAGACTCTTGAAAGATCATGCATATAGCATAAAAATAGCAATACGATGAGATAAAAAATAGGTTAAAAGAGATATACAGAAAATGTAAAAAAAATAAAAATTCAATACTTCTATATGTGTTTTTCACTGACGTTCAGTATTTTTTGTTCTCCTGTTGCAACGCACAGACATATTTGCTAGTCTATACCTAATAATAAAGAGGCAAAATTTCAGCCTCTTTTTTTTCGCCCATCCATTCGTTTTAGATCCGTCTCCCTCTAACTAATTTTGTGAATGTGAAATTCTCTATGTACCTTCTCTTTATATGATGTGTATATATATACGACGTACGGTAGTGTCAAAGGAAATATAAAAAAGGAATAATTGACTACCATGAGACTTGAACTCTAACTCCATATTACCAAATCTCACTATGATCACGAATACAATTGCAATCCAAATCCCGGTAGTGTCAAAGGAAATATAAAAAAGGAATCATTGACTACAATGAGATTTGAACTCGAACTTCATATTACCTCAAATCTCAAAACGATCACAAATACAACACATACAATTGCAATCCAAATCTAAACAATATCGTATACGAACGTGACTTTGCTTATGTCAACTCAAACTATATTTCTACTACTAGACTGATTTCTTTTGTTCTTCTACGTTCCAATAAATCATATTTGTATATCTATTTAATCTATTGGAATTCAATACGTGTTTCATCAGTGCAGATATATTTTCCAAAAAATGGAAAAGGAAACGTACCTAAAAATATTAGAGCAGACGCTCATGCTCTCTGACTCGGTAATTGCAAGGGCGAAGGCTTTCCAGACCACTGCCCCATGGCCTGCAGGACTGCAGGAGCATCCGCTCGGCTTGCCTAGTACTGACGCACGAGGAGAAGGACCTGCCGTGGCAGTGTGACGAAATTTCGATGTGGTTTCGTCCATCGAAGCATCATGATCAGACTAAGATTTGGAGCAACACTGCAATGGAGTCTCGCTGCCGTGTGCATCGAGATTCTCTCGGATGCACCAATATGCAGAGGCGTCCAGGCCAGGCTCCGAGCTCTGAGGTGAGACTAGATTCAGTCTCCGCTCTTTCCTCTTTCTTTTATAGAAAAAAATCTTTTCCGCTTTGATTGTTAATATCATTAATTCATCCCTCACAAAAATAGTTTGGAGATTCACCAATACTAGAGATAATCAAGATTGATCAACAATTCTTATATATAAGTGTATGTATAATTAAGACATTCATGTCCTTTAAAAAAAGACGGTAGGAAATAAGATAAGTCATTGTAAGTTTTGTGCTTTCTTCTTTTACCTATATTTTAAAAACATGGGTATGTTTTTTTCAAATAATTTGTGGATGTTTTCAACTTATAATATTCAAATTTAAGAACTATTATGTTATTTAGTGTATATACACCAAATTTCATGCCCTTACAAATTAGAACAACTCGATAGTTTATTTTCTCCCGTTGCAACGCACGGGCATGTTTGCTATCTATATCTATACCTAATAATAAAGAGCTAAAATTTCTCTCCACCTAAATTTTGGTCTGGCCCATTCAAAAATTACTCCAACTATACGTCCGGCCCTCTCTCTCTCTCCCGCACGACATGTCTATTAAAGAAAGTACAAAAAAGTAAAATATTGTATTTCAGTTCTAATAGGATACATATCCTTTCCTTATACAACTCAATTTATCTTTATATCATCTATATCTATATCTATATCTATATCTAATCTATACCTAATAATAAAGAGGCAAAATTTCAACCTATTTTTTTCGTCCATCCATTCTTTTTAGGTCCACCTCCCTCTAACTTCCGTCTAGAATTATATATATAACCCGTGCTCATATATGAGTTAGAATAAGTCTTGTCTAGCACAATATAGAGTTTTATTACAAAATATAACCTTAAAAGGTAGGAGTTCTAATTGTAATCCAAATAAAGCTCTAAATTCTACATCCTATTACGAAACACGTTAGACTTTCAAATAATATAAAAAGAAATTATAATTCAAATTGAAGTAGGATAATAAGAATAGAAATTAAGTCCCACATCATTGGTACTAATAAAAAAAATAGCTTTACCCTTAGAGTGAAGTTGACATTCACAGGTCTTGTGGGAACTCCTTCAGTTCAGGTAGCCATAGTCACTCAGGGCTATAGTGGTAGTAGCAAGATCGAAATTGTGAGATTGGCTCGATCACAAACTATCAAGAAGAAAGATCAAGATTCACTTTTGTCGGGCAAAGAACTCTCTTGAGGAAATGACTTTGCTCACTGAAGACCAAGCAGCAGCCATTCTAGATGAAAGGACACAAGCCTGCTATTCACTCGCTTTCAAGTTTCAAGTAGGATCTTGCCGGTTACACATTTCTTGCCATTTACCATTCTCCGGGTATTGATTGCCAGGAGCCGGGTTCAACATCAAGAGCAAATACAGATGCAGTGACACGCTTCTCATTATAAGCAGAGACAGTAGGTTTTGCAACCTTCGCTTCTGTCGGTTCCGGTTGGTGTTCAGTCAGAAGTCCCGCCCTTCTTTCTATCAAGCAAAAAGGAAGAAAAGCAATAAAACAAATTCACTTGCTTCTTGGGATCGATAAATAGCTCTTTGAATTTGGACTGCCTTAAACATCAGGATCTTGGCAAATATGGAATAACCTCCAGAACTGGCACTTAAGAGGAGATGTCCCCAGCCATACATCATGCCAAAACAGGGTCTGTCTCCCACTGTTCACATGTTTAACAGCTCCCCAATGGAACAACCTCTTTGGAAATAGATGGGACCTGAATATCTAGTACAGTAACAGTGGTCGAATTGCTGCATAGCCCCCACTAATACGTGGGAAATCCTAGTTCTAAAGTTAGCGCACCATTGAGGTAAGTAAATATTAGTAGGCACACAGGCAGCCCGTTGCAAGGAAGGAAAGAGCAAGAGCTAGGGCTAAGTGCTCGAGTTACGGTTGTTGACTCGGAATTGTAAGCCGAAGAAGCATTCCTGTGACCTGGCCGTATGAATGGTTTCTTTCTCAATACCAGAGAAAAATCATTAGGCATCAAAATGAAAAGAAGGTTTGCCTTCAACCTTAACCATTGACGGAAGATTCATACCTATGAATATTCCCCTCCTCATTTGCTGAAAGCACTTCCTATAGCGAACCAGGCAAGGAACATATCGAGTAGGCTAGTACCAATTCCTCCACATCAACAGCAAAATAGGCATATGAATCTTAAGTAGGAAATTCCTTCATCTCAGATGAGGTAGGTAATCTACCATAATTGATTTCCATTTCCAGGTAAGATGAGCGGAGACGAGTTTATCAGCACCGATACCCCCACGCATCGTGGCCGGTTTCCTCGGGGTAGAAACAACGCTTGGAGAAAGATCCCGTTGATCTTCGGGCTGGCCCTTGCCTATTGAAAGTATGGTGTCTCATAAAATAAATGCTTTGTTAATGCCTCTTATTCGTAGGATCGGTCCAAAAGGCACATTTGCACCTAATCAACTGAAGCAGATGCAGGATCCGAAGTATTCGACTCCGGTCCGGCTCAGACGAACCGAGGGATCATCTCCTGTCTATCCCGAGTCACAGCGAAAGACTTCTACTTGATAGCTATACCTCTGCCCATAAAAAAAGTACTTTTTGATCTCCAAATACCAACCGCCCACTATCGGATGGACTTCTTGCTCAGTTTTCGTGGTCAGAAGATCAACATTCTGAGTAGAATTCTTTTGTCTTGAATATATGCCCTTCTTGGTTCATTCATTCCTGAGTTCTCGCTTCGCCCCTTCTCCCGCTTGGCGGGCTTGGTATGATATGTTCGTGATTCCCATTATAAAGAATAGGGTGAATTCTAAATGTAGGTGCAGATAAGAACTAGAAAGCACCATTGCATAGGGAAGTTCTTTGAAGTAGTAGTTTCGGCAAAGAAGTTGCTTGGCCAATTGAGAATATTATTATGCCTGAGTGAGCCTAGAACAGTTAGGAGCTGTGTTAAGAACAGACAGGTCTGAAGCTTTAGCCGAGAACTGATTAGATACTTAAACTATTCCCTACTGCCTGAACTCTTTCTAATTGAGAATATCGATCTCATGTGTAAAGTTGAATCATTTCTAGTATTGATGTAAGGACGCTTCTGTACCTATAAAAGGATCAGTAATCGGTAAATGCAGAAGTAAGATTTGTATCGGACTAAGCTTTCTCATATTGAACTGGTGCCCCTGTAATAGGAAGAAGTAGTTTGAACTCATTTGACAAAGCCATCGAAGAGTTCGTATCCTCGCTGCTGTGTTAAGTAAGCATAGCATTCAGTATTTAGGCTGGTATCCCTATCAGACAGTATGTCGGGCGTGTAACCATTTAACAGTTCAAAACCCAACAAATCGGGTTCCTTAATTGACTTGATGCTTAGAGGAGTAGTACCGGGAACAACTACTGTTGCTACAAAGGGTTCAGGAACGAACCATTATATGAAATATTTGGAATAGACATGGCTGTATTGATTGATAAAACCGACCGACTATTTTCAATATTAAACCGGACTATTCATCCAAGATTGTAGTAGTGCACGTAAGTGGGGAGCCAAGCACATTGGTTCCTCCGCTCCGGTCATTTTCTACCGGAGGACCAACGTCCCATATAATATTGCCTCCCTCCTCTCCCTTTCACTAGCGACAGGTCCTCCCTGACCATGCATGTTATCTAGAATTGACTGTCTTCTCTGCTAGGTATCATAAGTTGACCAATCCGAATTGACCAGACCTGAGAGCACAACAACGGTTTCCTTTTACGGCACTGCGAAATCCGAATACCTTCAACTATACCTTCCCTCGACCGGGAGCCCTTATACGCTAGAGAAATGCTATTCCTAGACCTATCGCTATCCCCTTTAGGAGGGCTATCCCTTTTACGAGCTAGAGCGTAGCGATTCGTACTCCTTTTGGGGGAAGGTTAATGTAAAAAGGTCCAATCCTCCAGGTCCTAGGCATCTTGTCTCTAGCTCTGCTCTCTATCGGTAGTAAAATCAGCACTTTGTCTTTGCCTGTCTCTGTCCATTCCTTCAACACTGATGGACTCGGAGTGGCATAACCCTTTAAGAAGAAGCATAAGACCTCAAGCGAGGAGATAGAATAGAAAGAATGATAGCCAGTTCTTTGAAAGTGGGAAGAAAGCCAAGGATACGGTGGTGTGTAGGGTCTTTCAAATCAATCAGGAAAGCGTGAGCTGAGAAGGAACACAGCTTTCCGCGCCTTAACAAGTGGATCTACCAAGAATTGCTTTTTCAGCCGTTACTTATTATATAATAGCTCGATCCGCTCACGCATGTGATTACCCGCATGACCCAAGAAGCTACGGACTTCCTTCACATTCACTGGAGGAGGCAAGCGATCAATCACCTCAACTTTGGCTTTATCAACCTAATTCCTCGCGAGGAAACCAAATGACCGAGGACAATACCCTCCTTGAACCAGGAAATGACACTTCTCCCAATTGAGTACCAAATCAGCTTCAAGACAACGCTGTAGAACAATCTCAAGATTGGCCAAACAGTCATAAAAATTCCGTCCCGTCCATAGACAGTGAAATCATCCATGAAGACCTCCATGATTTTTCTCAATCAAATCTGTGAAGATAGACATGACACATCGCTGAAAAGTCCCAGGGGCATTACAGAGACCAAATGGCAACCGTCGGTAAGCAAATGTACCATAAGGACAGGTAAATGTTGTCTTATCCTGGTCCGACGGATGTATCGGAATCTGCAAGAAGCCTGAGTACCCATCGAGGTAGCTGAAATAAGAATGACATGCTAACCTCTCAAGCATCTGATCAATAAAAGGCAAAGGAAAGTGATCCTTCCGGGCGGCCTTGTTAAGCTTGCGATAATCTGTACACATGCGCCAACCGGTGACAGTCCTAGTGGGAATCATTTGACCTTTCTCATTTGCTAAAACAGTCATGCCTCCTTTCTTGGGTACAATATGAATTGGACTGACCCACTGACTGTCAGAGATAGGATAAATGATGTTAGCACCAAGAAGCTTCAATACCTCTTTCTTTACAACTTCTTGCAAATGAGGATTAAGCCTACGCTGGTGCTCGCGCGTCGGCTTAACATCATCCTCGAGAAAGATTCGATGCATTGGAAGTTCGTTCTTCTACCTGCGAGTTCTGTTACAGCAATTGGGAGTACCCTTTTCACCGCAAGTTCTCTTACATTTAGTAAGCCAGCGGCGAGGGTGCCAACTCTTACGAGATCTCACCCCGATTATAGTGAGTGCTTATCCCTTGATCTTCCCTTGGAGTGCCAATTGTATAAGAAAGTCTTAAGCAAGTATATTGAAAATCTTAAGCTCATCTAGTGCCAGTGCACGTCACTCTATTCCCTTAGGTCAGCAAGTGGGACTTTAGGTAAGAAAGAATCGTTCTATCTGGACTCTTTTTATAGGGTGTCGCATTCATTCCTCATGGAGTGTAGGATTTCGAGGATCTACGCTATGAGGTAAGAGTTCTTTGTATGCCTTTCTTTGTGGGTCACCAGTGCAAGGGAAAGTTTTTACATAGTTGTTTTGTTGGGGTGGAAGATGAAATAAAGAATAGCAACCGGCGCGGTTGTTCGTATTTCATTTTCTTCTTTATAGGCGAGAAGACCTAAGCCTTATAATATGTATTGGCTCGCCCAATTCAGTAGAGAGAGCACCTGATGCTGCTATTGATCCTAGCCTTGTTGGCGCTGACTTAGTAGACAGTAGAGAAGAGGCCCTTGAGAAAGAAGGTTAAGTAGAATGCAGGAAATTACTAGATATCACTCTTCTAATTTTCAGTAAGAAAGCAGTACAGGCTGAGAGAAAGAAAACACCTAAGAAGATCAGAAATGCAATGACCATACCTAACAACAGGTGCAAACCGTGGAAGACTTAGAGCAAGAGTGCTTGCAGCTAAAGGACGAGTTGGAGCGATTAGCTCGAGCAGAAGAGTTCGAAGATTTAAAACAGTAAACGATCTGCTTACCAAAGCTGGGTCTATGTTTTTTGAGGAGTTTAGTGCGCATTCGGATGTGAGCGAGGCGCCAGAAGGTGCTTTCTCGTAGAATCATTTCATTGGGAAAGGAAAGAAAGTCAGAGCTCCCTCAATTGTGCACTCTTCACCTGGAAAAAGCGGAAACCGTGGATACGTCAAAGAGAAACCTTACTAAATTGAAGTAGGTCCGGTGCAGTTTCTGTAGAAATATTTTACAGGGTAAGAAAGTGATCCGGTCGGTTTGTCCGACAGTGCCGTAGTTGAATAAGCATTTCCTGTTTTTACTTCTAGAAGGACTCGAAGTGAGACCAGAGAGAAGAGTTTTCCCGCAAACCATAGCGACTAGCTAGTCTCAAAACAAAAGAGTTCTTTTTACAGTAGCGGGGTTGGGAAAGTAAGGAAAGTAAAGCCCGATGATTCTGTGGGAAGGGACGGATTTGAAATTCCTTTTTCCTTCCTTTTTACGCCACCTCCACCCAATCCTTGAAGATACGAAGCAATCTTATATAAAGACTAAGTGAAGGTTGGTGTGGCCCAATCCCATCATTTAAATGAGAGTGGATCGAGGGAATGGAATCTAGACTATAGATTGAACTAGACTATCAATTCAATCTATTCATCTCATCTTCCATTTTCGAAAGTAGCAAGCAGCGAATAAAACGGCTGCAGCAAGAAGTTTCGCACTCTAACTCGAAACGGATTTCGTGCATTGAAAGTTTCATCCCTTGCTTTGTTTTAACCGCCCTTCCTTTAAGTTAAAGTATTCGAAACTCTTCCTAGAATTAGATTGTTTATTTAGTATAGAATAGGATAAGAAGGGCTTCATTGCCCCCAGTATTCCCGCATGTAGCTTTGAAAAGGGCGAGGTGTTGTTCAGGGTTCCCTACCCCATTCAACATTTTGCATTTTGGCACAGTATAGTATACCCCTTCCTTGGGTACGGTACCATATCAAATTCACTAGGGCCTCTTTCCTCTCTTTTTGTCCCCTGTCAATGTATGTTTGATTTGGGAGGCTACCAATTCTGGAATTTCTTCTCGAGACATCCCCGTCAGTCAACTTCTCTTCGGGATGGTCGTTGGTCTTTGTGGAGATAATGTGTCAGCCGTGGTAGAAGTAGCTCCCTGAGTAGGCATGGGCGCCCGCCTAGATGAAGGATTTTCTCATCTTTAGGGGAGGAGTAAAGGAGATTGACTCTTCTCTGTCATTAGCCTTTTTATTGACACTAGCTCTTTATATAGTAAATTTTTTTTAGGAGTATCGTATCGGTAGGCACAGATCATTGGTATTGGATGTATCGTTAGGTTGTGCCGAGTCAAATCAGCGGAGCAGATTTTTTTTCCGTTGCAGAAAAGAGATCCCTTACCCAGCAAGAGGATGCGCGTTAGCTTTCGCGCTAGTTGCTCAATCCGTTGCTTGTTTTCTTTATAAAATGATGAATATGAAGTCCGGGAGGCTGCGGGTACTATGGATCCTCTGACTCCCAATCGGGTTACCTTCCCGGGTCTCGCCGGTGTTGCCTGTAGGTCGTGATGTGCCTCGAGATGGCCGTCTCCTGTCCCCCTGCTCGTGGGGAATCCGCTCCTGGGGCGTCGCTCTGCTGCGTCTGGCCCGTCCTCTAGGCACCTTTGGAGGGCAGGAGTGTGACAACGTACATGCTTCCCTTTACTCCATAGGGCCTTTTCCTCAGTTGCAGGGTTTGGTGGCCCGAAATTGACTTGGCTTCGCCAAAAGGCCTCATCTCCAAAGCCCGGCTCGCGAGGCGTCCCTCTCGCTGTAGGGCGGAGCCCCCTCGCCTCGCTCTTGTGACATGCTATGTTTCCCTTCTTCCATTCTCCACTCAAGGGTGAGTCCCATGCGTCAGTTTGTGGATCGCGGTCTCACGCACTAATCCCTACAGGTGCCCATAGTAGGCCGGCCCGCCCTACCTAAACCAATCATCATATCGGTCCCTAGGCCCCATTGCTGGAAAGGCTCGGCTTCAAAACCGTACGTGGAGCTTCCGCCTCATACGGCTCCTCTAGGGATGGGGGTAGGCCCAGCCCAGGCTTGTGTGGTTAAGGTTGTTGTACACGACCTCAGTTGAGCATTCAGTTAGAGACGGCGATCGCAGGTTCGCCGGAGGAAGGGTGTTGCGAGCAAGATTGCACAAACAAAGCCCTCCCGCCCGCAGCCCTATTCTAGAAATTAGGCTGGCTACGTGACTAATAACCGCAGAACGAGCAATGAATCCCCAACGACAAACGAACAAGGGCGGGGCATTTTCGGGGAGTAGCCCCCTTCAGAAGAAACTTCCTGGCACATACATTAAGGGAGCCATCGAAAGGTGACTGAAACACCTGAAAGGGGGACTACCCGAGCTAATGATAGAGGCAAGAACACTTTCCGGCCAAGTCCCATTAATTGATCATAACGATATCGTGGAAATGCAGCACGGACCCATATATATAGAAACAGAAAAAGAAGAACCTTGATACTAAACCAGATCGAACAAGGGATCTTCTTGAAATGGGAAGATCTAGGATAGGCGGCCAACCTCCTGGAAAGAGCGATGTGCATAGACCGGGTGAGTAGGGATGCAGCTCCGTGGACCGCTCGTCGGGCCTGATAGGTGGTGGTATCACACCCTTCTCAAAGGAACCGTACGTGAGACTCTCGCCTCATACGGCTCCGTCCTGGAATCAGGGCCCCCCCCTTTCCTTTGACCAACGGTCCTCGAACCCATGGGGGTTACGAATCATTCATTCATTCATTGATTGATTCAAGGTAGCTTCAGCCATTGTGGGTAGAAGCTAGTCGCCAGAAGCGAAGCGATCTTCCGGCCGGAAAGGAGGCCTTTTTCTGACGCGTAAGCTACCGCAAAATGAATGAAGGAAAAAGGCCTCAGGATTAGAAAGAATAAAGAGGCATGGAGGGCCGACTACAAGACTACGACTACAATACAAGCCATGAGCGATAGCGAAGCCTTCAGCCTTTTTTTTCGAAAGCCCCACAACTAGCTATCTTATAGCAGACAACTAAGGCAAGCCTACTCAACTAATCTCATGTAAACGCCTGTTCGCTAAAATCCAAATAGAAAAAGACAACTACTTATTAAACATGTAGTTGAGTGCTCCGCCGTTGTTCGGATCTTGACCGAGTCCGAGCTTCCCAAGCTCTATGCTGTTTGGGAACTCTGCAAGGGTCTTACCACCTTCTTGATTGACTATATTTGAGTCTTTGGGGTACTTTGGGATTATATTCCGCGCCGAAGATTTGTGCTTGTGGGCTAGGGTGAATATAGCGGACCAGCGGATCTGGTAGTTGACAATCGTTCGGACTTGGTAAAGGTTGTCGCAGCACCTGTAGTAGGACAGAGGACTTATCGCGATGCCCGCGGACCAATTTACTATGTCTCTGTCGCTGACGTTGGTCAAAGAGGCCATGTGGATTGGCCTGGGTCTTCTTCGGCTAATGAGACCTTGATCCCGAAGCCTTCGGAGTATCTTTTTGATAGGCGCCTCTATCTGTATGGGGGAAATTTGCTGCTGAAAGATCCCGCCCAGTGTCCCCTTCCTTCCCCCGCCGCCTTCCGACCAAAGGGAGTATACAATTGATTCTTCAGGACACTCATGCCCGATCGTGAGACTGCCTGTTGAACGCCTGATGGCACCTTGCTCTGACCTGAGCTATGCAACAACGAGATCCCCCTTGATCTTTGCCGGATGTGCTTGACGGTCCCCCATAATACGCTAACTTGGGGACTTTTTAGTCCATCTTTTCCAAGAGTCTCCGCTAGTTGAACCGCGTCCAGTAGACGACCTCTTCCGCTCATCCCCTTCGTCAGCTCTTTGATAGGGATACTATAACCTAGGTCCCTTAACTTGGAATGGATGGCGGAGCGTAGGTGGCAGGCAGTTATATGGATACGGTGCTTTACCCGTAGACGCTTCTCCAGCTCTCGCAAGAATTGTATGGGAGTCGTCCTCGGGGGACTTCCCGAATGACCGTACCGGGGAATTCTACCATACTCCGTGCAGCTATGGTTGTTGATCCTGCGGAGCCTACCCAAAGGTTCAGGCCGGATTGTAGGAAGTGGGTGATACGTTTTTGTATTTCTATGAGAAGAAATACGGCACCCACGATTCCCAGTAGTAAGTCGTCGGCATATCGCGCGTAACAAATCCTTATTAATAAGGAATGGCTTTTAAAGGGGCCAGCTTACGGGCCAGGCCTCTCTCTGACCTGATAACTAGTATCGCCTCCCCGCCCAGCTCTATCAGCAGGCCCCTTCTTTGCAATACTTAAGAAGGTCTCTCATGGCCAAATTCTTATTAAAGCCTTCTCTACCATTGAATTCGGCCTTCGGGGTCAACCCAGCGGCTTCTATGAGGAAGGCGGCGCAAAGGAGGCTCGAGGGCTTGTTAAGGAAGGCGGCTAGGGCTGCTGAAGGAGGAAAACGAAAGGCGTTTTCTGGTCTCCCCTTCGCCTGGGGGTGCTTGTGGGGGGGTGTGCCACGACGAAACAAGGGAATGAAAGTCGCTTTGCGTTGGATGCTCTTTACCCTCCCCACTATGAGGGCTCTGTTGTCTTGGGGAGCGTTGAAGCTTGCTTCTTTTCCATACTTTTCTTGGTCATCAATACGACGACCTATTCTTAATAGAACCGATCTTATTTTCACTACAAGAGGAATTTCGTGCTTCTGCCGGATCCTCCCTATCTCCTGATCGAGCTTGTGTAGGTAGATATTGCCTAATAGGGCCGATAGTAGTACACTGTTTGGGACGGAGTCAGGGCCCTTCTCACCTCCTACGAGTCGTCCGGCGGAAAACGTTTCTGAGTGGGGTAAAAGAACTTGGAATCGTCGATCTCTTCCTTCAAGATTGAGATGAATCGATGTCGGTCGATGGTGTGAAAACACTTCCTGATGTCGAATTCCAAAAACCAGCGAGAGGTTCCCCACTCTTCTTTGATCCGTCTGAGGGCCGAGTGGCAGCCTCGACCCGAGCGGAAGTGCGATGTGTCTGGAAACTCGGGATCGTAAATGGATTCGGGTACCATTCTGATCGCCTCTTTCATGATCTTTTCTATGGGTAGAACTACTGTGAGCGGTCTAAACTTCGACCCTTCTTTCTTTCTTCATTTTGAAAAAGGGGAGCAAAGCCTGTTTTTTGCTCCCTCAATTGATAGATCAGGGCCCCTCCTGCCGGCCCGAACGAAAGGCTCTTTCAGGAAGTAGTCCCGGGCCCGGCACCAACCAAGAGGAGGCGGGCTCTCTCCAATCATTCCGAAGAGCCGAGATCTCGTAAAGGAAAAATTAGCTAGCTCAGCAGGTTTGGACCCGGTGAATCAGTTCAGTGAAGGAAGGGAGCCTAAACTTAAGGCTTTTCCAAGCCTTGCCGATAGGCGCCTCATGGCTCGCTCAGTTCGCTCGCGGAGTTCTTAGATCAGTAGATTTGGATAGAGTCTCGCTCATAAAGGAAGAGTAGCGCGCTAGCGCGGCTCGCTTCGCTTTTCGACGCGGAGCTCGCAGCTGTCGAAGCCTGCTTCAAAACTACAGGGCGTGCGTTAGCACTACGGCTTTTCAGCCTCCCTTTGCTGGTTCCGAACTATCACTGATCCCAGAGATCAACCTTCAAACCTTTTTCTTTGAATCTCAGGAAGGCTTTCTCGGGGAGAAAGCTGGTTGGGGAACTGCTAAACGACCTAAAAGAAAGAGGAGACTGACTCTGACCTTTCAAAGCCCTATCTCATCTGGTTGATAGTAGAAGGTACGTACGATGGTACCATGGACATAAACGAGGTCGAGCATATCTTAATGATTTCAAACTAAAGCGTACCTAAAGCCTGCCCTGGATATGAAAAAGGGATTGAGCCAGAAGAAGATGAGGATCTATCACCAGATGAGGAAATGGAAACAACTAAGTATTAGTTAGGTTTAGGTTCCGGAAATGGAAATGGTAACAGCGGCCCAAAACTCAAATGGTAAGGTTTTCTTTGAAAAGAAAAAGGAATGGGATGGGGTATGAATCCTTAACTACAAAAGTAAGCACCTCTCCTAACTAATTAGTTAGTATCGAGAGACTAGGCTTTTCATTAAAGTTGAAGGAGACAAACAAAGGTACTCTTGCCGATGGAAGAAATTCCATCGTCGTAAGGGAAGGCCTTGGTCAATCAACTCACCGCCATTGACCAGGGAGGGGGGAACAATCTGATGAGCGAGATCATAACACGTGAACAACAAACCATACCGATAGGTTGATAGTTTTCTGTTGGTACGGCGTGTGGTCACAGGAACAATCGGCGGTCGTAGCATGAACTCAAGAGTACCTTTTTTTTACATTTGAAACTCATGTTCATGGTCTGTTTATTTCCAATTGTTGCCCGTGTGAAAAGAAAGAAGAGAAATTGGGCCATGTTTCCCGAGAGAGACTGCCTTCTCTCAGGCCAGCAGTCTTATACTTATAGTCGACTGCTCTATGACGATCTGACCTCTTTCCTGGGCTCTGCTTGCTCGTCTACGCTCCGACCAATTCAGTAAAAATCGAAAAAACGATGTTTCCTTGAAAAAGTCTAAGAAATAGTAGTAGTAGTCAAAAAGTGCACTTTTTCCATATATTTCGATTTATAGGGATCCCTATCTTTATCTCTATCCACAGAGATACCTATCTATTCTATATAGAGAGAGATTTTGATCAAAATTGATCTAGACTATCCTCTATCCGGATAGATATTTCCCTATGAGCGACTAGGCCGATCTTTTTTTATATGTTTTGGCCACGTCCGTTTCCGCTCCGAAGAGGAAGTTTGGATCTTTCAATCTTATGTCGTGAGGGATGTGACCTATGTTAGGTCCATAAGATACCACAGCTTTTAGTGTTCTATGATTCACCTCCGAATAATGAGTAGGTAGTTCGCTCCTTTTGATTCTTATCTTCCTAGTAAACGGGGATCCGGAGCAATAGGTCGAATTTCTATAGAATTTTTTTGTGTAAACAAAAGGGCTTATTGCTCTTTTTCGGTTTTCGTTTTCCTCGATAACTTTGAGGATCTCCTCTACCCCTTCCTCTTTCTCCTTCCTTCTTTTCCATTTCGCTTCCCCTATTGTTCTTATCAATTCCTCTTCCTCCTTCCTTCTTTTCCATAAGAAGAAGTATTTGAAATGAAACAAATTCCTCTTCATTCTGTTGTGCTCAGCGAAGGAACTGCCTAAGCATACTTTTGCGGATCCAAACTTCTTTGTTCTTTTGAAGTCTTCTTCTTGCATATAAGAATGCACCACTCGCAACAATTTGAGTAGTAAGCGGCATCTCCTCTGAGTTGTGAGGAAGTGGAGCCATTGTGTTTTTGTTCTCTCCAGATTCTGCCCGGTATGTATTTGCCTAAGATTTTTCCAACTGATATGTCGATATAGAAAGATCTCCTTATTTCTTTACCGCGGGTTCTCGCGTCATTTTCTTTAAAAGATATTAGATCACCATGGGAAACTTTAAAATGAGTAATGGTTACCAGTCCATTATTCAAACAAACCCTTCGATGACTTATCGGCTGCCTTGCTTGAGGAAGAGTGTCACTAAAACGGAGACGAACCGGAATCACATCCGATCTTGTTTCTTGATTGAGTAAAAAAGGGATATATGAAGTTCGTTCTCTTCCTCTGTGCATCTTCCTTATGGGTAAATCCCCATAATAAAGGGACAACTTTCGTGTAGTTTGTGATTTGATGTTACTGTTAGATTTTCTCTCTTAGAAAGATTTCTTTTAATGATCTCCTCTTGTTCCTCAATCTTCGGAGAATGGGGCATTGGATTAGAGAAAGTTCTCTGTTCCGAACATTTCCTGGAAGTAGACGGCACGTTTTAAATCTTAATGCAGGCATATTTCGTTGAATCAGTCTTTTTCGCCACATCGCGTATAAAGGGAATCGAACCCAACTCTTCCACGAACCCCCCACGAATGGTCCTCCCTTAACTCAATGAACTTTTAGAATTCCTTTGCCTAGTTTTTTTCTTTTCAGTTCTCATAAGTCCTTGATATACTAGCCTCAATACTTGACCGACTGCGTCACACTGCTCAGGTAAAGTGGCAGTGGTTGAAAGCGAGCGGAAACGTCAGTGTTTTCTGTGCGTTACGATAGTAGTGGTGAAAGAAAATCCAATTCCAATATCTCAACGTAAAAGGAAAATCGTTTCACTTTGAAAAGAAAGACTCCAGCTAGCTATATGAGATCGAACTTCTCCATCACTCTATCTACGATATTCATTGCACCATGATTGAAGGCCTACGCATCTTCTTTCAGGTATTTCTTATTGGTTGACATAAATTATAGACACCGTGGGGACGTCATCTAGACAAAAAGGGAAACTATTTATGATAGATTACCATCAATCCCATCTTATGGTGTTACACCCATGGACTAAAGATACTAGTCTTCCTACATTGCATCTATTGGGTTGAGAGAGGATCTCCTTTCTCCTAAAAATCCTCCTTGTCTTACTTGCAATCAATTCATAGTCTTCCCAAGTAGCTTCTAGGTTGGACCAATGAATGAGCACTTGTGGTACCGCTGCATTTCGCCTTTCACCATGCGACGAGATATGATAGCAATTGGCTTAATCCGAGGTTTCCCTTCCGGGCCCACCAACGGCAGTTGAGGAGACACTGCTTGCTCTCTTCCTAACCTCGCCCATGAAGTATGATATCCGTTGTAGTGCTTCCAATAGCAAAGCAGCGGATCCGACAACCTTGTCTACTGTAAGGCTGGGGATGTGACTCTATGCGTTCTCCATTCTATTGATGCTTCTTATTAGCTAGATCGGGCCCAATTGACAGACAGGTTCTGCCCTCCGAGCACTAAAGCCATGCCTTCATCTTGCACTGGATAAGGGAATCTAGTATTGAGAAAGAATGGTACTTCTTTTTTATGTCCTTTATAGAGGGAGGAATGGATACGAGTAGGAACATCGGGAGATGGAAGCTGAGACAGGCAAGAGAAAACATGAGTCTTCACAAGCTAGAGCTTCCGACCTTTACTATTTACATCAGCTCAACCTTCTTGCCCATTTGCTTTAGCGGTTTGATTGGCGGGTTTTCGCTCTTGTGTAGATGGTTTGCTTGGCGAAATAACTCCTGCCTATATTTGGGTAGATCTTGTAGAGAAAAGGGCGAAGCCTTGTGCCATTGTCATTGCCATTTTCTATATAATAATAGGGCTTACTGGGTTGTTACCAGATCTACGCTACGCCCAAGTCGATACGACAAGGATGCTGCTATGGCTTGCTTGTGGCTCTTTCTTCTATTGGCTAGTCTCAGGCATGAGAGTTTCAATTTCTTTTGAAAAGCAAGTGCGGCTCAGTCATAAGTGTTAGTAATAGCATGAAGTAAGTTGTCGGTTCCAAGAGAGCATAAAAAGATCCGGTCACAAGGAAAGTTTCGTAATCAAAACTTTGTATCAAGTAAAATCAAAGTTACGGTAATAATAAAAGTATCCTTCTTTCCGATAAATAAAACTAAAAAGACTATGATAAGTTCCCCAAGGAAATGCGCCAGTTCGTCACAATCAATCTTCGAAAAAGTCGAGAAAAAAGAAATGCCGGCGGACTCAACATCTAATCTAGTCTTTGCTTTATGTCTTTTACTATTACTATTATTTATAGAAAGGCATCCTCTCTATACTCTAAACCCTTATCGGGGAGAAGTCACTCTTCTAAGTGCTATATACGAGCAAAGGGAGGAGGTCTCTATCCATGGAATCTCATCCATCATCCATACATAACGAATTGGTATGGTATATTCATACCATAACATAAGAACAATAAGAACTCGAATTCTTATCGATACTGGAACTCAGAGCATAGGAGGGAAAGTCGATTTATGGATGGAATCAAATACGCAGTATTTACAGAAAAGAGTCTTCGTTTATTGGGAAAGAATCAATATACTTTGAATGTCGAATCGGGATTCACTAAGACAGAAATAAAGCATTGGGTCGAACTCTTCTTTGGTGTTAAGGTAGTAGCTGTGAATAGCCATCGACTACCCGGAAAGGGTAGAAGAATGGGACCTATTCTGGGACATACAATGCATTACAGACGTATTATCATTACCCTTCAACCGGGTTATTCTATTCCACTTCTAGATAAGAAACGAACTAAAGGAGAATACTTAATAATACGGCGAAACATTTATACAAAACACCTATCCCGAGCACACGCAAGGGAACCGTAGACAGGCAAGTGAAATCCAATCCACGAAATAAATTGATCCATGGACGGCACCGTTGTGGTAAAGGTCGTAATGCCAGAGGAATCATTACCGCAAGGCATAGAGGGGGAGGTCATAAGCGCCTATACCGTAAAATCGATTTTCGACGGAATCAAAAAGACATATCTGGTAGAATCGTAACCATAGAATACGACCCTAATCGAAATGCATACATTTGTCTCATACACTATGGGGATGGTGAGAAGAGATATATTTCACATCCCAGAGGGGCTATAATTGGAGATACTATTGTTTCTGGTACAAAAGTTCCTATATCAATGGGAAATGCCCTACCTTTGAGTGCGGTTTGAACTATTGATTTACGTAATTGGAAGTAACCAATTAGGTTTACGACGAAACCTAGAAATCGATCACTGATCCAATTTGACTACCTCTACGGGATAGACCTCAACAGAAAACTGTTGAGTAACGGCAGCAAGTGATTGAGTTCAGTAGTTCCTCATAGAAAATTATTGACTCTAGAGATATGGTAATATGGAGAAGACAAAATTGTTTGAAGCACGCACAGAACCGGAAGCGCCCCTTGTTTCAAAGAGAGGAGGACGGGTTATTCACATTTCATTTGATGGTCAGAGGCGAATTGAAAGCTAAGCAGTGGTAATTAAGACCCCCGGGTGAAAATAGGGATGTCTCCTACGTTACCCATAATATGTGGAAGTATCGACGTAATTTCATAGAGTCATTCGATCTGAATGCTACATGAAGAACATAAGCCAGATGACGGAACGCGGAGACCTAGGATGTAGAAGATCATAACATGAGCGATTCGGCGGATTTGGATTCCTTTTCTATATATCCACTCATGTGGTACTTCATCATACGATTCATATAAGATCCATCTGTCTAGAGATCGTCATATACATCTAGAAAGCCGTATGCTTTGGAAGAAGCTTGTACAGTTTGGGAAGGGTTTTTTGATAAAAAAGAAGAATCTACTTCAACCGATATGCCCTTAGGCACGGCCATACATAACATAGAAATCACACGTGGAAGGGGTGGGCAATTAGCTAGAGCAGCAGGTGCTGTAGCGAAACTGATTGCAAAAGAGGGTAAATTGGCCACTTTAAGATTACCATCTGGGGAGGTCCGTTTGGTATCCCAAAACTGCTTAGCAACAGTCGGACAAGTGGGTAATGTTGGGGTGAACCAAAAAAGTTTGGGTAGAGCCGGATCTAAGTGTTGGCTAGGTAAACGCCCCGTAGTAAGAGGGGTAGTTATGAACCCTGTGGACCACCCCCATGGGGGTGGTGAAGGGAAAGCCCCCATTGGTAGAAAAAAACCCACAACCCCTTGGGGTTATCCTGCGCTTGGAAGAAGAACTAGGAAAAGGAAAAAATATAGTGATAGTTTGATTCTTCGTCGCCGTAAGTAAATACGTAACTAGGAATATGGAAAATTGCATTTTTGGAATTTGCAATAATGCGATGGGCGAACGACGGGAATTGAACCCGCGCATGGTGGATTCACAATCCACTGCCTTGATCCACTTGGCTACATCCGCCCCTTATCCAGCTAAAGGATTTCTCTTTTTTCCATTCATTATTATTCTATTTATTCCTGACCTCCATACCTCGATCGAGATAGTGGACATAGGATGCCACTCTTTAAAATGAAAAAAAGGAGTAATCAGCTGTGACACGAAAAAAAACGAATCCTTTTGTAGCTCGTCATTTATTGGCAAAAATCAAAAAGGTCAATATGAAGGAGGAGAAAGAAATAATAGTAACGTGGTCCCGGGCATCTAGCATTCTACCCGCAATGGTTGGCCATACAATCGCGATTCATAATGGAAAGGAACATTAGTAGGATAATAAGAATAGAAATTAAGTCCCACATCATTGGTACTAATAAAAAAAAATAAGAGCTCTAAATTAAATTAAAAAAGACACGACATTAGCAATCATGACTAAGAAAAAATAATCAAACAAGTAGACACGACGTTAGCAGCCATGACTAAGCACAAATAATCAAACATAAGGTATTTTCATAATGTAAATCTTATCATGACTGTGCACGTGTCGACAACCACGTGAGACTACTTCCATGTAACATAAAAATAAATCTAATCCAAATAGAAATAGGATAATATTAATAGAAATTAAGAAATCCCACGCTGTTGGTACTAAAACAAAACAAAAGAACTTCAAATCAAAATAAAAAAGACACCACATTGGCAGCCATGACTAAGCATATATAATCAAATAAATAAAATATTTTTACATGTAAATATTATCATAATTGTACATAAGTTGACGACAACATCGTAGTTGAGATTAAAAAAATCAATTCTCGTTACAACGCACGTACATATTTGCTAGTATTAATAAAGAGGCAAAATTTCAGTTTTTTTTTATCCATCCATTTTTTGGTCCATAACTACCGGATAATGGAGAGTTTCTTCCGTCCAACCTAATATATATTACCCATACTAATATGATTTAGAATAATAACTTTGGTCTAGCATGATGCGGAATCCGATTCTAAAACTATTCATTTTAAGTTGTCTCCGTCCGATTTACCTCCTCCTTTTCCTTTTTCCAGAGCTCTCATCCTATTATGATTTCTTTTGCTTTCTATTTATTTTCTTTTCCAAATCAGTCAAGCACAGATACTACAGTTTTGATTCCACACGTATTTTGTTTACTTTTTTTATTCCAAATTCGTAAAGCACCATAACCCCAGTTCATTGCCGTTCTGATTTCTTTTTTTCATTTTCACTATATTTAGATAAATAAATATGAAAATAATAAGAAGATGTAATAAATATGGAAATAATAAGAAGAAGGTGTACATATATATCTATATACCTAATAATAAGAGGCAAAGTTTCAGCCACTTTTTTGTCTATTTTTTTCGTCTGCCCTCCCCGAGGATGTACAGGCGTACTTCTATCCGTACTAGGTATAAACAGATATGGAATCCACTCTTGCTATGATCCATCATCCTATAAACAACCAATTTCGCACCTGTCTATATTTTTCTTCATGTGGCCTCCCGAGGATGTACAAGCGTACTTCTATCCGTACTCGGTATAACGCAAAAAACAATATGGAATCCACCTTTGCCATGACCCATCATCCTATAAACAACCAATTTCGCACCCAAATTATCCCGGCCCCCATCGAGGCAGCGTCGAGTCGTGAGCGCGTGCCGCGACAATGAGGCGTCGTGGAGTCACGAGCAGGGGCACAAGATAGCGACGACGAGACGACGTCAAATTATGAGCGTGGACTGCGACGACAAGGCGGCGTCGAGTCGTGAGCACGGGCCACGACGACGAGGTACCATGGAGTCACGAGCAAAGGCGTGGTGCAGCGACGATGGGTGGTGTTGAGTCGTTAGCATGAACCGCGACAGCGAGGCAACGTCGGAGTCGCGGACGCGGATGCTCCATGGCTTCTCCCTACGCATGGGCGCAGGGCTCCTCGGTAGCTTCATATGCGCAGGCCCGCCTGAGGTGGAGGAGAGAAATTCGGAGATGAAGGTTTGACATGGTGTCGGTCATCCTTGCCGCTCTTGTTTGACATGATACAGAGTTCAATTTCTAAACATATTGAGTTGTGTATGTGAGGTAGACTCGGAAACAATTAACTTTTTATATATGAATCTTTATCCGATTTATCATGACAGAAGATTATATTATCCATTTTTTCCTGACCGATTGTTTTTTTTTAAAAAAACTAGTTTTTCAATATGAATCATATATTTTCATGTTTGTATTTTTTTATTAGCGTTTGGTTATTTCTCCCGTTGCAACGCACGGACATATTTGCTAGTAATAATAAAGAGGCAAAATTTCACTCCCCATTTTTTTATGGCCTTCCCTAACTAACTCCACGAATGATTTCTCTATTCATTTGAATACTACAACTCTTCTATTTTTATATATAGGGATTGAACACAAGTGTAGTTAAGAATTCTATTCTAATCCAAGTAGTAAGAAGAATAGAAGTTCTAATTCAAATTCAAATAATAAAAAGGTAAGAGATATATTTAAAATAACCTGCTGCACCGCTCCGCTATGCCCACGCCATGCCCACTGCATCGCACCGTTTTTTTTAGCCTCACGTAATTTATGGTGGCGGTTATTTTTTATTTATATTATATTTCTATTTGTATTCGAATTCAATCAAACCCGGTTTGATCCGAACTCTTGAATTATACCGATCTTCCTTGTGTAGGTGGTCTCAATTTAGTATCTTACTACACCTTTCAATCTCAGTATTAACGTTTTGGAAAACTCCTTCACATGTGTCGGTCTCCAACTCTCTCTTTTCATGTGGCAATGCGGCAATGCTTAGGAACCTAGATGAAGTGAAATCACTATTGCCGGTCTCCAATTTGATTTCCATACAATGAGTTGATGATGAAAAAATAAAATAGAAAAAACATAAATGTACAGTTTTTTCTCCCGTTGCAACGCACGGGTATGTTTGCTAGTGATAAGATAAAATATTAAAATTTAAGATAAGATTCGTAATTTCTTCCAACTGTTTTTATTCCCTCGGCTGAACTAAGTATGCGTGTATAAATAAACCAACTAAAATAAGGAGACATAAAATAGTCAATGCTACTAAATTTTTTTTTGCAAACAAGGCTACCAACTTACTCCTTCTGTCTCATTGAAAGTGTCACTAGAAAACCATGTTTCACTCATAGAGATATTTTTCAAATGACAATTTCAATGGGACAGAGAGAGCAATAAAAAATGATCTCCAAAATAAAACCAAAAGGGCACTCATGTTGTACCTGCCCAGCTCGTTCTTGATCTGGATTGACTCAGAGCATCTCCAAGAGGTATGTTAAATCTTTTTTAAAGATAAATTTAATTATTATATTAAAGAAAATTTGTCTCCAACAGACTCTATAAATGATTCTCTAAATTTAGTAACTCTCTATCTAACCTCATTTGCTCTCTATTTTATTTTAATAATCTACCTTATTAGTCATCTAGGTTTTTTTCTTACAGAATATTCTCGATTAGTATTATCTATTTTAGATAGAGTAACTAAATTAGTAAATTTATTAGTCTTTTGATTTTTTTTAGATACTCTTATGTTTTCTAGAACTGAACTCGCATAAACTTACAATCCCATAAATCTGCCGCATTGCCGAGCACACATTGTGTCGTTCAATCTGAGGAAGAGGATCTCGCCGCCGATTCATTCCACGGTCGGACGTCACCGATTGATGCTACACTGGGCTCGCTGCTGCCGGCAGTGCCAATTAAGTGCGGATACTGTATCACAACATCGCCGACGCGTGCAAGCTCTCTGTCGTGGCTCCAGCTCCGCAGTTCGCACCACTGCTACCGCGCGTGCATCGCTCGAACGGCTGGATCGTATCTAAGGAGGAGCGCCTGCTGTTCCGACACCCCTGATCATCGGCGTGAGCAATGCTGTTCATCACCGGGATCATCAATGTGTGCTCTGTCATGCCAATACGTCATCGTCGCCCATCGCCTAAGGTTTTGAGCCAGAACCCAATGGACAGTCTGATGTCCGAGGTGTCGGAGATGAGCCAGACACACGCAGCCAGACTTGTCATCGGGCATGGACGTGGCGATGTACGGCCATCAGGCCTGAACTCCTGTGCCCATGGAGGTGCGGACCGTGCCACCCAACCCCGACTCCGCGGACGTCCCGCGACCGTAACCCCTAGTCGTATTGTGTGCTTTCTCATCTCTTGGCGGAGCGCAGCCAGACTCCACCTGCGCTAGAGCAAGATGGGTAGCTTAAACTACAAGAATTGCTGAAGAAATGACACAGCGATGGAAAGAAGCCAGAAGACAAACAAGAAAAGTAGTGTCTCAATTCCGATTGACAAGACAATGGAGAAAGAGAGACATACACACTACTATACAAATCTTTACCGCATCGGTCAAAACAGGTTTACCGCAGCGGACAGCAGCGTCCGCTTACGCTGCCACGTTACAGTAAAGAATCGCTTAACCGCAGCGGGCAAAAGGAGGCCGCTGCGGTATAACTATTTACCGCAGCGGACAACATAAGGAGCCCGCTGCGGTTAACTACCATTAACCGCAGCGGACGCCTTGTGTTGCCTGTTGCGGTAAATGGATATACCGCAGCGGCAACCATACAGCGTCCGTTGCGGTTAAGTGTGGTTAACCGCAGCGGACAGTTAAGTTGTCCGCTTCGGTAAATAATTTTTAAAATAAAAAATAAAAAACAGAATTCAAATAATTCCCAGAATTTGAATTCAAAACAATTCTAAATTCTAGATTTCATATATATGCAACAAACATTAAAATATAAATCATCCCAAGCATTACACATGACATAATACACAGTTTTCAACATCCATATACACATCCATCAAACCAACAAGTCCTTTTGAGTTACATTTACAAAATCATCTAAGAAAAGTCCACGGGCCATTTGTAATCACTTTGGCGCAGCAGAGTTGGCCATTTCCTAAGCCTCTCGTACCTGGGTTCGGTAACTAAGGGAGATTCTTCGTCGTAGAATTGTTCTCCTTCGAGCACGCATTTCTCCATGACGAACTTACAGATTTCCGCCTTAACTTTCTTAAAGGATGGCTTGTAGGTGTTCACCTAATATTTTACTCCTTCCTTGAGCTTCTTCCAGCTTTGAGTGTACTCCCTGCACTCCTCAGGTGCTCGCATGTGTACAAGCCACATGCCTTGGATCCAAGCGGTTGTTTGGCGCACTGCACGATCGTTATAGAAGCTTTAGAACAAACGCATATGGAAACAAAGCACAAATGAACTTTGAAATTACTTTACGTACCGGGAAGTCACGTCGGATTTTGATGTGGTCGGTATTGTTCGCGTTGCGACTATCGGTCATGCGATCCCAGCATTCGGGATCGTTCAAGTACGACTTATAAGCCCTGCATAAAATGTAATAGAGTTAGACATGTTTTCAATAATAACGATAACCATAAAAGATGAAAATGCTTATTGACTTACACTTTCAAGCAATTTTCAAATGTCTTGTACCCTGCTTTGTTTATTGTCCTCAACGAGTCAAATACGACCGCTCTGCCATCTTGAGGATAGATGAGATATGCAACCCAATGGCCCTCGAGGCCGTTGCTGCATTAGTCAAACAGACTATTAGTTAGGGTGATTACAAAGCTTGATCCTACCCACTTCGGATCTATACGGACAAGTTTTCATACTTACCCAAAGTGATATGGAGCCATAATACACCGTGGCCCATCCTCCTTGACCTTCTTCATTACTGAGCACATGTAGTCTGCCACTTTCTTCTTTTGATTCCTCATATTGTCTCTATATTCCTTTTCTTTCTATTTGAGTGTCTTTTTTTTATCCGTTGGCATGTGACCCTTGATGAAATTCTCATTAATATGCATTGGAGAGAGAAAAAGAGTAGGATGATGCTTTTTGTTGCTTACGGTGGCAGACATCCTGCATAGATACGTCAACGTACCATATAGTCTAATAAGTGTAGAGTTGACGTATACAACAGGAGAGATCTATGGAATTAACTCGAAAGTCGTCACTTACATTGCAAACAGGGTGAGTTGGACGATGTCTAGGTCTTCTCCCCGCAACAGCCTATACATGTCTTGGAAGTCCACCGGAATAGTGAAATCGTCGGTATCGGGCAAGTGGAAGCAAGCCGCTACAATCTTCACGGTGAAACTTGACATGCCTCTTTTTGCCGCTTTCATGTACCAAAGATGAAACCTCCTTGTATCCCATAATTCTTCATCAAGGAGTGCTTGCTTGGTTATCATAAACTTCCCGTTCTCGAAGTGGCCGGGACAGTCATCATCCACCGGAAATAGATGATGAGGATCATCTTCAGTCCTAGAAAAGTCAGTATTGAACGTACGAATGTGAATTGAGGTACAAATGTGAATTGAACGTTGTGTGTGCTCGTCTATAATGTACCTTGGAAACGTAGTCGAGTATGGGAGCGATGTAGAGTCGTCCTTCAGGTTGTCCGCCTCCGTAACTCCCTCTTGGCTTGCTACACCTGGCGTTGTCTGCGTCGCCTGTTCCCCCTCCGTACATCCCACCGGTGCATCCCCTTGAGCCCCCTCCTCATTTGTCAGGGCCATAGGCTGAGTGTCGGGAGGTGGAGGTGGCCCGCTCGGGCTTGGCTAGCTGCAGGCATTGTGTTGCCCCCAGAAGCGGCCCCTGAACCTCCTGCCTCAATGGTCGGGCCCAAAGGCGGACTTTTCGAGCTCTGAGGAGGGATCTTGCCAAGAGGTGAACAAGCTGGCGGATCCTTGTCATGGCCTTCGTCATCGCCGTCATCGTCTCCTTCTGGGGGACAAAATCCAGCAACAAAGGTTGTCGTCGTTGGCACGATCTCAAGGTCGTCCTTTATCCAAAAGATGTCATCACATTCCGCTGCTTCAAGGGTATGATGTCATTGTAGGTGGGGAACATCTAGTTCATATTCTTTATGCTCTGGGTTAACATACGTTACGGTCACCAGCGCATAGTTCTCAGGTAACCGGGCCCGATATGCTTCTGGGATGTCGTTGGTCGGATATACGACTCCCTCGCCCACTTCAATCTTCTTGCTCCTATCATACGGAATCAGAAGCCGCACTTCTGTCATCTCCTTGACGGCATCGATTGGGTGGTGCGGGCATTCCTCGAGTTGAGGAACATTCCCCCCTTGTGGAGCCGGAGGGACGGGCACGCCAGCCTAGCGGAACATGTGTGACTTCATCGCCACCATCTCGGGATCGTTGCTCGTGAAGGCTTCCTTTATCGAGCTCTTGATCATATCAGACATGCCGAGCTCATAGCCCTTTTGAAAGATGTCCGCCTTGTACCTCTGCCTCGACTTGTATGAGGAAGCGTCAGATTGCCACGCCTGAATTGCATTCCAGTTCATCTTTGACTGCACTCCACGTACGCGGCCGCGGTGCTCGGGGGTTCCTAGGACCACAGTAAGTAGGTCATGGCCCCTTTGAACCTCATAGGACCCGCTGTCCTTGGAGGCTTCGATGACAGCCTTCTCCACCTCCTCGAACCCGGGCTCGTTGAACTTGGTTGCACCCTCCTTGAGCTTCTTTGGAATTCGAGCTCTGATGAAGTCCTTAGCCCTAGGTTTGACGTCTTGGTATGGATCTGGTTGCCCGGCCGCTCTCAGAGCTTCATCTTGTCTTTGCCACTCTTCCCTCTTGCCGGCAAACCCAGTCATTCCCAAGTGGTGGGGCCACTTGTTCTTCTTCGCGAGTGCGCTGTACTTGACACTCTTTTCCTTCGCTTCCTCTGAGTTTCACAGTTTGCAAAAAGCCTCTCACTGATGATCCTTGATCATATTGTATTTGGTACATGGATTCTTGCCTTTCTTCAACCAATCTCTAGCCAGCATTGACTTGAAATTGCGAAGGGAAGTCCCCGCCACGTGCATGACCCAATTCCTGCACTTGGCCAAATCAGCATTCTCGGGATAGTTGAACTTCCTCCTCACCAGAGTCCAGATAAGGCCCTTGTAATCCTTCGAGACAGAGTGCCAATCAGGCCAAGTGATTCCCACCTTGTCCCTTGTAATCACGGCGACCTGGTTGCTGAAAACCGCAATCACCTCACGAGGCTTGAGCGGCTCTCCCATAGGCCCCACCTCAAGGATCTCGTGCACTTCCTCGCTCCTGTAGATCCTGTGCCTCCCATGTTCACCCCTCCTCCACTTGGTTCCCTTAGACTTGGATGTCGAGGTCCCCATGGAGGGAGCCGGTGCCTCTTCTTCTCCGACTACACTGAAATTCAGCATCCGAGTAGAACCCGGTACCTGTTGTTTAGAGAAACTTGCATTCAAGTTTTGAACCGCTTTAGCATACATCGCAAGAAGCCAGTTGGTTGCTACCTTGGCGTGGATGCTATCTCTGCTCGAAACCCAGGACGCACTTTCACCCTCGACCCATGGTTCCCAACTCGGATCAGCTTCCTCTGTGTGACGCTTCTTTGTTCTCGGAGGGGTAATAGAGATTTGGCTCTCTAGTGAGGTTGAAGAGGGACTTGGGGTAGGTGTTTTCCACTCTAAAAGGTCCTAGATGGCTAGAGGGGGGTGAATAGCCTATAAAAATTCTACAAACCACTAGAGCAAAGGTTAGAAAAACACTTAAGCGAAGCTTTTTGCTCTAGCTCTACTAGGGGAGCGAAGCCACCTATCCAAGAAATTCTAGTTAACTAAGTTCCTACACACAATAGCAAGAACCTAAGACACTTAGCTCAAGCAAGCTAGAACAACTAAACAAGAACTAACTAGCAAGCTAACTAGGCAAGATATGAAGAGGTAAATACAAGAGAGGTGATGATTGTTATACTGATGCCTTGTGATGTATGGATGTCAATGTAGAGAACCAATCACAAGAATACCAATGAGTAGCCGAGAGACAAGATGACAATCGATTTTTTCTCCCGAGGTTCACTTGGTTGCCACCAAGCTAGTCCCCGTTGTGTCGACTACTCAAATGGTGTTTCGGTGGCTAATTGGCAATTCACAAGCCAAGCCCACTACCCGGGCGCCACAAGAAACACCCAAATGAGAGTAACTCAATGACATGAGCAATCCACTAGAGTTACCCTTTGGCGCTGCACCGAGGTGGGTACAAGCCCTCTCACAAGTCGATGAAGCCGGCCGCGAACAATCACCAACACGCGCCAAAGCTTCTCCACAATCGGCAAGTCGTCTAGGTGTTGGCAAACACCAAGAATAACAAGAAATCTCGCGGCGATGACGATGACCAAGTGCCACTAAGATGCAATGCAATGATCAAAGCACTTGGATCACTCAAACTCTCACAAGTATGCAATCAAGAGTGAAGAGAGTGAGTTGGGGGCTATCTCAAGCAAGCACAAAGTGTTAGAATGAATGGGAGGTGCAAGAGGGAGCCCTAGGAGCCGGCCAAAACATATAAATAACCACCACCAAAAGACTAGCCATTTTCTCCTCTTTTCTCCACTGTCTGCGTGCCTCCGGACGCACTTTGCAAGGGGGGTCCGGACTAAAGGTAGCGTCCGGACCCTTCTCTGACCGAGCTGCGGCGCCTCTGCTTTCCAGTCCAGACGCATCATCCGGACGCGTGAAACTTGGGATCCGGACCAATGCGCTTGCGTCCAATCAGCCTGTCATTTGAACCCGCCCGTTCCGCCTTGCTCTACTGCTGCCACGTCGCCTCCGGACGCGGGGAATAGTAGCGTCCGGACTGCCTGTTTCCTACATCCGAACCTCAGCAGAGAGATTCTAGAGAGCTCCAAATGCCCGGACGTACGTCCGGAGTCCATGGTCCGGACTATGCTCAGCGTTCGGATAAATCCACTGGATGGGAACAGAGAGCCCCATGGCTCCAGACTCATGATCGGAGTCCTGTGTCCGGACGCACAACATCGTCCGGTGGTCCTGTGCGCTGCTAGCCGAGGCTAGGGTATGCTACCGGACGCATCTGCGTTAGTCCGGACCGAGCATCCCTAGTGTCCGGACCCTACATCCGGACAGCTTCTCTCTACCCAATCGATTTTCTTCTTCTTCTCCAAACTTCCATGTGCTAACACCTTGAGATCCATCACTTGATTTCCTGTGTTAGCCTTTTCTTTGAATTATCTTGGATTTGTTTCACAATTTTAGTGTCACTTAGGTTCATTTTATATGTATGCAATGCAAACCTAGTGGCACATGATAACCACAATCGAAACGAGTTTTCCCTTCTTGACAGTACGACTATCTATCCTAAATGTGATCACACTCTCTATAGTGTCTTGATCACTAAACCAAAAATGGCCCTATAGATATACCTTTGCCTTGAGCCCATTTTTGTTTTTCTCTTTCTTCTTTTCCTTAGTCATGGAGCACTTGATCTATCATGATCCTTTATATAGCTCCACTTGTCAATTTGGTTCACCCTATCTTGATCATTCACTTAACAATAGGGTTAGTCCATAGGTGTCATCAATTAACCAAAACCAAACTTGGGCTTTCACACTCGTCCGGTTCTCCATTTGTAATCTAAGTAAAATTGCTAGTTTAGCATTATAGGACTTACCGCAGCAAGACAAGTTAAAAGCATAACCATGTTTAAGGTAAAATTTCTCTCAAAATAGTGGGTTGCCACAAAGCAGCCATCCAACGCTACGTGGTGATCATGGATCATTGACTAACGTGACAGTCATCTTACCAAATGTAGAGGCCAATTACTATTCAAGGTTGTAACAAGATAACAAGTAGTATTCAAGGGTGCAACAAGATACCAAGTAATATTCAAGGTTCTAACAAGATAACAAGTAGTATTCAAGGGTGTAACAAGATACCAAGTAATATTCAAGGTTCTAACAAGATAACAAGTAGTATTCAATGGTGTAACAAGATACCAAGTAATATTCAAGGTTGTAACAAGATAACAAGTAGTATTCAATAGTGTAACAAGATAACAAGTAGTATTCAATAGTGTAACAAGATAACAAGTAGTATTCAAAGTTCTAACAAGATATCAAGAAGTATTCTATGAGTAACAAGTATAAACCCGACTGTCACGTTATTGTCTCACTACACTGGTTTGTATCATCGAGCAATAAATAAATCCGCCTAATAGTGCAATCACAACCAAGATATAGAAACTAGCAGATTGCACAAATATATATATCATACGTAAATGAAGCAAAGGCAACGGTAACTCACAACACGTAGATAACCAGAGGAGCACAGATGGTAACCAGAAGAGCACCACAGAATCAGCAACCAGCAGAGATCACCAGCAGCCACCAGAGATCACTAGCAACCAGCAACCAGCAGCCAGTAGAAGCACAGCTAGCACAACAGTAGAGCAACCAGCAGGCAGCAGCGATCACCAGCAGCCAGCACATCTAGCACAACAACCAACAGCTAGCAGAGATCACCAGCAACCAGCAACCAAGTAGCCAGTAACAGCACAGCTAGCACAGCAGCAGAGCAACCAGTAGAAGCACAGCAACCAGCAACTAGCAACCAGTAGAAGCACAACAGCAGTAGAGATCACTAGCAGACATCACCAGCAGGCAGCACCTGCCCGGAGCTAGGGTTCAACGAGGAGGAGCACAGGAGGCGGTGGTGATGGCCACGGCGGTCTCGCCCTGCCCGGAGCTAGGGTTCGGCCACGGGCGGACGACGAGGACAGCGCGGGCCGCGGGCGGACGACGAGGACGGTGTGGGTTCGGCTGCGGGTAGACGACGAGGACGGCGTGAGGACAGCGTGAGGACGGCCTGGAGCTAGGGTTCCCGGCGGCCGCGTGCGTACGACGCGAGTACGGAGGGTGCGGACGACGACCGCGGGAGGAGCAGAGGCGTGGAGGAGATGAGCAGAGCCGCGGCAGCGGCAATGGCGGCGGCGGGGAAAAAAGGGCAGCCCTTCGGGGTAATGAAACCGAAACCGCGGAGTTCGAAATTCAGACGCAGCACAGCGGGCCTTATATACATTGCCCGCTGCGGTAAATATTTCCCGCTGCGGTCCATATATACTGCCCGCTACGGTAAATCATTTACCGCAGCGGGCGTTTTATCCCGGCCGCTGCGGTAATAAATTTCTGACTTCAATTTTTTAAACTCTAAATGGATTATAAAGGGATTTAAATAGAAAATCTATGAATACAAAGTTTGTCAAACTCATCAAGATCTATATTTATAACTAGGTTCACATGTCACAAACTTGTATTGGTCTACATATTATTACAAAAAGTGTGGCACACATCTCATTTTGGTGCGGGAGCTTTCACGACCCTCTTCTCATTACCACTCTGTGCCCAGGGCTTCATCTTGCTATGCTTGAACCTGACCTCGACTACCTTGATCTTCTTTTGATGATCTGTAAAAAGTTGGAGCTCCGCGTAGTTGTCTTTGTAGCCCGTGCTTTTGAGGTTCACGATGGTTAACCCATAATTGTCCACTAAAACTAATTTCAGGTTGACCCAATGGCACTTGAAACCGGTTATGCATAAGTTGAGTCCATAGTCAAGGTCCCATATTTCTTCGATCTGGCCATAGAATTGTGTCCTCTTTCGTGTTAACTCGTCTACGCCCTCGTATCAAACACCGCAGTTCTGTGCCGCACTCTTGTTGTCCTTGTCTTTTGTGTGAAACTTGTACCCCTTCACATCATACCCTTGCCAAGTGGTGACTTGGGTCGACGGGCCTTGCGCAAGCTTCTTTACAGTGTCACTGTCATCGTCATCAAGTGATATTTCTAGCTCTTTGATCCATTCTACAAAACTGTTCCTGTGCTCTTTCTGGACCCATTCCTCCGTGTGCTTACCATCATGAGCGGTGCGAATCTCTTCCAGGTGTTGTTCAACGTATTTTTCCATGCTCACCAGCTGATGGAGGATGCTATAATGAGCTTCTTCTATCTCTTTGTTAGGTATATCCATGCGCACTTTACGGCCCACGCACCCTGTCCCTACGGTTTTGCCCTCGTGCGGGTGAACAGGCAACCCAATCGCCCTCGCGTCTTTAATGTACCTCATACACCAGTTGATTGACTCCTCGGTTGTGTACTCCTCGATCATAGAACCTTCAGGGTAAGCACGGTTATGGACATACCTATTCAAGGTGGACATGAAGCACTCGTACGTCCACATCTGGTGTAGGTACACTGGGCCCAATTGCTCGATCTGATCAACCATGTGCATCATCAAGTGTGGTATAATGTCAAAGTAAGCCGGTGGAAAGCACATCTCGAGCTGACAGAGGGTCTCCACGATGAACTCCTTTAAGGCAGGCAACTCTGCCTTATTGATGACCTTCTACGTGATGCAGTTAAAGAAGTATGACATACGTATTATCACCATCTTTACATATTCTAGACTTATAGCTCTTATCAATATTGGAAGGAACACCGTGAGCATGACGTGACAGTCATGTGAGTTGTAGCCGGTCATTGTGAGGTCTTTCATGGAGACCAGGCTCTTGATGTTGGAGGAGAAACCGGTCGGCACCTTGATACCCCTCATCAATTTGCAAAAGGTCACCTTCTCGGCATGCGTGAGGTTGTATGCAATGAATGTGATATCGACTTTACCGTTCTAAGGCTTTCCAGGGTGGAGTTCCTTTCTAATGCCCTCGTTGACAAGATCGGTCCGTGACTTGATCCCATCCTTCGTCTTGCCCGGGATGTCTAGAAGAACACCGATCGTGCTCTCAAACATATTCTTCTCGAGGTGCATGCAGTCGATTGCATGGGGTGTATGTAGTGTTTTCCAGTACGACAGGTACTTGAAGAAGATCGATTTCTTCTTGAAAGGGATGACTGGGACGTCGTCATCAAGAGATGCCTGCTTGTCACGCTTTCGCTTCCTAGTCGGTTTTGTCCCTTCCTCTGGTGGTTTCTTCTTCTTGCCGAACTCGATCTCATCCATATCCTTCACCATCTCATACACCTTTGGCCCCCACTTTGTCTGCGGCATTGGAAGTCGTTGTGGCTCATCCTTATTGTCAAAGTATTCATTCATATCACTTCTTCTATACCTGTGTTTGGCCTTGAGGAACCTTCTATGCCGAGTGTAGACCATCTTGGTGGAACTTGAAAGGTAAGTGTAGCAAGTCCCGTCGATGCAAACTACACATCCAGTCTTCTGTTTGATCTGCCTCGATAGTGAGAAAAGACCGGGGTAATCAGTGATGGTGACAAAGATGATGGCTTTAAGTGTGAAGCTCTCCTTTTTGGACGCATCCATCATCTCGACACCAACATCGAATAGCATTTGCATTTCCTCCATGACCGGCTCTAGGAGGACATCTATATCATAATCGGGTTGCCTCGGTCCGGAGATAAGCATCGTCAACATAAGGTACCTGCGCTTCAGACACATCCAGGGAGGTAGGTTGTTGATGCTAAGAACGACCGGCCAAGTACTGTGTGAGATGCTTAGCTCACCGAAAGGGTTCATCCCATCGGTACTCAACGCGAACCAGACATGTCTGGGCTCATCACGAAACTCAGGGTAGTCGTTATCGAAATCCTTCCACTGTTGTCCATCGGAGGGGTGTTGTAGCTTGCCATCGTTCTTGACCCGATCAGGAGATGCATGCCATGACATCAGCTTCGCATCCTCTGGATTCCCGAACAGTGCAAGCAGATGATCGACCACAGGTAGGTACCACACAAATAGCGCGGGGCTTTTCCTCCGCATGTAAGCCTCTTCTTCCTCATCTTGTTGAGCCGAGATCTGCTTGACCGCAGCACTGGTCTTCTTCTTGTTGTTGTTCAGAAGAATGTCCTCTGCATCCACGCGGCAGCCGACATTCCTCTTGTACCGACTAAATCCACAGTGTGGACAACTAGTCATGTTCTCATACTTCTCGCCCCGGTACATGATGCAGTGGTTAGGGCAGGCATCAAACTTTCTAACTTTCATCGCCACTGGACGGATCAGCTTCTTTGCTCGATATGTATTTGCTTGAACCTTGTTACCTGTAGGGTACGTCGTAGAAAGGTAACTTAACAGCTCATTGAAGCCAATGTCTGACCAACCATGTCGAGCCTTCATCATCAACAGATGAAGGTTGAAACAGAGTGTCGTGCACCCCTCCGGACATTTTCCACCATCCTGATACAGAGGATCAACTGCCGCCTGCTTCATCTCTCTAAAATTCTCCAACCACTTTGGGCTGCCAAACATAACATCATCCTCGTTGATGTGGTTGACTAGGTCCTCAAAGAGCTAGACATCTTCGGGTTCTCTCAAAGTAGCATCTTCAGTAGTGTCACCGTCATCGGCACCATCATCATCTGGAATGTTCTCGAGCAGTTCATCCACTGTGATGTAGTCAAGAGAATTGTCGCCGTCGTTGATGGCGGCTGGCACTGGTGGCACCGAAGGTGGTGGTGGTCGAACATGATCTTGGTTGTTCACCGTCGCCGTCGATGAGCTCACTCCAGATACACCGCAACTCGCATCGATACTTTCACCATGAGAAGTCCAAACTGTGTAACCCTCCATAAAACCGCTGACAATCAGATGTGATTGCACCGTACCATCTAGGTAGCCTCTGAGGTTCCAGCATTTAGAACATGGACATATGGTTGTCGTCCGCTTCAAACTAGCACGATGAGCTTTCACAATTGCCATAAACTTCCTCAATTCGCTAAGGTACCAAAGATCAAGCACTCTATCAATGTGGTACATCCATTCGGACCTGTCCATCGTAGCTTAACATATGACAAAACAACAAAGTGCTATATAAAAAAATAGATCTACTTCATGAATCTAGATAATTAGACACACATGATGAGAATATCACACTAAAAAAGTGAGAATAAAAGAGAGAAAGAGGTGTGTGGAAGAGCAATCATGTACCTCTTATTGTCCTCTCTTCCCCAAATCAAAGCTCTAAAACTCAATTTGATGATTTAGTGAAAAAATTCGGGCAAAAACACCGCCCCCAACAAGATGAGAGAGATCAAGTCAAAACTTTAGCGCACCTATATATCACACGGTGAATGTAGATTAAAAAAGACAAGTTTTATATATGTAGTACATGGATCTATGAAGATTCTAGACTAAAAAAACAAACTAGTTCTAGATCCATGCATGGTGGATCCATGGATCTAGATCTAGATCCACATGAGGAATTGCACTAAAAAGTGAGAAAATGAGAGAGAAAGAGGGGTGAGAGAGCAATCATGTACCTCTTATCGTGTCCTACTCCCCCAAATCGAAGTTGTAAAACTCAATTTGAAGATTTGGTGAAAAAATCGGGCAACCCCCCCCCCCCCACGTTTTGTAAGAGGAGAAGGTCGTGGGGTAGAAGAAGAGAGAGCTGCTGCTATATATAGGAGGGGATAACCGCAGCGCGAAACTTAATGTGCCCGCTGCGGTAAATGTGCATCTATTGCAGCGGGCAGCATAATGCGCCCGCTGCGGTTATTCCATTTACCGCAGCGGGCGCCTTATGTTGCCCGCTGCAATAGATGTTCATTTACCACAGCGGGCGGGTTATGTGGCCCGCCGCGGTAAATGGAATAACCGTAGCGGGCAACGTAGTGGCTAGCTGCCCAAGCTGGCCACCGGTTTACCACAGCGGGCGGCTAGGATGTGCGCTGCGGGGTGCCAAATGCCAGCGTTGCAGTAAATGAATCATGTAGTAGTGAGAGAGACAAGTTTATTAAATTTTATAGAAATAGCAAAACATAAATACAAATGCACTAAACATTTGATAGTTTTTTCCCGTTACAAAGGACTAGCACTTTTGCTAGTATTTCTCATAGTAATCATAAATTGGTTCCATAGCTATGTAACATTCTCCCACAAGACCAATATTGTAAAGATCTCTCTCTTTCTCTCTTCCTGACTCATTCAGTATGCATTGCAAGTGATCTCAATAAGGTGAAAATTAAACAAGAACACACCCTATCCTAGCACACATACATGGCCTATTGGGTTTGTTGCATGGTCGAAAAAGGAACAAAATTTGTTTATTTTGCCTCTAACACTTGTTCCAATTAAACAAACATCTATTGACATCATTGCCTCGCTTGGACAACTCATTGAAAGTTAAAGGAGAGGATGTGGGGCGGCGCTCCTAGGGTTGACGAAGGCGTGCCACCAGCAGGTTGGGAATGACACACGACTGCTCATGGAGACAAGTGAAAGCTCTAGTTTGGTTTTGGCTAATTGATACAACCTAATGTACTAACCATAAGATTTAACTAGTGGTGAAGCTAGCAGAAGTTAGAGGGGGGGTATCTATCTCTTATAGATTTAAAAATTTAATCTGCAATATGGTGAAAATTTGTTTCTATTAGTGTTTTTTCAAAATTTTGGGGTGCATGGGCACCCACAAGCTACAATGTAGCTTCGCCCCTGCCTTTAAGTGTGTATATGTAAGGACCTGATTAGCCTAGAGGGGGGTGGTGAATAGGCCTGTTTAAAATCAACTTAGCAACTTGCTGTCAGTTGAGGCTGGCACTGCCGGGGTGGCCGGCACTGCTGGGCTAAGGGCAGCAGTGTTGGTCACCAGAACAGAGATCAACACAATTCAAAATGTAAGGACTGAATGTAAATTGTGCTTGAATGAAAACCTTCCTATAGGTGTAGGGAACCTCTAGCACCACCTAAAAGTGGTAGCAACACACCCACCAAGTAGATCGGGTCCAAACCCTAGAAATCACCTTGCAAACAATATATATCACAATAGAGAGACAATCACAAGGGGACACAAGATTTGACCCATGGTTCAGCTCGCCACCAAGGCTTGCCTACGTCCACGTTGTTGAGGTGCGCCACACAAGGCTCAAGCTCACCACAAAGGCTAGCTCTTTCCTCGGTCTCAAGTCAAGAGAATGAACTCTTGAGATGAGGGATAATGTATTAGCAAATTGGTGGTGTTACAAACCTCCCTGTCGGGTACAAAAGTAAGGGGTACCCTCAACGTGTGATAATCTAATGCTTAACATAGCAACCATTTTTAAGGCAGGATCCGATCAGCCGTTCAAGTCAATGGAGAAAAGGCCCATCACGCAAAGGCCTGCCTCACCGGCAACAACGACCAGTCATGGGCCGGCCCAATACTAGAAAAACAGTAGGAGGGATCCCCCTCCGTCTCTACCTCGACTGATGGACAGGGGTCAAATGAACGAACCCTCCGCCTCTACCTCGAATGATGGATAGGGGGTCGATCGAACGACCCCTCCGCCTCCGCCTCGACCCTTCGAATGACAGGCAGGGGGTCGAACGAACGACCCCTCCGCCTCTGCCTCAACCTCAACTGACGGACAGGGGTCGAACGAACGACCCCTCCGCCTCGCCTTAACCCCTCAATTGACGGACAGGGATCGAACGAACGACCCCTCCGCCTCGACCCCTCGAATGACGGACAGGGGGTCGAACGAACGACCCGCGAGCAGGAGGCTCGATCGACTTACCTGCTCCCGGTATGGGGTAAAGGGGATCCAATGCGCCTACCTGCCCCCGCCTAACGCCATGGGCGCCCACTACCACAGTCAAATCCATCAACTCGCCGCCCATGCCCGGGACCTCCGTCAACCATGCGGCTACTGTAGCCACGTCGCAGGTACGGAATCCAGAGGCACCCCCTTGAGCCATGAACAGGATGGCCCTCGACTGTGTCTTCAGGGATACGACAGGGTCACGCTAGCCTCGACCCCCCTCGACCAGAGGGCTCGACCCCCGTCTCCAACCACTCCAGCATGGGACCCGTCCTATCCGCTCCGTCCCGCTTCAATTGTGGAGCCTGCACCCGTCTACAGGAGGCCAACCGTACTGCACCATGACGTTTGGCAACGTCCAGTCTACTATCACCATGCCCTGAACACCGGAAGGACGGGAAAGCGACGCTGCTACAGCGATCGACGTCCCATCGCAAGCATGGCGCCGCAGACATCTCTCATGCCTCTACAGTCTAGGGCCTCTGTACTCTCAGGCCGCCCCTTGATCTATAAAAGGGGACGCTAGGATAGAAGAAGGGGCATGCACATTCGTATCGGCATCAGCAGGGGCATTAGTATCGGCTCACACATTCAGACATCAGCTCTGACCCGTATACACCAAGAGCCAAGTCGCACACACCGCACCCGATTGCTAGATCGACCTCTCAAGCAATCCACCACTGACCACCTAGGGTAGCCCTGCTAGTCCTAGGCCTCAGCTCATCTTGAGCACCCCCGTATAAACCAGCTTGTACCCCCCTGTACGAGCACTTCGGTGCAAGATAATACAACCCATCCTCCCCCGCTGGACGTAGGGCCTTCTGTGCCCGAACCAGGATAAATCTTGTGTTCTTCTTGCATCACATCTGGGAGAGGGAGCACGCAATATACAAATTTACTAGTTGGTGGTCTTGACCCCCTGGGTCAAAACACCGACAGTTGGCACGCCAGGTAGGGGGCTTTGCGTGTCGATCAACTCCGAACTACTCTCCCAGATGGATTCCACGATCCCATCACTTCCATTCGCCACCATCATCTAGTTCGGGAGCCTAGAGTTCATGTCCACGGGCCACGACCACGACATGGTTCTACTCTCAGGAAGTGGCATGGATAGCGGCAGCTCCGGTACGCCGGGGCCAAGGAGGACCAGACGACGGTCCCACCACTCGCGCCTCTCGCCTGCGACCAGGGGGAGGCGTGAACAACGCCGCCGCACTCTTCACCGCGCGGATTCCGAGACGTTGGACGCCATCTCCCCGGCCCCGGCTGGTGAGACAGTTCCTCCCTTCGGGGGCCTGTTTGACCCATGCTTGCGGGTCGGGGGCGGGTACCTCGCCGATTCTGACCTTGGCTTTGCCATACCGTCATCTCGGAGTGTCCCCGTGGCCTCTCCGACGTACTCGGCCACGCCGTCGTGCAACCTGCTTCCGCACGGGCTCTACAACAGCGCTAGGCTCTTTTCTGCTTTTATAGGCCCGCGGATGCAGGCACGTTACGGGTCCCCAGGGAACCTGCTACGTGCGACGATCAACCTCGTCACCACCCCTCCGCCGGACGAGCGCCCGGAGCCACGACGAGCCCCGGCCCTAGGTTACTACACCTGGGGCACGCTACGACGACAATTGAAGGAGGAGTGCAGGGGATCTTTCCCTAACTTCTACCAGGGCAACCCCGACTCAAACTCCCCCGATGAGGATTACGATCCCACACGGGAGTGCTTCCACCTCATCGAGCCGGTCGACTCCCAGGATGAGACCACCGACGCTGCAGCTGCGAATGCGGGAGAAGGAGGGCGCAACGCTACTCCGCCGCGAGACGCCCCGCCCCCCCGGTTCCAGGCGAAGCTGGTCCACCTTAGTATGCCCAGATCGCGCAAGTCCAAGAGCTGCTCGCCAAGGTCGAGGAGGAGCGCCTACGGCTCCAACGGCTCGAGCATGCTCTCGAGCAAGATCACAGGCGGTCGCCGGACGGAGGAGCCCGCGAGCGGGCTCGAGATGTCCATCAACAGATCGTCAATGAAGGGGCGAACGAGCGCCACGTCTACAACCGCGCTAGCCAGAATGTCGTGGCAGCCGCGATGCTGCTCTGTGACATGTCGGCACCATCGACGCCCCAGGCGTAACGCATCAGGGATGAAATCCAGGGGCTTCTCCAAACCGCGGCCGTACAGCAGGCGGAGAGCTCGGCCTCGAGGCGCAGAGGAGCTGCCTCCGAGCAGCGGGACGTGCCCCCTCGACAAGATCGAGAGGTATCTGTCCACCAAGACAAGGCGCCCCAAGGCGGAGCGGAGCAGCAACCAGTTCGAAACCGCATCCTCGACAATCGACAACCGCGAGACGCGCGATGCGACATCAACGATAACAAACGACGCCGACACGGTGACGTTGAGGCTCGAGGTTATAGTGCTCATCGAGGTGGGCGCTACGATAGTGACGAGGATCGACGTCGATCTCCGGAACCACCAGGGCCACGAGTCTTCGGCAGGACCATCCGGCAAACCGCCTTGCCTGTTCGTTTCCGTCCATCCACCAGCCTGGTCAAGTACAACGACGAAACTAAGCTGGAGCTCTGGCTTGCTGATTTCAGGCTGGCATGTCAGCTCGGAGGAGCCAATGACGACCACATCATCATTCGGCAACTCCCGCTCTTCCTCTCCGACACCGCTCGAAGATGGCTCGAGGAACTCCCCCCGGACTTGATCCATGGCTGGTCCGACCTGGTCAGGATCTTCGAGGGGAACTTCAAGGGCACCTACGTGCGGCCAGGAAACTCCTGGGATCTCTGCAGCTGCAAGCAGAGGCTAGGGGAAACCCTCCGCGACTTCACCCGACGGTTCTCCAAGCAACGTACTGAGCTAACCCACATCTCCGACCACGACGTCATCACGGCGTTTGTCGCCGGAACAACCTGCAAGGATTTGGTGCGGGAGCTAGGACGGAACACCACCAAGACCGCCAACGAGCTCATGGACATCATCGCCAACTATGCAGCCGGCGAGGAAGCAGTTGGCGCATTCTTCTATGCATCCCCAGACAAGGGGAAGGCCAAGGCGGATGAGCCCGGGGGCTCGAATAATGGGCCCAAGAGGAACAACAACAACAACAACAACAACAAGAACCGGCCGGGTCGACCCAACGTCGATCTCGACGACCTTGTCGCTGCTGTAGACAAAAAGAAGCCTCGAGGTCCCCCGCCCGAGGGGGGCGTCTTCGACAAGATGTTGAAGGAGGCCTGCCCTATCACAAGGGACCAGCCAACCACAACCTCGAGGATTTTCGCATGCTCAAAAAGTACTTCGACTCTCTCGGCATCAAGAAAGACGACGACAAGGAAGACCCACCCTACGACCTCCACATCAAGGGCGATGGAAAAAAAGGAGGCTTCCCCGAGATCCACGACTGCTACATGATCTACGGAGGACCCTCGACCCGACTCAGTGCGCGTCAGCGAGTGCGCGTCAGCGCAAGAGGGAGCGTCGAGAAGTCTTCTCTGTTCGAGCCCAGGCTCCTCGATACCTCAACTGGTCCCACACGCCGATCACCTTCGACTAGAACGACCACCCCGAGCTCATCCCCAATGCAGGGGTCTACCCACTCGTAGTCGACCCGATCATACTCAACACCTGCCTCACCAAGGTACTTATGGATGGGGGGTACTTATGGATGGGGGAAGCAGCCTCAACATCATCTACGCCGAGACCCTTGACCTCCTGGGGATCCCGAGGACCATGCTCCTGCCCAGCGCGGGGGGATTCCACGGGATCGTTCCAGAGAAGAAGGCACTCCCGATCGGCCGCGTCAAGCTACCCGTCTGCTTCGGTACCCCCTCGAACTTCCGGAAGGAAGATCTGACCTTTGAGGTGGTCGTGTTCCATGGCATCTACCACGCCATCATCAGTCGACCAGGGTACGCCAAATTCATGGCGATCCCGAACTACATTTACCTCAAGCTGAAGATGCCAGGGCCAAAGGGGGTCATTACCGTCGACACCTCCTACAAGCACACCTATGACTGCGATGTCGAGTGCGTGGAAAACGCCGAGGCGGTCGAGGAGTCAGCCATCCTCGCGGCCCTCGACGACTTCTCCAAGGAGATCCCTGACCCCAAGCGGCACGCCGGCAACTTCAAGCCTGCGGAGGACACCAAGACCATCCCGCTCAACCTCGGCCACGCGGATGGGAAGGCGCTGACGATCAGCGCCACCCTCAAGCCCAAATAGGAAGCCGTGCTCGTCGACTTTCTCCGCGCGAATGCTGACATGTTTGTGTGGAGTCCCTCGGATATGCCGGGCTTTCCGAGGGATGTCGCCGAGCACTCCTTGGACATCCGGGCTGGATCCAAACCGGTGAAGCAACGGCTGCGCCGCGTCGACGAGGAGAAGCGCAGAATCATCGGGGAGGAGGTCGACAAGTTTTTGAAGGCCGGATTCATCAAGGAGGTACATCATCCCGAGTGGTTAGCAAATCCTGTACTTGTCAAGAAAAAGAATGGGAAGGATAGAATGTGCGTAGACTACACTAGTTTAAATAAAGCATGTCCTAAGGTTCCTTTTCCATTACCACGTATTGATCAAATAGTAGATTCCACTGCGGGATGTGAAACTCTCTGCTTTCTTGATGCGTATTCTGGCTATCACCAAATAAGGATGAAGGAGTCCGATCAGCTCGCGACTTCCTTCATCACCCCCTTTGGCATGTTTTGCTATCTCACTATGCCCTTCGGTTTGCGAAACGCCAGGGCCACATATCAACGATGCATGCTCCATGTCTTTGGAAAACATATAGGGCCAACCGTCGAGGCCTACGTCAATGACATCGTGGTCAAATCCAAGAAAGTCGAGAACCTAGTCGGGGACCTTGAGATCACGTTTGGGTGCCTCAGGGCAAACCACATAAAGCTAAATCCAGAGAAGTGCGTCCTCGGGGTCCCTCGAGGCATGCTCCTAGGGTACATAGTTCCCAGCGCGGGATCAAGGCCAACCCTGAGAAGGTAACCGCAATCACTAGGATGGGCCCGATCAACGATCTTAAGGGCGTACAAAGGGTCATAGGGTGCCTCGCTGCCCTCAGTCGGTTCATCTCACGGCTCGGGGAGAAAGCACTACCCCTTTACCGCCTCCTAAAGAAAACAGAGCATTTCACATGGACCATCGAGGCCGAGGAGTCGCTCTCCAAACTCAAAGCCTTACTCACCTTGCCACCTATCCTGGTGCCCCCAAGCCCAGTCGAGCCCCTCTTGCTCTATGTTGCACCAACTACCCAGGTAGTCAGCGCTGCCATAGTGGTCGAGAGGGCAGAAGAGGGACATGCCCTGCTAGTTCAGAGGCCCGTCTACTTCATAAACGAGGTGCTCTCAGAAACCAAAGTGAGATACCTCCACATTCAGAAGCTGTTGTACGCCATCGTCCACACTTGGTGGAAGCTCAAGCACTATTTCCTAGGTCACCCGGTTACTGTGGTCTCGTCTTTCCCCCTCGGGGAGATAATCCAGAACCGGGAGGCATCTGGGAGAATCACCAAATGGTCGGTCAAGCTCATGGGGGAAACTCTCTCCTACGCCCCTCGGAAGGACATCAAGTCGCAGGTATTGGCAGATTTCATTGCAGAATGGACCGACACCCAACTACCCTCGGTGCAAGTTCAGACCGAGCTCTGGACCATGTACTTCGACGGGTCGTTGATGAAGACGGGGGCAGGCGCCGGATTGCTGTTCATATCACCCTCAGGGGTCCACATGCGCTACATCATCCGCCTCCACTTCCCCGCCTCCAACAACGTAGCCGAGTATGAGGCCCTCGTCAACGGTCTGCGCATCGCCATCGAGCTCGGGGTTCGACGCCTCGACGTTCGAGGGGACTCGCAGCTTGTGATCGACCAGGTGATGAAGGCCTCGAGCTGCCACGACCCCAAGATGGAAGCCTACTGCAAGGAGGTCCGAAAGCTCGAGGACAAATTCTACGGCCTCGAGCTCAACCACATCGCCCGCCGGTACAACGAAGCCGCTGACGAGCTAGCCAAAACTGCATCCACTCGAGGTACAGTCCCTCCCGACATCTTCTCAAGGGACCTTCACAAGCCGTCCGTCGACCTAGGCTCGGGGGCTCCTGCACTCGAGCAAGGGGTCGACCCTTCTTCCTCGACCAATCCTCCCTCGAACGGAGGAGAGGTCATGGATATCGACGAAACAACCGCAACACCAACCCCCTCGACGGACTGGCGCACACCCTACCTCGAGTATCAGGTACGGGGCGAGCTCCCAGATGACCGCACCGAAGCCCGACGCATAGCCCGACGCGCCAAAACCTACGTCTTGTATCGGGATGGCCGTGAGCTGTATCAGCGCAGCCCTACCGATGTACTTCAACGTTGCCTCACCCTCGAGGAGGGGAGGGCACTACTGAAGGACCTACACTCGGGGGCTTGCGGCCACCACGCGGTGCCAAGAACGCTGGTAAGAAACGCGTTTCGACAAGGCTTCTACTAGCCGACAGCCGTTGCCGATGCTACCAAACTTGTTCGATCTTGCAATGGACGCCAATTCTACGCCAGGCAGACCCATCTCCCCGCCCAAGCTCTTCAGATGATACCCATAACTTGGCCATTAGCAGTATGGGGGCTCGACATGGTCGGCCCCCTGAAGAAAACAAAAGGTGGCCACACCCACCTACTTGTGGCCGTAGACAAGTTCTCGAAATGGATCGAGGCTCGACCCATCGCCAACATTCAATCTCGACAAGTTGTGTTGTTCTTCACCGACATTGTCCACCGCTTCAGGGTCCCCAATGTCATCATCACCGAAAATGGCACGCGGTTCACCAGCCAAAAGTTCTTGGACTTCTGTGACCACCACAACATCAAGTTGAACTGGTCTGCAGTCGCCCACCCTCGAACTAACGGCCAGGTAGAGCGCGCCAATGGTATGGTTTTGCAGGGCCTCAAGCCAAGGATCTTCGACCAGCTAAACAAACACAGCAAGAGATGGGTCGATGAGCTGCCCTCTGTCCTATGGAGTCTCCGAACGACACTAGGATGACCCACGGGGTTCTCCCCGTTCTTCTTGGTATATGGGTCCGAGGCCGTCCTCCCCACTGACCTCGAGTATGGGTCCCCTCGACTAAAGGCCTATAGCGAGCAAGCCAACGCAGCAGCCCGAGAGGACTCCCTCGACCAGCTCAAGGAAGCCCGTGACATGGCCCTCTTCAAGTACCAGCAGACGCTGTGGCGCTACCACGACAAGCACATACGCAAAAGGGATCTCGAAGTCGGTGACCTCGTGTTGCGCCGTCGACAAAGCAACAAGGGGCGTCACAAGCTGACGCCACCTTGGGAAGGACCCTTCATCGTGGCAGAGGTGCTAAAGCCAGGGACTTACAAGCTGAAGAGCAGCAAGGGCGAGATCCTCACCAACGCATGGAACATCGAACAGCTATGTCACTTTTACCCCTAAGGCCTTGAGGCCTCGTACATTTTCCGCATTATGTACACTTATCGCATTATGAATGAATAAAATGTTCTCGAAATACATTTCACATTCGTTCATAACTCTGAGGTAGCCTCGACTCTACTCCTACAAAGTCAAGCCTCCCTCGGGGGGCTGACAGGGGGGGACCCCCCTCCTAAGTCCTCTAAAAACCCGAACGTTTTTTCGAAACTCGGCCTTCTCTTTCCACCTTTGCCCCGAGTACGCTTCATGGCTAAGTAAAAAACGCCTCGAACTCCCTAAGGGTCGAGGGCCGTCGAGCCGGGGACTCTCCTATGCCTCAGGGCTATGGTACCCCCACTCGCTCCCCCCTCCAGGGATACGAGCGTACGTCGAATACTTAGTCCACAAGCAACGACTCAGGCAAAGAGAAATAGAGACAGCTCGAGAAATAAAAACACCTAGATGCATCTCAAATAAAATGCATTAAAGTTAAGAAGCCCCCAGGGGCTCAACATCATATTGTCACCAACCTAATCTATTACATGGACCTTCTTGTCCATATTTGGCACATAGGCCTCAACTATTCATCGCCATCGCCGTCCGGCGGGGGAAGCACCTCGGCCTCGAACAACTTCGCCAACTCACCGTCGGGCACCTCTGCGGCGTCGATCAGCTCATGGCATCTCGCCATGTTCGCTTCATCGATCAGCTCCGGGTCGACGACGAAGCCGCTGGCGACGACGTCGAGGTCGTAGTTGTAGCCCGAGCGGACAACCGCGAGCGCCCGCTTCACGCCTATGTGAAGGGCAGCACGGACCTGCTCCATTACTTCATGGGTCGCGACGAAGAGCCAGCGCAAGAGGGAATCTCCACGCACGTCTCCCGCAACCGACAGCTCCGGCTCGACACCCATGCCGTCGCAAAAGGAGGAGATGGCGTCCCCAAGCCTCTCGTTCAGGCTCATCTCTGCCCCGAGGAGGTTCTGAAGACTGGTCAGATCCTCGTGGGCTCGAGCCTTGTCCCCTTCGAGTTCTGCCAGAACAAATAGTGGACTCCGTCAAAACCAAAAAAAAGCAGGGGAAGGGTCGAAAACAGGCAAGTTTAACAATATCTCTAAAAAACTCACCTTTGGCGTGTGCTTCCAGGGTGACATAGTCCTGCTCAGACCTCTGAAGGTGGTGGCGGACGTCGACGAGCTCTGCAGCTTGGTCGCTGTTTTTAGCCCGGAGGTCCTCGATGATCTTGCCAGTACCATCGAGGGCCCTCTTCTGGTTAGCCGCCACCTCCCCCAGAGCGGCGATCTGGGATCAAGCCTCCTCCTCCGCGACACCCAGCACGTCGCGGTCACGGGAGACGGTGTCAACATCCGCCTGCAGTTCCCGGACCCGCCCCTCGAGGGAGGTGCGGTTGACAGCCGCCTACTTTAGGTCGGCCTCGAGCTGCCGGACACGTTCAACCGCTCGAGCCAGTTCCTCCCTCAGCTGGGTGGACTCCTCCGCCTTACGCCGGGCCTCCCGGGCAGTGTCCCGCTGCTGCCCAACCTCGACAACCTCCTTGAGGGCGGCCTCTGCCCTCGACTGCACCCAGGAGGCCTCCTCCTAGGCAGCCTTGGCCCCCTCCTGCGCGGACGCCACCTCGACCTTCGCCTGGGTGGCCTCGTCCTCTGCCTTCTCTAGCGAAGCACGGAGGACGGGGAGCCGGCGCCATTGCTCCTGTGTCCGCAGGATGAACTGGGACTTGTCGTACGACCTCGCCCTCAGCATCTACCAAGGATAAAAAGGAAGGTCACAATAAACGACAGCAAAATAACCAAGGTAAATCAAAAGGGAAAGGACGAAGCTTACGTTTATTCCTTTGTACAAATCTTCGGACGCGACTCCCACAGCCACGCGCATCACGTGGTCGAGCCACGCCTTGAACTCCTCCATGTGCTCCCATTCCCCGAGCTCGGCTTGGTCGTCGAGCTGGAAGAATCTGCGGACTGGATCCCTAGGGTCGGGCAGCTCGAGCACCTCCTGCCCCCAGAGATCGCTGGAGCGGTCGACCCTCCTCCTCACCTCGTCCATGATGCCCTGTCCCATCTCGAGGGTACCTCCGTGGGACATCACCCGCTAGGACAGGTTGGGGAAGTCGGTCGCCCCCTCGAGTCGAGCGATCCTCTCCTCGAAGTGGTCTTGGAGGGCCGCCATCGACGCCTCTGGGTCATCACTTGGAGGTGGAAGGGGGCCCCACTGCGGGAATAGCAATGGGCGGTAGAGGAAACTCATGTTAGCCTCCAGCACGGTGGGCTCGCCACGGTCTGGCAGCACATCTCCTTCCTCCACCACGACCGAGCCAGGGGGCGGAGCACCTCGAGCAGGCGGCTGCCGACCTCGACGACAGGCCGAGCAGCTACCTCGGACATCGTCACGTCCGCCGCGCTGCTTCCTTGCAGCGCCACAACGGTCCCCTCCGGCTCCTGCCGAGGGGTCGTCACCACCACCATCTCCGCCGCTGTCGCTGTCTCCGCCGCAGGCGTCGCCTCGAGCTCCTCGGCCCGTCCTCCCTCCTCGGCAGGCTCGGGGAGCAGCGCCGAGGCCCCTTCGATAGGGGTCTCCACCGATGGCGGCACCTCCGGCGCAGCGACAATCGCTCCCTCCTCTTGTCGCGCCTTCTCCTCGCGATCGCACCGCTGACGCGCCTCCCACAACACGAGGTTCTCGGGCCATCGCTTCGGCGCCGGGCGCTCCAGCGCCTCTTCGTCACCGGCGGAGGTCAGGTCGACCACCTCCATCTCTACGACGGCTTGGGCCAAGACCTCCTCAACCACGGCTGTCGTCGACGCCGGCTCCACGCCTTCCGAGACTGCTGGCGCGGCCCCCTCCGACGGGGCGGTGAGCACAGCCTCGACCACCACTCCGGCGGACCCTGCCGATGCGACAGGTCGACCCGCCTCTTCCTCCGCTCGAGTTTGCTCCGCGGCGGCCTGCGCCTGCCCGCGCCCTATCGCCTCCCGCGTCCTGGCCGCCCACGCCGCACCTGGGGCGAGGGTCGAAGGGGACGGGGCGGCAGGACTGGCCCCGACGGTCATCTTGGTCGCGGCCTCTGCCTTCAGCCTCTTGGCCGGGGTGAGGGTCGCGTCCTCCGACAAGCGCTTCACCCTGAAAAAGGAACTCATACGCGACGGTAAGCAAAAGTCATAACCAACGAAAAATGCTCGGGATCGACTGGAAAGCAACTTACCCCAGCGGAATCACGGGGGCCCGACCAGTGGACCTCGAGCCACTCGGGGGCTTCTGCGAGGCACGTTGGGAGCCACTTCTCCCGCCAGCGCTGGCCGTGGCAGGGGTTGAGGCTGCTCCCGGCACTGTATCCTTGGCAGGGGCCAACGGCGTCTTCGTCGCCACCGTCCTGGTCTCCTCCTGGGTCGACGGGCCTGATGCTCGTGCGCTCGACCGAGTAGGCACAGGGCGCGTGCTCGACCGACCCCTCGACGGGGACCGCGACGAACGGCTGCGCGTCTACCGAGGCACTTCACCTTGAAGAGTCGCGGGGCGCTCATCCCGCGACTCAATTCCAACAGTTGGGGTCAACCTCGACGCCGACCCCTCTGTTGACACCGTTTTTCGGCACGTGTCAAATGAGCTAAGACTTGTGTTGGTCGGCAGCCGTTTTCCATCGGCATCGGGAAGACATAGATCAGTATTGCCGATGGGAGTATACTGTGAGAAGACTAAGTCTATTGTCGATGGAATCTGGGGGTTTCGGATGACTGATTGCCGATAGAGTTAATTGGTGAAGTCAAGTCACCTGGGCTGTAAAGTTGTTGTTGCCGATTGCTGATGAGGAGATGTACCGATTGCCGATGAGGGGATGTTGCCGATTGCCGATCGGGAAGTGTTGCCGATGCTGATGGGCATGGGGTGCCGATGAGTACAGGGTGACTTGGCGCTTGATGTCAGTAGAGAACTACAGGTGGCCAAAGAAGGAAGTTGCGGATTGAAAGGATCTGCCGATGGAAAGTTTCCATCGAAGGAAAGACATAGGGAAACTGGTGAATTTATACCAGTATTATTATAGCAGTTTGAGTCCGACTCTTGCATGAGTCGTTTGTTTTCCTTTAAAATAGGTGTGTTTGTTTAGGAAAATAATATTATTGTTTTAGATCCGACTCCTGTGCGAGTCAGTTTCCTTAAAGTTAGGGGTTTATTTTAGGAAAGGTACGAGTCGTGCCTCTATACAACTCTCCATGCGGGAGTATAAAATGTGTGCCCAAGGGCTACGTGTAGATATCAATCCAATATCAATCAAATCAATTTTATTCTTATTCTACTTTTATCGCAATTTACCCTTTACTGCATTAGTCTTAGATTATCAACGAGTTCTTCAAGCTTCGACGGGCTGCATCAGCTTGATCTCCGTCAAATCCTTGTAAGTTCCGCATGGGAGTACCTCTGAGCTTTGGCATCCGGGCGCATCGCTGTTGCCTCATTGAGCTCTGCTCTAGTTATCCTGACCAAGCCTCAATCCCAGCATCCGGGCGTATCGTCGTTGTCTGGATTGGATCTTGTTCTAGTTATCGTCCTTGTCGATTAACTGGTCAAATCGACTGGCACGCCTCCGGATATCAAATTTCGGGTATAAGCCCGAGGTGTTTGCAGATCCTGATGCTTTTTGTGTCAACACCCTCTCCTCCTCCAATACCGGCGGCCGCCCCCTGACGCATGGGCGCCTCTCTTTCTTCCTCGAGCCCTCGATGCGGCTCGGCCTCCTCCTCCTGCTCCGGCTCCTCTTCCTGCATAAGGACGATACCCGTCAGGTCAAAAGCGAAGGGCCTAACCCGATACCGTCACGTCATGACATCATCTTTAACAACCTCGTCACAGCTCGACCCCTCGTCCTCATCCTCCTCTGAGGGGGACTCCTCAGAAAGGTTGGCCCGCCTCTGCCATGCCCGGCGCTGTTCGCGCTCCTCCTTCTCTCGGGCCTTTTTGCCCTTATCCTTCTTGGCCTTGTCCTTGTCCTTCTTGTCCTGCTCGGCCCGAAGGCGTCTCACCTGGGCCATGTGCCGCTCCTCCTTCACCGGTGGAAGCGACTCCCGGAAGACGACGTTCCCCTGAGGGAACGCTAGGCGGTTAGGACGCAGGCAAAGGAGACAAACAAGACAGACAAGAGGGCATTGATAGAGAAAGAGATGTCATACCAGCTGGATGTGGCCCTGGTCTGGCATCATGGGGACGCTGGCGATGTTGTCCACCTCGAACGTACTGGTGAAGGAGGCGCGTACTCAACGGACCACCCTCTCGAGGGGCAGCTCGTCCTCCACGAGGTGACACCCCGTAAGGTCCCCCCCCCCCCGGGCGCATCTTGTCGAGGCGCCGCGGGCGAGCCATCAGCGGCACGACTTGCCGCTGGTGGAAGGCCGATGCGACGATCGCCGTCGTAAGTCCCGCCTTCTTTAGACGGGAGATCGCGCCCAGCAAGTGGTCGAGACGCTTCTGCTTCTTTTGCTCGACAACATACCTCCAGTGGTCGGGCCTCGAGTCGATCGTCCTCCCGGTGTAGGCGGGGAACAGACCGTCGTCGTTCCTCAGGTAGAACCATCTGGTGTGCCATCCTGAGTGGCTCGACATGAGCTTCACCGGGATCCAGCAGTCCGCCCTCTTGAGGGAGATGTTGCAGCACCCTGCCCTGACCATCCTGCGGCTACCGCTCCTGGACGAGGCGTGGAACAGGCCCGCCTCGAACAGGTGGATCCACAGCTCCCAATTCGGCTCCATCCCCAGGTACCCTTCGCACACAGCGGTAAAGACCGCCGCGTGACAGATGCCATTTGGGGAGAGGTGTTGGAGCTCCACGCCGTAGTGGTGGAGGATCCTGCGCAGAAGACGGTTGGGGGGGGGATCCCAGCCCCGCCCGATGGAAAGCTTCGAAGCTGACCACATAACCCTCCGGCGGGTTGGGCTCAGCATCCTCCCTCGGCAGCACTATCCACTCCGGCCGGTCCGTGGAGGTGATAGGCCGGAGAAGACCGTTCTCCACCAAATCTCCCAAGCGAGCTACGGTCGCCGACGATGGAAGCCAGGCGTTAGGGTCGCGCAAGCTGTAGCTGGCCATGCGAGCAGGGAAGCGGATGCGCTCGGATGCGGGGGTGGAAGGTATGTTCCCGATCTCTCCTCTCCCTACTCTCGCACGCGCAGAGATCCGACTCGCTGGGCGACGAAGGCAATGGCGAAGGGAGAAGGAGTCAAGGGAGGCAATGGCAAGCGTGCAGAAGCAAAACCCCCGTCCCCATATTTATAACCGGAAACACAATGGGCGGGTCCAACAAAAAGACAGGTAAATCTTCGCATTTAATGCGCCCACCTACCGCCTCCTCGCATTCCACAGGATAAGGCATGCCCGTCGTATCATCGGGCTCCGCGCCGCACTCCACGTCGCACCCTACGCCTGCTACGGCTGTAGTCGAACGGACATCTCCTAAAAAGGCGTGCCTATGGCGAACAACATGCAACAGTAGGCGTTATCTTCGGAGGTAAGCAACGGATGTCGACCCGTCCGTCAAAATCTCGAGGGAGCGAAGGCTAGCCCTCGAACAGGGTTCGACAGCCGCCCTCGAGTACCTGAGGTCAGGAAGGACCCAGGGTTATGGACTCCGGTCCGCCCCCAAATCTCGAGGGGGCGAAGGCTGGCCCCACGAACAGGGTTCGACAGCCGCCCTCGAGTAATCGAGTCAGGGATGACCCAGGGGGGCCAGCGCGAGCCCCTAGCTCGAGAATGAACTCTCGAGGCCCCCCGGGACATATCCAAGGCATAACCGGGGAATACCCAAGGATCCCTACGACGGGAGGCATCGAGCCACCAACTCCCATCGACCGGAGTTGGCACCTAGGTAATCCACGCGGTCTTGCTTAATGAGAACGCCTCAGGGCTTCTATTGACCCCTATCGAACGGGGCACGAGTTCTCACTTGGATTTCTACCCGTTACGGATTTCTATCCGTTACCAGCTCACAGAGGACTTCGAGGCTCGTCCTAACGAGGATAGCATGATGCTCTTTGCCCCACAATCCGAGCGCAAGGATCCATGGGAAGGACGCTAGGAGGTAGTGAAAGCCCAGCCACACGAGGCTCGAGGGCTAGACTACGCACGACACCCCTCGACGAAAGAGGGTCGAAAACACTCGTAGCTTGGCAGACAGAGTTGACCCCTCGATAGGGCACTATGACTCTAGTTTAACGCTCGAGGGAGCGAAGGCTGGCCCTCGAAAGGGTTTCGACAGCTGCCCTCGAGCACCCCCTTCCCAAGGAAGTGAAACGCTCGTAGCCTGGCGAAGATAATCGACCGCTCGATAGGGCGCTATGACTCCAGGTAATCCTAACTCCCCTCGATAGGACACACGTCAAAGCTCCCAGAGGAGTTCTTAATCACTCCGTTGGGGCCTCGGGAGCTAACCCCGCGGGGTGCGCTCACGCGCACCCCACAGAGAATCAGACCTTTTACTAACCCTGCAGATCATCGGCAAAAGCCCCTATACGGATTCTTCTTATCCGCATAGAGGCTCGGAGGCTACTATTGGGTACAAAGGTAAGGGGTACCCTAAACGTGTGATAATCTAATGCTTAACATAGCAACCATTTTTAAGGCAGGATCCGATTAGCCGTTCAAGTCAATGGAGAAAAGGCCCATCACGCAAAGGCCTCCCTCACCGGCAACAACGACCAGTCATGGGCCGGCCCAATACTGGAAAAATAGTAGGAGGGATCCCCCTCTGTCTCTACCTCGACTGACAGACAGGGGTCGAACGAACGACCCCTTTGCCTCTACCTCGAATGACGGACAGGGGATCGAACGAATGACCCCTCCGCCTCCGCCTCGACCCTTCGAAAAACGGGCAAGGGGTCGAACGAATGACCCCTCCGCCTCCGCCTCAACCTCAACTGACGGACAAGGGTCCAACAAACGACCCCTCCGCCTTGCCTTAACCCCCCGATTGACGGATAGGGGTCGAACAAACGACCCCTCCGCCTCGACCCCTCGAATGACGGATAGGGGGTCGAACGAACGACCCGCGAGCAGGAGGCTCGATCGACTTACTTGCTCCCGGTATGGGGTAAAGGGGATCCAATGCGTATTCCTGCCCCCGCCTAACGCCATGGGCGCCCACTACCACAGTCAACTCCATCAACTCGCCACCCATGCCCGGGACCTCCGTCAACCGTGCGGCCGCTGTAGCCACGTCGCAGGTACGGAATCCAAAGGCACCCCCTCGAGCCATGAACAGGACGGCCCTTGACTGTGTCTTCAGGGATATGATAGGGTCACGCTGGCCTCGACCCCCGTCTCCAACCACTCCAGCATGGGACCCGTCCTATCCGCTCCGTCCCGCTTCAACTGTGGAGCCTGCACCCGTCTACAGGAGGCCAACCGTACTGCGCCATGACGTTCGGCAACGTCCAGTCTGCTATCACCATGCCCTGAACACCGGAAGGACGGGAAGGCCACGCCGCTACAGCGATCGACGTCCCATCGCAAGCATGGCGCCGCGGACATCTATCATGCCTCTACAGTCTAGGGCCTCTGTACTCTCAGGCTGCCCCTTGATCTATAAAAGGGGACGCTGGGATAGAAGAAGGGGCATGCGCATTCGTATCGATATCAGCAGGGGCATTCGTATCGGCTCACACATTCAGACATTAGCTCTGACCCGTATACACCAAGAGCCAAGTCGCACACACCGCACCGGATTGCTGGATCGACCTCTCAAGCAATCCACCACCGACCACCTAGGGTAGCCCTGCTAGTCCTAGGCCTCGGCTCATCTTGAGCACCCCCGTGTAAACCAGCTTGTACCCCCCCTGTACGAGCACTTCGGTGCAATATAATACAATCCATCCTCCCCCGCTGGACGTAGGGCCTTCTGTGCCCGAACCAGGATAAATCTTGTGTTCTTCTTGCATCACATCTGGGAGAGGGAGCACGCAAAATAAAAATTTACTAGTTGGTGGTCTTGACCCCCTGGGTCAAAACACTGACACTCCCTAAGCTGCCACACAAGTTGGCAAGCTCAAGGGAGACGCCTAGCTAGCTAGGAGCAAAGCTCCAAGAGTAACAAACTCAAACCGCCGGCCACCACGTGAACCAAATGCTTGTAGGAGTTGAAGATCCGAGGGAGAATCTTCTTCTCAATCTTGGAGGCTCAAGCTCTCAAAGGTTGATTGCAAATGAATGGGGGGGAGTGGTTGAGCACCAAGGGAGAAGGGAGAGAGAAAGAAGAGAGCTTCTCTTTCTGTTTACCAGGAGCAGAAGCACGCTTGCTCAACCTCCGAGTCTGGGGCTGCTGAGTCTCCTCCTCATCATCATCATCCTCATCCTCAGAATCATCACCATCAAAAGTAGACTCCTCACTAAACTAAGGTGGAGGTGTAGGCGGGGGGATTTGTGTGAGGCCTCGCTCTCGTCTGAGCTCCTGATCTCAAGCCTAGTTTCAAGTTGCGGCAGGGCAATGCCGGCCTGGCAGAACCAGCAAAGGATGGATCTTCGAATAGTTGGCTGATTTTCCTTCTATGTATGTGGAGGTGTAATGTATTTGGATATATATTGCATTTGGTTCACTTGTTGGCATGCGTGTTGAATCCCTCTTAATAGTACGACATACCTAACTCAATTTCAAAGTATAAAAGAATTTAAACTCTTTGAGCTTGTTGTCATGCACTTTTGTAATTGGAGGGGTCCGCCAACCTGTTCATCAACCTCCTTAAGTTCAACCTGCTTGTCATACTTGTAAAGTCTCATTAGTTCTCTAATTGTGTTGTCATGTCACCAAAACCCACTTAAGGCTTGATTGCACTTTCAATCTCCCCCTTTTTGGTGATTGATGACAACACATTTAGAGCTTACAAAAGTGAATAATAATCTGAGACAATGCAAGTCATGAGTGTAGGAGCTCCCCTAAATATGTGAATAGGAATTTGAATTTCCAATTTTTGGCATAAAAAGCCAAGATTCACATATTGGAGTGAAATAGGGCTCCCCCTACATCCATGGTTGTTGTGGGGTGCTAAAAAAGTGTCACAAGAATATACGTGATGCATATGAACCTGTCTCAACACATCAGAGTTACTTGCTGTCAGAGCAAGCCCGGCACTGTCGGCCTGGAGGCCAGCACTGCCGGCCTTGCTGCTGGCAGCAAACCTGCGGAAGCTATCACACAAACCACACATCATGATATATATAAAGACTAAAAACAAACTAAGACAAGCATGATATATGAGAGAGTACATGTTCACAAATAACACAAATAAAGTACTTAAGTGACAATATTACAATAATATAGTTTTGAATGATGCTCTCTTATCTCACAAGCTAAAACTAAAAAACTAAGATAACTAGTTGCTGCTCCATAACCGTCGAAGATGTTGTACCCCCTTCACTTAGTAATTCTCCCCCTTTGGCAACAAGTCACCAAAAAGAGAGAAGAACAAAGCAAAGAGAGATACAAACTAGTCGTTTTCCTCCTCCATGTGGTCCTCATCATCATCTTCATCTTCCTCATCATCATTATCAGCATCTGGAGGTGAAGAGAAGTGAATACCAGGAGCAGAAGCACGCTTGCTCAACCTCCGAGTCTGGGGATGCTGAGTCTCCTCATCATCATCATCATCCTCATCGTCAGAATCATCACCATCAAAAGTAGACTCCTCACTAAGCTGAGGTGGAGGTGTAGGCGGGGGGATCTGGGTGAGGCCTTGCTCTCGTCTGAGCTCCCTGATCTCAAGCCTGGTTTCAAGTTGCGGCAGTGCCGCCGGCCTGGCAGAACCAGCAAAGGATGGATCTTCGAATAGTTGGCTGATTTTCCTTCTATGTATGTGGAGGTGTAATGTATTTGGATATATATTGCATTTGGTTCACTTGTTAGCATGCGTGTTGAATCCCTCTTAATAGTACGGCATACCTAACTCAATTTCAAAGTATAAAAGAATTTAAACTCTTTTGAGCTTGTTGTCATGCACTTTTGTAATTGGAGGGGTCCGCCAACCTGTTCATCAACCTCCTTAAGTTCAACCTGCTTGTCATACTTGTAAAGTCTCATTAGTTCTCTAATTGCGTTGTCATGTCACCAAAACCCACTTAAGGCTTGATTGCACTTTCAATCTCCCCCTTTTTGGTGATTGACGACAACACATTTAGAGCTTATAAAAGTGAATAATAATCTGAGACAATGCAAGTCATGAGTGTAGGAGCTCCCCCTAAATATGTGAATAGGAATTTGAATTTCCAATTTTTGGCATGAAAAGCCAAGATTCACATATTGGAGTGAAATAGGGCTCCCCCTACATCCATGGCTGTTGTGGGGTGCTGAAAAAGTGTCACAAGAATATACGTGATGCATATGAACCTGTCTCAACACATCAGAGTTACTTGCTGTCAGAGCAAGCCCGGCACTGCCGGCCTGGAGGCCAGCACTGTCGGCCTTGCTGCTGGTAGCAAACCTGCGGAAGCTATCACACAAACCACACAGCATGATATAAATAAAGACTACAAACAAACTAAGACAAGCATGATATATGAGAGAGTACATGTCCACAAATAACACAAATAAAGTACTTAAGTGACAATATTACAATAATATAGTTTTGAATGATGCTCTCTCATCTCACAAGCTAAAACTGAAAAACTAAGATGACTAGCTGCTCCTCCATAACCGTCGAAGATGTTGTACCCCCTTCACTTAGTAATTCTCCCCCTTTGGCAATAAGTCACCAAAAAGAGAGAAGAACAAAGCAAAGAGAGATACAAACTAGTCGTTGTCCTCCTCCATGTGGTCCTCATCATCATCATCATCATCTTCATCTTCCTCATCATCTTCCTCATCATCATTATCAGCATCTGGAGGTGAAGAGAAGTGAATACCAAGAGCAGAAGCACGCTTGCTCAACCTTCGAGTTTGGGGCTGCTGAGTCTCCTCCTCCTCATCATCATCCTCATCCTCAGAATCATCACCATCAAAAGTAGACTCCTCACTAAGCTGAGGTGGAGGTGTAGGCGGGGGGATCTGTGTGAGGCCTTGCTCTCGTCGGAGCCCCTGATCTCAAGCCTGGTTTGGTAAGCATGATCATTTGCATAGCAGATGCCAGCAAAGATCTTCTTCAAGATCCTACCAAGCTTGCCCTTCTTCCTGCCTCTGCTAGCTGCTCCTCCTCTGGAGGACTCAGGAACATCTAGGGCTGCTGCACTGGTGTCTCTAGGAGGAGTCACTATCTCCTAAACAACAGTGGAGTGAATGGTCTTCTCTGCTCTAAAAGGCTCATGGGTTGTGTCCTTGTTGTAGCTCCGGCCAGTCACCATCTCAATGATGAACATCAGATAGGGTGCATAAGGAAGCCCCTTCCTGGCATCATCAGCTGTAAGAAAGATCTCATCCCAAAGAAAGTGAGACACTGAGAAAGGTGGTGCTCCACCTCTCATCCTCCTAAGCACATTCTTTGATTTAGCATAGAGGTTGGAGGCTGATCCCACCTTGGGATAGAGAGTGGTCCTGAAGAGGTTGTTCAAGATGTAATACTTACTCCTCAAACCCTTCACCAGACCATCTGCATATTGAGACTCAATGTATAGCTGTGAGATATCCTCATTGGTTAGCCCTCTTTCATCACTTATGTTGGAGCACTCCCTGTCATCCTCTCCAAAGCCAAGAAGGCGAGCAAAGGTCACATAGTCAATCTTGTAATGCAAGCCGTCATCCAGTGCATCACCAAGTTCTCTCTGTCAAGATAATAAGTAGCATAGAACTGGTGGATGATCTCAGTGTTCCAGCCATTCTGGAATCTCATCCACTGATACATGCCAAGTTGCCTGCACTGATCAATGACCCTGTCAAACACAGGATCTCTCTTGTTCTCCAAGTGCTCCCAATCAACATACTTTCATCTTGATGATCTTGGGTTTATCAGCATAAAGAAGCACACTGGAATAGTAATCTGAGTGAAAAGTGTTCCAGAACCTGTAGTCCACACCCATGTCCTTTGGCACATCATAGGGATAGATGGCCCTCTGCTCTTGGACAATCCTCCACTGATTCTTATAGCTGACTATTGGCCTTCCATAGTTGTCCTGAGGTTCTCTGACAAGCACCTCCTCATGATGCTCAACAAGATGAAAAGCATTGAATATACCCAAATCTAGAGGTGTCCTAGGGCAAACATCATCTCTGATTGTTCTCCCTGTCCTTTGCAATGCCTCCTCTTGAGCTATCCTCTGCCTGGGATTTAATCCATCATCAGCCAAGGGAGTGTGAGCCTTGGTCCTTGACCTCTTTCCTCCTCCATGACTCGATCCACCGGTGTCCATCTATGCATTAAAAGGGAGTAAGGGTAAGTTGCTGCACTTAGAATAGTAACTGGAACTCTAGTTGAGAGATTTGATCAAAAACAAGAGTCTATAGTTGATTAGAGGAGCAACTGCATGGGTGTTGCTGCCCAGGGCCCGGCACTGCTGGCCTGGTGCAGACAGCACCTATGTATGCTTTTCCAATCCACCATGGAATCTAGGTTTTGACTAAATCTAACTACTGGAGATACATCACCATACATAATGCAACTACTAACAATCTAAAACCATCTTAAAATCTGTACATTGCGTAGATCGAGCCAAAACTAGGGTTTCAAGTTATTACCTTTGAAATAGAGGGAAGGAGACGAAGAAGGTCGGGCTTGAATGAAGCTTGACGCAGGGAGGAAGCTCCTCCACACCTCCTCCAATGGCAGCACCTCCAAAGGGGCAACACTGCCGGGAGGAAGAGAGGGACCTCCGGGCTCCCTGGGTCTCCTTAGGGTTGAGAGAGGAGAGAAAAGATGTTTCTGTTGGGGGGCTATGGCTTGGGATAGAGTCCCCTCGGGTTTGGGGTAGGAGATAAAAGAGAAACCCGAGAGCCAGACTTGGGCCCGATCCTCTCTGGTCGGTTAAGTCGCAGCACTGCCGGACTTAGCCCGGCACTGCCGGGCACCCCGGCACTGCTGGCCAGGGGCCGACACTGCTGGCCTTGCCAGGCAGTGAGGCACTATGCCACCTTCATACTATATATTTATGCACTTGTGGACACATACCCTTGCCATATGCTGGTCAGTAAGCAAATCAACAATCATACTATGACCAACACATTCAAGTTTCTTTCAAAATTGGTTTTGAAACACATAATTGAGATTTTCAAAGTTTTGCCTAAGTCGCTAGGTGGACAAACAAATATGTGTTATAGTTCAAGCCACGTTACGAGAGTCAAGTATATTTAGCTCACTATGCAAAGCACAAAACCTTGTTGTTGACGGTAATTAAGAGCTATTTTGTCACCATCAAAATACCGTCAACATCCTCATTCTCCAAGGAAAGCAAGCATAACCTAATCATATTGTGCCAAATAACTAGTTCCACATGTCCCATGAATATTTGATGCAGGTAATGACAATAGGGGACATTTGGGAGCTAGTGGGCCCACACAGGGGGTCGATCGACCACCTTGTGGGGCCACTTGGCCTCCCAAGCCCCCATGATCCAAGATCCACCCTTTGGAACACTCTCTACCCCTTGGATCCAAGTGTATCTCTTACCAATGGTCCAGATTCACATCACGAGGATCCATGGGCCCACATCAAGAAGATTAACGTGACAACTCAACTCAGAACCGACATCCAAGGCATATGATAGGTGGGACCAGTATCCAGGAGGTAGAGGTGGCCCACAGACCCCACATGTGGTTTGGCCGAACCATAGGTGGGGCCCACCAGGCCCCCACTTAGCCCCTGATCAATGGGTCATCTTCTAGAAGGTCCAGGAGGGCCCACAGACCATGTTGGGGTTCGGCCGAACCACCATATGGCGGTTTCACCTCCCCAACCGACTTACCTACTCCCCACATGATGGAAATCAGCACCATTGATCCTTAGGCGGTTCTGAAGTCGGTTGGATCCAACGGTGCTTGATGAAGGTGACGCGGATCGCTGACGTGGCACCGGAGTAGCCCCTACTCCACCTCTAGCTATAAATAGACCCCCTAGGCCCTCACTCTCACTCATGCCTCATTGGAGAAACACTACTCCTTAGTCTCTTAGCGGAGCTCTCTAGTAGTGCTATGCTAGTTGTAGGAGAGTGAGGAATGCCTTCTGGAGAAAGCCCCGGGCCTGTCGGGAATCTTCTCCAGAGTTCTTCCTCGGCGGATGCGAGTCTCTTGTAAGTTCAGCTCTTGTAAGTGACTTCTTCCGAGTTCTTTATAGTATTTGATATTCTAAGTCTAGGTTAGTTGTTATACACCTTTTCCTGCTTGTTCATCGCTTTACTTTAAGTAGAGTGCTTTAATCTTATGCAAGGGTTAAAGTAGTAAGAATAGTCTAGACATGGTGTCTAGACTAGACCTTACCTTTGTAAACCGCTTATCGCGTGGATTGTTCGTGGATGCTAGTAGAAAGTGACAGCTCTATCTAGCCTTTGTATTCACCACGCGTGTTAGATAAGTTCTTAAAAGGTAGGGCCTCAATACAACATGATGACGCGGTCCGGTCAGAGTTATATCTCTTACTGATCTATCTCATTGCCTCCTACAAGAGAAGGGCTTATAAAGCCAGTATAACCAGCTATACCTTGTTAGATATCTTTGCTATATCGAACCTCTCAACCCAGTTATCATAGTCTCCCTTGATCCATCATAGGACATACCCGTATTCCTAGTTAGATCACTGCTCGTTCCCCGTGGAAAATACGATACCTAGAATACTCTCGGTGAAGTGCTACATCGGTATAATCTGTGCGCTTGCGGATTTATCCAATAGTCATAAGAAATACCAACACTTGTCTCATCGAGAGGCTTAGTGAAGATATCGGCTAGTTGCTTTTTGGTGCTCACATGGCGAATTGTGATATCTCCTTTTAATTCGTGGTCTCTCAAGAAGTGATGACGGATGTCTATGTGTTTTGTTCTAGAGTGACTAACCGGGTTGTTTGCAAGTTTGATGGCACTCTCATTATCACACAAGAGAGGCACCTTGGTGAATTGACATCCGAAATCTTTTAAGGTTTGCCTCATCCAAAGTAGTTGAGCACAACATGCGCTGGCTGCAACATACTCAGCCTCGGCGGTGGAAAGGGCTACACAATTTTGCTTCTTAGAACTCCAAGACACTAGGGACCGTCCAAGGAATTGACACGTCCCCGAAGTGCTTTTTCGGTCTACTTTGCAACCGGCATAATCGGAGTCCGAATACCCAAGTAGATCGAACTTAGAGCCCTTAGGATACCATAAGCCAAGGTTAGGAGTGAAAACTAGATATCTCAAGATTCTCTTAACGGCCACTAAGTGGCACTCTTTCGGGTTAGCTTGAAATCTAGCACACATGCACACACTAAGCATTATGTCCGGCCTAGATGCACATAAGTAAAGGAGAGAGCCGATCATGGAACGATATACCTTTATGTCCACGGATTTCCCTCCTTCATCAAGATGAAGATGTCCATTAGTTGACATTGGAGTCTTGATTGGCTTTGCATTTGCCATGTCAAACTTTCTCAACATATCATGGGTGTACTTGGTTTGGCATAAGAAAGTCCCTTCCTTGAGTTGCTTGATTTGAAAACCAAGGAAGAACTTTAGCTCACCCATCATAGACATCTCAAATCTCTTAGTCATGATCCTACTAAACTCATCACAAAAGGATTGGTTAGTGCTACCAAATATTATGTTATCGACATATATTTGGCACACAAAGATATCATTATTGACTTTATGAGTGAAGAGAGTAGGATCCGCTTTGCCTATTTCAAAGCCTTGTTTGATCAAGAATTCCTTAAGGCATTCATACCATGCTCTTGGTGCTTGATTAAGCCCATAGAGCGCCTTATGGAGCTTGAAAACATGATGAGGAAACTTGGGATCTTCAAAACCCAGTGGCTTCTCAACATACACCAATTCTTGGATAGGGCTGTTGAGGAATGCACTCTTCACATCCATTTATTGAAGCTTGAAATCATGATGGGCAGCATAGGCCAAAAGCATTTGAATTGCTTCAAGCCTTGCCACTAGTGCATAAGTCTCTTCAAAGTCCAAGCCCTCCACTTGAGTGAATCCTTGAGCCACCAATCTTGCCTTGTTCCTTGTCACCATGCCTTGCTCATCTTGCTTGTTGCAGAAGATCCATTTGGTTCCAATCACATTGGTATTTGGTCTTTCCACAAGTGACCACACTTTGTTCCTTTCAAAGCTATTTAGCTCTTCTTGCATAGCCATCACCCAATCCGAATCATCTAGAGCTTGCTCAACCTTGAGAGGTTCCAAAGAGGAGACAAAAGAGTAAAATTGACAAAAATTTGCCAAATGTGAACGAGTAGTTACCCCCTTCGGAGACTCCCAAGTATATTGTTGACGGGATGATTCTTTTGAATTATTTGCCTCAATCTTGGGTATTCTGTGGCTTCTTGTTGATCAGCTTGGTCATCATACTCATGCTCTTCAAATATAGGTTGCAGGTTTATTGGACTAGGTGGTGAACTTGTTGCTCCCTGTCTGCTAGGGCCGGCAGTGTCGGCCTCAGGTCCGGCAGTGCCGGGGTCAGGGGCAGAGGCCTGACCAGGGAGCACTGCTAAGCCGTCTTCTTCAAGTCTTAGGGTAGTAGGATCACCATCTTGAGGTTCCACATCTATGGCCTGGACTTCTTGTGGCCTAATGTCACCAATAGCCATATTCTTGATTGCTTCACATGGTGGTTCCTCATTACCTACAATCACTTGATCAATTTGCTCTACTTGAGAGCCATTAGATTCATCAAATGTCACGTCTATCGCGATTTCAATTTTCCCTAAGGTCTTGTTGAATACACGATAGGCATGCTCATTTGATCCATAACCAAGAAGAAAACCTTCATCAACTTTAGGTGCAAACTTAGAGGTTTTGGGTTTCTTGTTAAGTATGAAACACTTGCACCCAAAAACTCTAAAGTATGACACCTTTGGTTTGTTATCGGTTAGGAGCTCATATGAAGTCTTCTTCAAGATCTTGTGTAAGTAGAGCCGGTTGATGGCATGGCAAGCGGTGTTGACGGCTTCGGCCCAAAAGATATCTGAAGTTTTGTACTCATCTAGCATTGTCCTTGCCATGTCAATAAGTGTCCGATTCTTCCTCTCTACTACACCATTTTGTTGAGGGGTGTATGGAACTAAAAATTCATGCTTGATGCCCTCATCATCAAGGAACTCCTCCACTTGAGTGTTCTTGAACTCGGTTCCATTGTCACTACGAACTTTCTTGATTTGGAAGACGAATTCCCTTTGTGCTCTTCTAATGAAGGTTTTCACCCTATCTTGCACTTGTGCCTTATCATACATGAAAAACACCCAAGTGAAACGTGTAAAGTCATCAACAATAACTAAACCATGTTTGTTACCGTCAATGCTTATGTAGGCCACCAGTCCAAAGAGATCCATGTGAATTAGCTCCAATGGTTGCTTGGTGGATACTATGCTCTTTGGTGGGTGAGGTGCACCTACTTGCTTTTCGGCTTGGCACGCGCTACAAATTCTATCCTTCTCAAAATGAACATTTGTTAGTCCAAGAATGTATTCATCCTTTAGGAGTTTGGCCAAGTTCCTCATCCCAACATGAGCTAGTCGGGGATGCCATAACCAATCCATGCTAGATTTTGCCACTAAACAAGTCTCAAGCTTAGCCTTACTTTTGTTGAAATCAACTAGGTAAAGCTTGCCCTTCAAACGACCCGTAAAGACAATAGAGGAATCCTCCCTCTTAAGGACTTCCACACCCTTATCCGTAAAGAGACAATTGTAGCCCATCTCACACAATTGAAAAACAGACAACAAATTGTAACTCAACGAATTCACATGTAATACATTTGAGATGGAATAATCAAGAGTGATAGCAACTTTACCAAGACCAATCACTTCCCCTTTGGAGTTGTCACCGAAGACGATATTCTCACTTGCATTTGAAGTTGGGGAATATGATGAGAACATACTCCTTTCTCCGGTCATATGATTTGTACATCCACTATCAAGCACCCAACTTGATCCACCAGAGAAGTATGCCTACAAAACAAATTAGTTCCTAGATTTAGGTCTCCAATAAATCTTGAGGCCTTGCATGTTAGTCACAACAATTTTTGGAACCCAAATGTTCATGCTTCTCTTATCATGTTTCTCATCACCCATAAACTCAGCAATGACTTTACCACAGTCATTGAACTTCAACACATAGCATGAGGACAAACTTCCTTGAGGTGACCTTGTCTTGGGTTGATAAGCAAACTTGTTTTTGGCCACCCAGATTGAGTCCTTGGGTTTCTGAGACACCTGCTTTTGCTTGAGCACCCTCTTGGCATGGACTTTTGCCTTAGCTTGATCAGGTGAAGCACTGGTAGCCTTCCCTTTATTGGGGCACGGCATTGCCGGCCTGTGGTCCAGCAGAGCTGCTGTCTGTGCAGGCTTATCTGCACCAATGCTTCCCTTCTTCTCAAACTTGACACACTCAATGCCTTTGAACATTTTTCTACCATTGGTTTTACCTCCTTGAGTGTGACCAAGCCCATATTTGATTGATGGATGCCTTCCATCCTTGTATTGGACCTTCTTTGGCTCAACTTTGTCTTTGTCATTCTTCTTTGAAACTGAGATGACATTGTTGAGCCTTGATATTTCTTTCGTCATGGCCTCCATGTTGGCAAGGTTAGTGGAATAGTCATTCAACTCAATATTATAGCATTTTCCACAACCTTGGCTAGTGGATGGAGAAGAGGCATCATTTGCCTTAGTGAGATGTGAGTTGCTCTACCAAAGAAGGTTATATTGTCCCTCAAGCTCTTGATGCTTTTCACTCAAGCCACAATGCTTTTGCTTGAGTTCACAATACTCCCTCTTAGTGAGAGCATGAGCTTCTCTTTCCTTAGCCAAAGCCTTGGTCAAAGAACTCACCTCACTCCTCTCTAAAGCAAGTGCTTCCTCACTAGCAATATAGAGATCCTCTTGTTTAATAAGAGTCTTTTCTCTAGATGCTAGCTCAGCCTTGGTTGCCTCTAATTCATCCAATAGATTAGCTATGAAGAGTTTGGTCTTAGGATCCATGTTATTAGTTATTTCATTTATCTCTTCATCACTAGATTCATCATCACTAGAGCAATCACTAGAATCACTACTAGAGATGTCTTTGGGGGGAGGAGCTATGGGTTTCGATTTTTATTTTACCTTCTCACCCTTTGCCATGAGACAAATGTGAGGGGAGCTTTCATCATCATCAGACATGTTGTTGAAGAGCCTTGGTGAAGTAGATGGCTTGTGAATAGCTATGGTGGCCATCTCCTCATCTTCACTTGAGCTATCAGTTGATGAATCCCAACCATGTCTAATGTGAGCTTCTCCCACATATCTCTTGCCTTTCTTGTAGTCATCCTTATCTTCTTTATTTCCTTTGCTAAATTTGTTGTCTTTCTCCTTATTTGGGCATTCGGCAATGAAATGCTCGGTGCTACCACACTTGTAGCAAGTTCTTGATTTCTTGTTGGTGAACTTTCTTCTTGTGAGCTTGTACCCATTCTTCTTGGTGCCCTTGTTGAACCTTCTCATGAATAGGACCATGTCATCAATGTTCTCCGCTTGCTCATCTTCACTTTCACCATCACTTGATGTTGAAGCTTCGGGTTCATGCTTGATGGCCTTGGTTGCTTGAGCTTTGCTTGAAGAGGCTTGCTTGTTGCTCTTAGGACAGCTAGGGGCTGCTCTCCTTGAGCTCTTGTTGGCTTTGAGAGCCACATCCTTGATCTTCATCCCCTCCATCCTTGCTTGCATCTCTCCAAACTTCTTCCTCTCAAGTGCTTCTTCTCTTTGTAGATCAAAGGTAATGATCCTTCCAAGCACATCACTTGGTGTGAAGTACTCAAATCTCTTCTTATCTCTAATCAATGTCACAACGGTCTCATTCCTTGGAGAATAGGCTTCAAGCATGATCTTGACAACCTTGTGATCATTGAACTCTTCACCACCAATGCCTCTAATCTTGCCAACCATGGTCATCAATCTATCAAACATCACTTGTGGCCCTTCACCTTCGTTTATCACGAACCGGTTGAACTTGGCCATCAACAAATCAATCTTGGACTGCCTCACTTTGCTTACACCTTCATGTGCAAGGTGTAAGGTGTCCCATATCTCCTTGTCAACCTCCAAGCCCATTACCTTGTTGTACTCATCACCATCCAATACACTTAGCAACACACTAGTTGCTTGTGCATTTAGTTGTATACAACGGAGCTCGATGGTGGTGGGACTTGTAGGATCAACCGGAGAATCACATCCTTTGTGCACAATCTCCCAAGCACCGGGGTGAAGACCTACAAGATAAGCTTTCATCAAGTGTTTCCACTTGGCAAAGTTGGTCCCATCGAAATGAGGCAACTTGTCGGCGGAAACATGGAATAAAGGTTTATGCTCATGCTTAGAGATAGATGAATAATCAAGGATGGTATGGCGGAGTATTTCTTGCTGCCATCATCCTTCTTCTTATTCTCATCCTTCTTTGTGATCTTGGAGGCTTGGTATGATACATCATCATCACCGTCGGAGCTACTTGAATCAACCTCCACATGAGAGGCTTGTTCTTTGCTTTTCTTGAGCTCCTCCTCCTTGGCCTTGAGCTCCTTCTTGAGAGCTCTAAATTCTCTTCTATGAAGCTTCTCGGCAAGCTTCAAGCTTTTGGCGTCATTGATTGCTTTTTCTTCTTTTTGCAACTTCTTGCCTTCTCTTCTCAATCTTCTAGCTTCTTTTCTTCTTGCTATTTCTCCAGCGGATATACCAGCAGTGGTCTTGTACTTGTTCGTGTCGGCACTTTCATCGTTGCTTGAGGTTTCATGCAAATCCACCTTCTTGGGATCAACCATCACAACATTTCCCTCTTCGGCCATTACCTCGCACGGTGAAGTGCTTATTGAGGTAACCTAGCTCTGATACCACTTGTAAGGACCTGATTAGCCTAGAGGGGGGGTGAATAGGCCTGTTTAAAATCAACTTAGCAACTTGCTGTCAGTTGAGGCCGGCACTGCCGGGCTCGAGGCCAGCACTGCCAGGGTGGCCGGCACTGCTGGGCTAAGGGCAGCACTGCTGGTCACCAGAACAGAGATCAACACAATTCAAAATGTAAGGATTGAATGTAAATTGTGCTTGAATGAAAACCTTCCTAGAGGTGTAGGGAACCTCTAGCACCACCTGAAAGTGGTAGCAACACACCCACCAAGTAGATCGAGTCCAAACCCTAGAAATCACCTTGCAAACAATATATATCAAAATAGAGAGACAATCACAAGGGGACACAAGATTTGACCCGTGGTTCAGCTCGCCACCAAGGCTTGCCTACGTCCACATTGTTGAGGTGCGCCACACAAGGCTCACGCTCACCACAAAGGCTAGCTCTTTCCTCGGTCTCAAGTCAAGAGAATGAACTCTTAAGATGAGGGGCAATGTATTAGCAAATTGGTGGTGTTACAAACCTCCCTAGGCTGCCACACAAGTTGGCAAGCTCAAGGGCGACGCCTAGCCGGCTAGGAGCAAGGCTCCAAGAGTAACAAACTCAAACCGCCGGCCACCACGCGAACCAAATGCTTGTAGGAGTTGAAGATCCGAGGGAGAAGCTTCTTCTCAAGCTTGGAGGCTCAATCTCTCAAAGGTTGATTGCAAATCAATGGAGGAGAGTGGTTGAGCACCAAGGGAGAAGGGAGAGCAAGAAGAAAGCTCCTCTTTCTGTTTGCTGCGAAGTGTGAGAGTGAGAATGGCAGAACTAGCCGTTGGGGAGAAGTGAGGAGGTGTTAAATACCCCCTCACTGCCAATAGGCAGTTCAAGTCGCGGCAGTGCCGGCCTGGCAGAACCAGCAAAGGATGGATCTTCGAATAGTTGGCTGATTTACCTTCTATGTATGTGGAGGTGTAATGTATTTGGATAGATATTGCATTTGGTTCACTTGTTGGTATGCGTGTTGAATCCCTCTTAATAGTACGGCATACCTAACTCAATTTCAAAGTATAAAAGAATTTAAACTCCTTTGAGCTTGTTGTCATGCACTTTTGTAATTGGAGGGGTCCGTCAACCTGTTCATCAACCTCCTTAAGTTCAACCTGCTTGTCATATTTGTAAAGTCTCATTAGTTCTCTAATTGCGTTGTCATGTCACCAAAACCCACTTAAGGCTTGATTGCACTTTCAGTATATGACATAGGTTGGCCCAAGTCCAAGAAGGAGCATGGATGGCACTCAAGGTGATGGAGATGGCCACAAGATGTTGATCAAGTGCTCGAACTTGGAAAATAGGAGAAAAGCTAAACCCACCAAGGAGAGAAGGCAAAGGTATAGACGATCAAGACGCATAGAGTGTGTGATCAGGTTTAGGATAGTAGTCATACTATAAAGAGGGGAAAACTCATGGTAAATGCGGTTATCTAAGTTCCACTAGGTGAAATTACTTCATTGCATATGCATTAAGACCTAGTGAATGCTAACAAACCCTTTGAAATTAATTGTGAAAATGCTAACTCATGTGTACACAAGTGATTGAAACACTTGGAGCTAGCACATTTGCACAAGGGTTGAAGAGAATTAAATGTTGGAGCTGCTCTACTTGTAGCAAACAAAAGGAGTTGAATCGGGCGGTGAGCATCGGACTTGTCTAATAGCTTACCCTAGGCTGAGCCAAACGCAATGCAGACATTAGACAAGCTCGAAGGAGCACAAGACATGACTTAGCACTTTTCACTAGAAGACCACCAGAGCCAACAAGCATCAGATGTTGGATTTGTCTGATGCACCCCCAGCTGATGTGTCCGATGTGTCTGGGAGCTCTCTAGATCGCATTGCATCGGACATTGGAGAGGCATTTGTCCGGTATGCAGCAGACAACAGGGGAACATACGCTCGCAAAGAGAGCCGTTGGGCGGCAACAGTCAATTCAAACAGCTATTTGACGTGGGCACGACACATGGCACATCGGATAAAGGCAAGTTTGTCCGATGCTACCACTGTAGCATCCGATGCTCCTGTGAATTGCCCAATGAAGGGGTAACAGCTAGTGGCTTTATGAGAGCTCTATAAAAAGGCTTTGGTTGGCTTTTGGAGGGTCTCTTGGTCATTTTTATCAGTGATACAACCTTGTAAGCCTAGCCTAACACCTCCCACTCATCACCTTCAAGTGATTAACATATTTTATGAGATTGGGAATGATCCAAAGTGCACTAGTGATCGTTTTGTTGCAGGTTTTCTTGTTACTCTCGGTGGTTGCCACCACCTAGACGACTTGGAGCAACGTGGATTGTTGAACGCAAAGTGGTCATTGCTTTCGACTCTGATCGGTGATTGTGAGAGGGTTTTTGTGCCTATTCCCCACAGGAGAATCACGAAAAGAAACTCTAGTGGAATTGTGGCTTGTATATCCTCTCTTGTGTTGGTTCTTATGGCACCTGAGTTGTGGGATAGGGGTGTGATGCTTATTAGCGCATGATCCACCAAGTGAGTTTATCACCACAATGTGGACGTAGGTTGTTGGCAAACAGCCGAACCATGTGGATAAATCTTGTGTCAATTGATATTCAATTGTCTCTTGCCCGGTTCGGTTTGCCTCTATATCACTCTTGTTCATACATTCATATCTTGTTGAGTGCTAGTTGTTTGCTTAGCCTTGTGTTGCTAGTTCAGTAACTTAGTTGTAACTAGTTATTTTGCTAGCTATCTAGTAGTAGCAGTAGATCTAGTAGTAGCAGTAGTTGCTAGCTAGCTTATTTGAGTGAAATCAACTTAGTGATCATAGTGACTAGTATTGTGTAGGTGACTTCAGGGTGATGAAGAACAAAAGAAGGAAGGTCCCAACTTAAGGCGAATATTTGGGTCTCTAAATAATCTCAAATACAAAGGTTTACAACCACAAAGTTATTGAGATCTATAACTTCACTATAGACCGTGTCAATGCCCAAGGTTGTTCAAAAATTTTGAAATGCGAAAATTAAAATGAATATTTGGACCTCTAAATGATGTCACAAAAAATATGTGAACTAAAAGGCTGTAGATAGCATTTAGATCTAAAAATTTCTTATAGACCATATCAGCATTCAAGATCTCTTGAAAAAAATATATCAAAATCTAAGAACTTAAAAACAAATATACTTGAGCTTCTAACCAATATTAGATAAAAGTTGTAAAAAACAAACTTGTAGATCGTATTGACAGCTATAACTTTAGTATAGACCATTTCAATATCCTATTCATTTAAAAAATCCAAAAATAGAATTTCAAAATATTAAAACTTAAAACAAATATTTAAGCATCTAAAAGATCTTAAATAAAAAATTTATCAACTCAAAGTTGTAGACCATATTGAGCTCTGTAACTTTGATATAAAGTTAGTATTCATCTGACTTCATACGAAACAAAGTATACTTTTTTATCTAGGACACCCTTTTATCTAATGATAAATAGAGAGACCATGTGACATGTGGGCCCCACAACCATGTCAACAATTCCAACTAAAAAAACACTTTGAAATGATAAAAATGGTATTTTATTCTGTTCTGAGAATTAAGGAGAGTAAGTTGTTTGGTTTAAATTCAGCTACGGATTTGGCAATTGATAATTTTTTCATGAACTTTGGCAAAAAAAAACCTATAACCAAAAGAATTTTGATATTTCCGATATTACATCCAATATTTTTATTTATGTCCTCAACCGCGTCCTTTTCTCCCAGTGGAAGACTCCAGTATGCCGGATGTTATCTTGTCAGAATCATACAATCCAATTAAGTCTGTAAGTGCAGTTCATCTCATGATTTGACTACTGTTTTACAATAAATAGGGAAGATGCAATGTTTTCTATTTAATTTATTTCAGTTTGTTTGTTAATCAACCGTGCTTCTCGTCTTGCAGATGTAAGGCACCAGGCTCAACTATCTCAAATGATGCCGGTATGCCACCGACGACAAGAAGTCGTTGCAATATGGAGAGCGAAGAAACCTCCGCCGCCGCAGCAGGAGCTGCAGGTAGTGCAGTGGTTCGGCGAGGAAAGAAACGTCTTCCAGTTTCGTAGCGACTTGACAAGACTATTATTAGCAAGGTATAGGATTCTGTGATTAGGCTTTACAACTTATCGAGCTTGGCTGTCCAGGTTTTGGTAGTTGGAACTTGGTAGTGTTGCTCAGTTTTCAGAATTCATATAGCACACCGCGTGCGGCATGTCTCTGCAAGAAGCGTAAAGGAAGCACACTGGTACATGCACATAGGAGCCTAGGAGGGCATCGTTCCTTCGTTATTGAAGGTTGTTATGTTTAAGAGGGTATGAACCTGTGTATGGATCAAATGGAATAATGGATGCCAAAGAATTTGAGTCTGCTCTTTGATACATGCATAGAAACATTTGTTTACAAGCGAACAACTATGCTTTGTTCTGGGGTATCAACCAATTGTACAAAGAATTATCTGCCTTACATTGATAGCTTTACCCAATGGTTTTGTAACGCCAACATCCTAATGTTCTATACATTTTGCAGCATTTTCCTGTGGAGGTCCACTGATCTGGTATGATAATATTAACTTGGTAAGCGAATGGAGCGGAGGTGAATGAGCACAACACGGAAGTCACAAAAAAGAAGCCAGCGACTCAGTGTCTGCTAAGCTAAAGTGCTGCGCTTTACGAATCAGGCAGTAAACTGCTAACTTGGTCAGTTCACCTCGCCAGTCTTCACAACACCAGTGCAGGGTGTGCACCAATCTGAAGTTGTGAACTGCTGCCCAGACTAAACTCCAGGTGACATACTCTGATGAAATCGTCCAGCTCTTCTGTTGCAATGAGCATTTGCTGTCACAGGAGAATCCTTCTCATTCAAAACTCACCGCTCCAGTTGTTCAGATGTCAGTTTTGTTGAGACCATTATGATCTTATGGTTTATCCATGCTTGGAACCTCCATATGTGGCCCGTCAACTGTGACCGGCTGCTGATTATGGGCTCGAGGGGTGACAACATCTTCTGACAAGAAATCCATCTGGTCCCACTGCACTTCTTCTATTTTCCATGTTAAGAACTTCAAGCTGTAACAGCAACTATGTAACAGAACAGATGATTTTAAACCAGCTTAATGAATGATTATCAAGGATACGTGTTTTCCATATATCAGTCATGCTAACATCCCCCTCTGTTAGGAGCCAGTAATCAGAATCCGTCTGCAAAATTTGTGTAGAATGGTAAGTCACTCAAGATAGGACAACCCAACTACTTTATAACCTAGCAGGTTCTGTAAAGATTTGCATTCAGGTTCTAGGAAGTAAAATTCAGAAAAGCATATGAAAGATTCATATGTATATGCACATCGTTGTATCATTTTTTATATCAACTCTGCATTCTGAATATAACTTCAGATGGGGCGCATTGTTAACAATAAGCTTTATGATCATCGCGAGGGGGGGGGGGGGGGGGGGGGGGGTGTTAAATTCAACTTCACAATGATCTGACTTACATGGATGTCTGAAGTAGTAATCCTTGTCATCCCTCCAAAGTCATGCAAAGCACTAGGATCCTGGGGAATCTTCTGGCTGTGCTGTACATCATGTGCCACGTCCATTTGTGTGCTACTTTGTCCAGCATATGTTGTATTGAAATCTTCAGCAGGTTGATGTCTGGGCACATTTGAATTCTTGGCGGGTGTCGCAACACCACCCAGTTCCTCAAATTTCTCATCAAATTGACTATCATTATAACAAAAATTGATTAGCTAAGATTCTGTCCAAACAATTAACTTCACAGGAGAAATAAACCTTACCTAACTAAGTAAACATCTATTGGTCCCATCGTACTTCTTAATACAATTCTATATCTCCTTTGGAGATAATCACCCGCCTGTGCAAGAAGCAGAAACACACAAGAACAATAAATTAAAAAAGCCATTTATTTGTGTATGCAAAGCTCATTTATTCCTACCTCATCTGGATCTGGTACTTCAAGTGTAGTGCCATGAGGTGCTTTAATCGCAATTAGTGTTTCATTCTGCACAAGCAACCATATATGTTAAATACCAATCTACGATACATGTTAACTTCAAGAGAATTAATTTGGCCTAAAGCAACAGATAATCCATTTAATATGACATTGGAAAACCATTAAACTAAACCAGACCTGAAAGTTGGGTAATCCCTTGATATCGTCTTCAGTCACATAGAGCCACCTAATAGACAAATGAAACATTGATGCAGTATTAAATAGTGACATACAAACAAACTGATGCAAAAAGAAATATAGCTACCTATGATTATTTTCATCTTCAGTTAACCCCCTTAATTTTTCACGCATGTCACTGAATGGGAAACAAAGCACTTGATTAGATTATGTTTTTGTTAAGAACAGTGACAGCAGAGAGTAAGCTTTGCAGAGAAATGTGCAATAGTTATCAACCTTATACGCTCATCTAGTGCTTGCTCCTGAAGACTAAGATTTTCAGCTTCAGCCTGCAATGTGTTACAAAAAAGCTGAGCTTAGATCTAGTTATTATCATACCTCTCAGGGACGAAGAAAAAAAGAAGTCACTCAATTGCACTTAGGACTGGTATGTCGATTTCAATACACAAAAAGTTTACAAAACCAAATACCTGCAAAGCAGAAATACCATTATCTAATTGAACACTTGAATCATCCAGGGCCCTGTAGTGTCATGCGAGATTAGCATCACAAATAGGATAGTGAGATAAGGTTGCATCATAATACAGGAAAAGAAGGGTCAAAAGAAGAAAGATATGCTTACTTCCAACGGATTCTATTCTTAAGTGTCTTCTCTATTAGTCCAATACCTTCAAGGACATTGGTAATGTCATATATGCGCCGCTTTTGAACCTGAATTGTAGGAAAAGTCTGAGTGTGTGTACCAAGTGGACAAAAAGAGATGATAACTGAAAATGAAAACAATCTGAAACCTCTAGTGTTTCTGCAGCATTATTCAAATCTAGAGTGCCATCTGGAGCTTGCTTGAGCAAGTTAATAAACTTTTTTGTCAGAAGTCCTGAGCAAGGATCAGAAGGATGGATATAAGTAACAGCAAGCATACTAAGGAAAGAACAATATAACCAAATTCAGAAATATCTAAGACGTAGACTGTTATGATCACCTAGTGAACTGTCATAGCGGCACGTGCCAACGGGAGTTGGTGGATTGAGTGGTGAACCTGTGCATAGAAAGATTTTCATGTTTACCATTTTCTTGTTTGAAAACATATGTAAAAAAAGAGTTCAAAACAAAAGACCATGGCATATCATTCACCAACGTCTGCACTCACCAACATTTGATGTAGGTGTCTGAGGCCCAGTTTTACTGTTCTTAGCCTTTGCCTTAGAAGCTTTAACAGTTTTACCAGAGACTGGAGTGAGCATTGGACTGGTAATGATACAATCGTTTGACTCAGCAGTATCATTTTCTACAGTTGTGGATTTCCTTTTTAGCTGTAGAAGAGAAACAGACTTGTTACACAGCAGTCATTAGGAATTGCAAACATCATCCAAAGAGGTTATCAATTAGCATCCATGACAATTAAAATATATAGAATACGCAAAATTCTAATGGAAGAATTTGCGGATGTGATCTAGGAAACATACAAAGTACTAACATCACACGGCCATCATCATTAGTGGATGTCGTCATCATAGAACCTAAAGTGCATAAATGATGTCATAACCCTAAGCCGGAATAGCTGAAACTAAGCGTATCTGCAGTTTTAACCTAAAATAAATGGCACAGAAGTTCCATGCGATCTACCCCACAAAAAAACCAAGCATAATTTGCACTGATGCGTTACAAGCTTGCACATTTCAACATCTTGAATAACAGTAACGCCAGATGACGTATGCTTGCATAGACACATAACGGCAGGAAAAAGGTACCGGATATTTAATATCTACAATAAAAGAAAAAATCCAAGTCCTCTTTCATTTGGCAATGCCATAGATAGAAGTTTATAGCGGAGGAGCACACCTAAATGGTGGTACAATCAACTCCTACAGCAAGCCAAATCCTACCGACAGCCACACAGCATGTAAGCTATTATGGCAATGATTAAGGGGAATATGTAGTGGCATCTGTTGACCAGAGTTCCCTCTATACCAGATCTTTTTGTGGGCTTACATAAATCGTTTCTGTTTCCGACTTAAAACTTTCCCTCCATTTCTGAATCTCGCTGCAGGGACAACTGTGTGAGATAAATTCTTTTCTGATAAAGGATCCTGGTTGCATAACTGCGAGTACGAAGCATTTGAGCTTCGGGAAGACTTCCAGGGAGCAATGAAATTGGTCAGAATTTCACGCGTTCCTACTTGTGACCCAAATCCATACATATAAACAACAGAAGACAGAAAAATCGACCAAGAATACGTCTTGAAGCATGGGTCTCCGAACATTGTAAGCTTGACCCGAGAAGGGGAAAACAAATCCGGGGGTCCTGGTGGAGCAGAAGCATCATCTCACCGGCGTTCGTAAGACCAGCCCCTCCTCGATAGTATCAGGAGGAGGAGCCCCCGCGCCGACGCCGCCTGAGGTGGCGGCGGGGGCCGTGGCCGCAGCCGGCGTGGGAAAGCGGTGGTACTCGTCAGGCGCGGCGAAGGGCGGCCGCGACGGCGTGGCGAAGGACAGCGGCGGGCGCAGAGACTGCAGGATCTTCTGGGCGGCCGGCGGCCTACCGCTGCCAACCCCCGACATATGGCTTCGGGTCTCCTCCCGCGCCCGGCCGGCGGCGACCCCGGATCTCTCGCGATCGTGCGGAGGGGGGCGGGGGGCCCGGGACCCGATCGACGGCGGGGAATACGGGGGCACTCGCCGGAGCTAGGGTTCCGGCAGCGGCGGTGAGCGGGGACCGGCGAGGCTGGAGGCGGGCGGTGGGTGGGGTTAGCGAGGAGAGGAGGGAGGGAGGGAGGGAGGGGGGAAAGGGGAACAGAATAGAGGGAGGGAAGAGAGAGATGAGAGAAGCAAGCAGAAAACGAGGGAACGGGGGGGAGGAGGGAAATTAAGTAGAGCAGCGTTTGGGAGGGGGCTGCAGATGTACATGGACCATGGGGGCAAACGGCCGTAACCCTGGGCCGGATTTCTAATGGGCCAGACACGCGCCTTCGTTCTTGGGCTGCCCCGCGCTTCGTTTCGTTTTTCTTTTAGTATTTTTATTACCTGGCACTTCGGGTTAACTTCCAATCGAACTCATGTAAGTCCAGCGAAATTTCCTCGATAAAAATGTAAATCCAGCCAAAAATAAGAAGAAAATAAATTATTTATTGTTTTTTTCAAGATTACTTCAAAAATTAACCATTAAAATTTCAAGAAAAACATTTTCTCTGGCCATTTTTTCACGCTATTAATTTTTCCGCAGCGCAAAGTTAGAAAGCAGTTGATGTATTGATGAATGATGATGCAAGGAAGGAGTGTCGCAATTATTCCAAGCTCCTGGAAATATGAAACAAAGCCAGTCAACTAATTCTGTCTCTTGCATAATGTATGCCAACCAGTGCTGCCAAAACCAGCTGGCGGTAGTTCGCGGCTCCCACACGGTATTGATGTTGCCGCAGGCCGCAGCTCACGAGAGAGATTGTCATACAAAAAAGGACACGAAGGAGCAAGGCGGAGGAGAGAATTGATTATATGAAATTATTAAATCCTCAGCTTGCTGACGAAACATATGGATGGGATGCACGAGAACGCAAAGAACAATACTGCTTGTACTTTCTTTCAGGGAGAAGAGAATAGAGTGACGTGGTTGAGATCGGGTATCGTTTTCAGATGTCTCGTCAACTATCTTTGGCGTGTGTTCGGAGGAGATAGAATTAGTTCAAACAATAGTCCCTTACCTAACTAAAAATTAGTTATTGTTCTTTTTTTTATCAGAACCTCTAGCGTCCGGATGTCCGGACAGGACATCGTGTCCGGACACGGCTTCAAAACCTGAGTCGTTCCTGCGTCCTCAATCCACTCGTGTCCTCAACACCCGCACTCCGCATCCCGCAACAACACCTGCACCTGCACCCATCCCCACGACTTGCATGACGAAACCCACGGTTGCGCCCCAAGCAGCAGCGACAGTCATCGGCCACATCATGCAACACTTGCAACATATAGAAGAAAATAAATGAAACACTTGAGACATACGTCCGAAACACTTGCAACATACATGTAAAAAATACATTAAACATTAGAGATAGACGCTAGCAATATACGTGTATAACCATTACAACATTTCTAATATATGCAATATCTCAATCTACTTTTACAAATCCACATAAAACTACTGAAACATGTGTCTGGAACAACTGAAACACTTGAAACATGAGGTTGTAGCATGCCTGAAAAGGAGTCCAAAAGCACTTGAAACACAACAACAATGTGTGCGGCCAAAACCTACCTTATGGTCAACTATGGTTTTTAAATAATTATAGTTTTTTAAATATAATACTTTCTAGTGTAACACATTGAAATGGGTTATATTAAAGTTGTTCTTCACCCACAAAAAAGTTTAGAATTTTTAAAGCACAGTTCATTTGTATGATTTTTTTTTATTAAAAATAATCTTTCAAGAATCTAGGACTATCCAAAAAGTTTGGTAAAGTGATTGTGATTCTTCACTTCGAAGAGAATCTATATCCGAAATATTTCTATGAAAATCTGGATCCTTACCAAACACACATTATCTTCACAGACATTTCTATAATAAATTAGAATGACTCTATGAAACTATTTGATTAGTTTGCTAAATTCTTAAAACTATAACTAGAATTAAGAGAAATGATTTTTTGTGTGTTTCTTTGGACTAGTACAACAAAAAAAAATGGTTTCAAGTGATTCTCCCTAAAACATGTCTTTTTGGCATTTGGAAAAGATTCTTATGATTATATCCGGAATTTGGAACGTTTATCGCTACCAAAAGCACCCTTGGCTTGACACTAAGGGTACGTTTGGTTGGGCAGTAAGCTGTGAAAGAACTGTTGTAGCCTATGAACCCTGGAGAAGCTGCTTTTGAGCTTGAGTTGTAAGAAAGCTGAAAGTCATTTGATTGATACAATAATGATACTATAAGTCTTGTTTAGCTTCACTTTAATTCACCCCAATCCACATATATTAGATAAAATTTAGTTGATTTTCTATCCTAATCAACCCTAATATGTGCAAATTAGGGTGGATTAAAGTGCATGTTTGGATAGACTATAAGTACATTTAGCTACTAATTGTTATTCCATGTGATATATAGATATTATTAATAAAGTAGTGTGTGATGCTAGTCGTCCTCAAGATGATCCTTACTCAAGTGGCTTGTTTGGAGCCTTGGTACAGTGATATCGTATGCCCAATATGCCTCAGGGGCCGCAAAATGTGGTGAAGTTCATTTTTGCCAAGGGTAGCCTATGTCTCAGTGACACCTTAAAGTATCGCCTAGTAAAAACAAAGTTGAACATAAAATTTGTGTTAGCAAGTTATTGAAACCAACGTGCCAAAATGAGCGGCATTTGATTTTTCGATCACTTAGTTTTTTTTCTTAACGTAATCTTCGTTATCTATCTGAAATTTGCCTGCATGGGAATTAAGTGGGAGCAAATATGTTTTTTTTTGTTATAACCATTCTAATGTGAATAGCCTAATATTGTGGAAAAAAAATAGTACGTTATGAAGTTGAAGAGATTGAGCACAACTGCACAAGCACATGAGTGATAAAAGAAAAACGTAAAAAGATGTAGGCCTGTATCAGTTCATGATAAAAGAAAGTCATCATGGATGGTAGTGTTTAGCTTCACAATACTCATTTAGGCATTAATACGCCCTAGATTTTTTATGAATGTTTATATTATCTAAAAGAACATACTCTCTCCATCCACGAAAGAATCAATTCCTAGAATCCATATGAGTCAAACTTTTTTAATTTTGACTAACTTTATAGAAAAAAACAGCAACACCTATGACTTAAAATAAGCACCATACATAAATATGTTTTTAGATAAATCTAATGATACTAGTTTGATACCATAACATTTAATATTTTATTCTAGAAATTTGGTCAAAGTTTAAAAAGTTTGACTTAGGACAAACCCAAAAATCTATTCTTTCATGCACGGAGGGAATATTACAAGTGTAAAAATGAAAAAAAATGATGACCTTCTCACCTTAGATGAACCGTTCAATTTTATGTACTGGATGCTCATGAAAATTGAGAAGAATATAATGAAACGAGAAAAAGAAAATCACACCTAGTGTTGATTACCTAGTGTTGATTGAATGAATTCTTTAATATCTCGTCCTTGCTTTGAAATTTTTTATAAATATGGCATAAGTGTGATATTGTTAACCCCATCTCATGATCAACCAGGAGTGTACCAGGTGTTAAGTAATATGATATTGATTATATATATTACTTCACATACCTAGAAGGTCGTGGAGCAAATTGAATAATGATGCAAGCAAATCATGCAAAGAAAAAAAATATGTACTATATTTAAAATGTGAGTTGATATAACTATATAGATTTATTTGGTTATTACAATAAGAATACTTGATGAATGCATTTTCATATTTATGGTTTGTACTTTATAGCTACTGTGCATGGGGAAATGTAACACCCTAAAATTGGAATTAGAAATTAGATTTGAATTTGAGTTTAATTTGATTTAATTTAAGTATTTTGGTGATGCATAGAATTAAATAAATAAAATTAAAACTAATCTCATGCTAGGGTTAACTTGTTTGTGCACCTTATGTTGTTGCATTTTCTTTGTGTGGCTTGGTTTTCAAAACCCTAAAAAATATATTCAAAATCTAGTTTTGAAAATCAAATTGCAAAATTCAAATTTGAAAATAAAAAGAAAATGGGAGCCTCTCCCATTCCCTTTCTGGCCCAGTGAGCCCGCAGGCCTGCTCTTCCCCTCCCTTTCTCATTCTCTCCGAGTGGGCCGACCCCTTCACCCGGCCCAGTCCGCCCGCGGCCTCCCTCTCCCCCTCTCTCGCTGACACCGCTGTCCCACCTGTCGGCGCCTCTCTTCTCCCTCTCCCTTTCACTGACAGCGGCGTTCCTCCTGTCAGCTCCTCCCCTCTCCTCCCGTGTCCGTCCCAGACACTGGCCGCGACATCGCGACGCGCCGCGACCGCAACTGCCGCACGCGGTTTCCCCGCGCTCGGGTCCGCTCCGGACTCTCCCTCCGGCTCCCATATATAGCGTCGTCACGCGCCGCCTCTCCCCATCTTCTTCGAGCCCTCGGACGCAGCCGAAGCAGTGCCGCCGCGTTCCGTCGTCCGAGCAGCACGCCGCCGCCGTTCCGCATCGCCAGCCGCTCCAAGTGCTTCGCCAAGCCGCGCATCGTCTTCGCGTAAGTGCCGAACGCACTATCTCCCTCTTCTTCCTCGCTTTTGCGCTCTGGTTCGTCGGATCACCGTGCGCCGGGGATCCGCCGCCGCGGTTCACCGCCGTCGGCGTTAACCGTGCGCCCCCGAGCCCTGCAGTGGCCCTAGATGGGTTCGTCGTGCTCCCTTCATGCTCCCCGAGCCGTTTCCCGATCGGATTGGCCACCCGAGCCCTTAACCGCCTTGCGCCGCCGTGCATAGAGCAACCGTCGCCGCTGTTCCGCGCCGTCGGGCCTTCCCGACCGTGCTCAACTCCCGCCGTGGCTCTGGACGAGTTCGCGACATCATCCTCGACCTCCCGGTGTGCTCGGATCTGGAAACCAGGCACTACAGCGCCTGATTGACCTCGCGCCGCCGTGCGCCGGCCGTTGGCCATGGCGCTCCGCCGTGCCGCGCTCAGCTCCGGCCTCTGCGCCGCCCCGTTCCCTCCCTCCATCTAATCTGAGCCGCCAGCGTCAGATCCAACGGCCCAGAATCGCTGATACCCCTTCGCTCTGGTCTTTTTGCTAAAGAGACCCTGTCTTTTTTAGGTCTCAACCCGCGGTCCAGAAGGCGGGTTTCAGCTTTGCGCTTTCCCCTCGGGAAAACGTAATCTCCTTTAATTCTGATTTAATTCGATTTTAAAATAAAACCCTAATTACAGTTTTGCCACTGATTCCAAATGCCTATATTTTGCTCGTTTTAAATCCAAATCGACCCGTTCAAGTTGCGTTAGATCCGTAATTTTATGCTCTATCCAGTAGTATAGTTTTCATCTATGTTAATTACTTTTGAAAATCAAAGTAAATTACTTTGCTAATGCTTTAATCTTGCCCTTTTCAAAATCCTGTTTAATCTATAACTTCTTCGTTTTAGATCCGATTAGCGTGATTCTCGTGTCTTTGTGATCGTAGTAAAGTATAGATCTGTTTTATAACCTTTTCCAAATCTCTTTATTGTTTATGGTGTAATGTTCTGATCATGTCTTTATTGCTTTGTGTATGATTGTTTGGATGATTGCGTGGTGATGTTAATCGAGTTCAGCCGGTGAGATCTTCGGTGAGCAAGAGTTCTTTGCAGCAGATCAGGATCACCAGGAGCTTTGTGATTAAGGCAAGTTTAACATGGGATCATCCTTGTTACCTATTCACCCTAATTCATCTAGTCATGATTGCATGTGTCTAATTTGATTCCTATTAGATCTATACCATAGCTTTGTTATCCTTTACCTTGTCACCATGGGTTTATATGCATATGGGTAGCTTTGCTATGCTTTACAATAATGGATCTTGATTAATGATATATGCAACAATGAGATAAAATTAGCTTTTGTAGCAACATGGAATAGGACCCCCACTGTAGGGCAAAAGCTGGGATAATAATGCAACCACGAGTGCTATAATGGCTCTGGCTTTGGTCAAGTATAAAGATTCGTACTAGCATGTTGGAAGTTCGTGAAAGGCACCATTGCCGAGCTGGTTGTAGGGCATGTTCTAGGGCGGTTACCGCTTCGAAAGGTACATCGAGTAGAGGCTTTACATACCCCTTGCCCTTGGGTCCGTAGGGTCTGGAACCATGTTAGGAAGACTTTTGAAAGACTTCATAGTGTTCCCTGCCCACTCACCTTGAAAGTGTTATGGGAGTTATAAACTCGGGCATATGGGTAACATGGCTTGTGGGTAAAGTGTATAACCTCTGCAGAGTGTAAATCTATCATGATAGCCGTGGCTCACGGTCACGAGCGGCCTGGAAAACTCACAGTGTAGATGATCATGTTGTTTAATGTTTAATTATTAATGTTGTTTATTGATCTTATCATGTGGTTAATAATTGGGTTATGCATAATTAAAGCTAAGTGTTGGTAAAACTTGACCAAGTTAAAAGCAACCGCAGTACAGACAGTGTCAGCCTTTGAGCTTCATAACCCTATGTTACTCTTGCTGAGTACGTAAGTGCTCACTCTTGCTTTCTCAACCCCTTCAAATGGCTATGAAGACTACCGTGAGGAGTACTAGGCTAGTGGTCAACCAGTCGGCGTTCCCTGTGAAGTGGAGCTTCGTCGCGAGAGTTATCTTTATTTTCTGCTGTTTTGTTTAAGAATATTATTCGTTATGTAATAAGCACTCAGTGATGGTACTGTTTAAAGATTTGTCGGCTTATGTGTGTGATTGATCTCTGGGCACACATGAGTTATTCATATTCAATTTTATCCTTAAAATTGGGTGTGACAGAAAATGATAGTTCGAATATTCAAGCACAAGTATGAATACACCCTTTTCATACTCTAGATTTTGAAGTAGCATTTCAATATGAAAATATAACACAATAATAAAAGATTACAACATGTTAAAGGAAAAGGAAGAAGTTGGAGCCACATGTTAGGGTCATAAATCATAATGATTGTCTGCAATAGTTAAACACCCTGATAGTTATATGGCATTGTCTGCTAAATGATCACAAGAACTATCATTTGATAGCTTTAAACATATGTTGCCATCATGCCACCAACTGACTGTAATATGAAATTATACCTTGTCAAAATCTTTGACAACCTTTGCTTTCAAAGACACATTCTCCTCATACTCCATCTAAAGTTCACAAATTTCTTATGTTGCAAACCAATAGGACAAAAGGCAATTATTTATTATTATATATAACATGTCAAAAATCACATAAACTCTTTAGTCTGGCATTCACAGAGAACATCCTTTATCTTCCACGAAGAACTATTTCCAAAAGAGCGCTGAGATTTGACTTTTTGAGTTCTAAAAGGTGTATTACCTCACATGTAGCAAGGGATGCGAACCCTCTCCAATGTTTTTTAATCGTTACTATTTTGAATAATAAGAAGACAAACATAACATTGGATTTCTATGTTGTGGTGATAGCCATTTGAGCATAATATAAAAGAAGGATCCATGATGCTTCAAGGTAGAAAATCATTATAAATGAAATAATATTATCACCATTTAGTACAATATATCATGTTCCAAAAATCATAGGCATGACATTTTTCGAACATAAATTCTTCGGTTAGAATCATTCCTTATATTTACAAACTTGATTTCAAAATGTAGGGCATATTTTGGGTAATACAAGTACCACCACTGCAAAATTATGGATTGGTTTTTAGATGGCGCACTAGCTCTCACTACTCTCTCTCTCCTATGAATGTCTCCAACAAGTGACCTATTAGGGAGCCTCCAACAGAGTATTGGAGACTCAATTTAGATGATAGGATATATATAACCTAGAAAGTTTTTTTTTCTGATCTGTCGTTAGAAAAGAAAAAAATATCAAACCCTCCTACCTATAGTGCTAGTTATCTCCCACAATCTCCCCACAACTAAAAAGACTAAAAGTAAGACTATTGTTTCGTCCGTAAAAAGTTTCGCCTCACCTCCGTCTATCCCGTGCGATTGATGCTTTTAGGAAAGTATAATGTTTTTTTTTCGGCGGAAGAAGAATTATATTATATAATAGCTAGGTACATCAACATATTACAAGCACTCTGGATTACACTAGATATATTCAGAAACTGATTTTCATCTAAAATATACTCACACCGTGAAAAGCTCCAAATCTCAAAACCAAACTTTTTTGACGCTTCGTATAGATGACCGCACAGGTAAATACTCGGCACCAACAATAGCGGCAAGCCTAAGAATAGATGCCCAACGGACGACCAACATTCCTGTAGGTGGAATTGAAGATATTTTTCTTCTTGCTGGTGTCTTCCTTCTTCTTCTTTCTACCACCGAAGAATGAGGAAGACTGATCTGAAGGATATTCTTCCTAGTCTTTCATTATGGCCAGATCTAACCACAACAAAACGAAGAAAAGACTGGAGAAAATTATTCCATGGCGACGACATCATCTCCGCCTTGATGTCGTCGTCCGGAAACAAAAATCTTCATGTCGTCATGTCGATGAAGATGGTGACGCTGAAGTTGTCACCCTCGTCTTCAACAAAGCCGTATGAAGAAGACGATTTCACCCTTCTCCTTCACCATTGCCGGAGAAGAGAAGAAGGAGGAGATAAAGCTCCAATACCAAAAACTTTGGCATGAAGAAACCTTAACCCTAAGGACTCGATCTACTAAAAAAACTTATTAAAATTAATGAATCCTCGCTCCCTTCAGCCCGGCGAAATGCTGGAGGGGGACCAGCGGTGGGCGGCGGCGGCCCCTCTCGCGTCGCTTTGGCTCTTTTGTTTTTTCAGACAGGAAAGTATAATGTTGAGAGCCAATCTCTGTGCCCACCCCTGGATTGCTCCTCCAATCACGTATCGCTAATCATGACTCCTCCAATTACGCTTCTTCTTTCGAAACAAAATCACGCTGCCTCCATGTCCCATCCCCATCGCCCACCGCATTCGCACCACCCTGAGGCAGCCCCGCTCACCTCTCCTACGGTGATAGCCGCGCGGCCGCCCTGCCATAGCACCTTCGCTCTCCTGCGCCAGTGCTGCTTCGTTTGACATCGCAGTCGTTCTCGAGCCCCTGCGCGGCCACGATCACAACGCGGAATCAGGCCGTTGTCTCCAGTCGGATCGTCGTCGTGGCCCCATCGACGCCGCACCCACCCCCCACTTCATCTCCACTGGGTGGACCAGCGTTGGGGCGTACAGATCGACGATGTCGCCAAGATCGGCGGCGTCGCATCATCCTGTCGACGTGCTGACCCCTTCATCACCACAACTTGAGCGGTCGGGCAGCCGGATTAACGCCGCCGCCAGCAGGATCGACGCCGTGGCTGCCACCCCGACGACGCGCCGTCACATTCGGTGCGCCGCCACGAATCTGAAGATGGCGACGGTGACGGTGAGACCCTAAGGGCGCGGCGATAGTATTGAGGCGCCTGGACCTGCTATTGCCGAACACGTTGTGGTCCAGGCGGGGGAGAAGACCGCGGGCTGCCTCACCATGGGTGACGCACTGACGCGCGGATCAAAGGGAGTGGACCATGTCCCCAAAGTGCAACGCCGGTCAGCGCACCGTCGTCCGACGACTGGTCCTCGTCGGGCTCGGCTGACCGCGGGCGGCGACGGCGGCATACCTGTACCAGTGGCCGAGTGTCCGCAGTTGCGCGGTGGGGATCATTCCTGCGCGCTATGCTTCCGTGCACATCGAGGGCAAGCCGCTCGTCCACATCCTTGGCAAGCCCATGATCCAGGTCCTCCTACACAGTAGCGGTTCTGTTGGTTGCTGATCGTTTGCAGGCTTTCATTCCTCACAGTTCAATGTTATTTCAGCAATTAAAAATTCAAGCTTGAGTTTGGTGAATTTCAATTTGATGGATTTTGGAGAAAGTAAATGGTATAGTTGTTAGTTTTAGCCAGTTTAATTTCTTGCCTACAAATAATCCAGCCATATCTGTATAATTCCTACAACACTGACACCCTTTTTACACTTAATACAGAACTAATTTCTTCTGAAAGTGTATCATTGCTTCTACTGATTTGTTACATTTTTTACTTGTTTATGTGTTCAGTTAAAAATTTGTGTGTTTCACACTTACAGAGAACACGGGAAAGAAATCTGCTAGCTTCTTCTTTGGACTATGTTGGTAAGCACATGATGGCTAATAATACTCATTGATTGGTTTCAGTTTTTCATGTTCACATTTGTGCTTTTCCCCCTCTCAGTTTTTGCTTTGGTTGATGAGAGAATTGCAGAACGTTGTGTTTAGGATTTGGAGGTGATGTTAGAATGACATCAGAATCTTGCAAAAATGGTACTGCTTGTGTTGTTAGTTATATTATATTTTAATTTATTTAGTAATAAAACAACAATGTGTGTGTTTTGCTTGATAACATAGGATCCGAACGCCGCTGGGAGGCACTTAAGAAGCTTGAGAAACACTATGATATTGCTGTCAATATTCAAGGAGATGAGCCTCTTTTTGAACCAGAGATAATAGATGGTGTAGTTATGTCCTTAATGTCTATTTCTTGATCAATTAGCGTCCGGATTCTATTTCAACATAAAGTATTTTGAGAACGAGGTCATCAATAGGAATTGAGATGAGGTGGAGTGCTACCTCGGTGGATTCTTTGAGATCCGCAAGCAGAAGTACCTCTAGGCTCTTTATAAGTGGAGGGGGGTGTCTTTACTTCCCAGACCTGAAGAATTATAGGTTGCAGACACTTATTAACGAGAGGCAGTCCCCGCAAAAGAATTATCTTTGTGCTCTTTACAAATCAATCATCACAACATTTACAACTAATTTGTAAATGTAGAGGATTAAGGCTTTACATGTTGGTTTCAGTGGATGCCATCTATATTGAATATGAAGATCTATTGAGCTTAGATAGTTGAGGACTGAGGCCGTAGTGTGAGAAGGGTAGCAACATAGGGAGGAGACATAGGCACCGACCGTGACCAGTGATGTTCATGTAGAAGAACTTGATTACTTGACAACATTAACCAACAGAAATATGTATTGAAGGAAATTTTCTTCTTGAAAAGAGACCTATGATGTACATGGCTGCCGTAAATATACATGTTCCTGGATGGAACGTTGATATCTTCAAATGGAAATTTATCTGTGAAAGCAACAAAAAACACGATTTATAGATGCCCGTGCGTTGAACAACTTTTGTTTGATTTATAGATCGAGGAGTATAAATGTTCCTATATATAGGGCAAATAAAAGAAGAACTTTCCGTACAAGTCATCAGTTCATTGACTTAATCGTCTTTTACTTTGCTACAGGTAGAATAGTGCCCCGCTGTTTATGGTAAAAAGGGGTCATTCCTACATGTGCTAAATTTCTTTTTGAACCCCTCATTTACATCATCTATTTGATTAGTAATCATCCTGTTAACTATAAACAAAGTTATAGGTTATCTCTAATGAGTGCAGGCATACCATTTGTTTCCTGAGCTAGCTGTACAAACATTATATGTCATTTCTTTTTGTCAGGTTATACTTAATGACGAGCAGTTCACTTCCCCAAGAATGTACATATGTAATTAGATTGGTTTAGTGGGACTAGATAATTGAACGAAGTGAAATTCATTCCGCAGTTTTGATATATTTAGTAAGCACATGCTGACCGTCTTGAGATATGACACTTTGAACAAGAACTGTGCACCGAGATTGTCATGTATCGTCGCCATTATAGTGCATGAGTATAATAGACTAATAGTAACACAGGTTCAAAACTTAAGTTATCATGATATCATTTTGTTCCCATTGTAATATCCGTTGACCCCGTTATGATCTATGTTATATTATCGTGCGATCAATATACTTTTAGTAAAAAAAATTTGTTATCCCGTAGCAACGCACTGGCACGATACTAGTTAAACATGTAAACTTGGAACATTTTTTTTCTAGCTGTAGTGCCTGCAACGCATGGTTTTTGTTGTGTGTTGACCTGAAAGGGAAGCAAACCTAAACCCTGAATCCAGGCCCAGCTCTCCCCAGTCCCTCTTCCTCTCCGTGTGGTGCCGCAGGGGCGGTGCGGGGTGAACACCCTCCCCGGCGCGGCGGTGTGGAGGTGCGGTGGCGCGGGCGAGCGCGCGCCCTCCAGGCGCGGTGGTGGGGCGGTGCGACCTCTGACGCGGCGTTGCGGGGCGAGCTCACCACCAGGCGGGCCACGCCGGTGGGCGCGGGTGCGGGGCGACTCGAGCGAGGGCGGGCCCCGCCGGTGTCTGCGGGTACGGGCGATCGCGCCCCCTCGGAACGGCGCTGCGCGCGCCCCGGCGCGGGCAAGCCCCACGCGGCAACACGGGCGCGAGCGGCCCCCAGCGCGCGACGACTCCTACAAGAGCAGACCAATAAAGGACCACCTCGTTGCCTTCCCTGTTCGTCCTCTCTCGCTCATCTTCTCCGCTCCTTCACTCCAGACTCCCAATTGAAGCATGGCCAAATAAAGTGATTGTGGCTCTAGGCGTGGATTTTTCACCAATGGCAATCGAGTGCCTCGTGCTAGGTATGCTGCAGTGCGCTCCTCTCTTCACCCTCCTTCGAACCCAATGCTCAGTTACAACCACACCAACGCTGGTGATTGCAGGGGCGGGGCAGGAGGTGGGGAAGAGCTGCGTGGTGGTGACCATCAACGGGAAGCGCATCATGTTCGACTGCGGCATGCACATGGGCTACCATGACTACCGCCACTACCCGGACTTTGCGAGCGCACTCCATGGCTGGGGAGCGCCCGACTTCACCACCGCCATCTCCTGTGTCGTCATCACGCATTTGTGTGTTGCAGATAAACATTTTACCCTTTCCTCTTTTTTCTTGATATACTGGCAATTTTCTTCAGATTCTTGTGCGATTGATTGTGGGCTGAGGAAGCTTGTGCTGTGCAGCCACTTGGATCATATCGGGGCGCTGCCCTACTTCACCGAGGTCTGCGGGTACCATGGCCCCATCTACATGACGGTGAGCTATAAACACGCGGTTATTGTTTGTGTTACTAGCTAAACGCCTGTGTGTTATTATGACCAACGAAAATTGTATTAACAAAAGTTGCTTCACGAGAATTTAACTGTTAGTTGGAAATTGTTTATAACTTTTTTCTTATATAAAAATTTCATAATTATTTCCATGGTAACAAAAATCATAAGTTCCTTGCCAATATGAAATTACAATTAATATTGAAACACAAAAATCTAGAATCATGGTGAGTATTGTTCAAAATTGATCCAAAAAGCATCTCAAGCCACAAACAGCATAAATCCGTGTTAAATTGAAGACATCATAGTAGAACAAACCTTGGGTTTCGCAAAGATATGTCTCTTAGATTGGCATCTGCTATAAGTGTAAAAATGAAATATGCAAGCATATCACCCCTTGCAATATCTGAGTAACTTCCTGGAGCACATTGAAATTGACTGAAACATATTTGGACATCTTTTTATTTTCATGATGGAGACTGATGCAGACCTGCTGTGCAAGATTGAATAGTTATTCTTCCAAGATCAGTATATAGATGGTATAATAAAACTGAGGCACCAAGCTAGTTTCGGACTGGTGCTGATGTTGAAGTCTAACAGTGCAGAAGTTAGTGTTTACTGAAAAGCTAATTGAAAGCAGCAAGCACATGAATAATATATTAAGTAAGGCATGCTGAAGTTTCAACATTCCAGTTACGACTGAATGCGTTCAATTGCAATGATCTTATTCTCAAACTGGAATGATACATTCAAACAATCACTCAACTTACAAATGTGTGATATCAAAACCCAGTTACAGAATCACCTGAGGAATCATATGGTTAGCATTATCTTAGCAATGTGGATACATCATTTGGGCTGGATAGTAAAGGTAGAATACAGCCCTAGTAGATGGCCCTGAAAGATTATGATGTTGATAGAAGTAAGCAGGTAACCACTAACTACTTTTATGTTCAAGTATCTGGGAAGTGATGTATTTTTGTGATTACCAATTGCATAGAACTGACTGCAGTGGAAATCAATCAAGGAAGAATGCATCAACCCCTGGTACCACACAAATATTTCTCTGACCAAGCAACCGATACCTACTTTCAGGAAGAGAAGCTTGGGAATTGTATTTGTATATCTACATCTACATATCTAAGAATATGCCCAGAACCATGTATTTCAAGAACTATAGTATATATCTGCATCTACATATATGAATATATGAAGAGCCAAATATTTTATAACCATGATTATAATGAAACAGTTTTGATGCGGTTGAACTTAATCCATAGGAAAAAAAACTAAAACTTTTGCACCTGATGATCTTCTAAATTGGCTAAACATGCTCTACACAACATGTGAATCAATTAAAGGCAGAGCAATCTGAAAAAAAAAACATATCTCAAACCAACTCTCGTTTTGGCACAGATATCTATGGCAAAAATATTGAAGGTAACATGTATCAACACGATTTTACCCCATTTGCTAAAAAGTATCCTCAGTGCTCTTATGCTAATACCACAAATATAATTATGCACTTTCTAGCTATGCCACTTGTACACTACTGAAAGCATTGAGTCATAGCGATAATTAGGACTAAAATCATAAGGGAAAACAAATGCTTTCCTAGACACAATTGTGCATCCAAAGGCCTTGTTTATATGTCAGCGTATGGATGTGGGGAATCAATCAAACCCAATGAAAATAAAATGTATCATATGAAATAAAATCAGAAATAAAAATGACCAGAGGTTGTGTGTGTGTGTGTGTGTTTGTGTCTTGTAACACTCTTCTTCTGATAATGCACTGATATGCAGTTCTCCCACGTTTTCGAGAAAAAAAATATGGAAGGAAGAAGGAACAAACCATTCTTCTTGTTTTTGTGCAATCTAGTTCAAACTCTCTTTTCCTTGGCTGCATCTAAATTAGGCAAACAAATCCACATCCATCAGTAAGACCTCAAATCCAAATCAAGGAGCATGACTCATTCTATAGTCTGATGGGAAGCAAACTATTATTAGCGGGCCAGGAAAACAAAGAAGAAAACACTTCTACGGTCTTCCATTGCAGGGAAATGGTGGTCTCTCTGATCTGCCATTGCCCTAACAGGGTAAAAATCCATTAGGTTTCGTGTGCCCGTTGCCATCTCAGTGTGTTAGAGTGGAAAAATGGATGCTGATAAAAAAAAGAGCAGGTGGGGGTGATCGCTGGGGCAACAAAGTGCGACGGTGGGCAAAGTGGGGTGGGACCTGAGTTACTCCATACTTTTTAAGTAGTAGAGAGATATAATGTGCCTGTTGTTGTCTAAACTTAGCTTCAAGTAAATCCTGGTTTGATTGGGTTGTTTAAAGTTTGGATGGTACTGCCTTTGATGCAAGAAGTATGCTTGGGTGAATGGTCTTGCATTATTGGCTTATATGCTTGGGTGGTTGTCTTCCTTGGTCTCCCACTTCTAATACGAAGTATCTATATGTCGCAATGATTGATGGTCACTCCATAACTTATGTCATGGTACCTCAAACAGTATCCAACAAAGGCTTTAGCTCCATTTATGCTTGAGGACTATCGGAAAGTAACGATAGATCAGAGAGGGGAGGAAGAGCAATATAGCTATGAAGATATTCTTAGGTGTATGAAGAAAGGTAATCTTAGTTCAGTTTGGGACTTCTAGTACGTGTCTACTTAGACATTGATGCTGGTGCAGAAGTAAGCTTGTATCATAATCCTCTTTACTTGTAATACTTGTCCTTTCAGTCATACCAATGGACTTGAAACAGACTGTTCAAGTAGATAAAGACCTAGTGATCCGTGCCTATTATGCTGGACATGTAAGTTTCTTACACTGTTGTTCATTGAACATTCTGCTCAGTGTTCTTTAAGTAATTTGAAGTCAAGTATTGATTTAGTTCTCTACTTTCTAATCTAGTAAAACCGTTGCCAAACTCAAGGTTATAGGGGCTGCCATGATTTATGCAAAAGTTGGGGATGCTGCTATGGTATACACCGGGGATTACAATATGACACCAGATAGACATCTCGGGGCCGCACAAATTGATCGCCTGAAGTTAGATCTCTTGATAACAGAGTATGGTCTAACCTCAAACTCTAAACATATTTTTCTGTTGTGGTTGCCTTTACTTGGATTTGTAACCGAGTGTTGTTGTGATTTATGCTGCATTATATCCATAGTTTATTTCTTCTGTCTTCACACCACATATTTTTTTTGGGATGGAGGAGGACCCTGACTATGTAGATGATAGTCATAATTGGTAGATGGCCGAGCGTGTTCACCTTGGCGCCATATATTTGGGAAGAGAGGGAGGGAGGGTATTTTGCTGGTCAAGTCCCACTGATTACATCTGCTATAAACACCAAATTCAACAACCTTCTACGTCCAAGCACTAACAAACCAATCGCTAACAAGTCAAAGCAATCCTGGAAACTGGCCAAACCAACTGAAACTGAAGGCCTTGTAACTTGTCAAGCAGTTGTTGCCGTACTCTCTGGCGTGTTACCGCTATGTTCATGCCACGCCTGCACCGCTCTTCTTGGAGCATCTGCTGTAGCGCTTGCCCTACATAAAAACAGTCTAGAGAGTCTGTTTTACCTATTTGATTTTTCATTTGTGTGATCGTCTTGGTTGATATCAGATTTTGGGAATATGTTCAGACCACCTGTTGACCATTGCTTAGCTCCTGTTGTAAGCCAATCTGTCCTGGACATCATTTGGATTATACTTGTAAATTATCTATATAGTGCTATTACACTTGCTATGCAGTTGAATGTACTAGTTTCTAATGCTGCAATAGTCAATGAACCTGCATTTGTTTTATGGTTGCAGAGGCTTAACGTTTTACTGTTATATTTGAATCAAGAGCATCAATTGTTGTGGATGATTTTTTTTTCCCTGCGGACATAGCCAATTAACTAATTTTCTTTATGCAGATCAACATATGCTAAAACTATACGTGATTCAAAGCATGCCCGTGAGAGGGAGTTCTTAAAAGCGGTATGAAAAATCTGAACTTTGATGCAGTGTATAGATCTGTAGATTTTCATTGCATGTGTAGCAACCAATGCTTTTCTAATGGTGCGCTACTCTATTTTCTAGGTTTTGGAATGTATGTGCTTAAGATTATTTGGGCACAACACAATCCACTAAGTGTATCTATGTTTTTTTTTATTCCTGATGTTTTGGTCCAAGAAGATGCATTCTGACTGTATTAAGCCAAAATCTTGTGCAGTGTACACAATTGATTTTGCTTCCATGGCATAACTGAGTATATGTTTCCTCTAGGTACATAAATGTGTTTCTGGTGGAGGTAAAGTTCTAATTCCAACGTTTGCTCTGGGAAGAGCTCAGGTATCCTTTGTCTCTCATAACTCTACTTTATGAGACAAAGTGATGATTAAGCGTGATAACTATATATGACTTCAATGAGCAAGTTTCCCTGTGAAGTACCACCCCAAAGGAACACTGTTCAAAGGTTTCATAAATTGAGTATCCATTTATGACGCCTGTATTTCAGGAACTATGCATGTTACTGGATGACTATTGGGAGAGGATGGACTTGAAAGTTCCTGTTTATTTTTCAGCTGGTATGTGTGGTTTCTTGAAAGTTGAAACCTTCTTGTATTTTTCTGCTGCATGTGAAGTTTTACTTGTTTATTTGTGCTATAGGTTTAACCATTCAAGCTAACGTGTACTACAAAATGTTGATTGGATGGACTAGCCAAAAGATCAAGGACAGCCATGCAGTGCATAACCCTTTTGACTTCAAGCATGGTATGGTTCAGTTCTTCAAAAGCTAATTGTCCAATCCTACTTTGAGTGAAGATGAAGTGCACATGATTGAGTTCAAAATCTAAATGTTCAGTAGAATTTTAGCTAGGTAACTAACCCTCCAATTTATCCCTTTTTTTTGCTATATTTTGTAGCTGTATGACGCCAATTGGTTTTTATATTTATTTAATGAATTTTTTAGTTAATCATAATATTGATAATAATTGTTGCTATTTCACTTTTTATGTGATAACCACAATTGAGATATGAGGTGTTCTGTCTTTTATTTGCAAATATTGAAATAACAGAGATGGTATTTTTCACATTTCAGTTTGCCACTTTGAGCGTTCCTTCATTAACAACCCTGGTCCCTGTGTACTTTTTGCAACACCTGGTATGATTAGTGGGGGGTTCTCTCTTGAGGCATTTAAGAAATGGGCACCATCAGAGAAGAATCTGATTACACTTCCAGGGTATACCTTACTTTTCTTGTTAATTCCATTTTCTCTAATCTTTTGAATCACTCTTATTCATTCAGATAGGCAAGCTTTACCAAACCTTTTATTCTACAGTTATTCTGATGCTGCCTTTCTATTTTCTTCGCACAGATATTGTGTTTCTGGAACCATTGGTCATAAGTTAATGTGTGGCAAACCTACAAGGATTGATTACAAGGACACTCATATTGATGTCAGATGTCAGGTCAATTTTGATCTCATTTCATATTTTGCAAAAAAATGTACAAATTTATATATAGTAATGACAAGAACATGGTCAACCAGAAGGACACTCGCCAAAAAAAAAAAAAAAGAAGGAAGCCTTGTAAATCACTAGTGTGTATCTTTACCATATGCTTATATATTGTTGAAGTCTGGCTTTTAAATTCGATCCATATCAATCTCTGCACGATTAAATTGTACTCACTAAAGGTGGCTTGCTCAAGGCCCTTAGTTGTCTAGTGTGGTTGTCTGGTTGTGGTCGTTTTCTGTTTCTTTTTATGAGTTTTTTGTGAGTAGTATGTGTTGAGGAGGGGCTTTCTAGTCTCCTCCCTGTTTTTGTACATTTTGCACCTTATTTTAATGATATGGCACCGAGTTCTCCTGCTTTGTTTGATAAAAAAAAATACTCATTACCATTCATGAAGCATATATGAATGTTAGGACTCAACACAATAGCTCTCCACAGGAAACATGTAGTCTAGTAATCGGAGCTTTCTCTGAGATTAATCATCATGTTCGAAGATCCTGACAGAATGCTGCTGTCAGTGTCTAATATCTTAAATTTCAGTTTTGTCTCTTTTGGCACTCTAGATTTACTCGACCCTTGTATTTTTTTTTCTCGAATAGACCCTTGTATTTTTTTCAGTTCTGATATTATTTGCCCCCTCACACTGAGTATTTTTGCCCACTTTTTTTTTACCAGATTCATCAGCTAGCATTCAGTCCTCATACAGACTCCAAAGGGATTATGGATCTGACAGAATTCCTGTCACCCAAACATGTAATTCTCGTTCATGGTGAAAAGCCTCAGATGGCTTATCTGAAGGAGAGGATCGAATCTGAATTGGGGATGCCTTGCTATTTCCCAGGGAATAATGAATCTGTCTCCATTCCGACAACCCAGAACCTTAAAATGAGTGCCACAGAAAGGTTCATTACAAGTTGTGCTGTGGAGCAAGGTCAACGTAGCCTGCACAAGCGGAACCTGATTTGTGGTACAGGTTTGTCAGAAATGATTGGCAGTGGTGAGGAGGCGGCTGAGGGCGTTCTTCTGATGGAGAAACACAAGTCTCCAAAAATTCTTTGTGAGGATGAGCTCCTTGAGGTGCTGGGCATGGAGCGACATCTTGTCCAGTTTGAACCAATGGTCTCCACAATTGTAGCTGCTGTTGAATCGGAGTTGCAGCGGGCTAAGGCAGCGGATTTAGATAGCGATGGCAAATGAATGCAACAGTATAAGTATACATTGCCGTAATTTGGCCCATTATTCTGAAAATGCTGGTAATGTCATACACCACTTCAGTATTACCGACAACGACAAGCCTTTTTAGGGCCCTTGAGAGTTACCACCAAGTTATTATATCTAGAGAGCTAGGTACCAAATTTTGTTACCTCCGTAGGTACGATTTCCTTGTGCCTTTTAATACCTCCCAAGGGTGTATTATATTATCCATGAAATTCCATGATCAGATTAGAGTAAATTCACCGATGGTTGAACTTGTTTCGAGTTTTTATTCTCAATTTAGGTATTTAGGATGTGTTTGGTTCATGGGATGGGGTGAGATGGAGTCATTCCATCCTAGTTTCCAGGCTGTTTGGTTCGTGGACAGGAAAATGGAGCCATGGGTCTAGGAATATTCCCTTGAAAAGTAGGACGGACTCGCTTCCAAAATTTTGCCGGACGCGCTCGCTCCCGTTTGCTGTGTCCGGTGTTGTCATCCTCTTTGCTGATATCCCTCCAATCAAACATCAAAATAGAACCATTTCATTCTTTCAACCAAACACCAAATAGAACCGTCCTGTCCCTAAATCAGGAGCAGAATCGTTCTATTCTACCTCGCTCTTCAACTAAACACATCCTTACAAATTGTATACATGCAACTCTAAACTTATCATGTGTGTATGTACAAATTGTACACATAGCTCTCTAAACTTATTGCACACGGCTCTCTAAACTCCCAAAAACTGTTTTAAGTTCTCATCCCCGCTCTAGTAGTTGCAACTGCATACTTAATTTTCTAAGAACATCTCTTAACAGTTTAGTAAATGAGGTTGTCATTTTTTAAAATTTAGCAAAACAAAAAAATTGTAGGTTCAATAGTTTGCTGAATGAGGTTCTTTTTTTGCGAACTTGTTATCTGCCTCGTCCGGGCGCTTATCTTTACGTGCGCGTTCGACTTGGCATCGCTGCCCCCTGCCGTCTGCCTGCTGCTGACGTCCCTCCCTGCACCGCGAGGGCCTCTGACGCTGACGCCCCCTGCCACCGCCAATGGCATCACCCGCTGTCGCTGCCTGCGGCCTGCTGCCGCTCACGCCCCTGCCACCGCCCATGCTTCTGCCGCTCACGCCCCCTGCCAGCCCATGGCCTCTATCGCTGATGCCCCCTGCTACCTGCCACCATCCATGGCCTAAATTACGGGTGTTTGAATACAGGGCTACAGTTTAGTACGTGTCTCATCCGATATTCGGATGCTAAATGCGATAATTAAATATGAGCTAATTATAAAATAAATTGTAGAATCCATAACTATTTTTTGAGACAAATCTATTAAGCCTAATTAATTCATCATTAGCACATGTTTACTGTAGCACCACATTATCAAAAAAAAATTTAATTAGACTTAATAGATTCATCTCGTAAATTAGACTCATTCTGTGTAATGAGTTTTGTAATTAGTCTATATTTAATATTATAAATTAGTGTCCAAACATTCGATGTGATAGAGGCTAAAGTTTAGTCAGGGAAACCAAACGGGGCCTAGCAGTTTTAGTTTTTTTTTCTTTCTTTTTCTCTTTCAACAAAAAATGTGTATTGGTGTCTTCGCGCGCATGAAACAGAAACAGGTTGAGAAAAAAATAGAAGTGGATCTCTTTTCTATTTTGCTAAGTGCAAAATGACAAACTGTTGGAGAAGAGATGTTTTTTTTATTTGGCATATATTTTAAGAAGTTGCTAAATCATAAGATTTGCTAAGTAATTTTTGATAAACTCTTGGAGATGCTCTTTATATGATTGTATCATCCTGACTCAAACCCTCCGTATTGCATTGTGCTCACCATGCCATGTTGTATGTGGTTGCTTCACTTTTATGGCCTCGTTATGGCCTCCGCTGTGTTGATGATGGTGTGGTGCTCTACCCATCTGGTCACACCCCCTTGCCGCATTCGCAATTGACGCTGATCCCGCTACACTCCTTACATGTACCCATACAACATATATATCCTCATTAACACGATAAGGCTCCATAGCAGACTAAGTCCTTGCTCCACGGGTATCATCGTTAACATGGTAAGACTCCACAAGAGAATAATCCCTTGCTCGACTTGGATTAGTCAGACAATGGCTTGAGGGCTGTACTCATGGGTTGGGCCCGTGCACGTTCGGTGGAAACAACGCAGGATGGGTTGAGGATCCCGTGCTCTCTGGCTGAATATATCCGATTGGCGAGACATATACGTCCCTCGTCAGAGCATCTCCAAGAGACTCTGTAAACATACTAGTTAAATTTAGTGATTTAGTTACTCTCTAAAATAGATAATACTAGATTACTCCAACAGACTCTATAAAATGAAGAATCTAGATGGCTAATGAGGTAGGCTATCCAAAAATAGAGAGTGAATGAGGTGGAATAAAGATCTTCTAAATTTGAAGAGTCATTTACAGAGTCTGTTGGAGACATTTTTTCTTTTCATAATAGTCAAATTTATATTTAGAAAACGATTTGGCTAATCTCTTGGAGATGCTCTTACGGCTACTTGGTGCCTTATTGAAAAGTATGGATCAGGTCAGGTGCCGGCTCCACCCCGCAGAGACATAGGGCCTATTTTCTACAAGTGAGGACATGCACATGTATGCCATGACTTGCCATGTAGCCACCTTCTGCAGAATGAACGGTGACACCAACAAATGTGGATGATTGTAGTGCACTACTCCACTAATCTAGGCATGGGCATACTGTCAGCTAGGGATGAAAACGGTACGGATATTTATTCGACCCTCCGTCCGACCGAATTCGTTTAGAGAAGTTTAGACCTGTCCGTATCCGAATACTAAAATCGGTATATTTATAATGTCGATATCTAATCGTATTATATCCGATATTTCTGATACTATTCGTATTCGAATCCGAATCCAAACATAAATATGAAAACAAATACAATATCAACGATACGATATCCGTTCGTATCCGATCCGTTTTCATCCTTACTGTCAGCCCCGTTTGGGAGAGCTCCAGCTTTTCCAAAGAGAATCACTCCCACCCAGCGTCTAAAATGTCAATTGATTTAGGTGGGGATCAGCAGAGAATCACTCCTCCATTTATGTTAGAGTTTTTGGGCTATGGTCCAAATAACGATTCCAAATAAATCCTAAAGGCCCACTTACACATGCATGGTGGGGGACTTTAGTCCCACATTGCCAATCTAGAAGGAGTGAGACCTCCTTAAAGAGGTGAGCTCACTTCTTGTAGTTGAAGCAATGGATGATAAGAGGAAAAGGAAGAAACATGCGCTCGCTCGCCTCGCCAGGCCAATGGGCGCGCATGCACGACATGCGCGTGAATGGTCCGACAATTTCTCGTCCCGATCTTGCGAGTGTGCGGCTTTCTTTTGCTGCTCTAAATTTTTGCATGCATGAAGAAAATTGCATTGGTCAATTTTAGCAAGCAATTATTCTCGTATTATGGTAAGTGTACAAATGGCAGGTCAATTACCGTAATGCTATGATTAAGCGGTTAATTGCTTTCCTTAGCTACGACGTGTGTATAAGTAAAGGGCGAGACGTCGTCCTCAGTACGAGATTCATCTCTTCCTGTCCACTACGCTGCGCTGCTCTCGTTCTTCCCCATCCCGTCGCCGACGTGCCATCGGCACCGGGAGAGCAGGCTCTGAAGCCGGCGTCTCCTCGCATCCCAGCACGGGGTAGGGGACGTATCAGATTTTTGGGAAGCGCCGTCGCGACTGCTCGCTGGACGTCTTCTTCCCTCTACGCCGCCGACGTCGTCTTCTTCCATCGACGCCGCCGACGTCATCTTCTTCCCTCGACGCCGTCGATCCGCACCGCCGTCGACGCCGTCGAAACCTCGCTGTAATAATGTCTCCTCTCTCTTCCTTCTTCGCTCTTGTCTCCACTATGTTACTAGCACTAGAAGTTATGATTTTGTCTTGGATCGTAGTGCTAGTAGCAGATCGTATTTCCATGGTACATGATGTTGTTCCTTTTATTATTGTCGGAATTAATTTATGCATCGCTAAATTGCTATTATTTTCAACAATTTACACTACGAGGTGGGAGCTAAAAAAACCTGCTTCACCCTGCTCCGTGTTAAATTCTGGTGGGGATCAGCAGATAATCAATTTCCATCAGTTCTCCACCCTGCTCCCTCATAGAAATCCAAAGGAATCACTCCATCGAAGAATCAAGAAGCAGAGCTGAAGAATCAAGAAGTGGAGCTCTCCAAACGGCGCCTCACTACTACACCAATCCGGGCATGGGCGAACTATTAGGCTTGCTTCTTGCTATCCAAACATGGGCTTTCAGGGCATAAATATTATTGGGTTTCATTCTTTCGCAAAATCCCCCGGCTTACCGCCCTACCCCATTCTCGCTCTCGAGTCAAGTTGTGCGCCACACTTCTGCGTCGTCGAGGGCCCATATACCACATATCCATCGTCACTGCCCCGCTGCCGTCCTCTACGTCGTCCTTGCCGTCATGCGATCATCTTACATTCTCTGTCCTCGTTGGCTCACGCGGCCCCATGCCTATCTCGGGTTCCTTCTCTTGAGGGAAGGTGGCAGTGTCTGAGCTTCTTCGGGAAGTGGTTCCTCTTCTTGACGGAAGGTGCTAGCGCCCGAGAGATTCTTCGAGGAAGAGTACAAGGCAGCGCAGAGCATCTGTGAGAGGCTCAGGCACGCCGTCCCCGAGTTTTCATCCGACTCTTGTGTGTGCCTGAGTTGTTCTTGGAAGCAGACTCCCAATTGAAGCATGGTCAAATAAAGTTGTTTCAAACAGGGCCTTAGACGCTTGGCTCCGGTATAGGTTATTAATGCGTTTAGATTATGGCTCTAGGCGTGGATTTTTCACCAGTGGCAATCGAGTGCCTCTTACTAGGCAGTGGCGGACCTAGGATTTTACCTCAGCGTATGCTTTAAAAATACATTTTTTTATACAATTGGATAAAACCATACTCTAATTCGGTAAAACCATATACATTTAATTATATCATAGGCCTTAAATTCAAACATTAAGATTAAGCTAGAAACGATGACAAATCTTGATATAAATTATTCAAATTAAATACAAATAGTTTGAAACAAAATCACGACTCACTAACTCACGAACTGTTGTACTGAAATATAAACAAATCACTAATATAAATATATAGATAAAATATAAGTACTAATTAGTAATGACATAAATAAAAAAATAGACAAACCTCGAAGAGTTCGAGTTCAGTCCGCTGTCGCCCCGGTCGCGGCGGTCGGCGGCAGCACCGTTCGTCCGCTGCCGCGCTGCCGGCGTCGTTCGTCGTTCTGCTCGTTGGTCAGGCGGCGACCGGCCGGCAAGACGCGATCAAGAGTCTAGGGCAGACGATCAGTGAGGCACGGCGATCTCGGCAAACTAGTGATCTCGAGGAGACGACGAGACGTCGAGTCGTGGCCGCGTGTGCTTGGGGCGGCAGACGGTGACCGGCTGTTGCCCGTTGGCCGCGTCGGCGACGCAGCTGTTGGATCCACTCGTCGGCAGCAGATCGGCAGTCATGCGTGCGTGTGGGGATGCAAGTTGCTTTGCCTGTTGGCCGCGAGGCACACTACGAGGAGGCGAGGAGTCGGCGGCCGCCTGCTTGACGGCTTCGTTTCGTTTTTTTATTTTTACGTAAATTTTTTTCTATGTATAACCGGCAGGATCCCAGGGTATGCCTTGCCATACCCCTGGCATACCCTGTGGGTCCGCCCCTGGTGCTAGGTACTCGGTAGCGCGCTCCTATCTTCACCCTCCTTCGAACGCAATGCTCGGTTACAACCACGCCAACGCTGGGGATTGCAGGGGCGGGGCAGGAGGTAGGGAAGAGTTGCGTGGTGGTGACCATATCGTCATGTTCAACTGCGGTATGCACATGGGGTACCACGACCACCGGCACTACCTGGACTTTGCGAGCACGCTCGCTGGCCGGAGAGCGCCAGACTTCACCTCCGCCATCTCTTGCGTCGTCGTCACACATTTGTGCATTGCAGATAAACATTTTACCCTTTCCTCTTTTTTCTTGATATGCAGGCAATTTTCTTCAGATTCTCGCGCGATTGGTTGCGGGCTGAGGAAGCTTGTGCTGTGCAGCCAAGTGGATCACATCGTTTTTTTTTGCGACGCCACTTGGAACATATCGGGGCGCTGCTCTACTTCACCGAGGTCTACGGGTGATTATTGTTTGTGTTACTAGCTAAACGCCCTTGTGTGTTATTATGGCCAACGAAAATTGTATTAACATAAGTTGCTTCATGAGAATCCTTCATAATTATTTTCATGGTAACAAAAAACATAAGTTTCTTGCCAATATGAAATTACAATTAATATTAAAACACAAACATGTAGCATCATGGTAACAATTGTTCAAAAAGCATCGCAAACCACACAAACCATAAAGCCACAATGTTCAGAGGCCGCGCCACATTGCACTTGCACCTGGGGGCTGCCTGAAACTATATAATTCCAACAACTAAAGCTATATAATAAATATTCCATCTGAATTTTGTAGTGTTTTTTTTCCATATTAGTGATTTGCATTTAGACCATCTTACAAAACTTGTAGTGTTCTCAAAGAAAACAAATCTCTTGCATCTCACTATATAGCTCCTATAGTTCTAAGTAATTTGTATATACCCTAAGAATTTTTGAAACCTAAGGGGAATGTGATCATTAAGGAAGCTCAACCTGCGAGGGAACGCAAAGCACCTTTAAAAGGATCAATTTTGTGAACTTGGAAAGGCAATTGAATGTTGATTTCTTTCCACATAGTGTCCATTGGCTTTTGGTATCCTCACACGAAGGAAAAATTATTGTCCAACCGGGATGGGTGGGCCGATCATACTACTCAGAAGGTCCGCTCGGACGTGGATACCTCATCTACTTGAAAAATAAGACATAAAATGTACTCTTTTTTTTTATCAACAAAATAGGCTCTAAGGCCCTGTTATTGGAACAATAGGCTCGACCAAATCGCGATCCACCATACTTTTTACAAACTCTGGAACAGGATTTGTCCAGATATAAGAGTCACCTGGATCCCAACTCATCCCTAGACTAGCTAGTTCATGTGCTACCGAATTACATGTTCTAGGAATAAGAATAACATCGTTGCATACGAAGTGATCCCGTAGGAGATCTCGAGTGTCCCTGAGCAGCATCCCGCTAGTAGCCAGGTCCATAGACGACGTAAGAAGAGCTTGTTGTAGAAGCGATGAGTCCATCTCTAACTGAATTCGAGAGATCCCGAGGTCAGTTGCTGCTTGCAACGCTTTAGCACACGCAGAGGCTTCAGCAGTCAAGGCATCTGGTATTGCAGCTAGTCGGCCCGCCCCAGCAATGACAACATCACCCTGATGGTCCCTGATTACGAAGCCCCAGCCGCCCTTAAACGTTCCTTGAACAAAGGCGCCGTCACTATTAATCTTCAAAAAGTCTAGTGGTGGAGCACGCCACCGTTGCTCTTTCCTTGTTGTCAGATGTGGTGCATCCTTTTTCTTTCCTGTGAGCTCGCTCATGCAGTTCAGAACCGCACCAGTGACCTCTCCACTTGTTGGTCCCCTGTCTCTATGATCCACCCGGTTGCGGAAGCTCCACCACTTCCATAGTAGGATTATAGCTTTTAGACGATGCTCCTCATTCAGGTGCAACACTTCCTCTACCACCTCCCGTGCCGATGGCTTGACCAGCAGCTTCTGTCGAACGTGCTCCAATTGGAGATCAGTCCAACAGTGCTTCACAAATTTGCATTTTAGAAAACAATGCCCGCCGTCCTCATCAAGCCGATTACAAACAGGGCACCGAGTATCAAGATTGATTCCTCGCCTCTGAATGTTCAGTTTGAGCGCCAGACTGTTACGAGCTAGACGCCACATGAAGTGCTTCAACTTTGGAGGAATTTGTAGCTTCCATATCCTACGCCAAAACCTGCTTTTACGTTCAACAAAAGAAGAATCTAAGCTGCTCTGGCTTTCCTGCTGAACTTGCACGCGCTCCTTATCCTCATCTAGCACATGATACGCCGACTTAACTGAGAACCGACCTTTTCGGTCGAAGTGCCAGGCTAGGCTATCTTCATGGCTAGGATTTGTTGGAGTTGCCAAAATACGCAAGACATCCTCCTCCCAAAAAATATCCCGAATGGTTTGTTCATCCCACCATCCTGTTTCTGGGTCCATCAGTTCCTCCACGCGAGTTAGCAGAGTCTGCCCACGTGGAGTGATTGGACGTCTTGTAACCCCGTGACCAATCCAAGGATCATCCCAAATCCTGATACTACCACCATCTCCAACTCGCCATACAAGCCCCTTTTGCAAAGCCTGCAAGCCTCAGATTATGCTTCGCCAGGTGTAAGAAATTCCTGGCCCTTCTTTAGCTTCTAGTAAAGAGCCTCCTGCACAGTATTTTGCCCTAAAAATTTGAGCACACAAAGAGTCTGGATTTTGTATCAAGCGCCACCCCTGTCGCGCCAACATCGCCAAGTTAAAAAGATGTAGATCTCTGTACCCAAGCCCTCCTTTTTCCTTTCTTTGACATATCTTCCCCAGGAAACCCAGTGCATTTTATTTTCTTTATCTTGTTGTGCCCACCAAAATCTAGAGATCATCCGACTTATATCGTCACATAGCGATTTTGTCAGATCAAAACATGACATAGCATAAGAGGGTATTGCTTGTGCCACAGCTTTAATCAAAGTCTCTTTCCCAGCCTTTGATAGAAGCTTCTCTTTCCACCCCTGAATTTTCTTCCAAACCCTCTCCTTCAGATAGGCAAACGTACTAGTCTTTGATTTCCCCACGTATCAGGTAACCCCAAATATTTGTCATTCATTGATTCCTGTGTTAATTCCAACACATCCATAAAACTCTTCCTGTCATTCGCTTTTGTATTCTTGCTAAACATGATGGATGATTTGTCCTTATTAATTATTTGCCCCGAGCATACCTCATATAAATGTAGTACTTGTCGCAGATGCCTTGCATTCTCCTCGGTTGCTTTCATGAGAAGCAAAGAATCATCTGCGAACAGGAGATGAGTGATACTTGGAGCATTTGGACATATAGAGACCCCTTGCAATCGGCCCTCCGATTCTGCCGCATTCAGCAGAGCCGAGAAGCCTTCTGCACATAACAGGAATAAATACGGTGAGATTGGATCACCTTGTCGTAAGCCCCGGGTTGGACAAATCTGATCAGTCAGCTCACCATTCACTTTTATTTTATAATTCACTGTTGTGATACAACTCATGATCAAACCGATCCATCGGTTGTGGAATCCGAGTTGTCTCATCATTTTCTCCACAAAAGACCATTCCACTCGATCGTATGCTTTGCTCATATCCAATTTTAGTGCTGCATACCCGTCCCCTCCATTTCTTTTTGTTTGCATAAAATGTGTCATTTCGTAGGCAATTAAGACATTATCTGTTATTAGTCGCCCAGGGACAAATGCACTCTGGTTCTGTGTAAAGATCCGACTAGACTTTCCTATAATAAACTAAGAAACCAAACTAACCCTTCAGGACTTCTTCGGACTATATACAGAGATGTAAGGTGCCCCTAGGTAATCGACGTCAGGTTCTTATATATTGCGGTTGCAGCTACTAACATCAGCACTCCTCTCACCCAGCACATGGCGCACAACATCGAAGCTCTATTCGAGTTGACGTAGGATACCTTGTCATACTTATTAGTTAGAGACTAAAAACACCGACACATAGTTTTACTTGCATTTATATCCATGTAAGCTTCTGAAATGGAACGACTGTTTTGGCCATTTTTGGTTGCACCATAGATAGATGCACATTTTTTTCACCAAAAAGCAGGAGTAATCGGGAGTCTTTTTCATGAAAATATATATCATCTGTACTTAACTAAATACCACGCTATTTTAACTGATTAATTAGTTATGACTGAACTCTTTGTTTACCTTAAGTTAGTCCAGAAATATTCAAATAATGAGTAAAAAATGGTGGAAACCTCCTGCTGCCTTTTATTTTCATTATGAACCTCTCATAATGTAAACTGAGCATGTGTTTGGTTTGGGGATGGAGTGGGTTGGGTTGGGTCCAATCCAGTTTTCTGGGTTGGGATTAACTCATCTCGTGTTTGGCTGCAGGTTTGGGTTGAATCCAGTTTTTTTTTGGTTAAAGGGATGGATAGGGATGAGATGGATGAAATTTTAACACCGTCAACTAGCCAATAGTGGGGCCCACCTGTCAACCTATTTATTTTCTTTTTTTCCCTTATTTTCTTTTTCCCCTTATCCCTTCATCTTCTTTCTCGGTTCGTCCCGCATCCCATCCCCCGCAAGCGGCGGAGGGCCGCCTCGCCTCGCCCCGGCGGCCGAGCGCCGCCCCAGCCGAGCGCTGCCTCGCCTCGGCCCTGCAGCCCAGCGCCGACCCGCCTCGCCCCAGCAGTCGAACGCCGCCCCGCCTCGCCACGGCAGCCAAGCGTCGCCCCACCTCGCCCCCGTGCCCGAGTGCTTCTCCGGCGGCCTAGCGTCGCCCCGCCCACGCCGTGGTGGCCTAGAGCCGCTCCGCCATGCCCCGGCCCCGGAAGCGCTCCAGACTCGGCCCCATCGCCTCCCCTCCTGCTTCTGTGGCCCCGTGAAGCTCCGGCGTCCCAACAAGAAGGAGACGGGGAAGAGACGGCGTCCGAATGGGTTGGCGTGATCCGCTCGATTCGGAGGGAGCCGCTCGACCCGCATCTAGGGGCATATTCCCTACTGGGTTGGACCCAGTTTCACCCAACCCACCAACCAAACAGCAGCTCATCTGGGTCGAACTCGGGATAACCCAATCCAACCCTCTATCCAAACACAACCTGATATAACAGTGGAGATTCTACGCCTTGAGAATCATCTTGAGGATCGCCGTGTGCCTTGCTTTGTACTTATATTGCCATCGTAGGTTTGAATTTCCGTGTTACAGTTCATTAATGTTTCAAAAAAAAATCATATGTTCAAATAGTTTTCTTTTCACAGAGCCTGATGAAGAACATGAGGAACCATTTTGGACATTTGGCACCTTTCATCAATTCCATAAGAATAGAAAGGAGCCACTTTACCAAACGTTTTTCTACTTCAGAGAAGCTCCTTGTTTGAAGAAACTAAAATTGGAGTTATTTTTAGACGAGTCACTACAACAGTACACCCCCTTTTGCAACGCAAATATATGTTGATAAAAGTCTATATATGCGTTGGTAAGGTCTATACCAACGCATCTATTATGCGTTGCCTAAAGTGACGTTGCAAGGATCTATTGCAACACTTATCTATGTGTTGGTAACCCACACTATTAACCGTTGTAAAGTTGCAACACATAATGATGGGTTATAGCAACATTTATATGCGTTTGTACAAACCATGGACGAAGGGCCTCTATGGTTTATAGCAACATGTAGATTTAGTTTTTAACAACACTCATATGTGTTGCAAGAAATAAACCATTCTCTCATTAATGGATCGCTCTCAAAAAATGATAATTTTTTATTATAGTACAAGTTTCTGTGGGAGTAAAATATAAAACATAAATGGATCGCTCTTTAGTGACAACAACCTTCCTTTCTCCTTCATGAGTCTAGCTTAGTGCTCCATAGATGTGATAATCCATTCTTCATGACCTGTAGATGAAAGTTGGATTACTTTACTATGACACTTAGAAGATGTAAATTCTTTTTGGGTAGTAAGAATAATACTTTGGTGCCAACCAAGTTAAATAAATAATTATTGTTTAAAATAATTTCATATATGACTTAAATCTAGTTTAAAAATAAATTCAATCCTACTCCACATAATCTTTTTATAATTTTTTATACAGGTTACTGAATAATATAAATATTCATGTACCAAAAATTTTATTGTTGAAAAAATGAGTACCTGGTAACGAGATGCTTCAAGATTTGAAAAATTGGAAGATGTTTGATGGTCCACAGCCTGTATTGTTATATAGTATTACTCTCTACTGGAATTTATTTGTTCTATAATGAATCAAATGTAAGAAACTTAAAAAGAAGTAGAGGAAACATTGGTATCTAAAAATAATACAAGGATGAAGTTCATATGCATGAGTATTTAGTCCATGGTTCTCTTGTCCAATATGCTCTTCTTACATATATTCATCACGGCTTTGAATTATGAGCTTTCTTCTACGTCTTGCCATCGATGTTGCACAACATTATTATTAATGAAGTAAAAGTTGTCCACCAACTAGTTTCTAGCAAAAAAATGGAGCAGGGAACAGAGTCAAACAATCTTCAACCATTCCTCGAAATATCCACATCGATAGGCATCTCATCTAAAATATTGTAAATATGGTGTACTGCAATAAATTGAAGCTAAAAATTGAAGCTAAATATTTCATATTGGCTAAAAATTGAAGCTAAATATTTCATCTTATATATAGACATGGGGTACTACAGTAAATTAAAGTAATTGAGCTAGCACTAAAATGAGTATCGTCTATACATTAGTGAACAAATATTCACCTTTACAAAGGCAATCACTACTTTTTAATATATAGAGAAATAAGATACTTAAACTAATGTGATATGAGACCTATATATTCAAAAGATAACATGCAGGATCATCCTAATTGTAATAAACTCATCATGCTTACTGTATTATATGTTCTGTGATCCAAAAATCTAAACATTCTTACCAAACGTAGGATCAGAGAATAGATAGTGGTAGTGCCGAGGTGCCCAGACAGATCACAAATTTAGCTTAAACAGAATATTTTCTATTAAACAATTGAGATGTAATTGAATGATGAAACTTGCCTGCCTTTAACCAGACGGTCGATGTACAATGGCTTCCTCTTTGTGCCAATGATGCTCACAGCAGGGGCGGTCATGACCACTGATCCATGAGTAGTAGGATGGTGCGGCAATGCGAAGGTGCAGCAGACTGGTCACACTTTTTCTTAATTAACACGATATTTCTTCAAATAAAAATGAGATGTATCATTACCATGTATCTGAATGACGAAATTTTCTTGAGCTAAACCGATATTTGTTCAAAGAAAAATGAGATGTATCGTTACCATGTATTTGAACGACGAAATTTTCTTGAGCTAAACCTTTGTACCGATAACCTATTGTGGAATTAATTGAGAGATTAATTCAATAATTTCAACATAAACAATGACATGCACATGCACAGTTTCCACAGAACCATAGGCACAATTTACAGAGTCTGAAATAGAGAATAGAAATGACCCAAAACAGGAAACTTCTAAAGCAGATTCAGTTTAGAAACAAAGAAACAACCAGTTGAACACACTGAAAGGCAGTGGTTTTAGCTTCTCCAAATAATCGATCCAACACAAATGGAGAGACCACAACGAAAACGCAACAAATGGCCTGAGATCATATCAGACTGAAGGAGGTGGTTGGAGACGACGTGTACCTTCTGTCGACGATGATCGCAGGGGACATGACCGCCAAGAAGTGCAGCTCTAGATCGACACAGTGCTGCGCGGAAGACGGGATCAATCCAACTCTCTTCTCTTGATGCGGCGACAGGACTGATTAGGGTTCCCTCTTGAAACAGTGACAGGGACTAGCACGGGTGCACTGTCCTGTGGCGGCGCGATGCAGCAGCGGCACTGGCGCAGGGGTGCGGCGTCGATGCTGCCCCTGTGGCAACACAAATGGGTGAGATAGGGCAACCTGTTCGCACTAGGGAAGATGTGAGAGATGAGAGCTATGGAGTTGTGCGGTGGGAGAAAACAGAAAATGATTCTCAGCAGAGTTGACGAGATCCACAATTAGGGGCGGTTCTCATGCTGTTTTTTTTTTCACGGTGTTCCCACTAGCTAGTCTCTATGAAAGGTGGGGCAACTACCAGAGTTGCCAACAATTAGCATGGGGCGTGGGAAAATAGATTAACTGTGCTGTGAAAGAAAATAACATATATTCTAAACCAAAAAATATGGAGGGAAAGAATGGCGGGATCAACCGAAAAATTATATAAAAATGTAATTACTAAAAGTTGAATTAAAATTACAAATATTGACTAAAGAATGGTTGAGTACAGGTAAAATTAATGATGTATATAAAAATGTTAAATATACATGTCAAATTAGTGTTAACATTTACACGAGATAGCTAATAAAGTAAAAGTAGTTAATAAATTAATAATATTTGCGTCCCCAAAAGAATGTAATTCTCGTTTTTTCGAGAAGTCAAACAACTTGAATTTTGACTAATTTTATATAAAAAATATCAACATTCGTGATATGAAATTAGTATCATTAGATTAGTTATAGAATATATTTTTATAATAAAATTATTTAGAGACATAAATGCTGATAGTATTTGATATAAAGTTGATCAAATATAAGATACGTTGACCAACACGTTTCTTATAGTTGCTTTCTTTAGGGACAGATGTAGTACTTTCTAAATTTGTATTTGAAATTTTAAAAACTAACAAAAGGATCTAATTTTGTATTCAAAGTTTTTAAAATTATATAATTAGTTATCTCATAGTTGATAACACTACTATAGAAAAAAAAATTAGGCCCTGATTATCGAATTTTTAAAATTTTCAAACAATCATGGATCAACACAAGATCTAAAACTTTCAAGTTTGAACTTTTTCATTTGAATTTATTATGGTCTCATGGTATTATATTCAAATGTTGATACAAAGAGATGAAATATTATAATTATTCACAAATGATTGTGTAGTTTAGTGGTAGAGTGATGTTATTGGTATTGAAGGTCACTAGTTTCAAGTAAAGTTGGGCATAAAGCCTCGACGCGGTGGCCCAGCCCACAACCCGCCATTTTGGCTCGGCACGGGCACGACACGAGCCCGACATCGTGCGGCCCCGGGCTGGCCTGGCCTGGTGTGCGGGCCGTGCCTGGGCCACACCCTAGGCCCGGTGGGCCAGCTAGGCACGGCCCGCTACAATCTTTAGGTCCGACAATATATGAAATTTTAATATATAATGGTTTTAAATCCAAACATACATCTACCTCACATTTGCAACCCAACGTCAAAATAAACCAAATTCGCAAAAAAAAACATAAAAATGAGCCAAATTTACACAAAAACATAAAAAAAAAATAGGCCAAATGAGGTATAGGCTAGCACGGCCCGCCCCGACACGAAAATCGGCCCGCAGGCCCATGCATGGGCCAAAGGCACGGCCCGCAGGGCACAACGGGCCTACTTGGCCATGTGGCCATTGGGCCGTGCCGGGCCGAGCCGGCCCATTGCCCATCTATAGTTTCAAGTCTATATCATTATATTAAACATATTTTAAAAAAAATCCAATTTCCTGAAAACCATTAAAGACGCTGTTGACAGAGATGGGTACATATATAGTTTATTATACAATTTTTTAAGGGTGCGGACGGCACCATGATGGCATGGCGGCGGACATGGTGGTTAGGCTGCGTACTCGATAGAGCAGAAGCTCCTTAGGTCGTTGGGCTATATATAAATGAAATTGTTTTGTCATAAGCATGTAATATTAATTGCTTGCCTGGTTCTTAGTGGTTTCACGGCGGTGCTATGAGGGCACTCATAATACAGACTCTATCATAGAGTCTAAACCTATTTATTATCTTGAATATTGTGGACTTAGAGTCTAAATAAGACTTGGAGTCTTGTTTTTTTATTATCTCTATTCAATAAATATGCTGCCACATCAGCAAAATACCATAAATAAAGGCTAATAAATAGCCTTGGACTTTATGATAGAGTCTTGCATTGTAAGTGCCCTGAGGTTGCTAGTTTGAACCATAGAAAAGACCTGTTTTTTATGTAATTAATGTTTAATTTTTAGAAGGCGGGACTGGAGGTACGTACAGTACAGTAACGCATCTTTGAGTGCGATCAGTACAGTAACAGATTACTTATATACCTTCCATTATGTGTTGCCATGCATCCATTGATAAAGGGGGTTTCTCTTGTAGTGAGTGAAGCTCTCCCAAAACCTAGTGGTTGTTTGATTGGTAGCCACACTTCATTTTAGACAAGTTTAACCAAATTGATAAAGTGTTTGGTCTGTGACTAACCTTAGACAAGATTCTTTTGACCTCCACATGTTATATATTAAAAAAGTATCGCAAGTTTCCCTTCTGTCATGACAAAGTATGACATCTATTTTTTTAGTCACATTTTTAGTGTAGACTTACTTTTTTTTTTTGATAAACATACCTGTATTACTGATCAAGGAAAATATACAAATACGCGTATGAATACAGATACGCTTTAGGATACAGATACGCTTTAGGATACAGGGACATCTGTCTCATCCATTTAGCAGAAAGACCCCTCAAGAAAATAAAAATTACATGTAGGTCCAGGGACCTTGTGCTTCCCGACAACTCCAGAGTCTTCCACCGCCGACCACCGCCGTCGATGAGTCGCCGACCGCCGTCACCAAGTAGAACACCCTGGCCGCCATGGATCTGGAAGAGCCTCATCGCCTCATGGCTTTGGAAGGAGCCGCATAGGACATCCGACCCGAAAGACGGGATGAAATCACCATGGTAAGAACGTCGGCCGGGGACGCACCCCAGGCTCCGCCGATCCCGGCTCGAGACTCGGTGACGACACCATCCACCAGGAAGTCGAGCTCGATCCGCCACCCAACATACCTCGTCACCCGCAGCTGTCACTGCACCGTTGACCTTGACGAAGCGCGCCGCTGTCACCGCCAGACGACGAACCGACAGAGCACACCAACTCCTAGAGAGATCTCCACGACCTCGCCGTTGACGCCGGAGAGGAACGCCACCGGGGCGAAGAGAAGGTCGGGAGAAGTTATTCCCCTGCGCCGTCGCCGCCTCCGCCACGCCGACGCTGCCAGGACATCGAGACCTCTCGTCGCCGTTGTCCACGGGGGCAGGGAAGCCGGAGATGGTGGAAGGTACCAGGGCGAATAGAACCTGGCCGCACCCTCTCCATCGCCCGCCGCAGACGCTGCCACAGAGGAAACTGAACCCACACCGAAGCATCAGTGTGGGTAAACCTAGACGCCATCGCAGATCTCGCAAGGAGCAGCCGCAGCCATCACTTGCCAGACCTCCGCCGGCGCAAAAGCTTCTCGCCGCCGTCCACGACATCAGCGCGAGATAAACTAATTCTAACCCTAGCCTACCTATTCCTAGGGAAAAGAGGGCAGGTATATACACCACACGGCGATTCCATGGCTCCCGCACACCTCCGGCGCCGATCCGGCCGTCGGAGGAGAGGGGGAGCCGACGGAAACGCCGCCGGAAGGAGAGCCGCCCTGGGGTCGCCCTTTTCTCCTGTAGCAGAAGAAAGGTCGAGAAGGGGGAAGAGACCTCACTCGAGTGTAGATTTACTTAGAGCTTCAGCAATGTACATCTAGCAAGAAGGTGGGAAGATGTTCCTAAGGAACAACAATAGTAGTACCTCTTCCACTCAGTGTACATCAGGTAAGAAGGTGGGTCCTGTAATATAAAAATCAACAATCCAACTATAGTCTCTTTACACGCTTTCGGTTGACAGATCAAAGGATGCAAAAAAAAAAGGATTTTTTAATTCATCTTACCCGGTAGCAGGATTACTACCGACATACTACCTGCTTGTAATACTCTTTCCACAATGTATCTTACCCATTGTAATCTCTTGCTATTACTTTTTACCTTTCCACCGTGGACGCCCTTAGTTGTGGAGCCCCCGAGTGAGATAGTTCTAGCAACATCCTAACCGTTGGCCACCTCTGTGATTCACGCCATCTAGGAATATACCTTACAGGCACAGGCGCGCAGGCAGGGCAGGCCAGAAGCGAGGAGCTCGTGTGGCGCTGACACGTCCCTATTTAAAACCTCCTCACTCACACACTCACTCACCCAACACCCCCCGGAAAGGAAACCCATCGCACCAAATCCCCAACCCCAAACCCCCAATCCACCCATCACCTCCTCATCCACTCCGGGCGGCCATGGCCTGCTCCTTCGCCGCCGCCACCACCGTCTCTTCCGCCCCCACCCCGGCCGCCAGGCCTCTTGCCGCTGCCCCGCAGTCCGTCTCCGTCGCCCGCTCAGCGGTTGCAACCGCCGCCAGGCCGCTCCGCCTCGCCGCCTCCAGATCCGCGCGGGCCACCAGACTCGTCGCCCGCGCCGGCGGCGTCGTAAGTTCTCCTCGCGTCTTGCCTCGCCTTATGGTACCGCGGGTTTGCTTCTCACCCCCTTCTACTTTGCACTCACGGTTCTCGCCCTTGTGCCTGTGCTCCGTAGGATGACTTGCCGCTGGTCGGGAACAAGGCTCCAGACTTCGAGGCCGAGGCCGTGTTCGACCAGGATTCATCAACGTATGTGCACCTCTCTCTACGCTCAATCTCGCGTGGTTTATGTAGCAGAACCCTCAAATTGCTCCTAATACCCTTTTATGTGGCTGGCGATGACATTGCTCTGTGTGCTTTTGCAGGTGAAGCTCTCTGATTACATTGGGAAGAAGTACGTCGTTCTGTTCTTCTACCCCTTGGATTTCACCTTCGTCTGCCCGACCGGTGAGGATAAAACAGTAGCATTAGTATCAAGAAGACACGTCTGGAGTGGGTCTATGAGATTCTGATAAACTAACGCCTGATACTTGCAGAGATTACTGCCTTCAGTGACAGATATGAGGAATTCGACAAGTTGAACACTGAGGTTCTTGGCGTCTCCATTGACAGTGTGGTACGTTATAATTGCCCTGGTATTCCATGATATGATGGCATCTATCAATATGGATCAGTCTGTCAATTGTTCTTAACGATAAGTGAGTGTAGTTGACATCTGATGCCTCCACTGTTCGTACGGGGATTGTTATCTCATTTGTCACATGTCATAGTTAGCTCTTGAAGTACATTTCATCTTTCACATGTACTGGCTCATAATGGAAATATAATTATTATGGTTGAACTTACCCTATAATGAGAAATTCACGTGCCACTGCTAGGTTATCTTTGGAGCACAACTGCTGTACTTGTATGCATGGTTCTTGAGCATAGTCACATTATTTCTCAAATTCATTCTGGAAAGTATGTTCAAGTGGAGTTAGAAAAGGTAGTTATACAAATACACAATATTCTATAACAGTAAGGTAGTGTTTGCTTTACACTTCCCATTTCAAATTTTGGCAAAGTAGTAGGACCACATGCATTTTCTCATGATGAAACACACGTGCTGTACTGTGTACTGCTGCCCATTACAATGTAACTATTAATAGAAACATCCATCTACATGAACACAATAGCAATGACACTAGGGATGAGAACGGTCGGGAATGGTACTATAATACAAAATCTGAAAGCGGTTGGTATCGGATTTTCCCTTTTCTTATCAAAATAACTAATGAAAAAAAAACGGTTGTCATAAAATCACAAAATGTCAACTTACATGTTATGATAAAAATGGAAACGGTATGATAATACGGAAAACAATATTGGTTGGTACAATTTTCCCGTACCGCTTTCACCTCTAAGTGACACATCACTATCCAATATTCATTTTCGGATTTTCTATTGGGACTAAGCATTCACGTTACACTTGTGACCTTAAATTTAACCTTTGTTGGTCCAAAGAAAATGTCTTTTTAGCTTCATAGTTTTATTAAATTGATTGTTTCTGTTCGCTAAAATACTTTTCAAATCTTTGGAGAATTCTATAGTCCTTCCATTTTTAAATATGCACCATTGACTTTTTACTAATTTTTGACAAACAATATTAGTTAATTACTTAGATAAGTAAAGTGAAAAACTAGATCTGTCATCAAATGTCAAATATTTATACAAGAGACAAATAAGCAAACAAATAAAAGAGTCAAAGGTTAACAGGGGAGTACTATGAAAAATACCCTGATGACTTCTATATTTGAAGTCTTTATACAGCTATCCTTGTATGATTTGTTATTACTCCCTCTGTTTCAAATGATACGTTGTTTTGGCTTTTCTAATATCTAGACATAGTGTATATCTAGGATTCTAGGTGCATAGCAAAAGCTATGTACCTTAAAAAACCAAAATGGCCTTAATTTGGGAAGGAGGGAATACCTCTTTATGTCATTGTATGTATGTGGTCAAAAGTAGAAATCTTGACATATAGATCTTGGGTTTTGGTTACTGTGATTTCACCATAATCATAACTGTCGTTAATTGTTTTAGTGTTTGTTTGGATGCAGTTCTCCCACCTTGCATGGGTGCAGACAGACAGGAAGTCTGGTGGGCTTGGCGATCTTAAATACCCACTTATTTCTGATGTTACCAAATCAATTTCAAAGTCCTTTGGTGTTCTGATCCCTAGCCAGGTTTTTTTTTCAACCACTGGATATTCTTCTCCAGATTCTTCCCCTGTGGAGTTATTTTGTTTTCCATATTATGTTTCTGTTTGTTGCTCTCTAAATCTGAATGTTCTTTGGGCAGGGTATTGCTCTGAGAGGACTGTTCATTATTGACAAGGAGGGAGTGATTCAGCACTCTACCATTAATAACCTTGCCATCGGTCGTAGCGTGGATGAGACCATGAGGACCCTTCAGGTATGTTCTATGTTGGTTATGCTACATTTCTGGTAGGCAGTTGCTCGACTTCAGAAATTAGAAGTTTTCTGTGCTGCTACTTAAAACATAAAGTAAAAAGAATATGTACTTTGTATTCATGGTGTTTGTGATACACAACTTGAACAAGATTCAACACTGGTGCATTTTACATGATTAATTGTTTGTTAACACTTGACAGTGTAATATAGTTCTCCATTTGTAGGAACAAAATAAACTATTTGTAACCCAAATGCTTTAAAATTACAGAAGAATTATTGAAAATATGTACATTATTTATGTGACCTACATCCTTTGGCATTAGAGTACAAGCCATTTTACTATAGTGCTGTACTAAATATAACTGTCAAAGTACTACACAAACTACTTTTCATAGGGTAAGATGCATCGTAGGCTGTTGATCTGGGATGATGTTACGTAGTTTCCCAATGAAAAAAGATAAGCATAATCCCAGGATTACAATTGAAGTACATCATTGGGCATTTTTCTGAGCTGGTTTACGCCTGAACCAGTTACATAGTTGCTTTTGTTATTTTATACAGTCTAGGGGTCACAATCGGAAGAATATTGAAGTTGACATCACATTTCAATGTTTCACCAGGCATTGCAGTACGTCCAGGAGAACCCAGACGAGGTGTGCCCGGCCGGATGGAAGCCAGGGGAGAAGTCGATGAAGCCCGACCCCAAGGGAAGCAAAGAGTACTTCGCGGCCATCTAGACTTGCCGTCATTGAGAAGCTTTGCTACTCTATCATGGTGCCCGTGAAGTGCCCCAGCGGTAGGTCCGTGTGGAGTTTTGCGAAGCTCGCATTTTGACATGTCTCTGCCTTGAACCGAGTGTAGTAGCCCCTGTGCTGTTGTGCATCCCCGATTGAGTGCTGTTCTTTGCCACTTTGTTTAATTTTTCACCTGACGAATAAGGTTCATTTGGCACGTGACGTGATTGAGAGCTTACGCTTCTGGTGTAGTTTGTTGAGCTTCTGTTTGTCGCGTCGATGCTGCATTGCTGCTACAACAAGGCCTTTTCAAATTTACGTGGGCAACTACAACGTGCGTTGCAGTTCCTGGCCCAAGCTGGTATGCAAAAACGCAAGACCTAACCTCCGGGGCCCCATAACTGAACCTCCTCTGTTTTGCAGGCCCGTAAGGCCTGTTGCCATTCTGGACTTGGGCTGTGTTCATCCAGGATCTGCAGTCTGGATCTTTTTTCCTGTTGTAGTGTTGTCTCTGTTTTTGCAGGCCCGTAAGGCCTGTTGCCATTCTGGAATTGGGCTGTGTTCATCCAAGGTCTGCAGTCTGGATCTTTCTTTCCTGTTGTAGTGTTGTTATAAGGAAAAAGTTTGCTCCCTTAATTTTTTCGAAAGTTCATTTTTCCTCACTAAACTTTAAAACTGAGCCAACCACCTCCTTCAATTTTTGAAACTGCACGTTTTACCTCCCTGACCCATTTATAAGTGGGTTTCAAGCCGATTTTATCTTTTTCTTTTTTAATTATTTCAGTTGAATCTTTGAAAAATCATAGTAAATCACAGAAAAATCATAAAATAAAAAAATTCAATTTTGTTGTACTCCACATAATTAGATCTACATAATGAATATACAATATGATATGCTTTAGCACAGTTTGTAAGTAGATTTAGATCATTCTTCTATGTAATTAATTGAAATAATTTATAACTGTAGTTTGTATGATCTAATTATGGTGAAATTTTTATGATAACCTAATTATTGTATGCTTGAACTAAAATAAAATTTTCATGCTCATTGAATCATGTATAAATTAGTTATCGATTTATTTAGGGTTTATACTTGTTAAATATAAATAAATTTATAACTAAGTTATACATGATCCAATGAGTAAGAAGTTTTTACTATAATTCGAGCATATAATATTTAGGTCACTATAAAATTTTTACCACAATTGGACCATAGAAACCACAGCCAACCTCTCTAGTTTTGTAACCACGGGTATGATAGGTAATTTTTGTCAAACCCATGAATCTTGTCATTTTCGGAGCATTCTTGTGATGTTCGATAAAATCCATGGATTTAGTGCATGTTTAGATATATCAAGTTTTTGGGTGTCACATCGAATGTGGGATGTTACATGGGGTGTTATATGGGGTATTTAATGAAAAATAAATTATAGCATTCATCTAGAAACCGCGAGATGAATTTATTAAGTCTAATTAATCCATTGTTAGTACATGTGTTAGTGTAGTAATTAGTGTCTATTCATGGACTAATTAGTCTTAAAAGATTTATCTCACAAAATACATACAAAATGCCCAATTAGTTATTTTTGCATGCGTTTAAACATTCGATATACGCTACTACAGAAACGTTTTTTCCAGCGGACAAAATTGCTTTTGCACAGCGGGCAAACGCGTCCGTCACCACGGGAAGGTCATGGTAAATAGTTGCCTTCCCGCAGCGGGCCGCTTTGACCGCTGCGGTTAATCGATTTCCCGCGGCGGGCACAATAGGACGCCCACCGCGGTTAAACGTTTAAAAAAAACCCAAAAAACCGTCGGCGAGCCCATTCTCGAGCCCACAGACGACCCCGCGACCCACGCTCGCAACCTGCGCCGCCGAGGCTCCACGCAAGCGTCGCCGCTCCACGCTGCGCGACCCGCCGAGGCCCCGCGCGACCCGCCGTGGCTCCGCGCTGCGCGCCATGGCCCCGCGCGACCCGCCGCCGCTCTGCGCGCCGGCGAGGCTCCACGTGTGAGGCGCGCGCTGCGCGACCCGCCGAGGCCACGCGCCATGGCCTCGCGACCCCGCGCGACTCGTCGCCGCTTTGTGCGCCGCCACTCCGCGCTCTGCACCGTGGCTCCGGATCTCACCGGATCTCGCTGGATCACGCCGCCGGGAGTTGTAGGAGCCAGATCTCGCCGGATCACGTCACCGGGAGGAAGAGAGTGAGGCGGTGCGGGGGAAGAGGCGCGCGGCGCGGAGGCGTGCGACGCAGAGGCTCGCGGCGCGGGGGTTCGCAGCGCGGGTGGGAGGCGGAAGAGGGGCTCGCAGCTCGGGGGCTTGCGGCGCGGATGGGAGGCGGCTGCCGTTGAATGAGAGAGGGAGAGAGTTTCTGTTGAAAACCCTAAGTCTGGTGTATATATATGGCCATGAATATTGGGCTTGGCTTTGGGCCGGTTGGGCCTCAATCTTTACCGTGACGGGCCTCGTAACACGTCCGCTGCGGTAAATCGATTTACCGCAGCAGGCAAAAATACCCGCCACAGTAAATAAAAAAAATACCCGCAATGGTAAATCATGTGATTTTCTGTAGCGGACAAAACTAGTGTCCGCCACGGAGGGATTTTAGGCAACACTGCGGAAGCTCGATTTTGACGTAGTGGTAATAGAACACAAAGTTTTTAAGTGGGATCTAAACATGACCTTAGTAACTAGATCTATGTTTTGGTGATATGAAATTGGTAGATTTGGAAGTGTTTGACTTGGAACCGTGGGAGTTGAACATTTTTTTTTATCTTCCATCGGGCCCTAAATAAGAATATATTTTAAAAAACACTTTGGTGTTTTAAACACAGACACACATCAGGAGCTCTTTGGATGAAACAAGTTACAAGTTAAACCATTGTTAAAATTGTAGTATCTTTTGAAGCGGACTCTTATATTTTAGATGCCTGAATTTTAACATGATTTCAAGCAATACCCTTGTACTATCAATTAGTATAAATAAATTGTCACTTTTGTAATTTGTTATTTGTCTTTATGTCATAACATATCAAAATTTTGTCCCTTTCTGACTATAGAAATAATTATAAATTGTTAAATTGTTTCTATGCTCACACATATCAGATTTTGTCAGGTTTATGGTTTTGTCTAACGGGCTTTGTATTATCAAAATAAAAAATTGCATATTATGTCTATAAAATTACATCGAACGAAAATTAAAATTTTAGCATAAAATATATACAATAATCCTCATCTGACAACTGAAATTTAGCAAATCTCTTTGAAGTGATATATGATATTCGTTAGTGAAGAGAATTTGGCTTCTTCTCCCCCGGTAGGTGTAAGAGAATTTGGCCGAACACTCCTACAGGCTACAGGCTACATGCAGCCATGAGGCCGGACGACGCGCTAGCTGCTGCTTCTTCTTCTCTTGTGCTGCTACAGTGCTACTCTCGCATCATCTCTAGGGGATGCGGCATGTGTAACAGTTTTCCTGAATCCTGATCGAGCATCTTGCAGTGGCCACAACGGTTCGCATGCATCTTGGAGTCACAAAAGGGGACTAGCTTGACTTGGACGCAGCATGCATGCATCTCGCAGTAGCCACAACAACGGTTGCAAAAGGAATCAGTCACACACACACACACACACAAAGCGAATGTTGGAATGACCATACGTGCAGATGAGTGTGAGAATTAATGGAACATGAGGAGAGGATCTGAGCCGGACGAGCTTACGGTCGGTCACCAGCGGGCCGGCCATGCATTCTTTCCAAGTTTCCATGCATATGCATGCCATACAGAGCTTCGATCTGCCTCTCCTTGCAACCCGCTCGCACGCAGGTGAGCATGTGCATGCGCCGCTGTTCTGCTGTTCATGACCTAACCCGACACCCCGGTCACCTGTCATCACCACCACTAGATGAAACCGAAGTGATAACACGTAGGAGTCGTAGCATGTAAAATCTGCCATGCATACATCATCTACTCCCTCGATCCCTTTATATACGTCGTCTAAAAAGTATGTTTTGAGGGAACACGGTTTTTTAAGACAAATCTTTAGGGACAGATGGAGTAGGTCTGATATATTCTTTATGTGTAGTGACTAGTAGTGACTGACTGCAGTCAGGGTACTGCATGCATGCAGTTGCAGCACATTCAGGATGGAATGACCTGACATGGGGCTTTTGCTCATCAGTTAGCACGTTCAGACAATCAGACAACCATTCAGCTGCTGCAACTGTTCCTTGTAGCTAGTGCTTCTCTTCTTATCGGAGTCAGGTCCAGGTCAGGTCAGGTCATCCATGGAGTAGTACACAGTACGTTATACGTACCCTTATTAAAATCCTGCCGCTTTTAGCGCGGATAATGCCACTAAGTGCTTTTTAGCTCCGTCTCTTCTTTACTCTTTGCTTTGCGCTGCTATCAACTCCTTTGAACAGATTATGGGGCGGGGCCCATGGCTGGAACAGCCAAGGACGGGCCAAACTGATCTTGATCCATTTCATTAATCATTATGAACCCAACCTGCTATCGACAGGCCCTCTTCTCTCTGCTTTGTGATCAACCCTTGACCAAGCAAACTATGGCTAAGAGAGAAAAAGTCCCAGATCAACATCTCTTTGCCTTGCTTTGCTCATATGATTCTATACATACTCTCTTTTCCCATGTTCCTTTAATTCTTTGCCAAATGCTTGCGTTTTTCTTTTATTTGTGTCTTTTTTGTTTTTTTTTAAATTTCGGGAACAATATTTCCCCCCTTCTGTTGGCTTTGTTTGTGTTACTACTAGCAGCATCACTTTCCCATGGAGCTCTCCTTTTCTGGCGTTTTTTTGCCTTTGCAGAGTAGCCCACTGCACTTTGCCATCATTAGGGCTTGTCCTCTTGCTGTCCTCTGGGCCCCAATTCTCATTGTGGTGATGACCAGAGCTTTTATTTCTTGACTGTGACAGGGTTAGTTTCCAAAGAGACATACCGGGAGAAAGATCGATCTTAGCTTACATGTTACCTTTATATTACATCATAGTATATAGTAGTAAAAAACTAAACTTCTTAGCACTAAAAAAAGCTTTCTAAAGATTATGGCCAAATTAAAATGATATGATCGATATACAGATATACTGTATATGTGTAATGGATGGTGCACATTTCTTCATGTATATATTTTGCGTGCATGGTAGGTCTCATCAGAGATGAATGAGGAATGAATGAGGATGACTTCCCTGGAAGTGGCGTCGACATCCGGTAGGAGTATCAACAACTTATGATCGATTGCTGCTTCTTTTCCTGCACTGTTTCACATCCCTATAAAGAACAACGTTCTAGCATGGCTTTCAGTGCAAACTTATGTGATTATGACCTGGTCAATGGCGCTTAACAACACTTTGGTGCACATGCTTTGGCTTTTTAACTCTTGATGCTGATGATCACTGTTCACATCCATAGAATGAACATGAATATCACCACTAATAACGTGAAATGCCACAATATATAGTCCATGGTCACTTTGACAAATCACACTGCAGTAAGACTATTGCTTTACATCAATGAGTTTTTAATAACTTTGGTGTAACCTCTAAAACTCACAAAATAACTCCTCGAGGAATGGAAAATCTTGTATATATTGTTGTTTTTTTAATACTAGTAACTAACAAGAAACAATTCATCTTGAAAGTGTACTCCATTCATTTTCAACATATGTTGTTTTGGACACCAGTGTCTCTAAGAGAAACTTTAAACATTGCTTTATATAAGAAAAATACAAAAGTTTGTAATTATTATTTACTATATTGTGAAATTATTATTTTTACAACAAATCCAACAGTTCTAGTTTCATATGACCAATACCCTAAGAATGCCCTATTAAGGTTGATTGGATTCTATATATGGTCTAAAGTTTATTTGACTAAAGTTGAGCAATAAAACTTTAGACCACTTTAGCTCACTTGTGTAGTCAAGTTTTTGTGAGATTTTTTTGACAACTTACATATATTATACTTCCTCTGTCCTGAAACAATAGATTCCTAGAGTTGTGTTAAGTCAAACTTTTTAAACTTTGACCAAATTTTTAGAAAAAAAACATTAAAATTTATGTTATCAAATAAGTATCATTAGATTTATTATAAAATATATTTTTACATGGTGCTTATTTTATGTCATAGGTGCTTTTTTCTATAAAGTTAGTCAAAGTTTTTTTTTGACTAGCACAAATTCTAAGAGGGAGTATTATATTATAAAAGCAACCATATTACATAGAGACCCTCAAAAGATGATCTCAAAACATGAAAGCCCCTTAAGGACTTCCAGACATGCAAACACACATTTACCATGAACACGTGTAATGAAGTAGAGTAGCATACGACTTCACCCGGAACACCATCGAGCAGATGGCTGGAGGAGGTTCTAAAGGCGACACAAATGCATGGAATTGAGATGAAAGGACCTCGCAAAGAGGTCTAACAGGGTTGAGGCAGCCGACAAATGAGACCAACTCCAACAAACTGAGGATGAAATTAAATCCACTGATGGAGGCTAACTAAAAGCCAAACTTAGAACCCAAGTGAATTGCATGCTTGAAAGCCCAAGTTTGGTTTTGGTTAATTGATGACACCTATTAACTAACCCTATTGTTAAGTGAATGATCAAGATAGGGTGAACCAAATTGACAAGTGGAGCTAGATGAAGGATCATGATAGATCAAGTGCTCCATGACTAAGGAAAAGAAGAAAGAGAAAAACAAAAATGGGTTCAAGGCAAAGGTATATCATAAGGCCATTTTTGGTTTAGTGATCAAGACACTATAGAGAGTGTCATCACATTTAGGATAGATAGCCGTACTATAAAGAAGGGAAAACTCGTGTCGATTGCGGTTATCATGTGCCACTAGGTTTGCATTTGCATTCATATAAAATGAACCTAAGTGACATGAACATAGAATTAAATCCAAGATAATTCAATATAAAGGCTAACACAAAGCACAACTGTATGGATCTCATGGTGTTAGCACTTGAAGACTTGGAGAAGAAGAAGCAATCTGTTTGGACAAGGAAAAGCTGTCCGGACGCAGGGTCCGGACGCTAGGGCAGCTCGGTCCGGACAAACACGGATGCGACCGGAAGCGTACCCTAGCTCGGCAGGCATTGAACAGGAGATCCGGACGCAGCACTTCGGACCATCGTCCGGAGGTTTTGAGCTCTCTGGATGCTCTCTGGTGGACTCCGGTCGCAGGCGCAAATGGTTCGGACGCGCACTGTGTGCAGCGTCCAGAGGCGACGCGGCGGCTCTCAGTGAAGGCGCGAACGACGAATTTCAAATGGCAGAAGGACCGGACGCAGATGCGATGGTCCAGACCCCAAGTTTCGCACGTCTGGATGGTGCGTCCGGACTGGAAAACAGAGGCGCTGAAGCTTGGTCAGAGAAGGGTCCGGACGCTACCTTTAGTCCGGACCCCCTATGCAAAGTGCGTCCGGAGGCACGCAGATAGTGGCAAAGAAGGAGAAAAACGGCTAGGTTTTGATGGAGGGCTTATATATATATATGTTTTGGCTGGCTCCTTGGGACCTTACTGGCACCTCCCATTCATTCTCACTCTTTGTGCTTGCTTGAGAAGCTCCCAAACTCATCTCTCTTTGCATGTGTTGCTAATTCATGAGAGTTTGAGTGAACCAAGTGCTTGATCATTGCATTGCATCTTAGTGGCACTTGGTCATCATCATCGCCGTGGGATTTCTTGTTATTCTTAGTGTTTGCCAACACCTAGACGGCTTGGCTATTGTGGAGAAGCTTCGGTATGTATTGGTGATTGTTCATGGCCGGCTTCATCGACTTATGAGAGGGCTTGTACCCACCTCGGCGGAGCGCCAAAGGGTAACTCTAGTGGATTGCTCGTGTCATTGAGTTACTCTCATTTGGGTGGATTCTTGTGGCGCCCGGGTAGTGGGCTAGGCTTGTGATTGCCTATTAGCCACCGAATCACCACTTGAGTAGTCGACACAACGGGGACTAGCTTGGTGGTAACCAAGTGAACCTCGGGAGAAAAATCATTGTGTTCATATTGTCTCCCGGCTACTCTTGGTGATCTTATTGTGATTGGTCTTCATATTGACATCCATACATCACAAGGCTTCGGTATAACAATCACCCCTATCTCTTGCATTTACTTTCTTCATATCTTGTTTAGTTAGCTTACTAGTTAGTTCTCTTGTTAGTGTTTTAGTTTACTTGAGATAAGTGCCTTAGACTCTTGCTATTGTGTGTAGGCACTTAGTTAACTAGAATTGCTTGGTTGGGTGGCTTTGCATCCCTAAGTAGAGCTAGAGCAAAAGCTTCGCTTAAGTGTTATTCTAACCTTTGCTCTAGTGATTTGTAGAATTTTTATTAGGCTATTCACCCCCTCTAGCCATCTAGGACATTTCAAGTGGTATCGGAGCCGTGGTCACCGCTATTATCAGGGCTTAACAACCTTCGTTGTTAGTGATGGCTCAAGTACAATTCAACCATGTTGGAAGCAAACCACCAATGTTTGATGGCACATCCTTTGATTATTGGAAGAGAAAGATGAAGATGCATCTAGGCTCAATACATGAGAAGGTGTGGAGTGTGACCGAACATGACTTTGTCATTCTTGATGAAGCCGCTCCCACACCTAGAGAGCAAGAGAACCGACAATGCAACACCATGGCACTCAATGTGATCTACAATGACATTGACTCCAAAGTGTTTGAGAAAATCAAAGATCTTGAGAAGGCAAGTGAAGTGTGGAAGAGACTTGAGGATACATATGAGGGCACCGCCACCGTGAAGAATGCCAAGTTGTATATGCTCAAGGACAAGCTATCTCACTTCAAGATGAAATATTATGAGTCTATTCCGGAAATGTTCCATAGGCTCCAAGTAATCATCAACGATCTCAAGAGCTTGGATGAGAAGGTCAAGGATGAAGACTTCTCAAACCGCTTTCTTGGTTGTTTGCCCAAGAAATACAAAACTTTGAGGCAAATAATTAGAAGAGATGGTTTGGACAAGATCACTCCAAATGAAGTGCTTGGAGAAATCATGACTGAAGAGCAATATAATGAAGAAAGTGAAGAAGAAGAGGTCAAGGAAGAAAAGAAGGAAAAGAAGAGCTTAGCATTCAAGGCATCATCATCCAAGAAGAAGAAGGGCTAGTGATATTGATGATGAGATGATGTCCCTCTTTGTGCGGAAGTTTGGCAAGTTCATGAAGAAGAAGGGCTATGGTGCTAGAAAGAGAAGAGACAACATGAAGAGCAAAGAGTATGTGAGAAAATGCTACAAGTGCAAGAGCACCAATCACATGATTGCGGATTGTCCCAATCATAGTGATGATGATGAGAAGAAGACGAACAAGCATGATAAGAAGGAGAAGAAGCTATCTTTCATCAAGAAGAAGAAGGGTGAATCCTATATGGTGACTTGGGATAGTGATGATTCTTCCGATGATGATTCTAGTGATGATGAGAAAAAGAAGTCCAAGAAGAAGGCATTGGCAAGCATTGCTATCAACAACAAGCCATCCATCTTCGACACTCCATCATGCTTCATGGCTAAGCCATCTAAGGTACAATCTCATGATGATAGTGATAGTGATGATGATAGTAGTGATGATGATGAGGAGTACTCCAAGGAAGAACTAGTAGATATGATGAAGCAAACTTATGGTTGCTTTGAGGCAAAGAGGAAGGAGTGCAAGGAGTTGAACAAGAAGCTTAAGGCTCTTGAACAATCCTTTGATGAGCTCAATGGATCTCATGAGAGGCTAATGGAAGCCCATGAGAAACTTGAGAGGACTCACTACAAGCTTGAAAAAGCTCACTCCTCCCTCCTTGAGCAAAACAAGGACAAGGTTGTTGCATCATGTGATATTGGAGTCACTTGTGATATTCTTGATGAATCATTTTTCACTCCTATCATTGTCACCCCAACCGACACTAGCACTTCCACTTGCACATCCACTAATGAGAGCTCAAAGGATGATGCTATACTAGTGAGTGAAAATGAAAAGTTGAAAAATGATGTTAATGAACTCACTCATGCTTTGGGTAAGGCATATGGTGGAGATGCCTGCTTGCTAAAGTGCTTGGGTAGCCAAAGATTTTCCCACTACAAAGAGGGATTGGGCTATATCCCCAAGAAAGGCAAGGCCGCCTTTGTGACTCCAAAGACTAGCTTTGTGAGAAACAATGGTCGGTATTGCAATAGTTGCAAGCAAGTGGGGCATGTTGACCAATATTGCAAACTAAATATGAGCCAAACCAAGTTTGCTAAATCTACCTCCATTTATTTTGATTCATGTTATATGCTTACCAAAGGGAGAGATGGTGTAATGGTTAAGTATGTTGGCACACCCATTGTTGGCCCAAATAAGAAGGCAATTTGGGTGCCAAAATCCTTGGTCACTAACTTTGGAGGACCCAAACAAGTATGGGTACCTAAGAAGAACTAATTTGTTTTGTAGGTCAATTACAAAGCCGGAGGAAGGCATTGGGTGCTTGATAGTGGGTGCACTCAACACATGACCGGGGATTCTAGAATGTTCAAATCAATCAACTCCAACACAAGTGATGGCGTTGATAGTATTACATTTGGTGATAATGACAAGGGCAAGGTCAAGGGTCTTGGTAAGATTGCAATTTCCAATGACTTGAGCATATCAAATGTCTTGCTAGTTGAGAGCTTGAACTTCAATTTGCTATCCATGGCTCAATTGTGTGATCTTGGATTCAAATGCATATTTGGGGTAGATGATGTTGAGATCATTAGTGTGGATGGTTCAAACTTGATTTTCAAAGGCTTTAGATATGAGAACCTCTACCTAGTTGATTTCAATGTTAGTGAAGCTCAATTGTCAACTTGCTTGCTCACTAAATCAAGTATGGGTTGGTTATGGCATAGAAGACTTGGTCATGTTGGCATGAAGCAATTAAATAGATTGATTAAGCATGACTTAGTAAGAGGCTTGAAAGATGTTGTGTTTGAGAAGGACAAACTTTGTAGCTCTTGTCAAGCCGGTAAACAAGTTGGTAACACCCATCCTAAGAAGAGCATGATGAGCACTAGTAGAGCATTTGAGTTGTTGCATATGGACTTATTTGGACCAATAACATACACAAGCATTGGAGGCAACAAGTATGGCTTTGTGATAGTGGATGATCTCACAAGATATACTTGGGTATTCTTTCTCAATGACAAGAGTGATACATTTGCCACATTCAAATCTTTTGTCAAGAGATGTCACGATGAGTTTGAAACTACCATCAAGAAAGTGAGAAGTAACAATAGAAGTGAATTCAAAAATACAAGAGTTGAAGAACTATGTGATGAGCTTAGAATCAAACATCAACTTTTGTCCAAGTGCACTCCTCAATCAAATGGCCTTGTTGAGAGGAAGAATAGAACATTTATTGATATGGCATGGTCTATGCTTAGTGAGTACAATGTGAGTCAATCCTTTTGGGCCGAAGCTATCAACACCGCTTGCTACTCTAGCAACCGGTTGTATTGTCATCCATTGATGGAAAAGACACCATATGAGCTATTGAATGGAAGAAAGCCCAACATTGCATACTTGAGAGTGTTTGGTTGCAAATGCTATATCTTGAAGAAAGGCACAAGACTTGAAAAGTTTGACAAGAAGTGTGATGAAGGGTTCTTACTTGGTTACTCAACCACAAGCAAACCTATAGAGTGTGGAATTCGGCTAGTGGTATACTTAAGGAGGTTCATGATGTTGAATTTGATGAAACCAATGGCTCTCAAGTTGAAAATGAGAATCTAGAAGATGTGAGTGAACCTCAATTGTCAAAGGCTATGAAGAACATGGATATTGGTGATATTAGGCCAAGACAAGTGATTGACATTGAAGATGACAAAGATCAAGTGCTCAACTCACCTAATGTGCAAGCTAGTAGTTTTTAAGTGCAAGATCAACAAGTTGCTAATTCATCTTAACCAAGCTCAAGCAATCAAGTTTCTATCCTTCAACCAACCAACATTGCAAGAGATCACCCCATTGATCAAATAGTTGGTAATATTACAAGTGGTGTGCAAACAAGATCAAGATTGACATCCTTTTGTGAATACTATTCATTTGTGTCATCCATAGAGCCCACAAAGATTGAAGAAGCCTTACAAGATATTGATTGGGTAAATGCTATGCATGAAGAGCTCAACAACTTCACAAGAAATCAAGTTTAGGAGCTAGTTGAAAGACCCAAGAACTACAATATGATTGGCACAAGATGGGTATTTAGAAACAAGCAAGATCAAGATGGTATAGTTGTGAGAAACAAAGCAAGATTGGTAGCTTAAGGTTACACACAAGTTGAAGGTCTTGACTTTGGAGAAACCTATGCACCCGTTGCAAGATTAAAGGCAATAAGAATCCTATTGGCCTATGCATGTGCACACAACATCAAGCTATACCAAATGTATGTGAAGAGTGCTTTCTTGAATTGATATATCAATGAACTAGTATATGTTGAGCAACCTCCCAGTTTTGAAGATGACAAGAAGCCCAACCATGTGTACAAGTTGAGAAAGACGTTATATGGCTTGAAGCAAGCACCTAGAGCATGGTATGAAAGATTGAGGGATTTCCTCTTATCTAAAGGGTTCATCATGGGGAAGGTTGATACTACTCTCTTCACCAAAAAGCTTGGCAAGGATCTATTTGTGCTCCAAATCTATGTGGACAACATCATATTTGGTTCAACCAATCAAGATTTTTGTGAAGAGTTTGGCAAGATGATGGCAAATGAGTTTGAAATGTCAATGATTGGTGAACTTAGCTACTTCCTTGGTCTTCAAATCAAGCAATTGAAGAATGGAATCTTTGTGAGTCAAGGCAAGTACATCAAGGATATGATAAAGAAGTTTGGCCTAGAAGCTTCTAAAGGCATTAGCACTCCTATGGGCACCAATGGACACTTGGATAGTGATGCTAGTGGCAATATGGTGGATCAAAAGTTGTATCGATCTATGATTGGAAGTCTACTCTATGTGACCACTTCAAGGCCGGATGTGATGTTTAGTGTATGTATGTGTGCAAGATTCCAAGCCTCACCAAAAGAGAGTCACTTGAAGGCTACAAAGAGAATATTGAGGTACTTGAAGCATACACAAGATGTTGGATTGTGGTATCCCAAGGGGTCAAACTTTGAATTGATTGGATATTCGGACTCCGACTATGCAAGATGCAAGGTTGATAGAAAGAGCACTTCGGGCACATGTCAAATGCTAGGCATGTCACTTGTATCTTGGTCATCAAGGAAGCAAAATAGTGTTACACTCTCTACCGCCGAAGCCGAATACATAAGTGCGGGTAGTTGTTGTGCTCAATTGCTTTGGATGAAAGCAACATTGAATGACTATGGGATCCATTTCAAGCAAGTGCCGTTGCTATGTGACAATGAAAGTGCGGTGAAGCTAACCAACAATCTGGTCTAACATTCAAGAACCAAGCACATTGACATAAGGCACCACTTAATAAGGGACCATCAACAAAAGGGTGATATCAAGATCACAAGTGTTGGCACCGATGATCAACTTGCCGATATATTCACCAAGCCACTTGATGTGAAGAGGTTTTGCAAGCTAAGAAATGAGTTGAACATTCTTGATTATTCAAACATGTGTTGATGCACCCCCATATATGACATGCCTCTCCTTCAAGCAAAGCAAGGTTTGATTGACATGTCATTCATCCAATATTAGGAATTGTTAGTGCATCTAGACATCAACTCATTAGTCTCATTCATGAAAATCAAATGTTTTCGATGCTCATATGGTACCACTATTGCTTTATGCTTGACTTGATCTAGTGGTAGCATATGACATGTTTATAGGCTTGCAATCCTAGTGTTTGATCTAGAATATGAACTTCAAATGTTTAGCTCAAAATGGGCAAGATAACCATTCTAGGATGTGTGAACAAGCTTGTCCATGGTTTAAACCGAGTTAAATAGTTTGGGGCAAGTAATCTAGATTGAACAACACCTAAGCTTCTCTCCAATAATCAACATTTTTTGATAATAGATGACAAAGGGGGAGAGAAAATGGGGGAGAAGTAAGTAGTCACAAAGAAATATTGAAATTTTTTGAAAAATGTAAAGCACACAAGTAGGGGGAGCAAGCCTATGAATAAAGTTGTTGCATATCCTTGCGCATTCATAAGTGCTTGCTTGCATATGTACTTATTTTCATGACATGCTTGTGTGGTGAATGCTAGAAACTTAAATGTCTTGATGCTTGAAGTACTAGCATGATTAGGTTTTAGCCTAATTCTTCTTGTGAGCTTAAGCTTTCCAAGTGGTATTTCAAGTTTGCTCTCAAGTGGTTTCTAAGCATTCATGGTGCTAAGAATGGTATAATATGGCACTCCGATTGGTATCACGCTTCAAAGGTCCATCTCTTATACCTTAGCATCATTTGGTAGCATTCACTCACCCACAATTCCAATTCATGAATATGTGATCAAAATGAACCAAACTCATATATCACATATGTAGGGGGGATTAATACTACCAAAGTGGAAATTTTCATTACATACATTCTTTTGTGGAAGGTTGTCATCAATTACCAAAAAGGGGGAGATTGAAAGCCCAAGTTTGGTTTTGGTTAATTGATGACACTTATGGACTAACCCTATTGTTAAGTGAATGATCAAGATAGGGTGAACCAAATTGACAAGTGGAGCTAGATGAAGGATCATGACAGATCAAGTGCTCCATGACTAAGGAAAAGAAGAAAAAGAAAAACAAAAATGGGCTCAAGGCAAAGGTATATCATAGGGCCATTTTTGGTTTAGTGATCAAGACACTATAGAGAGTGTGATCACATTTAGGATAGATAGCCGTACTATCAAGAAGGGAAAACTCGTGTCGATTGTGGTTATCATGTGCCACTAGGTTTGCATTTGCATTCATATAAAATGAACCTAAGTGATATGAACATAGAATTAAATCCAAGATAATTCAATATGAAGGCTAACACAAAGCACAAGTGTATGGATCTCATGGTGTTAGCACTTGAAGACTTGGAGAAGAAGAAGCAATCTGTTTGGACAAGGAAAAGCTATCCAGACGCAGGGTCCGGACGCTAGGGCAGCTCGGTCCGGACAAACGTGGATGCGACCAGAAGCGTACCCTAGCTCGGCAGGCATTGAACAGGAGATCCGGACGCAGACTTGTGCCAGAATGCAACACTCCGGACCATTGTCCGGAGGTTTTGAGCTCTCTGGATGCTCTCTGGTGGACTCCGGTCGCCGGCGCAAATGGTCCGGATGCGCACTGTGCGCAGCATTCGGAGGCGACGCGGCGGCTCTCAGTGAAGGCGCGAACGACTAATTTCAAATGGCAGAAGGACCAGACGCAGATGCGATGGTCGGAACCCCAAGTTTCGCGCGTCCGGATGGTGCGCCCGGACAGGAAAACAGAGGCACTGAAGCTCGGTCAGAGAAGGGTCCGGACGCTACCTTTAGTCCGGACCCCCGATGCAAAGTGTGTCCGGAGGCACGCAAACAATGGCAAAGAAGGAGCAAAATGGTTAGCTTTTGATGGAGGGCTATATATATGTTTTGGCTGGCTCCTTGGGACCTTGTTGGCACCTCCCATTCATTCTCACTCTTTGTGCTTGCTTGAGAAGCCCCCAAACTCATCTCTCTCTTCTTGTGTTGCTAATTCATGAGAGTTTGAGTGAACCAAGTGCTTGATCATTGCATTGCATCTTAGTGGAACTTGGTCATCGTCATCGCCGTGGGATTTCTTGTTATTCTTGGTGTTTGCCAACACCTAGACGGCTTGGCGATTGTGGAGAAGCTTCGGCACGTGTTAGTGATTGTTCGTGGCCGGCTTCATCGACTTGTGAGAGGGCTTGTACCCACCTCGGCGGAGCGCCAAAGGGTAACTCTAGTGGATTGCTCGTGTCATTGAGTTACTCTCATTTGGGTGGATTCTTGTGGCGCCCGGGTAGTGGGCTAGGCTTGTGATTGCCTATTAGCCACCGAATCACCACTTGAGTAGTTGACACAATGGGGACTAGCTTGGTGGCAACCAAGTGAACCTCGGGAGAAAAATCATTGTGTTCATCTTGTCTCCCGACTACTCTTGGTGATCTTATTGTGATTGGTCTTCATATTGACATCCATACATCACAAGGCTTCGGTATAACAATGACCCCTATCTCTTGCATTTACTTTCTTCATATCTTGTTTAGTTAGCTTGCTAGTTAGTTCTCTTGTTAGTGTTTTAGTTTACTTGAGCTAAGTGCCTTAGGCTCTTGCTATTGTGTGTAGGCACTTAGTTAACTAGAATTGCTTGGTTAGGTGGCTTTGCATCCCTAAGTAGAGCTAGAGCAAAAGCTTCGTTTAAGTGTTATTCTAACCTTTGCTCTAGTGATTTGTAGAATTTTTATTAGGCTATTCACCCCCCTCTAGCCATCTAGGACCTTTCAATGCTAGAAGATGGGCAATGGAGAGGATGATGTCGACATGATGAAAAATAGCCCTAGATGGCTTCAAGCGGACGAACGTGATGATGGCAGTGGACAAGATGGCTGAAGCTGATGCCGAAGTCGGATTCCACAATACAAAAACCCAAATACACCCAAGGGGCAGCCGAATCTGCACCACAGACGCATAGAACGACAACAATAAAGGAAGAATCAGAGGTGGAGACACATGGAGCAATGCAGTGGAGAGCTGAGAGATGAGGCTCATCCATTCGGTAGAGAGAGATGGTTATTTTATTGACATGACTCACCTTGAAGCCATGGCGAAAGAGCACAAGGTTGAAGATGGCAATGGTGATGACTGCAAAGGGATACAAAGCAACTATTGGGCTGGACACTTAAGCACTAAACATAATCGATCTACTGAACTTTAGGAACAAGGGGCCGGCCCTTTCCACTTTCGCTGCCGATGAGGATGACGGAGGAGAGCGAGGGGGTTGGATCTGAGGTCGCTTTGCCTAGACTTCCAGTCTATTTCAGCTTATTCCTGTCACATAACACTATTCAATCAGCCTGAATCATCTGGAATGAGTCAGTTTTTATACCAGTCAACACTTTAGACCTCCATGGGATCAAACAGGGCCTAAATATATTCAGTAAACGGATTTAACTTCATGCTTTTTAGGACACCATATATTTTAGAACAGATTACTGTTTTTAAACATTTATCATTTTCAATTTATCTGAGCTTACCATCTAACGTTATACCTCATCTCCTTGTAAAAAGAGTACATAAACAGCTATAATAATAATAAGGCTGGAATACCTTATCTTGGCGACAATAATATATATTCTCCCTCAACTCACAAAAGATGCATTTTTAATTTGTTGCAACAGGAACATGTTCAAAATGTCACTCAGATTTCTGAAAGAAAAACAGAAAGTGATATGAGCATCTGCTTGAGTGACACTTTATTCTAGCTCATACTTTGAGTCCAGAGGGGAAGATCCTAACCGTACACGCTTCCGGATCGACTGTGTCTCCATGCAGATACACTTGCTCCAGGCTCTCCAGCCAGATTGATGATTGTCCATATTGTTACAAATCGGTTGATGAGGCCCTGCAGCTGTTCTCAAAAGATGAGAGGCCACATCTATCCATCCACCAGACGGATCAAATCGATCGATCGTTGTATAAAATCATCATCATTGCCTACTGTGCGGCATGCAGAAGGGCCGGGGATTATTCCCGGTGGCAGTTTCTTGTTTGCATGCAATACACATGAATATATGCATGTATAATTCTACGTACAAGTGCATGCAAAAAGTGTCATTGTACTGGGTGGTAGATGCGGACATGCATGCCACTAGCTAGCATGTTTGTTGCCTGCTGGTACATTTTTTTTAAAAGGTACTAGTATAGTATGTTAGTTTTTCATGCTTCCAAAAATTGTTTGCACCATCCTTATATATATGCCTGCATATATAGCTGGACTTGCACAGTTGCACTTGATGATGTTAGCTTCATGATGGAAGCAGAAATAAGACGGAACAAAACACTATACTAAAAACACTTGCATAGACTAGTAAAATCGATCAATCTGTAGAGGCGGCTGAAATAATGTTTGTAGCTTGAACTTTAAACTAGATGGTCTAACTTAATATACTTTTTTTTGTTAATTAAAAATAATATAAGAATGTAACATATCAACATAAAAAATATACAATTTACCAAACACAATACAATAATGGAAACAAATTGAAAGGAGTCTACCAATATCTTAAAATGAGCAATAAACTCTAACATTTGTTTAAAGTAGCTTACTACCTAAGTACCACAATATATATCTTGATCCAAATTACTAGGCTGGTCCGTGGCTCTCACATGGATTAACCCCTAGCACTCATATATAGTTGGAAACCACATGAATTTTAAGGGAGATATTTGTTTGTTTTGATTTAAATATAGGACCTCTCTCAATACATAGCGTCCTTTAAATCCCACCTATACATATACATATTGCCTGATAGGGATGCTATTCTCTTGTATTATCCTACCTAACTTTGTATTGCATATTTGGCAGCATAAATGTGACTGGATAAAAATACATAATTAACAACACAGTTTTAGATTTTGTTGATCATTACAACTTTGTTAGAGAGAGTCTCCATCTGAGATCGTTTGAAAATTTAAAACTAGTATTTCAAAATCCGAGACCTTATAACAAAATTGTCTATAATAACCCCTTAAATTTAGTTATGAATCACTCACATATTGATCTATTGTTAAAAAAGTACCACTAAGTAGTATAAGTACCCCAGTAAATTCTTCTAACCTATCCACTTCTATCATTATTAATATTTAAAAAACCCATATATGTTGTGTGCTACCATATTTAGATCAGGTATACATCCTTGCATGACCAATATGTACATACACAAGCTAATAATTCAATAATTCAACTAAATATATATTAAGGACACATGGTGGTACCACGCATAGATGACAACGAATACAGATGTAAACCATATGAACAATATTTACTATAACAAGATATAGAGACTATATAATATCTATATGAGTATTATATATGTTAGAAAATAAACAAAAAGAAGGCATACACAATCTTATATGTTAGAAAATAAACAAAAAGAAGGCATACGAAATTACTAATATTTATGTCTTCAAAGATTGTATGGGGCCCATGCATATTATTGGTGCATTAGATGGCGGACTATAGTGAAACATTCAGAAAAGGACAACCAGCTAGATGCATGTTAGTAGATTGAGTCATTAGGGTTAGGATTTCCATGCCAAAGTTCTTGGTATTGGAGTTTTATCTCCTCCTTCTCCCCTTCTTCGGCAATGGTGAAGGAGAATGGAGGAATCGTCTTCTCTATGGTGGCTTCGTTGAAGACGAGGACGACAACTTCGGCATCATCATCTTCATCGACATGACGACATGAAGATTTTTGTTTCCAGACGGCGACATCAAGGCGGAGATGATGTCGCCGCCATGCATGGAATAATTTCTCCGGTCTTTTCTTCGTTTTGTTGTGGTTAGATCTGACCACGATGAAAGACTAGGGAGAATATTTTTCAGATCAGCCTTCCTCATTCTTCGGTGGCAGAAAGAAGAAGATGGAAGACACTAGAAAAAATAAAAAGGTTCTCAATTCCACCTACAGGAATATTGGTCATCGTTCGTTGGGCAGTTGTTCTCAGACCATTTAATTTGCCGAGTGTTTGCCTATGCGGTCATCTACACTACAAAGCGATTAACATGTTAGGTTTTGAGTTGTGCCATTCACAACATGAGTACTATTTGACTATTTCGTATTGCAAAGTGCGTGTAACGTATTGATGTACCCAGGTTTCATATAATATAATTCTTCTTCCGTCGGAAAAAAAGATATACTAAAAGTGTCTTACTCTCCGAGAAATGGATGACAAACACTAGAGTTTATGCCATATGTTCGATGTTCGATCTTGCATTGTGTGGTGAATATACTTCCTCTCTCCCACAACAGTAGACATTTAGGATCTATCACAAGTCCCAATGCTCAAGGTAAAAGACCTTAGTATCTATAGAAATAGAGTCATTAGAGAGTGAGAGTGACAATTATTTTGGAATAAAATTTGAATGCTATAAATCAATTATTTTGGGATGGAGGAAGTAGTAAAAATTATGTTGCATGCGTGGCCCCAAGATCTCTTGGAAATTAAAAAGGTGAATCAGTTTACCAACAAGCAATGCAATAAGGAGCAAATGGAATCTCCGCTGCTCTGGGGGCAAGCATCCCATCCCACCCCACATATTCGTCCTCTCTTCATTCACCAAGGTCGGCCATATTTGGCAAACAGGCACAGAAAAAAGTTTGCTCGGCACACAAAAGTAGAGACGATCTATGCATAATGCACAAAGTCACAATGCAAACTCATTCGTTCCTCACCAATGGTTATTAAGGCATAGCCGCATAGATCATCCGAGACACCACTCAAGATCTTTCCACAGGTTCTGAATCTGAGGAGGATCAGCCTGCATTGCTCACTTTGATGCATATGGAGTATCGAAATTAGGGCTAACAAAGGTTCAGCATTAGTAGTTTCCTTCTTTAGAGGCTGCGGTGCAGGCTCTACGGCAGAGTTGTTGATGACACAAATTCATGAGCACATGAAACAAACAAACAAACAATCTAGTTAAAGATACTGTGCAGTTAGCTTGTACTACTACTCCTACTCCTGCTAGACGGCCAGACTCCTAGTACTAGGTGCTGCTACCTGAAAATGAGCAGCGATAGTGTTGTAGACAGAGACAGGTGAGAGGAGAGCAATGGAGAGAAAGAAAGCTGATCAGGCCGCTTTGTATCTGCTTTGTCAGCACATGCTATACCCACTTTTTCACACCACAAAATCCACTTTGGACCAAAGAAAAAAATTCTCTAAAAAAGAAATTAAAAACAACTGAGCCCTCCCCAGCAAGAAAAGCACAAATCCAAACACCAAAAAAACCATCCATACTTCACCTCCATCAGCAGCATTCAGTAGCAGCAGCTAGGAGTAGTACACACACTGCACCTGCAAAAAGATAAACACAAAACCAGGCTGCTCGCATATAAAGCAGCAGCAGCAGTTGCCCAGAGACACCCAGTGACCCCTCATCGACCGCCCATCTTCTCATAGTTCCACACACTGCACGTCTTTGATTGTTTCTCTTGCGCTTAATCAAGCAAGACAATAAGATAAACGCCCCCTGGGCTTTGCTTGAACTGCCAAGGGATGAGAGCCGGGGCCTGCACGGTGCAGCAGGCGCTGGCGCCGGAGGCGGCGGTGGTGGTGAAGCAGGCGGTGAGCCTGGCGCGGCGCCGCGGGAACGCACAGGTGACGCCGCTGCACGTGGCCAGCGCCATGCTGCACCAGCAGGTGGCGTCGTCATCGGCGGGGCTGCTGCGCGCCGCGTGCCTGCAGTCGCAGTCGCACCCGCTACAGTGCAAGGCCCTGGAGCTTTGCTTCAACGTCGCGCTCAACCGCCTGCCGGCCTCGGCCTCGCCGCTCCTCGGCGGGCACGGCCACGTCTACTACCCGCCGTCGCTCTCCAACGCGCTTGTCGCCGCCTTCAAGCGCGCGCAGGCGCACCAGCGCCGGGGGTCGGTGGACACGCAGCCGCAGCCCGTGCTCGCCGTCAAGATCGAGCTGGAGCAGCTCGTCATCTCCATCCTCGATGACCCCAGCGTCAGCCGCGTCATGCGCGAGGCCGGCTTCTCCAGCACCCAGGTCAAGGCCAACGTTGAGCAGGCCGTCTCTTCCATCGAAGCCTCCACCAACACCAACACCGCCGCCGCCGCGCCCCAAAACCCTAACCCTAGTGCAGCTCCGCCCGAAGAGAGAGAGACCAAGCCTAGTAATAATAAGCTGCAGCTACCCCTCGACCAAGTGCGCGACGAGGACGTCGCCGTCATCCTCGACTGCCTGGCTGCCCGGAGCAAGAAACGCGTCATGGTCGTCGCCGAGTGCGCGGCCTCGGCCGAGGCGGCGACGCGGGCGGCGGTGGAGAAGATCAAGCGCGGCGAGGCCCTGCGCGGCGCGCGTGTGGTCAGCCTCAGCGTGTCCAGGTTCCGCGACCTGCCGAGGGACGAGGCGGAGAGGCTGCTCGTGGAGCTGCGGTGCGCGGTGAAGGTGGGCGGCGTGTTGCTGGTGGTGGAGGACCTCGGGTGGGCGGCCGAGTTCTGGGCCGGGCGCGCCGAGTCCGGGAGGGCCAGGTGGCCGTCGAGCTGCTGCTACTACTGCGCCGTGGAGCACGCCGTCGCGGAGGTGCGCGCCCTGGCGTGCCGCGGCGGCGACGGCGTCTGGCTCATCGGCTACGGGACGTACCAGAGCTACATGAGGTGCAGGGCCGGGCAGCCCTCGCTGGAGACTCTCTGGGGGCTCCAGACGCTCGCTGTCCCAGATGGTAGCCTCGCCTTGAGCCTCAACTTCGTCGGCGACAGGTAATCATTCATTCATGTTTGCATCTGAATTTCACTGAAATTTGAGACAATGCGTGGCAAGCAGTAGTCATAGAATATCAGTACAATACTCGATCGATAAGCAAAATAAACTTATCACTTTGGGCTCTCTGTCTGGCGCCAGTGCATCTGCAATGGTAATCAATCACCAATCGATCAGCACGATGACCAAGTGCAACGACGACAGAAGTGGGAACGGATCGGCGCCACGTTGCCTGTCGCTTTTGGACGCCGCCGGTGGTTCTTCCGGCCACCTTACGGCCGTCTCCAGCTTCTGCGCCGACGACTGCTCCGCAACCGCAAACAAGTTCGACTCGGCGGTGAAGTCGTGTATCCCTCCTTGGCTTCAGCATTGCCGGGATCAGGTAAAGTAAACACTAGCCCTGTCACGAGCCTACTAGATTAGGATTAGGCTACCATTAAAAATTGACATGCGACTGGATGATACTTAATAGCTGCTGTGCATAATACAGAAGCCTTCCCGTTGTAAGCAAAGCTCGACATGCGGTGGCTCGCCGTCTCATCATCACCGGACGACGACGGCCCTAAACTTCTCCACGGTGGTGTCACCGTCGTCCTCGGTCTCGTCGTACGAGCAGCAGCACTACCACACGCACCAGCCGTACCAGCCATGGCTTGTCGACGCTGACGCCCACGAGGCCGAGCACCCAAGTAACAAGGCCAGGTGTGCTGCCGTCCAACTACTACACATCGTCGACGATGAAGACGTCAAGCTTCTAAGCGCGATAAAGGTCAGGTCCCACGACTCGAGCGCGTCCAATGGCTCGGTGGAGTGCCGCTCCCGGTTCAAGGAGCTGAGCGCCGAGAACCTCAAGTTTCTATGCTCCGCGCTGGAGAAAGAGGTGCCATGGCAGGCGGAGATCGTGCCTGAGATCGCGAGCACGGTTCTACGGTGCCGTTCTGGCATGGCGAGGAGGGGCGACGCCGCCGCTGTTTCGAGCTCGAAACCGGCGTGCGCCAAGGAGGACACGTGGATGCTCTTCCACGGTGGCGACGCCGAGGGCAAGGCGAGGGTGGCCAGGGAGCTGGCCCGCCTCGTCTTCGGCTCGCGCAAGAACTTCGTATCCATAGCCGCCGGCGGTGGCACCACCGCGTCGTCTCCGGCGCGGTCGGACGCCTCTTCCGAGGAGCAGCGCAAGCGGCCCCGGCGGTTGATGGAGACGAGCGACCACGGCTGTCACGAGAGGCTGTACGAGGCCGTACGCGACAACCCGCACCGCGTCATCCTGGTAGAGGACGTCGAGCAGGGTGGCTGGCGGTGCCAGAGGGACATTTTGGAAGCCATCCATAGCGGCTTGGTCCGGAGCTATGCCGGCGGCGAGGGGGCAGCCATCGGCGACGCCATCGTCGTTCTGAGCTGCCAGAGCTTTGACGCGTCGTCGACAACCTCCTCGCCACCAACGACCAAGAAAGCAAAGGCGGAGAACGAGGAGGAGCCGAAAGAGGAAGAGAGCACAGGTGACCACCACCGCAAGGAAGCCATAACTACCGCCCCTGCGTCGCCGTCGTCTTCACCTTGCTTTGATCTGAACATGGACGTTGAGAATAACGATGACTTGGAGAGTTGCTTCACTGATGCTAGTCTGCTCAAGGCAGTGGATCGGACGTTCTTCTTCAGACGACCTGATGAGAGTAGTGATTAGTTTAGTGACAAAATTACCTATGTTTAACTATTTCTCTCTTTTGTTCTTTTCTGTAACGTTGGTCAGTTTTTTGTAGCTTGTTTCTAAGATTTTTGTGTTGGAAGAATGGAGCTTGCATGCGGTACTCTTGTGGATTGAGCATGAAGTGGAATTTAATTAAGGGAAAGATTGGATATGAGCTAAAAGAGAAAGGTTAATTGGTGTGTTGATAAAATTAGCCATTAGCCCATCTGATTATATAGGTGGAGTTTTGCGCTCTGCTAGAAGCTAATTAGCTTAAAAACACACGCGGTCTCATAGACGCCTTAGCTTCATTTGAGCCCTGAGTCGGCTAATATGGTTGGGGTGGTGGAAACGACTTTTGTCCCCGGTATGTAAGGACCTTTAGCCCCGTTTTCTGAACCGGGACTAAGGATTCGGGACTAAATATCTCCCTCTTTAGTCCCGGTTCGGAGGCCCGGGACTAAAGCCCGACCTTTAGCCCCGGTTGGTAATACCAACCGGGACTAAAAGGTGTGCCAGGTGGCGCAGGCGGGCCACGTGGAGCTGCACCCTTTAGTTTACCAACCGGGGCTAAAGGTCTATTTTTTTTTTTCTGATTTTGGTATTTCTAATTTTGGTTTTCCAATTAGATTAGGTATTCAAATGTGTGTATTCTTCGCTTCTAATACATGTATTCGCTGCTAATACATGTATTCACGCACTTATAAGTTAGTTTCAAGCATTAAACACAAATAAACTATGAAACTCTCTATATAAATATATTATGGAGTTATATATACATAAGTATAATATATATATACACATAAAATTTACATCATTTATCCATTCATATTCGACTTAGGACACAACCGCCCTCGCCACTTAAATATCATATAGATGTTCATCTTGATTTGGCTTCAGTTGTTCGGTCGGGTCGAAATAGTACTCGCCTTTAGGTTTGAGTACTTTTTCAAGAAAAAATCCAGCAATGGTCTCTTGAATTCCCCTGAGGCGGACATCTTGCAACACTTGGTTCTTCAACCATAGAGACTTCAATTTGCATTATAAACAAACATGTGTTAATATACATAAGATTTAGTTAATAGTAACAACTAAATAAAATAGATGTATTATATATACATAAGACATACTTTTAGTGTCTCATTAATAGTTTGTCTTGCATACACCGTGAGGAACTCGCAAACGTAGTATCCACACAGATTGTTGCCTGGTGGCTGCCTTAAAACCCACTGTAAGATATGAAAATATTACTATCGTCATCATATGCATATGTTAAAGCATGCTAAAATAACAGATTATGAGAGCTAGTAGAACTTACATTTAACAGGACGGGACCCTTTAGTGGCGCTTCTAGATCCGGACGGTGTTTGTCAACAAACCAAGCCCAAACCCTGTTCAATAATTGGATCATTAATTAATTAATTATTGTAGTGTAGTTAAAGAGCATGCATCTATATTTAAAGATTAAAGTTACCCCTTGATAATGTCTATCATGTCTTGGTAATCTCCCAGTGGTTTTCTCAATGAGTCATATATTACCAATTGACTTCTAGTCATATCGAAGACTATGAGTATCCAGTGAAAACTGCATTTGTTTACAGAGTCAACATATATATCTTTATGCTGAATTGAAGTAAGATTAATTGTGCAAACGATAACAACACTCACCCAAAGTTGTAGGGGAAGAATATATATTTTCTGGTCTTTTGGTTCACCAAAAACCTCCGAAGATTCCTCTGCGTTTGAGGTATCCATTGATCGCGGGGAGTGTTTGGATCCGAGAATACGATTGATGGATCAATGAAACCAATATCCATGTCTCCCTTCCATTTGAGCAATAACATCAAGAATTTGCATATATATGTTTGAGGATAGTTAGTTACTATATATATACATATGGTATAGTCAAATTACTAAAAGAAATGATCACTTACAGACAGTAGCAGCTGATGAGAGATTTGTCTAGAGCGTCCATATGGCATAGTTGGTGGAGCTCACTAAATGGAACAAATAAACGTCATCGCCCCAGAAGTAATGTTCATCTCTCATTCTGACGCAAATCCAATCATCTGTGCTTTTCTTACATGCCTCCATGTACCATGAGTTTAACGAACGCATTTGCGTACCAAGTTCCCTGAGGGCCGCAGGGTTGTACAGACTTCTGCCACGTACATAATTTCTCTTCCACTCATCGACTACAGTGGCATTTTCGATCAGTGCATTTTCTAGAAATTGATTCACGGTTATACCATCTCCTAACAAGAACTCTTCCATACCATCATAATTGACCCTGCCACTGTAGTCTGATAGCACCCTCATGTTTGAACCATATTGATTCCCAACAACTAGCGGGGGCACTGATTGGTTCGATTGTTCCCCGAGCTATGGGACACCCTTCCGTGCTCTTCTCTCTTCGTTAATTGCCTTTTGGAGAGTGCGGTCATTGTACGATAGTGGAGAACTCTTCTGAGCATCACGTAGCTTTCTCTTATGAGCATCCACCGCTTGCCTTAGAGTTGATTGATGTAAGAAGAACGACTTTTAAGCTTCTTTCTTTGCTTTACGGTCGTCTCTCATTTTCTGGAATTGTGCTTGCACATCGGCCTTTATTGAAGTGTCTAGTTCTTCGTCAGTCTTCTCATACGGAAGTTTCTGAGGAATCTTAACTTTTCTTGTAGCTTGCCTCTTCTTTGACGATGGGGCGGTCGGTGCTTTTGTGGCGGGCCTCTTCTTTGACGATGGGGCGGCCGGTGCAGGCGTTGGAGACCGTCGTGGAGGCGATGGGGCCGGTGCAGGCGTTGGAGACCATCGTGGAGGCGATGAGGCCGGTGTCGGCGTTGGAGAACCTCGTGGAAGCGATGGGGCCGGTTTCGGAGTTGGAGACCGCCTTGGAGGTTCTGGGGAGGAAGCCGTGTCGTGCATTCCACCACCATCATCCCTTGCAACACTATGACCAGCAGGTGATGAATGGTGACTTAGGTCTCTGGGTGAGGTCCTGTAGTGAAAACAACGAGTGTGAATAAACAATCGCTATTTAAGCCAATACAAAGTTAGTGAAAAAGAGCTAGGTATGATTCACACCTAGGATGAGGAGGAGGAGGCGGCGGCGGTAGAATAGGAGGTGATGCCCCAGGAATAATGATATAGCGCTTGCGCCAACAAATAAATGTCTTCTTCACTTCTCCTAAAGTCTTCTCCCCATCACCTCCTTCAATGTCAAGCTGAACATCACTATGACCTTTTTGAACTCTATCCACCGAGACACGAGCATATCCAGGTGGTATTATTACCCCATGGCATTTTTGTGTCTTCGTAGGGTCGATAGGAAATACAACACCGGTAGCCACCATGATTGTGGTAGCCCCCTCTGGAATGTGCAGGTCACATGGTGTATTCGGTTCTGTGATGTCATCCACGGGGAAGCGTAGCTTTGCGTCATCACCGACTTGAGGCACTTCCGTGGAAGCACAACTGCTTTTCAACTGAGCAGAGGGGCTGATGTTGAAATCCGGTACTGATGCAGTACTTCACATTCAGCTCATTGCTAAATCCACTTGCCTTTTGATTTCCTCGCTCATTCTAGCTTCAAGTTTTTCTTCTCGCTCTTTCGCTTGAATAGCTGCTTCGCGTGCTTCACTAAGCATTTGCTGCATGCTATATTTCATAGCTTCCTCCTCTTTCTTCTTTCTCTTGCGGCTTTTATATGTATCTTTGTCTTGAGGGAAGGCATGCTTCCACGACACTGCGCCATAGCTTCTCGTTCGCCCTCCGTGTTCGGCAGTCCCCAGGGCATATGTCAGCTCATCCCTATCTCTATCTGGTGACCATACTCCTTGTTCCCTCAAAGATTGAGCGTGAACCAGTCTTCGTGCTGCTTCTGTGAGTCCTTGGTCATACGTCAATCTTCCGGTCTCAAGGTCAAGTCCTCCCCCGTGACCAAAAAATCACCACTTACTGCGCTCAGACCAGCTACCTGATTCTGGTTGGATCCTCCTAGCTACAAGGTCCTCTCTCTGTTTTTCCCGCTTAGGAATGGCAGTAATGTAGCCACCTGATCCCAAGCGATGGTGATATTGCTTTTCTTGGGCATTCTGTTGGTTCTTTATTGCTCGTGCTTCACCCTCTTCCGATGTCTTAAAACCTACAAAGTCATCCCAAAACGGCCTCAACTTGACGTAGGCCTTATTGTGGAAATCTGGAGTAAGGTTCTTCTTGATAAATTTGTTGTACAATTTCTTCTTCTAGGCTTGGAATTGTGTTGCCATCTTCTTAATTGCCCAGTCCCTAACTCTCCCCTTCAAAGCTTCATCTTCTGTATCGAGCGAGAAATGTTGAAGGACATCTCGCCAAATTAGCGCCTTGTCACGATCAAAGACAAAACTAACATCTGGACGATCTTTCCTTTGCCGCCATTCACAAGCACTGATCGGAAGCTTATCCCTTACAAGGTAACCATAGTGGTTGACAAATGTATGTGCATGTGGTCCAAGTACTCTCCCTGTTTCCTCCTCGAAATGCGAGAGAATGTATCGACCTTCCAATGGCTTCTTCGGGCCTCGTACATTTTTACTCTTCCCCGTAGTTGTCGTTGATGCAGATGACTATGTATGTAGAAACACAAAAATTATAAATATAATTATACAAATGTAATTATTTTGATTTTCATGTATACACAAGAGATTGTAGACATAGACCTACTCGTCAACATTGTCTTGCGCGATATTTTCTTGCTCAACATCTTCGGCAAAGTATTGACTTCCGTCATCTACTACTTCATTGGTGCCGTCGTTGATCATGGAAAACAAGAATTCCTCCATGTTCTCATTCGGGTCATTCATTTCTGCAATAAAAAAGGGTTTAGGGTTTAGGGTAGACACTTATGTGTGTGTGTAATAAAAGGGTTTAGGGTTTATGGTAGACACTTAGTGTGTGTGTGTGCAATAGGGTTTAGGGTTTAGGGTAGACACTTAGGATGTATATCTATAGGGTTTAGACACACTTAGGATAAAAGGGTAGACACTTAGTGTGTGTGACCCTAAACAAGTGTGTAACACTTAGAGTAACCAAAATGGTAGACACTTAGTGTGTGTGTGTAATGAAAGGGTTTAGGGTAGACACTTAGGATGTATATCTGTAGGGTTTAGACACTTAGAGGGGTTTAGGGTTGACACTCAGTGTGTGTAAACCCTAAACAAGTGTGTAACACTTAGGGTAACCAAAAGGGTAGACACTTAGTGTACGTGTGTATAATAAAAGGGTTTAGGGTAGACACTTAGTGTTTAGGGTTTAGGCACTTAGAGTCAGGCACTTAGGGTATATATTTTCTCTAACAAATGAAAGATCTATACATTTAGGATGTTATATATATATATATCTAGGGTTTAGACACCTAGAGTCAGGCACTAGGGAAGACACTTAGGATGTATATATATAGCTAGGGTTTAGACACTTAGGGGTTTAGGGTAGACACTTATGTGTGTGTGTGTAAACCCTAAACAAGTGTGTGTGTGTGTGTGTGTGTGTGACACTTAGAGTAAACCAAAAGGGTAGACACTTTTGGGTTTAGGCACTTAGAAGCTCTAACAAATGAAAGCTCTATACATTTTACTAGAAATAATAAAAGGTATATATTTGTCTAACAAATGAAAGATCTATCAAATCATATATATACATGTTTACTAGCAATAATGGAAGGTCAATATTTCTCTAACAAATCCATCTATCAAATCATATATATACATGTTTACTAGCAATAATGGAAGGTCAATATTTCTCTAACAAATCCATCTATCAAATCATATATATAAATGTTTACTAGCAATAATGGAAGGTCAATATTTCTCTAACAAATCCATCTATCAAATCATATATATATACATGTTTACTAGCAATAATGGAAGGTCAATATTTCTCTAACCAATCCATATCTAACAATTCACCTTTAATTTCCTCTTCTTCTTCTTCTTCTTCTTTTTCTTCTTCTTCCTCTTCTCCTCAATCTCCTCTCCGTCTAGAAAAACATGTATAAAATGTTAGTGTGTGTGAAAACAAGCAACTAATAACATATATATAGTTATCAATTTTCCTTTTTTTTCTAACAAATCCATTTAGAAATTCTCTTTTTCTTTTTCTTTTCCCTTTTCATTTGAGAAATCCATTAAACTAGAAAATCATTTAACCTTTTTCCTTTTTCCTAAATCATTTACTAAATTTATAAAAAATCATTTACTAAATCAACCTTTTTCCTTTTTTCTTTTTTCCTCTCCTTTTTTCTTCCTTCTCTCCCTTCTTTCTTATAGCTTCCTTCTTCCTTCGATCTCCTCTCCTTCCTCTCTTCTCTCTCCTCTTCTTTTCTTAGCTTCCTTCTTCTCTCTTCGATCTCGATCTCTTTGATCCGGTGGCCGACCCGGCCGACCTCTCTCGGACGGCGGGCCCACGAGGTCGAGGCGCGGCGGCGGCGGTGCACGGGCGGCAGCGGCACGGCGACGGCGCTCAGACGAGCGTGGACAGTGGAGCGACGACGACGTACGGCAGCGGCGCGGCGGCGGTGCACGGGGGCGTTGGCGCGCCGGCAGGTCGCGGCAATGCTGATGGCGACGGTGACGACGGCGTGGCGGCGCGCGGCGGCGGTTGCGTCGAGGAAGACGAAGGAGATCGAGGGGAGGAAGACAGGAGATCGGCCAAGGCTTATATAGGAAGCCAACCTTTAGCCGCGGTTGGTATTACCAACCGCGGCTAAAGGCCTGTTTAGGCGCCAAACGAAATTTTCAGTGGGCTCTTTTATTTGTTTTGGTATTGTATATAGGTTAATATATGTATAAATTGTTCTAGTTCTTGTTAATTGCATAATAAATTAAATTTTTAAAAAATAACCATTAAATTTACTTTTGCTTTATTATACACTAGAAAAATGTATAACATAAAATCTTTTACCTTTTTTATAATATCAAATATAAATGTAACTAACCATTAGAATTTGGTTAATGCAAAATTATATTGTTCAATTAAAAAAATAAAATGCTTGGTGACCAACAGGAAATTAGTTTATGCATTATTTTAATGTTAATCTTTTTGTTTTTCACCTTTAATTGTCCAATTATGCTTCAAATAAGTTTACCCTTAAATAAAAAAATTGTTAATGAGACACTAAATGACCCTATATGAAAAAATTTTGAATACAAAGGTTTTATAACTCACATAAATGACACCAAATGAAGTGTTAGTAGACATTAGTCACAAATGTAGATCTTCATTAGTCACAAATGAAGTGTTAGTAAACTTTTGAAAAACTTGTCATTTTAGAACTAAACTTTTTCACTGATAAATGTAGATCTTCATTAGTCACTAAATGACTACAAAAGAAGTATTAGTAAACATTAGTCACTAAATGCAAAATTCACCAAATATAAATGTAGATCTTCATTTATTTGACCAAACTTAGCAAAAATGACTAATACACATGTCACTTGACATCACTGCTAAGCTAGCTACATCAAGCGGGTATAGTAGTGAACTTCTTCTTGACATATGTCCCTTGGTTATGATCATGTCGTAACCATGGAGTGTCCTCGGCATTTAGAAGGATGCTTGGGTCTTTGGTCACACTGAATGGCGCAATTCGGTCATCCCTTTCGTAAAATTCTGACATGTCTGAGTTGTCCTCAATTCCCAAAATGTTTCTTTTCCCTGAAAAAACTATGTGACGCTTGGGCTCATTGATGCTTGATTTGTCATCGTTTTTTCCTTTCTTTGGTTTTGTAGACATGTCTTTTACATAAAACACCTGATTCACATCAGCAGCAAGGACGAATGGTTCGTCTTTGTACCCAATAGTGTCGAGGTCCACTGTTGTCATCCCATAATCCTTGTCAATTGTTACCCCGGCTCCAGTCATCTTTACCCATTGGCACTTAAACAAAGGGACTTTAAAATTAGATGCATAGTCTAGTTCCCAAATCTCAACTATGCGGCCATAATATATTTGCCTATTTCCATTTGGGTCAGTGGCATCTATGCGGACACCACTGTTTTGGTTGGTGCTCCTTTTATCTTGGTCTACAGTGTAAAATGTATTTCCATTTATCTCGTAGGCTTTGTACGTGAGGATGTGCCAAGATGGTTGTCTAGCCAACAAATACAGTTGGTCATCAATGCTGTCATCACCAAGACATTTTTTTCGCAACCAATCGCCGAAAGTTTCCATGTGTTCACGCATAATCCAAGCTTCATTCTTCCTTGAAAATTGGGATCGTAGGAACTTCTTATGTACCTCGACATACGGCTCCACCACGGAGGAGTTTTGAAGAACTGTGTAGTGTGCTTTGTTGAAATAATCATCCCCCGTACCAATATATGTTTTCTTCCCTAGTGTTCCTTTCCCACTAAGTCTCCCCTCGTGTCTTGATTCAGGAACACCAATCGGGTCAAGGTCGGGAATATAGTCAACACCTAACTCAATCACCTCCTCTGTCCCGTAGCCCTTGGCGATGCTTCCTTCTGGGCGAGCACGTTGGTTAACATATTTTTTCAGAACTCCCATGAACCTTTCAAAGGGGAACATGGTGTGCAAGAACACCGGACCGAGAATACTAATCTCCTTGACCAGGTGAACTAGGAGGTGTTCCATGATATTAAAGAAGGATGGAGGGAAAACCAACTCAAAGTTGATAAGGCATTGAACCACATCATTTTGTAGAGTAGCTAGTTCCATTGGATCGATTGCCTTCTGAGAGATTGCATTGAGGAATGCACATAGCTTCATAGTGGCTAGACGTATATGTGGTGGTAGAATTCCTCTTAACGCAACCGGAAGCAATTGCGTCATTAGCACGTGGCAGTCATGAGACTTTAAGTTTAGGAATTTCTTCTCTGACACATTTATTATATTCTTTATATTGGAGGAAAATCCAGATGGGACCTCGATGCTGCTTAGACATTCAAACATGCTTTCCTTATCTTCTTTGCTAACAGTGTAGCTAGCAGGCTTTAAATAATGGCGTCCATCTTCTGTTTTCTCTGGATCCAGGTTGTCTCATTCTTTCATGTCTTGCAAGTCCTGTCGTGCTTCAAGTGTATCCTTGGCTTTTCCATACACACCAATGAATCCTAGCAGGTTCACACAAAGATTCTTTGTCAAGTGCATCACGTCGATCGCGTGGCGGACCTCTAGGACATGCCGATAGGGTAGCTTCCGAAATATGGACTTCTTCTTCCACATTGGTGCGTGTCCATCAGCATCTTTTGGAACTGGTAGGGCCCCTTCTCTCTTTCCAAAGACTACTTGCACATCCTTGACCATATCATGTACATCCTCTCCAGTTCGGTTGCGAGGCTTGGTTCATTTCACTTCTTCTTTACAATGCTTGCCTTTCTTTCTAGCTTGGTGATTCTTAGGAAGAAAACAACGATGGCCAAGGTACACGACCTTTCGACATTTTTTCAGATAATACACAGTCAAGGTCATCAAAATAGTGTGTGCATTCATTATATCCCTTGTTTGTCTGTCCTAAAAGATTACTTAGGGTAGGCCAATCATTGATTGTTACGTACAACAATGCTCGTAGGTCGAAGTGTTCCTGTTTGTACTCATCCCATACATGTAAACCTGGTTTGCTCCATCAAAGCAGGAGTTCCTCAACTAAGGGCCTCAGGAAGACATCAATGTCGTTGCCAAGTTGCCTCGGGCCTTGGACGAGCACCGTCATCATAATGAACTTCCTCTTCATGCATAACCATGGAGGAAGGTTGTAGATACATAGAGTAACAGGCCAAGTGCTATGACTACTGCTCTGCTCCCCAAAAGGATTCATACCATCGGTGCTCAAACCGAACCTTAAGTTCCTTGCGTCTTCTGCAAACTCCGGGAATTCTCTGTCAATTGCTCTCCACTGGGACCCATCAGCAGGGTGTCTAAACATGGTGTCTGCCTTATGGTCTTCTTTGTGCCATCGCAACAACTTTGCATGGTCCTTCTTTCTGAATAGACGTTTCAGACGTGGTATTATAGGAGCATACCACATAACTTTGGCAGGGATTTTCTTCATAGGACGCTTTTCGCCCTCAACATCGCCAAGGTCATCTCGCCTGATCTTATACCGCGCCGCTTTACATACGGGGCATTCATCCAAATTCTCGTAGTCCTTGCCATGGTACAGGATGCAGTCATTAGGACATGCATGTATCTTTAGGATTTCTAATCCCAGAGGGCACATGAGCTGTTTTGCTTCGTACGTAGTGGTAGGCAATTCGTTAGGCTTCAGAAGTATCTTTTTTTTATCTTGAGTAATTGCCCAAATGCCTTGTCGGATATGCCATTTTTTGCCTTCCATTATAGCAACTCCAGTGTTGTACCCAACTTATTTTGCCCATCTTCGGCGCTCGGGTATAGTAGTTTTTTTGTTATCCTCTAGCATGCGGTCCAACTTAGCTTTCTCTTTTTCACTTTCACAATCTCTTTGTACATCACGAATGACATCACCAAGAGCATCATCTTCAGAGAGTGTGTCCTCTGCCCCTATCTCTTCTTCTGCTTCCACGATTGTAGTATCATTGAAGTCATCATATTGAGCAATAATGTCGTCAGGGTCTAATTTCTCTTCTTCGTCTTCTTCCATCATAATTCCGGTTTCTCCATGCTTGGTCCAACAAATATAGTTTGACATGAAACCAGACTTCAACAAGTGTGAGTGAAGAGTCCTTGAGCTACAATATTCCTTCAAATTCTTGCACAAGGCGCATGGACAACACATGAAATTACCATCCCGTTTTTTTGCCACAACCACTCTTAAGAAATAATGGACGCCATCAATGAACTCTTTGGATCGGCGATCTACATTGTACATCCAATGGCGTGTCATCGTCTGCATTATATGACCCAAAACATAATTAAATTTCTTATTTTGGTAAAAAAATGATATTACAAAATACCGAATGAAAGGTCTGCATTAAACTAACATGATCGAGATGGAACACCATCATGTGTCATTTCCGAGTCACACAAATACTAATGTATCCTCTATGAAAGCCTCGACATAGCGTATGCTAAGACCACTAGCACTATACACAGAAAACCTAAAATGCACTTTAGTAGCATAATGATCTCCCGACCAATCCCAACTAAAGCAGACAGATCATCATTCGTCTACTCAACATCGACAGACTTCTTGAGCTGCCCCACTGCCTGATTAGCCTTCGTAGCCTTCGCGATGTGTTTAACATAGTCTTCCTCCCAGTACCAGCCGTGACATCCAGTGCTATCCCACTGAAAATAGAATACAAAACAATCATTTTATTCAAAACAAGCACGTACAATAGGTAGAAATTAACCATAACCATAAAATGTGACAAAATATATAACTCACATTGCGATCTGGACACTTATAGAAGATCCGACCGTTGTTGACACCCGCCTTCCCCACTCGGTACTCTTTCACAGTCTTTTGCATACACTCGCCACATGTAATGAGAGGGAGGTCTGGCCTTAGTCGCTTTGGAACCCGATCAGAGGCCGAGTACCCCGAAGCAGTTGTCATCTACTCTCTATACTCATTTTTTCAAACTAGAAATTATAAATTCCTCATTTTCTAAACAAAGGAATTAAAACAACTAAAATTTACATCTCTAAAATAATCAAATGTGTCATGTATACAACTAAAAGTATTCTAGGTACCGAACTTTTTCATCTAAATATGAAATGTATTTTGAGCTCAAGTGGCATATAAATCAAGAACAATCCACCATAAATTCCTCATATAATCCACAAATTAAATGAATTAATAATATCCTAAAAATATATATTTCTCTAACTAAGCTAAATTAATTTTGAAATGTGGAACATATAATACCCAAAAATCTCTATTAGAAAAAATAAATCTATTTCTATTTTTTCAACTAATTAAATTAAATAATACACTAAAATCTCTATTTTTAACTAATTAAACCATAAAATGTGGTATACATAGTAGAAATGAAAGGTGTATACTTAGAATACTAGTTTTAGTTGCCTTCTTCAAAATATTCAAACAATGTCAAGTGAATGAAGCTTAAAAGAGATAAAATCATAAAGAAAAATCACATATAGACCAAGAAACAACATATGGTGCCGCTAAAACATGAAAGGTGGAAGATAGTAACCTTTCAACGAGTCAATGGAGGCGTAGAAGTGATCAAATGAAGCAATGGCTGAAGAGGAGATGAAGAAAGTGAAGAACACAACAAGAACAAGCAAGAACAGAGAGGAAGAAATGGAGCTCTCGGGCTCGGCAGGTGTAACACCCTAAATTCTTGCCTTTTTCCAAATAGATTAAAAGTAAATTGAAATGCATTTTGGTGGGCATTAAAACCTAGGAAATAATTACAATTTCATGAAATAAAATTGTCACAAGTAGAAACACTTTTGTTGCATTCATGCTGATGCATAGTACTTTGTATTGTTTGGAATTTACAAAATTCAAACTTGAATTCAAAAGTGTTTTTGAAAATGTGTTTGGAAATTCAAAAATTAAAAGAAAAACATTTCTTTTTTTCTCTCTCTCTCTCTTTCTTCCTATCTGGCCCGAGGCCTGCTTTTTCCCCCAACCTGGCCCTCTCTCTCCTTTGCCGAGTGGGCTTTGCCCCGGCCCAACACGCCGGCCCAGCCTCCCCCACACTGCACCCCTCTCTCACCCACTGACAGACATGGCCCACCCGTCAGCTGCTCCTTCCTCCCCTTTCCTTCTCCTCCCCCCCCTTCCCTTCTCCCGTGCCGGTGGACCGTTCTGCCGAGCTCGATTCGGAGTAGGAGATCTCCCTTCCCTTAACCGACACCGAACCCCCGACCCTTTCCTTTCTTCTCCTCCCTCCCCCTTTCCTTTCTCTGCGCCGCCGCCTTCCTTACTGCCGATCGCGAATCCGCGGCGGAATTGCTTCCTTTCCATCACGGCTGCGCCCTCGGGCTATAAAAGGCCGAGCACCCGCACCGTACCGTCCTCACCCCGCCCGCTCAAAGCACTGCAGAGCCCCCAGCCGCCGCCGCGACCGAGCACAGCCACCGCCGCCGCCTCTGCGTCGCCGAGCTTCTCCACGCCGTTCGACTGCTTCCCGAGCTCCGCAACGTAGTAAGTAGAGTTCCCCGAACCCATCAACCGCCTCCATCCCCTCTGTCTCGCCTGCAGAGCCTCTGTCCGTGACCGCCGCCGGCACAGAGCCGCCCCTCCGCGTGAGCAGCTCGCCCTCGTACGCAATCGCTTCAACCAACGCCACCATCGTCTTCACCATCTCTCTCTCTCTCTTCCCGTCCCGGTTGCGCAGAGAATCGTGCACCGAGTCTCCAGATCGACTAGCACCGCCGTAGTCCAGCAATGGCGCCACCGCGCCTCTGTCTCCGGCCGCCGCACGCCGCCTCCCTCCTCTCTGATCTAATCCTATCCGTCCATCCTGGATCGGGTGGCCGACAGAGCCCCGTACCCTTTCGGTCGATGACTTTGCAAAAGAGCCCCTGTCCTTTTTAAAGTCTAAACCCGCAGTCCTAAGGTGTATTCTCTCTTTGCGTTTTCAATTCTGGAAAACGTATTCTCCTTTCGGTTTTGTTTTAATTCGAAAATAAAAATAAAAATCCTATTTACAAATTTGCCACTCAATTTCAAATGTTTCTAAAATGCTCATTTTAACTCCGTTTTCATCCATTCAAATTGCGTTAAACTCGACGTAATCTACGTGTTAGTTAGTTCAAAGTTCATGTTAGATAACTGTAAAATATATTTAATTATTTAATCCCTTTTAATCTCTAATTTAATTCATGAAACATGATTAATTCATATCTTCTTCGTTATAGCTCCGTTTTCCGTGATTCAAACGTCTATGTGATCGTAGTGAGACGTAGATCAGTTTTATCAACGTGATCGTAGTGAGACGTAGATCAGTTTTATCGACTTTTAATCTTGTTTTATTATGATTGGTGTACTGTTCTGATCTATAGCCTTTGTTTGTTTGCATGTTATGCCTCTGTATGATTGCATGTGATGTGGTGATCGAGTATAGACAGTGAGCAGTACGTGGGTGACCAGGAGTTTCTCTTTGAGCAGGATCAGCAGGAACCCTTTGAGAAAGATAAGTATACATGGGATCATCCTTGTTGACCTAATCACTTAAATCATTAATTCATGATTGCATGTGTTTCCTTGATATCCTATTTAGTTTCACCATAGCTTTGTACCTTATACCTTGTTACCTTGGGAACTTATGCATTGGGTAGTTCAAGCTAGTGCTCTTGAAAAATAACTATGATCATGTAAACTTGACTAATGACTTATGCAACAACGGTAAAATCTGCTTTTTAGCAACATGGATTAGGGAGATCTAGAGCACAGTTTTTGAGATGCTCTAGAACCTCTGTAAGCGATCACCCGGGATTTACAGTGCAACCATGAGAGCTATATGGCTCTGGCTTTAGTTTAGTAATAGGGTTACTTTCTCGCATGCGGCAGTTCACGAAAGTTGCCATTGCCGAGCGGTTGCGGGTTGCGGCTGGAGTGGTTACCGCGGCGCGTGTGTACCATCCCGGGGCTCCCGTATACCCCTTGCCCGTGGATCCGTACTGTCTGTGGTATGTCAGCTCACCTCGGCAGTGTTTTGGGAGTTATAAACCCGGGCATATGGGTAACACGACTCATGGGTAAAGTGTACAACCTCTGCAGAGTGTTAAAAACTGATATATTAGCCATGCTCACGGATACGAGCGGCCTGGAATTCTTATGGAACAGAATGACTTTAATCTATCCTTTACTAGTTTGCTATTCATTATTCATGTTTACTCGATCATATGGTTATTGGGCTGTTGATTCTAATTGATGCTATCTCTATGCTAAAATTGTGATAACTTAAAAGCTAATGCAGTTTAACCAGTGTCATACCTTTTTGAGCCTCATGAACCCCATGTTTACTTGTTGAGTACGAAAGTACTTACGCTTGTTTGTTCATTTCATATTTGGATAAAAAAAATCCCGGATGGGTACCAGATTATCAGAGTTATGAGGAGTATCCGGAGGACTACTAGGTTTGGGGTCAACCAGTTGACGTCACTGTACTATGGAGCTTCGTGAGAGTTATCTTATATTTCCGCTGTTATGTAATAAACATTAATAGATACTTATTCGCTATGTAATAAACACTTGTGATGATACAATTTTTGATAATTTGTCGGCTTATGTGTGTGACTGATCTCTGGGCACACATAAGATTATTGCATCCCGTTTTGCCTTTAAAACTGGGTATGATAGCAGGGGAGGAAGAGAGTTCAAATAGGGGGGGGTCTTTAGTCCCGGTCCACAGAACCAGCCGTGACTAAAGGCCTAGAAATAGCCTCGGTTTATGCCTTAAACCAGGACTAAAGGTTTAGTCCCGGTTGGTGGTACCAACCGGGACTAAAGATAGGCCTTTAGCCCCGGTTGGTAACACCAACCGAGACTAAAAGTTCCCCCTGACAGTGTCTGACAACCATAGCCGTTGGGAGGGGACTTTTAGTCCACCAACCGAGACTAAAGGCCTCTTTAGTCCCGAGAGCAATTTTAGCTAGGACTAAAGCTTTTTTTGGCAATCGACGAAAGGTTGTTTCTCTACTAGTGGCCAATAGCAGATGACGAGGACATTAAACCATCTATAGATCCACACTTACATTATCGTCAACATCATTTGACCCTATTACTCATGGTTATGCCTATCAACTCAACCAACAAATAAGTTAATTCTTAACTCTTATCCATCATATTTCAACAATCACCATGTTTATTTGAATTATATTACTCTCAGCTTGTTTCGACTTATTCTCTCGTAAAACACTATTAAATCAACTTGTCCTCTCTCAAAGAACACTATTTAACCAGCCGGTTTTGCACCAGCTGAACAAAGTGAAGACGTGTGCACTCTTGTTTTGCTTAGAAATGATGGAGGAGATCGGAAGGGTGGGTGATTGACGTAGGCTGGATTTGGACTTCAAGACAACACTAACTTGTGATGGTTGCCATAACTTCATACGAACTTCGATTAGGGCATTCAAAAGATCGGCCAACGAATTCTATGGGTCATCATCAATTGGTAATCAGAGCTAGGTTTATCAGTGAGAGACTTCTAATCCTTCGCTAGATATTTTTTTCTATAGTCCAGAAAAGTCATAATCCTATACACCCTTTGAGCCTTTCGACCAGTACTACTTAGTTAAGGCTTGCTAGTCGGTTGCATCGGTTGTGTGGAGTTGCTGGTTTTAGTCTTAGCCCTTTAGAGTTTCGAGTTTTTATCACGTTCTAGTCACAACCACAGGCTGCTATATTTGCTCCCTTTGTTGGTTGAGGCCGAGTACTACTCTAGTATTCAGTTTGGTCTGAGTCTAAGTTATTTCTATAAGCAAGTCTGAACTACTTAATTCATACTATCTCCATCCCCATAAGAATACAATTCTGGTTTTTTGAGAAGTCAAATAGTTTGAATTTTGACTAATTTTATATAAAAAAGCACCAACATTCATTGTATGATATTAGTAACATTAGATTAGTTATATAATATATTTTTATAGTAAAATTATTTGGAACATAAATATTAATAGTATTTAATATAAAGTTAGTTAAATATGAGGTATCTTGACCGACACAATTACCATAATTGCATTTTTTCCCAGACGAAGGTAGTATCATATTATATGCTTGTGCTTACTCTAGTATTCAATTATATCGAGTCCGAGTACTACTATATTTTCTTCCTTTGTTAGTCGAGTCCGAGTACTACTCTGATACTATATTACACGTGAGGTTACTCTAGAGAGAATGGATGATGAATTTCTCTTTTAATATCTCTGTGTTCATATAATCAGTTTTGAGGATCCCATTAAAAAAATAAAAAGAGAAAAAAGAAAACAAAAGAAGAAAGATAAAAAAGGGGATGATATTTGTGTTATATCCTTTTGTAGGTGGTGTTTGTGATTTTCTTTGTGTTCAGGTTCACGTCTTTAGTAACAGTCTAGGCTAGAAGAAGCATAGTAGTACCATTGAATGATTATTTAGCTCACTTTTGTGACTGACATGGTGCTAGCATCTGTCCTTATGCATAAGTTTGGCCCACCTACAACTGCACATATACGACTACAGCTTGACGTGTGTGTTGTTACTACGATACCGATATTCACTTTCAAGGTCGTAGACTTGCTAGTTGTTGAGCTCTCTCTTGTTGAGTAAGGTAAGAATTGGTAAGAGCTTCAGATTCATGTGTTGAGCGAGCATCTTATTGTAGCTACATCCTAATAGTTATAGGGCTTTTATTTCTTCACCTATTTTCTTGTTGTCCATGTCAAGGTCCGAGAATGGTAAGAAGATACCACAATCTCCCCGCATCAAGAACATCATTCAACATTTTACAAGACAAGTATAGGTGCACACAGATAGACTTGATCAAGATTTGCAGGTGGCCAATGAGAAGATTGGGTAATTGGAGGCCGCCCAACTTGCCACTACCACCAAGCTTATAAGATTTGAGGCATATATTGCTACTCTTTTGAAGCATTTTGATGACTTCCACATGAAAGAAAAAGAGCATCATAATAAAGATAACAAGGATGAAGAGTCAGTCAAAGATAATTATGATGATTATTATACTGTTGATATTAAACATAATGATCATGATATTCATAGAGGTATGGGCGGTCATCGTTGACGAGGGGTACCGAATAATAATGATGCTTTCAATAAAATTAAATTTTAAATACGTCATTTTGATGGTAAGTAGGATCTTGATGCATACATTTCTTGGGAATTGTTGTTAACCAAAAGTTTGCATTTCATGAATCATAATAAGATACTATGAAGTTAGAATGCTTTAAAATGAATCATGAGGGATAAATTTGTTCCTTCTTACTTGTTGACGGTCCTTAATGCACAATTACTATAATCAATTTATTGATAAAATATATAAATAAAGATAGTAAAACATAGATGTAGGTGTTTAAACTTGCTATTTCCACAAGTTATGGTATTCACTTGTTTTACAGTACATAGCCATGAAAACATCCAAAAGTACGCCATTCGAGACACGTATTTGAAGAAAAACAAGAGAAAGACTACAAGACTTCATATTCAGGGAGCAAAACCAATCACATTGAGGCTTAGGCCCATTCCACAACCGACCAGAGGAGGTCGGTGGGGGGAGGTGCCACCTAGGGTTAAGGATGGAAACGGGGCGGGTTCGGATCGGGTGGAGTCTCTGGGCACCCAAAACCGAAACTCGAAACTAAAACCCGAACCCGCACCGAACACCAATTCGGATGAAAATCCATCCCCAAAACCGAAACCCACGGATGGAAGCCACCACCCGACAGATTAACCGGAACCCGAGAAAATTATGATACATCAGGAAAGACAACAATATAAAAGATGAAGCACGTTGTTGGAGGTTGTGCGGGGATGAGGGCCAGGGCGTGGCCACGTGGGGGCGTCAAGGGTCAGGCTTCGCCTGTGCGGGTCGTCATTGTCGAGCGAAGGTGCGGGGTCGCTAGGCGTCGGGGTGATAGCACGGGGACATGGCCATGCGGGCGTTGGGGTGCGAGCCGCCGTCCCTTGGGCGACGGCGCGGGGACATGGCCGCGCGGACGTTCGGGGCGAGCCGCTGTGCGTCACCGGCTGTCGGGCGATGGCGCGAGGTGTCGGGACGCTAGCACGCTACCGGCCTGCCGCTGGCGTGGGGGCACTGGGGCTAGGTCGCAGGGAGCCTAGGAGGCTACGTGCTGCGTGCGGCAATGCAGCTGGGGCGCTGGGTGGCTGAATCGTGGATGAGGGTCGAGGGATCCAGGGTCTAGGGAGGAGAAGGATTTTAGTTTATATACCTAGGGTTGCTTGGTGGGCTTCTAGTGGGCCGAATGTTTCGGGGCTCCAATAGATTAACCACGGGTCAATTTTAGAATCCGCCCCAAAACCATAGTATTTCAGGTATGTCAACCCGCAAATCCATGGGCGAAAACCAGGAACCAAAACCGAAAACCGCAAACCCAAAACCTGCGGATATCCACCCCTAACCCAAACCGTTGCCATATTTACCTAGGGTGTGGGTGCACCTAGGGTTTGGGTGCACCTAGGGTGCAGCCACACCCCCCTTGTATCATTTAGGCCCACCTTTCTCTAGTCGATGTTGACGCTAAGAATGACATACTTTTACATATCCAAAATACCGCCAACAGCCTCGAGATCAAGGGTAGAATAACATTACATGAATATGTTTACCACTAATAAGTTCCACATGTACTTGGAAGGCTTTGTCTTGTAGGGAATAACATTTCAGGCCAATCAGCAATGCTGGAAGCTCCTTTTGCACATCTCTCGATGTGTGATTTGAGCCAAACTCTAGAACATCCATACCATGAGACTCCTGACATGTCCAGGAGCTCCCACAAGAAATCCTGGCTTCGAATGAGTCAAAACATTATCGGTCGATACTCATTTGGACCCTCCTGGCTACCTAAGCCAGCATGATCCATGACAAAGCCATTCCAACCCTTGGATGCAACATGTGCTTTCATTCAACGCTTCAGATCAAGTGTACAAGGATCCATGGGCCCAAATCAAGAGAATCAGCGAGACCAATACTTCAGAAAGATTAACCAAGCTCCATGACAAGTGGGACCAGAGTCTAGAAGGCAGAGGTACGGCCAGGACCCCTAGGGGGGTCGGCCGCACCCTAAAGAAGGCAACCTCCTCCCACTTGGTCTCTGACCAGTGGGGACACCTTCTAGAAGCCTAGGGCAGGGCCCACCTGCCATAGGGGGTCGGCCGATACCCCAAAGCCCCCCTGAGGCTCCTGGTGACTCCCCCATGCATTTAACACATGATGGAAATCCAAACCCTCCATTCCAAGTCGGTTTGGAGGTGGTGGATCCAAGGGACCAGAAGGGAAGCCTCCTGGATCGATGACGTGGTAATGGAGTAGCCCCTACTCCACCTCCCACTATAAATAGAGGCTCACACCCCCTCTCTTCACTCATGGTGGACAAGCCTACAAGCTCAAGCACTTACAATTATCTTAGTTGTTAGTCTAGTGTGGGAGTTAGAGTAGAGTTGAGTTGTGCTCGGGATATCTAGAGTCATCTTCTGGAGAGTCTAGTATAGATCTTGTATCTTTCCTTCTTTGTAAGATTTTACTTTATTCAATATATTACTTTTCCTCTACTTTACTTAGTATTTACTTTGAGCATTACTATACTAGTTATAGTATTGTTGTGTGCTTTTGCTTATTACTAGCCTTTACATTAATAGTTTGTGATCCTTGTGGCCTTTCCCGTATGCGATCATTGCCTGTCATAGGGTGCTTTGGTTGTAGATCACAATTAAAGTAGTAAGTTGTGTGTAAGAGTGGTGCTTATATATCATCTTACCCTTGGTTACCGCTTGTTGCATGGATTGTTTGTGGTAGCTAGCAAGAGTGACATCCTTGTCTAGTCTTTGTATCCCACCACGTGTTCTTAGGCAAGTTCTTAAAAGGTAAGGCCCTGATAAAAAGAGAGCGTGGTCCAGTAGGAGTTTTACCCTCCTACTGATCTATCCTCTCGCCTAGCATACTTGTATTGAGGAGGCAAACTATTGTGTTTAGACTAATTAATTGGCTAAGTACACTAAAGTAGAAGTGAATTACATAAGAGTCCCTATCTCTCTCATTGTCCTCCCACCTAGCTATACTTACTAGTTATTCTAAGTTATCATTTACCTTGGCTTGTTCATTCATCACCCTTCCTATCACTTTATTCGATTACCCCCTATACTAGTTGGTACTAAGTTGAGGTGCTCTCTAGGATCTCTCTAATTATCATTTCTAGCTCCGTTTTCCCTTGGGAAAAAATAAATTACAATATCTTGGAATACTCCTAGGTGAAGTGCTACAACGGTATAATCTATGCGCTTGCGGATTTATCCAATAGTCATAAGAAATACAAACAAGCATTTTTGGTGCCATTGCCGGGGAAAGCATAGCCTAGAAATTTTAATTAGATTGAATCCAGAGATTCTCGTTAACTTAGTTATCAATTAGTCATAGGGACTTACCCCTATCTGTGTCTTCCTTTGTTGTGAAGCCAGACAGTGTATGAGCGGTTTCCAACTACCGGGAAATTATCTAGAAGATCCCGAGCAGTTGTTGAGGAGGACTAGATGTCGTCAAGTTCCCCCTCAGAGGATCATCTTGACCCTGAATCTGTTCGAGGAAAGAGGCTCCGCACCACCACTCAAGGAAGCTATGGCCCATAAGGCGATCTCTAATGTACTTCTCAGCCCCGTCCGCTGCCACGTAGCTCAGGGCCCGGAAGTCAACTTCGGGGATGCCCCTTCGAGCTGAAGCCCGCCTTGATCCACATGGTGCAGGCCAACCCATTTTGCAGGAAGCCCCATGAGGATGCCAACGCTCATCTCCAGCACTTCATGGAGTTGTGTGGCACTTTTACTATCAAGGGAGTGGCGCCTGACGCCATTCGCTTTCACCTTTTTCCATTCTCATTGTTGGGAAAGGCGAAGCAATGGTTCTACGCCCACAAAGAAGAAGCCACCACTGTCGACGAACTATACATCGTAGTCTACCTAGGGGGTACCCTACGGTAGTAGATTGAGGTGTGGCGACGGCAATCAAGCGTAACACAGAGAGTGTAGACACGACGATTTATATAGGTTCAGGCCGACAAATCGTCGTAATACCCTACGTCCTGTGTTCTGGTGGCTGGATTGATGTGAGTATTAGGTTACACGAGGTGTAGATGAGATCTAAGAGAGATCTTTTGGAGGGGGTCCCTGCTCGCCTTATATAGCTGGGGAGCAGGGTGACAGTTTCCATATCCTAACAGATTACGATTGGTCTCTTAACGCAAGGGATCCGAGTCTATCTACTAGGATATTCCTTGGCGAGCAAGACTTCTTCGGATTCCTTGGCGAGCACGATGGGCTGGTTGCGTGCCCCAAGGCCTCGAGGGCTAGGCCGTCTTCTGGTCGGTAGGCCCATAAGGTCCCTGGGGATATGCCGAGGTAATATCCCCAACAACCACCTGGGAGAGGTGTGCCAATGCATTTCTCAAGAAGTTCTTCCCGATGGGCATAACCAATGCCCTTCGTGGAAAGATCTCAAGATTCCAACAACAAGCTGACAAGACGATTCCCGAAGCATGGGAGCGTCTCCAGGAGTACATTCGTGCCTGTCCTCATCATGGGATAGCCGATTGACTCTTGATTCAAGGATTTTACCACGATCTGTCCAATATGGCCCGTAGTCACCTTGATGCTGTCGCTAGAGGGGCATTCCTCCAACACACAGTGAGGAATGCCAAGGACCTCATCGAAAAGATGGTGATCAACTAAGGATGGGGTGAGGAACGTCTCCAGCCGAAGAGAAGAGGTATGCACACCGTCAATGAGGTGGACATACTCTCTACCAAGATGGACCTCTTGATGAAGAAGATAGAAGAAGGTTCCAAGAAGGAACAAGAGGCCATCCACCCCATCACCGCCGCACGAGCTATCGAAGCCGATCCATGGCGCGAGGTGTGCGGGGGAAATGATCACTCGGGCAACAACTACCCTGAGACGTCGAAGGAGGACATGAACTTCATCATCATCATCAACAACAACAACAACAACGGGTATCGACCCCAACAATAAGGAGGTTGGAATTCATGCCCCTTCTACCAAGGTAATGGAGGTAATAGCAATTACAATAATTACAATTCCTACAATAATCAGCCTTCATTGAAAGATCTTGTTCTTGGCCAATCTAAAATTAATGATGGTATAAATAAAAAGATGATTGCCAATGATAAAGTTCTTGAAAATCTTGGTGAGAAAATGGATAGCTTTGCTTCTACCATGAAAATCAATTAAGCTTTAACAAAATGTTAGAAACACAACTAGCTCAATTAGCTGTAGCTATTCCATCACTAGAACATGGTAAGATTCCTGGGAAACCAGAGGGTCCAATTGAGAATGTTCATATGGTCACAACGAGGTTTGGTAAGCCTCCACTCCGCTCCAATTGGGGTTATCTTCTCGATCCTCCCTTCATCATGAAGAAGGAAGATCTAGGCCATCTAACAATCAAATGCTCAATTGGACAACAGACCTTCCACAATGCCTTCTGCGACCTTGGATCAGGTGTCAATATCATGTCCAAGGTAATGTATGATAACTTGCTAGGGGGACCTTTGTTCCCTACATGTGTTCGTTTGCAAGATCAAACAATGCGGTTCCCTGAGAGACTTGCTAGGGACATCTTGGTGAACATCCAAGATGAGTACATCCCTACCGACTTCGTCATCCTGGACATGGGAGCCAATGTGGACATTCCCGTCATCTTGGGAAGGCCCTTCCTCAACACCAACAATGAAGTTATCTACGTGGGATCGGGCTAGATCCATTTCCAATTCCCAAGCCACAAGGTAAAATGTGCTTTCAATGGTTATAAAACTAACAAACAGGTCAAAGCACATCAACCAAGAAGAAGAGTTTGAGCTCCACGCCAAAAGAAGCAATACTCGGAGGCCAAGATCAACGAACTCAAGAAGGATGAACCTGCCAATCCAAGGCAGGTTTGGAAAGCAAAGGAGGTGCACACCCCTCGGTCTCCATCTCTGGAGCCATTAAGTGCACCCGAAGAATGAACACGAAGGAGGAGTCCTGCTCCAAGGACTTAAAATCAAGGAGCTCTCGCTGAAAGGTAAATCGGTAGTTATCTTTTATTTCCTTTACATTTATTTCATTTCTTTAATTTTCATCATGCTTAAAACTTAGAAAAATAAAGTTTAGACTTAATAAAACCTTGAGATTAGTTTAGCATGAAAACCTGACCAGGTTTAGGCCCTATAGGGGGTCGGCCGACACCCATAGGCATCCTAAGTCTGTCCTCTTTAATGGGGAACATGAGGTGACCCTAATGGAAGAAAAAACAAAAGCAAAAGAGTCCTAGGCGGGTCGACCGACACCCCTAGGGACCATTTGGTCACCTTTCTTTCACCCCCATCTTCTTTTGTCTAAGAATCTCATGATTTGAGTAGTGTGAATTTCAAAATTTAGAATTTGCTTTAGGAGACATCCCTTTAGCTTTGTCATGCTCTAAAAAGAAAACACATCAACCACCCTTTGACTAAAGCATGACACACACCTTTTGTCTCCCACTACTCTTTGTTTAAAGTGGGGAAGCATGAACACTTTAGCTCACTTTTGATCACATCAAAAGGCATGCTTTACCTTTCACCAAGCACTAGGAAGGTTGTGAGTGGAATGACCACTTGGGAGCCACCCTAGGGGGGTCGGCCAACATGGCTAAGTGTCAAGCACCATGCCATTGTCTGCCATTCACCTCTAGTATCTCTCCCATCTTTAAAACTTCAATGGAGGGAGCAAAGGTTGGTCGGCCGACCACCTTTAGTCACCTCCATCCCTCTTTTACTTTGCTTAAAGCTTGCCACAAGGTTTCATGCTCATGGCACCCAAGGAGGGGCACCTAGGGGGTCGGCCGACACCCCCAAGGAGCCTCCTTGCTGCCATCCTCTTCCCCTATAAAAGGCCATGCAAGGAGAGCTCAAATCCTCTCACTCCAACCAGATTTCATTTCGAGCTAAAACCACTTCTTCCTTGCCTTTGCCTTTCCTTCTCCTCACCTCCCTCAAGTGAAGTTCTTAGATCTTTGAAGAAGTAGTGCTGCTCTGTCTCAAGTCCACAAAAATGCCTTGTCTTGCTTCTCTTAGATCAAGTCTCTCCCCGTAAGGCAAACTAGGAAACTCACGCTAACACTAATCCTTGTCCTAGTATTGTTCTTGTGTCCTTCCCACTTTCCGGAAAATGAAGAACCCTTTGAGGTCCACACTCAAGAAAATTAAGCAAGCTCTAAGTGGGAGCTCATCTCGGCACTCCCACCAATCTGAGGACACTTCCCAAGGAAGGAGAAGGGGTGGTTCTGCCCGATACACTTGGGAGAACACCCCAAGCGAAGAACAACATCAAGAGGAGGAAGAAACACTGATAGAGGTACCTCATCTTGGTGCACTCATGGTGCCCCCGATGAGGTCGTACGATCAACAAAGTGGTCTCTGGTTTGACCAACTAGAGTACCAGAAGTACCTCTCTCTTCAGGACCGATATTTCGAGCATACCAGGATTTTGGATCCAACTCTCCTCGCCAACACAGGTATGGATATCGAATTTAACACTATCTTCTCTACCATTTGTTGGTCTGGTTTTTGGCAAGTAGATGATGAACTTGGAATTAAATTGCTCACCATGGAGTTCTTGTGCTCTCTACAAGTCTCTCGTGATGAAATATCTTTCCACATGTTTAACCAAAGCTTTAATCTTACTTGGAGCCAACTCAATGTTGCTCTTGGTTTTGATGACACATGCTTGCTAGACTTAGGGGCTGCCATAAGAAGATTTAATAAGAAGGAATTTTGGATGTCCATATCTGCTTTGCATGATTTCTCCAACCCAAAACCTGAGGAAATTCATAATCCAACCCTTCGCTTTATTCACCTTCGATGAGCTTGACTATATTTCCTGGAATTGATGTTACCATGCTAATAACTATAGAGTTAAAATTATTATATGCCATGGTTCATAAAATTCATGTCTCCTATCAAATGCTTAGTAGCTTTCTGGCAAAACTCGATTGAAAGAAATGTGCCTATACAATTCACATCCTTAATCACTCATCTTGCCGATTCAATGAACTTGCTAGATGGAACCTACACTTTTGAGTACATTAATTCACCTAGAGCAGTAATTTCTAAAGAATATCTTATACATGCTCAAATGCCCAGAAGAGGTTCAAGAGGTGACCTTAAAATGATTTATCGTGGCCATACAACTGAGGTTCCTCTTCCAAATGAGAAACGTCAGTTGTATAGGACCCGCCATCTAACCCTTGATTTAGATCAAGGAAATGGGCAAAGAGGTGTTGCGGGTTCCAGCAGGAGAGATGTGAGGGGCCACAGTTTGCTCATTTTGAGCAAGGTGGTCCTTCCCGAGGAGTGGTTGGTGAGGAGGAAGATGCAACTTCTGATTCCACGGACACTTCCAGTGGCATGCCTCCTCGACCACCACGTCCTCAAAGACCATGGGCATCCTTCTCGTCCTCGCGAGATAGGGAGCATCGTGAGCAGCGGCAACAAATGGACAACCTCACCAATGCCATAGGTGAGCTTCGCATTGAGCATGGTATGACAGCAGGCATAGTCCAGTAGACCACCGAACAAATCCAAGCGCTGCAAGAAAAAGAACTCCAACAGTGGAGAATGTGGTGGCAACAACATCCATATCGACCACCACACTATTGAGCAAAGGATAAGCTTTGGGGGAGTTCCCTCCCCCACTAAGGTAAATGTTTAATTCCAGCATTTACATTCATGCATTTTCTTGCTTATCTTTGCTTGCATCTAAAAAAATATATATCTAAATATGATAAAAAGAACAAAAAGACTTTTCTCTACTCTCATATGTTCCATGAATATTTATCTCCCTTATGGAAATGATGAATAGTTGCTCTGCTAAATGTTTCTCTAGTACTTAGTTTACAACTTGGTATTTCTCTAAGTATGGATTACTTGGCTTAATTGAAACCATCATGAACCTAAAACTTTGTGGGTTGCAAATGCTGTAACTAAGTCTAAGTTGTTGTGAGATATAATATAACAAGACAAGAGCTGCTATAATATTGTTCCAAACAAGAATGACTATTGGAGTTTTATTTCTTAAAATAAAAAAACACTTTGTGTTCCTCAATGGTGAAAATTCCTACCAAAGCTATACATGCTCTTACATGATATAAGCTTTCTACATAAGCTACTTGCTTTGTGTTGAGTTTGGTCGAGTTTTGTGATCCTTTTTGAGAAACTTATCATGCTCCCAAGATCAAGATCACGTACACACCACATATATATGCTGCTTCTACACTAGAAGTACGCAAAAACATGCCTTTTATTTTCCACAAAAGTTCATACTCCATGTTCTAAAATAGTTATCTCTCTATAGGATGTTGCTAGTAAATGAGACATAGACTATGCAAAATTATGAAAAAGAAGAAAAAAATATAGGGGCACATGAAGGTCCCAAGTCTTAGAGAAAAATGATGAGCATATAAAATCTCATAGAAAAAGAAAGAAAATAATAATAATAATAATAATAATAATAATAATAATAATAATAATAATAATAATAGCTATGTCTCAAAACAATAAGTTAGAAAGAGAGATCATATCAAATAGAGGAGTATTGATCAATTGCCATGTTCCACACACTTGCACATCTTGATCTAAGAGTATGACACTTCTCTCCTTGGATCCGAAATTTGACTTTACAATATATGCAAGGTAAGTTTGCTACATCTTTAATCCCTACCCATAGCTCCACAAAATCATTTAGAGTACGCAAACTTAACTATGTGCCTTGGTGAGGAATCATACACCATATGAGCGACTCGAGAGTACCATTTGAGGAACACTAAGTTTTCTTTACAAAATATTGCAAAACCTCCGATATGAAACTTGTGAAGAACAAGAAAAATAGTGCTCAAGTTAAGTTGTTCTATCTCTCAACCACCCAAGACGAAGGATAAAGCCATAAGCCCCATGGAGGACTAAGGTAATATGGGTGATTCATTGCTAATTTTTTCATTCAAAAGAGAAGTATGTTTATTGTAGATTTAGTACTCTTGAAATATGAAGCATAGTAGCAACTCCTGATCCACCGAGGCTAAGTTTGATTGTTTTCTCGGGACAAGCAAAAGTTAAGCTTGGGGGATCTTGTTGGTGCTAAGAATGACATACTTTTACATATCCAAAATACCGTCAACAACCTCGGGATCAAGGGTAGAATAACATTACATGAACATGTTTACCACTAATAAGTTCCACATGTACTTGGAAGGCTTTGTCTTGTAGGGAATAACATTTCAGGCCAATCAGCAATGCTAGAAGCTCCTTTTGCACATCTCCCGATGTGTGATTTGAGCCAAACTCTAGAACATCCATACCATGAGACTCCTGACATGTCCAGGAGCTCCCATAAGAAATCCGGGCTCCAAAGGAGTCAAAACATGATGGACCGATACTCATTTGGACCCTTCTGGCTACCCAAGCCAACATGATCCATGACAAAGCCATTCCAACCCTTGGATGCAACCTGTGCTTTCATTCAACGCTTCAGATCAAGTGCACAAGTATCCATGGGCCCACATCAAGAGAATTAGCAAGACAAACACTTCAGAAAGATCAACCAAGCTCCATGACAAGTGGGACCAGAGTCTAGAAGCCAAAGGTGGGGCCAGGACCCCTAGGGGCTCGGCCGACACCCTAAAGAGGGCAACCTCCTCCCACTTGGTCCCTGACCAGTGGGGACACCTTCTAGAAGCCTCGGGCAGGGCCCACCTGACATAGGGGGGTCGGCCGATACCCCAAAGGCCCGCTAAGGCTCCTGGTGACTCCCCCACACATTTAACACATGATGGAAATCCTAACCCTCCATTCCAAGTCGGTTTGGAGGCGATGGATCCAAGGGACCAAAAGTGAAGCCTCCTGGATTGATAACGTGGCGATGGAGTAGCCCCTACTCCACCTCCCACTATAAATAGAGCCTCACACCCCCCTCTTCACTCATGGTGGACTAGCCTACAAGCTTAAGCACTTAGAATTATCTTAGTAGTTAGCCTAGTGTGGGAGTTAGAGTAGAGTTGAGTTGTGCTCGAGATTTTCAGAGTCGTCTTTTGGAGAGTCTGGTATAGCTCTTGTATCTTTCCTTCTTTGTAAGACTTTACTTTATTCAATATATTACTTTTCCTGTAGTTTACTTAGTATTTACTTTGAGCATTACTATACTAGTTATAGTATTGTTGTGTGCTTTTGCTTATTACTACCCTTTACGTTAATAGTCTGTGATCCTTGTGGCCTTTCCCGTATGCGATCATTGCCTGTCATAGGGTGCTTTGGTTGTAGATCACAATTAAAGTAGTAAGTTTTGTGTAAGCGTGGTGCTTATATATCATCTTA